>CM052539.1:83375877-83441716 GCA_028533065.1 Trachops cirrhosus
GTCTGGGAAGCTCCTTATTTGGCCTTCTATCTTGATTGAGAGCCTTGCTGGGTAAAGTAGCCTTGGTTGCAGGCCTCTGGTTCTCATTACTTGGAATATTTTTTGCCATTCTCGTCTGGCTTGGTGCGTTTCTGTTGAGAAGTCAGCTGCTAGCCTTATTGGGGCTCCCTTGTACGTTACTTCCTGTTTCTCCCTTGCTGCCTTTAAGATTCTCTCTTTGTCTTGAAATTTTGCCATTTTAATTATGATGTGTCTTGAGGTGGGCCTGTTTCGGTTCCTCTTGATTGGGACTCTCTGTGTTTCCTAGATTTCTGTGACTTTTTCTCTCATCAAATTAGGGAAGTTTTCCATCATTACTTTTTCAAATAGGTTTTCTATCCCTTGCTCTGCTTCTTTTCCTTCAGGTATCCCTATTATATGGATATTAGTACGTTTCATCTTGTCTTGCATTTCTCTTAATCCCTCTTCATTCTTTCTGAGAGTCTTTTCCTTTTCTGCTCCTTTTCGAGGTTCACAGGTGCGCACTCTCTGGATCCCAAGGGGTGCCCACTTCCCCCAGATTCACAGCCTGGGCATCATAGGTCCTGGGGAGCGCCCACACCTTTTCCTTTTTCAACGCTGTGGTTTCCGAGACTTTCACCAAACCACGCTCTCTCTGGGTTGGGGGCGCGGGTGTAGAGGCGGGTGCCTTTGGATGCACTGGGTGGGGTGCACACTTTCACCAGGGCTTTGCGTGGGTGCTTACAGCCCCTGTGTGGGTGCCTCTTCGTCCTCACTCCTCTCTCACTCCTTTCTCTGTGCCCTCCGGTAAACTGGCCTCCCCCAGTCCTGCTAAGTCCTTGTTTGTCCAGGGAGGGAGTGGTTGACCCAGCTCTCTCCCGGGAGCCCCACGGCAGACCCCAGAGCACCAGGCCTGGAGCTGCAACCACCCTCCCCGCGTTGATCCATGTAGTCTCCTTACCGTCGGGTTTTTCAATGTCCGCTACAATTAGTGATCTCCTATTTTCATTTATGTCGTGATAATGTTGGCTCTTTGCTCTGTTCCTACCTAGAATGGCTAAGGTTTTTCCCCAGATGTGGGAGAAATAGAATCTGCTCCCTCCTACCATGCTGCCATCTTCCCTCTCCCCATGTACACAATTTTATGTTGACAGGTTTTGTCCCTCAGCATGTTAAATGTGTTACTCCACTGTGAGACTGGCTGTTTTTTCTGACTCCTGCTATCATTTCTTTGTAGGTAATATGCCCCTTATCTCTAGCTGCTTTTACCATCTTCCATTGCCTTTTACCTTCTGCAGATTTGCTACCATGTGTCTAGACATGGACTTTTTCCCCATTTATCTTGCTGGAGATATGTCATGCTTCCTAAGTCTATGGATTTATATTTTTGTTCAGTTCTTGAGTGACATTGAAAATTAAAATAGAATTGCTAATTCTTGAAAAATTATAGCCATAATCTTTTAGTATTGTCCTTCCTCATTCTCTCTATTCTTTCCTTCTGGTACTCTAATTAGACACATGTAAGACCTCATTCTGCCCACTGTCTCTCTTAATGTGTCTTGCATATCTTTCATCTCCTTATCTCTCTTTTGGTATGCTGGGTCATTTCTTCAGATATATCTTCCAATTTCTTAATTCTCTCTTCAACTTTGTCTATTTTAAATCAGTTTTTATATCAACTATTATATTTTTCATTTCAGGCAGTTCCATTTCTTGCTTGATTTTCAGGATTCATCTGTCTGTACCTAACAACTACCTATTAATTTATCATCTTTGTGATCAAGTCCTTTATTTCATTAAATATTTCAAATACAGTCGCCCTATATTCCATATCTGATATATTTAATATTCACAGTGTTTGGTGGAGAGGAGGAGTCTAAATCACTTATTTGTTGTGGTTTTTTTCTGATTTTCCATCTTAGTGGCTTATTTTCTTATATGTTTAATGATCTTTGACTGTGGCTCAGTAGTGCATATTAATTGGTGAGATTCCTTTGGGCCCAAATTATTGTGGGGAAGCTTTCTTCCAAACGCTCCTGGCTTGAAAGGAAGTTTCCTGATAGCAGTGCTGCTGCTGGTAGCTCTGCCCTTCCTGGCCACCTGCCACATAGGCCCCAGGTCAAAGGATTTGTTTGTTTGCTTGTTTGAAGGGATGGTCATTGTACACATCTCCTAACTCTCATGAAACCAGAATTGTCACCCTGAGTAGTGTGGCTCAGTTGGTTGGAACATCATCCCATAACTGAATGGTTGTGGGTTCAGTTCTCTGTCAGGGCACATGTGTCAGTTGCAGGTTTGGCCCCAGGTCTGGGTGTGTGTGATCTCTAGTAGGGGTGCATTTGGGAGGCAACCAAATGATGCTTCTGTCTCACATGGATGATTCTTTCTCTCCCTTCCATTCTCTCTAAAAGCAATGAAAAAATGTCCTCAGGTACAAAAAAAAAAAAAAAGGATTTAAAAATCCTTGAAAAAAAACAGGATTGTCTCAAAGAGCTTGCCTTTTCAAGGATTTGGTGCTTCTTCAGCAGTAAGGTCTTTCAGAGCATTTAGTCAGCCACAGTGTCAGGAGCAGAGGTCTGAGGCCAGGTGTTTTCAAGCCCTCACTCTTGCACTCTACAGGTTGTGTTTCTGGGCAAGCTCTTGGATTTCATTCTTTTTATTTATAAAATGAAAGCAATATATCACCCATATGTCCTTTCTAAGCTGTCAAGATGAGATAGCACATGAGCACCCTTGGCATTCAGGGGTATAGCATTTATGCTACTATCAGTGAGTGCCCAGAGGTCCATGTATGTAGTGCTTTGTGATTGTGCTTAGGTATGGAATTGAATCGTACACCTTGAAACTGTTACAAAGAGTAAATCGCCTCAACGGAATGTAAGTTCAGCCATTCTCTTGCAGTGCACATCTCTGGGTCGCTCTGTTGTTCTCTGTACATAAAAATATGAAATAGATCTCAAAGTGGGTCTTTTAATGATAGGGAAAAGAAGTCCCCCAACAAAAGCCAGTTAATGTCACAGCGGTATTTGAAAGATCTCAGATGTAATCCCCTACAATGTCAAAAGTTTACTGTCAGTGAAAAGCTTTTATTTTTTTTTTCACAATTAAAATGTTTTTATTTTTTTTTTAATGATTTTATTGTTGTTCAAGTACAGTTGTCTGCATTTACTCTCCACCACTCCCTCCCACCCCAGCAATCCTCACCTCCCTCCCTTGATTCCACACCCCTTGGTTTTGTCCATGTGTCCTTTATAGTTGTTCTGGAAAACCCTTACTCCCCGTATCCCTACCCCCGCCCCTCTGGTTACTGTCAGTTTGTTCTTTATTTCAGTGTCTCTGGTTATATTTTGCTTGCTTGTTTATTTTGTTGATTGGGTTCCACTTAAAGATGACAGCATATGGTATTTGTCTTTCACTGCCTGGTTTATTAGTGAAAAGGCTTTAGAACAGCAAAGTCCTGTGCAGACAGGCCTCGTGGTGGGGGCAGGGCTGTGGCTGTTGCTCCCAGCAGCAGTAAGACTTCAGACGGAAGAACCCATTCCTCAAACTGACAAGCACCTTCTGGAGGCTGAAAGGAGGACTTGAGGCTCCTGATACCTAGGGAGCTGCTTTCCTTGCCTTCCTGACATGCTTCTCTTCTCTCCTCTGCCTTACACAGGTTTCGCCTCCAGTGCCACCGTATCGTCAATGACTCAATCTTCACCAACCTGATCCTCTTCTTCATTCTGCTCAGCAGCATTTCCCTGGCTGCCGAGGACCCTGTCCAGCACACCTCCTTCCGGAACCATGTATGCATTCCTTTTGTTCTCTGCACCCCTCCTCCTGGGAACATGACTGGGCCCACGGCTTCTGTTGCTGACCTCATTGTGCAGTCAGGAGCCCAGCTCCAAATCTCATAGTCAAATGCGCAATAAACGTTTCTTTACAAGATTAAGGCTTTGATAGAAACCATCCAAGGACACAAGCAAGTAAGAGAACATGTACCCAAATACTTCAGGCTGGCCTGATTGGCAAAGGTCAGGACTTTCATTGCCCTGTGGATGTTCCCCAGGAAGCTCTGGTTTCCTGTACAGTTAGTAAAAGAATAACCACTGACTTCCTGACTGGCTCCCTCTATACTCTGACCAGTCCTAATCATTAGGGAGACAGGGAGCATTGGCAAACAGATGCCAGTGTTAAGGCTGACCTTATAGAAAAGAGCTTCGAAGACCTGTGGAGTAGAAAACTAAACTTGGAGGCCCACCCAAGGCTCCAGTAAACAACATTAAAGGTTAGAATAAGAATTGCTCTATCTCAGAGC
Source organism: Trachops cirrhosus (assembly GCA_028533065.1). Taxonomy (NCBI): domain Eukaryota; kingdom Metazoa; phylum Chordata; class Mammalia; order Chiroptera; family Phyllostomidae; genus Trachops; species Trachops cirrhosus. Next base: position 83,380,178 of record CM052539.1, read on the forward strand.
CTCAAAACAAATCCCAACCAGGTGGGCGTGAAGAGAGGAGCCTACCAATCTACAGCCATAGCCGTGTAAACCACTTGGTGGTCCTGCTTGGTTCAGAGCTTTTTTACTGAGAGGGGTATTGGCCCTAGCTCCGATCTACTGAGATACAATAAAACACAAAAGCACCCAGACTGCCCCCAGTCTGGGGGTGCACCCTCATGTGCCCCAAAAGATGTAACACCAGTGTAGATTTCCACCAACATGAAAAACTGGCTGAGTCACACAAGTGTTAGTTAAGCACTTGGCATGTTCCTGCAAAAACAAACAAACAAACAAACCCCACTCTCTGTCCCTTTGACAAGTGTTTATCTCAGTGGTCTGATTTGGGTTTGATTAATGAAAAAAGCATCAAACCAGATGCTGTGCTGACTCGGGACCAGCCAAGGCCTGCCCTGGAAGCCCCCCTCACACATCTGGGGACTGTGTGCAGAGCCACTAAGCCACCTGAGGCCAGCCTGCTCCAGGGGCCAGTGGTGCATGCGCCACTCGTCTCCTAACGCACTTCTACTTGTCTCCATGTGGGAAGGCTCAAGTTGCATGTATTGCAGTTTTGAAATGTGATACCTTTTCTGGTGAACACCCACTGACCTCTCCTCCCGTCCTGCTTCCTCCCTTTCCCTCTCCATTCCCACTCTGTTTCTTTGTTTTGCAGATTCTGTTTTATTTTGATATTGTTTTCACTACCATTTTCACCATTGAAATTGCTCTGAAGGTAAAGTCCTGACCTCCCCACTCCTCCTGCACACAAGCTCTCTGCCGCTGCCTGTCCCTAACACACATGCTCAAGTTGATGCCCGGTTCCCTCTCAGAGCCACTAATCCAATTGTGCTTATTTTTCAGATCCTAGGCAATGCAGACTATGTCTTCACTAGTATCTTTACATTAGAAATTATTCTTAAGGTAATGCAATCTGAGAAATGCATTCTTTCTCTATCTCCTTCCTGTCTGTCTGTCTCTTTTTTCTGTTGTTTCTTTTACTGTCTCTCTTTAACTCTCAAGCCTGAAGTCAGAAGAATTAGGGCCCCTGACTTGGCACTAGCACTCTGCTCAGGCTCAGAAGACAGAAGAAACCCACCCCACCCCCACACCTGCCTCCTCCTGTCCTGGTGTTTGGCTGCTGGTGTTAACACTGGTGCGGTCCTGTCACTGGGTCCGGCCCTGTGCCGGTGAGCAGTTCCCCACACCCATCCACACACCCTATCTCGGGGCAATTGGTGATGGACCCTGTTTGGAACCCTCCTTCCCTCCTTCTACCCAGGAGATGCCACACAAACTGCACAGATGGAAAAGCTTAGGGGCCATGGCAGAGTCACTTTGGCTATCCCCTTTGATGCCCTTTGTCAGCACCTTCCTCAGTCCTTGCAGCAGACATTGGGCCCACCGCAAAATTTGGGCCCAGTCTCCCCACCAAGAGTTTTTGATAGACAATTCTACATTACTTCTAAACCCTTGGTTACCTGCCTAAAAGCTTTGTAGCAATACCCCTTGCTCTGAGAATTAAGGAGGGTAGTAATACTGGAGATCTAAATAGAGGGGTTAAGAACCAAGTTCTAGAAGAATCTGGAGCGCTCAGGCTCAGGGCCCAGACTTGGGGGCTAACTGCCAGCAGCCCTGGGGGCAGGCAGCCTCATTTGCAGAAATGCTGCTGCTCCTCTATCCTGAGTGGGCAGAACCCACCTAGAGAAGCATTGGGGTGAGGTGGGTTTTTTTTCTTATTATTTATATTAATACACAATTAATAGGTTACTTTTACTTTATTATGATTGCTAAGTTTTTCCAGTATACTTCTGAGCCTCTAACCAATGCATCCCCATGCCAGTTCATCTGTGATATAGCACATGGGTTCTGAGACCTGGGAAAAGTGCATTTCCGCATTTGTCCTCCTCTCGGAGTGAGATCCTGGGCTTTACCCTAAGCCATGCACAGACCCAACAGAAGGGTCAAAGGCTCTGAAGCACATGCTGCAGCTTCCTGTCTTCTTCCTGGGACACTTTCCTGGACTGCTGCTCCCAAGGAGTCCAGGTTCCCCTTTTTCCCCTTCAGGTGGCTGTTGCAAACCAGTGCCCACACCTGACCCTTCTTTTCCTGATGGAATGCCCAAGTCATGACCGAGTCTTTAATGGACATGGCAGTTCTGTCATTTCCAGTTACAATTTGAGTGGGGCAGTTGTGTGTATGTGTTTGTGTGTGTGTGTGTGTGTGTGTGTGTGTTTCTTTTGTCCAGACGCCCAGCCTCTGTCCCTAGTTACAGCTAATAAGACTGTTTCTCAGGTTTTCTCTCTGCTCAGCCAAGTAGATCTGGGTAGGTCCTGGTCCCTGAAGTGGGAAGAGGGGACCAAGAGTGGCCTGCCTGACTGTATTAGGAGGCAATGATGGAGAATCCCCTTTCCAGGAAGAACTGATTCTTTTCAGACTCAGGGAGGTACACGAACACCCCAAATTCTTTCCTGCAACAAGCAAAGCTCTGAAGCTCAATTCTTAGCAACCCCTACGGAGCTTCCCAGTGGATTTCAATGGTGCTGTTTGCTGTAAACTCTGCCATACAAGCAGGAGTGAAAGGTCTCTTCACAAGCATTGTCCTGGCAAACCCTTCCCTTCCCTTCCACCCTCAACCTCTTCTACTCTCTTATTCTCATTGTGCTTTTCTAAACATAAATGCCAACCTCAGTACACTCCCTGCACCTCCTTCCTACCAGGTCCCTCTGCTTGGCCTGAAGGCTGAGTGTCCTGCCCTGACACAGACAAGGGTGGTCATCCAAGAGGAGCACCTAGTATCAGGAGCAAATGAAAGACCTGAGGATGTTGGGCCTTTGTTGTGGCTTAAAGGACCATAATAGTTGGACTGTCTGTCACCTAGAGAAGGAAGGAGCTGGAACCAGGACCAGTGAGCAGAAATTACAAAAGATGAAACGCATTCAATAACTGCCTATGGAAGTGGTGGTTACCCATGGCCACTTTTCCAGCTCAGAGTCAGGGATCCTATGTCCCACTCCTTTTCTCTCCTCAGGCTGAAAATACCCGAGCAGTGAGCAGGCTTTTCCTAGGCAGTGGCTCAGAGCTATTTAGGAAACAGGCACTTGGGGGACCCACAGGGGGTTGGGGGTGCAGTGGGAGCAGCCAGCAAAACAGGGTAAAGGACAGACTTTGCACTGAGGGCCTGAACCTGGCCTTTTTTGGTGCCCTGAGTGTCACAGGTAGTTTTCAAGCAAATGCTCCATTTTTAGCATCCATTTGCCTTTTCTCTTCAGCCACTCTTCCTCTGGTCCTGCCGGGCGTGTGTCCCTACACACACACAGTAACGCACACACTACTTCCCCTGACAAAACAGGAACCCAAATCAAAGGACAGAAGTTGGCACTCTGAGCCCCAGCCACCCACCTACCAAGGAATGCTTTCCCCCAAATGCAGAAGGCTCTGTCGGAGCTCAGTAGTGTCCTCACACTATTTACACCAGGAGCAAGGTGGGGGCAGAGCCAGTATCCTCTCTGTGATGAAGAGTGAGATGGCTAGCGAAGGCCTCGGGCTTCAGCAGGCGCAGAGCACTTTGGTTAATATGAGCCATGGTAGTCACCCAAATCTGCTCTCTGGGTTCCCCAGTCTTCTCGTAGAGGCAGGGCAACAAGCCCCTCCAGATGGCAGACCTGCAGGAGAGCTCTCCAACTACATTCCCCTGCAACCTTGTATATAATCAGCTCATTTCTACAAACTGTTGCAGGACACAGGTGCCTGAGTCCCCTGTGACCCCCTGTGGCAAGAGATAAATGGAAAGAATTAGGTTGCAAGAGCTATTTTTGCCAATTTCCCCTGTGTTTGCTTTTGAATTGCTCTGCAGACATGCTGCTCTGAGCATGCTCTGATTCAAAGAGATGAAATGGACCCCGGTGACCAGGGAGCCTCTCAGCCTCTCAGTCATCAGCTTCAAATGTTTCCCCTTGGCTGACGCTTTGTGGCCCATGACCTTTCATAGCTCTTAACCCAAAAATCCACTGCCTTTAGTTCAAGTCAGCAAAATTGGAAAGGCTATTTGTTGAACGCCTAGAGTGGCTTTATACGGAGCTCTGAAGGAGGTAATAATAGCCAAGACCTGGAGTAATACTCATCATTCCACATGTTCCCTTTTGGTTTTCCAAGGGTTCTCATGTGGTTTCCAGTATGTGGTGTGTGCCTCAGAAAGTCAGGGAATCTTATAGGTGAGGAAACAACTTCCCCTGTGCAGAAGGAATCCAGAATTCATATCCAAGCCATCTGGCCCCAACACTTACAAAGCACTTACTATCAGCAGGGTTTTGTGCTAAGTGATTGACATGTAATAACTGAAGCCTACAACACTATAGGGGAGGTATTATCAGTTTCCCTCATTCCAAAACAAAGAAGAGTTCAGTAACTTGCCCACACCATACAAATAAAACAATAGGACTGGGATTCAGACTCAGGGGGCCTGGCTCCAGGGCCTGTGCTCTTTAACACTGTACCACACAGCCCCTGTGAACACACAACTCTTGTCCTTCAAGACCATGCAGTCTAGAAGCAAGACAGTAGAACTGAGTTTAGGATATTTACACACAGATCAGAAACATGTTTGAGGCTAGGATGTGGAGGGATGCTGATGGCCAGAGTTACTGGTAGAACTTCTCACTGGGCAGCAGAAGATCACCTGCCCCAATTTGCCTGAGACTGAGCAGCTGCCTGAGATCCCAGACTTTTAGAACTGACCTGGGAAAGTCCTGGGAAATCGGGATGGTTGTGACCCTACCGGACATGCCCACCTTCCCCAGATGACTAGTGTCCAGAGCTGGCCCTGAGGCAGATGGAATTTGGAGAGGAGGTTGGTCAGGACAGCACAGCATGGGGCCCCTCAGGGCTGGCGTTACAGACATGTAATGAGGAACTGTGGACAGAGAATGAGAAAGGGACAGTGGCCTGGTTTGAGAGGGCCTCAAATACAGGACTGAAGAGTCTGGAGTTGCCTGGTAGGTAGAAGGAGCCACTGATAGATCCTGAGCTGGGGATTCTTTGGTGGCTGTGTAAATGGTTGTAGAACCCTTTTCTGGCACTGTATCCTTCTTCAGCCCTGCCTGCACCCCAGCCCTCTGTCACCTCTCTGCTCTTCATCGGGGCCTGCCATGGGGTGCGGAGGGAGGGAAGAGTGGTGTGAGGGAACCCCTGGGGTTTGGGCAGGTGCCACTCACACTGGTGTCTCTCCGTGCCTCCCTGCAGATGACTGCTTACGGGGCTTTCTTGCACAAGGGCTCCTTCTGCCGGAACTACTTCAACATCTTGGACCTGCTAGTGGTCAGCGTGTCCCTCATCTCCTTTGGCATCCAGTGAGTAGGGCCCCCTCTGCCACAGTGGGGCATGCAGCTAGGAATGGGTGTCAGACAGGACATAAGACTCCGGAGGGCCTTCCTGTCCCCTGCCCATGGGCCTGTGATGGGGTTGGTGTGGGGCCTGTGACTTGTACACATGGTGGCTTTCATTTCTTGTGCCCGTGTTTCGTCCTCAGTGGTGTCACACTTGAGGGATGTCAGTCCAGCAAGAATACAGTGAAATGTCTGGGTCTTTCCATGGCAGGAGGGCCAGGCCCAATTGCAATGGGAAGAATGTCACCAGGGCCTTCCTACCCCCTCCACCATGTGCCCAGTGCCCTTGGCTGTGCTCAGCAACACTGGCCTGCCATTGCCACTGTCTGCCCAGATCTCTGGTCCATCCTCCCTCCCTTCCTCTCACCTCTGTCTAGTCAAAGCACCTGGTGAGAGAGGGAGGGAGGAAGAGAGGAAGAGAAGGAGCAGGGATTGAGGGGAAGAATTATTCTCAATCTTGGCTACACAGTGGAACCACCTAAGTAGCTTTTAAAAAGACATTTGCCCCACAGATTTTTATTTAATTGGTCTGGGGTACAGCCTGGGCTTTAAGATTTTTAAAAGCTGTACAGGTGATTCCACCATACAACCAAGGTTGCAAACTTGCTCTGTTTTAAAAGATTCTGATTACAAATTTCTCCCAAGCTTTATCAGCTAATAATGCTAATCCTGCACTTGAACTTTCCAAGCACTTTCACATACATATTCTTCTATGGTCGTCAGAAAAACCTATGAGAGAGACATGTCAAGTGCAGTTGTCACCAGTTTATACAGAGCAAAACTGAGCTTCACAACATGATGAGACTTGCCCAAGGTCACACTGATGGCAAAGAAACAACTCTGGGTCTCACCTCCCGAGGGTGTTTTCATGGTCAGCCTAGAAAGTGTGGAGATGTGGTGTTAGGAGTCAGACTTTCCTCTAATCATCAATAATATGACCCACAACCATCTGCCCCTTAAGCCTACAGGTCTGATTCTAATCCCAGCACAACCATGAAATCACTATTTAACCTTGAACCAAGAACTCCCCCCTTTAGTTTGTGCTGTTCCCATCTACCTTTAAATCCCTTCCATTGTGATTCAGTGCAAACCGACTCCCTCCCTGAGATACCAAGTTGGTAGGAATGTCCTTTGAATCCTTTATAATGAAAGAGCCATAACCAGAGAAATCAGATCTTTCTACCAGCTCCCTCTTGAGCACATCATCCTTGACCACCTAAAGAATGAACTTAGCACTTGCTGACCTGTCATACATTTTTAGGTCCCAAGGTGGGCACAAGGCTCTCCAAAAGCTAGAGAAGATTATCTCGATCAGATGGTTAGCATTATGAGGGTTAGGATTCACTTCAGAGTTGCTCACTGAGCTGGCAAGGTGAATAAGGCCACCTGGATTGATGGATAGCCCCCCACCCCCGGCAGAGGACCTGCTGGGGGCTGGCACCCTAGTGCCTCCTTTCCACTAGGGACAACAGTGGCCTGAGGCTCCCAGAGGTTCTTTTGTGGCCCTGGCATGCTGGGTGTGTGGGACCTATTGCATAGAATCATTCCTTCAAGTCTGGACTGAGCTATGAACCAGAGCGTTTTACATATAAGTATACTGGGCAACTACTTAGCACACATGTTTAGAGATAAGCACCAAAATATCTCCTGCCATGCCGTGTGCCTCTGGCCACAGGCCTGCAGTGCCATGATTTGTGTAGTGTTTCAAGTTCAGTGATGTCTTCTCAGATATAATAATAAAGCCACCATTGATTCAGTTCACAGTATCCAAGCATACTGTTAGATGACTCACATCTTACTTAACTCTTGCAACGACCTTATGAAGTGATTCCTACCCACTTTGACAGATGAAGAAACAAGGGCTCAGAAAAGTTAGGAAATTGATCCTCAGTGACTTGCTGGTATGTGGTAGAGCTGGGTTTTAACTCAGGTCTGCACGTCCAAAGCTATCTCTGTGATGAGTCTAGAGGCCCCTGAGAAGCATGTGATATTACTAGTGACTCCTGGTGAGTTGCTTTTCATATTTACTCACCACCTGCTGTGAGGCTTGGTCCCTAAAAGGCCATGGCCCAGGGGTTGGGAACCCTTGTGCTAGAAAGTGGGGACAGAAAGCCCACTTTCCTGGAAGGAAAGTCCAGGTGTCAGGCAAGCCTCATGTCCCCATGGGGTGGGAGCTGGGAGGAGAGCAGGGTCCAGGGATGAGAAAGTCCCTTTACAGTTTTGCCTGGGGTTGGCCTTCCAGGATGCTCCTCTCCACATTATCTGCTACTTTACCAAAAACAGGAGAAGCTCACTCCCTGACCTGCTTTTCTTTCCCAGGTCCAGTGCAATCAATGTTGTAAAGATCTTGCGAGTTCTGCGAGTCCTCAGGCCCCTGAGAGCCATCAACAGAGCTAAGGGACTAAAGGTGAGAAGGGCGGGCCTGAGCAGGGAGCCATCAACCTGGAGAGCACCCACCAGTCTGTGGACTGGCGGAAGCTAAACTGAAGAGAGGGGTAGACTACAGTGGGAGGGAATGGTCAGATCGAGTACCTGCCCTGTTGGAGCCTGAACTCTCCTGCCTGCTTGTCCAGTCCCACTTCAAGAACTATCACAGGCAACCACTCAAAATCTGGACTCCTAAGCAAAACTTTTGCAAAAAGGAGACCCACACTCAAACCCCTGCCCCAATGGTGATGAGGCCCCTCTGTCCCTATACCTACAAAATGGGAAGTTAGCAGGGCTTTCATCCTTGTGGTTACCTAGAGCCCAATGGGGGCCTTTGTGTTCCACTGGGTTCATCCCCATGTGGCTTTGGAAGGTGCTTTGCCTTTTTGAGTCTGAGGCGCCCACTGTGGTGAAGGGCTGCCCATGCTGCCTCCTCCGAGAGACTTGTGCTTAGACAAAGGAAGTTCAGGCTACAGGAATTTCCTGAACCCACATCCCCTTCCCGCCTGCTCGCCCACTATAGCATGTGGTTCAGTGTGTGTTCGTCGCCATCCGGACCATCGGGAACATCGTGATCGTCACCACACTGCTTCAGTTCATGTTCGCCTGCATCGGGGTGCAGCTCTTCAAGGTAAAGTCTTGGCTCCTCCTTCTCCTACCAGGATTCCTGAGAAAGGGACACAGCAGATACAGCAGAAAGAGGGCTGTGGCCTGGTCAGACTTGTGGTGAAGATCGTCACAGCCCTACTTTCAGCTTCCCAGACCATAAGAGGGACGGGCTTCGAAGGAGGCATTGCTTCACCAGGCAAAGACCCCTCACCCACTAGGTGCTGCCTGCCCTTCAGCTCTTGCCCTTCCTTCTAGCAAGGAAGGGAGAGGGACTCCTGTGCTCTGAAACTTCCATGTCAGGCACCTGTGCAAAACTGTCAGTGGTTCCCTTTTATCAACAGCACCAAGTCACCCCCTCCCGCCCCACATTCAGAGTCCTGCCTCTCTCCAGGCTCTCTCTCATTGTCTCCTGACAAGGCCCCTCAGCTCCAGGTTTGCCAGCCTTCTTGGCTTCTGCTCTTTTCTGCCTTAATTCTTTTATTTCTGTTATTCTCCCATTGGAAGCATTCTTCCCCCTCCCCTCTCCCACCCACCCAATAAACTTCCACTGATTTCCTCTCACCCGGTTCGTTGCTCCAAGCCCAGCTCTCCACTGCTCTTTTCCTCAAGAGAGAGTTCAGTGCTCATGGAGGGGAGGTCCCTTTGTTTAATTCCAGTGGTTCCTGTGGCTCTGACTGCTTTATGTATGTGACTCAGGTCTTCCCCACCTGGATGCTGCTCTCCTTGTGCTTTCTGTCCCCACTTTCTAGCACAAGGGTTCCCAACCCTTTTAGGGACCAGGCCTCACAGCAGGAGGTGAGCAGCTGGCAGGTGAGCAAGCTAAGCATCATCTGTATTTACAGCTACTCCCCATCACTCGCATTACCACCCGAGCTCCGCCTCCTGTCAGAGCAGCGGGGGGCATTAACTTCTCACAGGAGCTCGAACCCTACTGTGAACGGTGCACTTGAGGGATCTAGGTTGTGTGCTCCTTAGGAGAATCTAATGCCTGATGAGCTGAGATGGGGCTGAGGTGGTGATGCCAGCTCTGGGGAGCGGCTGCAAATACAGATTATCATGAACAGAGAGGTGTGACTGCACAGAGACCATAATAAATCAGGTGCTTGCAGACTCATATCAAAACCCTGTCAGTGAGTGGCAAGTGACAATTAAGCTGCAGCTGGTGGCAGGCTATAAAGCCATTCCCCCCAGCCCTGGTCCATGGAAAAATTATCATCCGTGAAGCCGGTCCCTGGTGCTAAAAGGTTGGGGACTGCTGCCCTAGCACATTTTTTATTGATTCATTGATTAATGAACATATCCAATCCCTTTATTCTTCTGCCTTCCAGGGAAAGCTGTACACCTGTTCAGATAGCTCCAAGCAGACCGAAGCAGAATGCAAGTGAGTGCAGGCTGGCAGGCGGGCAGGGCCAGTCGGGTCAACTCAGGGGGTCGGTGACTTGGCATGAGAGGAGGGACATCCCGTTCTTTCTCTGACAGCAGTGGCAGCTGGACTTTTACCCAGGGATAATCTGGTCCCATGGACACAACGTGTAACAGGTTCACCCACTGAAGCTCCTCCCAATGGCTAGAACTGTAGGGTTTAAGCCTAAGTAGTCCCATTCCACCCAGCATGCCAAGAGTCATTGGTGGATCAAGTGTGAAAGGAGATAAAAGAGCCCCAGAATTAACTCTTTCTCTTCCTTTCTCAGGGGTAACTACATCACATACAAGGATGGAGAGGTTGACCACCCCATCATCCAGCCCCGCAGCTGGGAGAACAGCAAGTTTGACTTTGACAATGTTCTGGCAGCCATGATGGCTCTCTTCACTGTCTCCACCTTTGAGGGGTGGCCGGAGTGAGTATGCAAATGAAGGCCTATCCACCTTGATATTAGAAGCCAAGACATTGTCCTCAAACATATTCCCTGAGTTTTGTTCCTGTCCCACACTCCTTCCCAGAGGTCCTGCTTACCAGCTTCCTCCCCAGGAGTATGGGTGTGTAGGCTGTCATCACTGCTAAAACATAGACTCTTCTTTCTCTAGAAGATGTCAACATTTCAGAAACTCCAACCAAAAATTAGCTTTTTTTTTAGCACCTCTTCTCAACCTCAGAGTGAACTCGAATGATAGGGGTCTCTTGTCATCACCCTCATGGCACCTGGGAGTGGGTGTTGGGAGAGCTTCTCCAGTGTGGGCCCTTGGATCATCATGGGATTCAAGATTATCACCCCCAGCATGCACTCAGTGTAGGTGAAGATGGTGGAGATGTCTGTTTTACTAGCCTCCTTAGAGAAAGCTGTGCCTATGTTTATGGTGGGAAGTAAGTAAGGGATGGAAACCTAGGTCCAAGTTTCTCTGCAAGGGCAGTGTTTTCATGGCTAGACCACCAGCCGGGTGGCCTTTACACCGTGTCACCGTACCAGGTAGCATGTCCATCAGGTGCTCTACATGTCTTTGTACAGACACCTGTTCCCCCCACTTTTGTATTCCAGTGAAATCATCATCTGAAAGTCAGGAAATTCTGCATATTTATAAATCAACAATAGCACATGGATCTTAGATAAGAGTTGCCAATATTATATGGTAAAATATAGCTGATACCTAGAGAATAACCAAGTACTGTGCCAGGTAAGAACAGAAGGAGTGGAGGCAGTCCCTGTGCATGAGGAGGAACAAGTGTGGTGGGCACAGAGCCAAGGCCCAGATGGGTGCACACAAATACACCACCTAAGTGTGAATCCAAACCATCACAAGTGATCACAATAAGCCTGGGTCGTTGGTTACCTAGTATTTTTATCCAAATGGATATTAGATCTCTGATAGATTTATTCTATGTTCACTGTAACATCCTCTGAGTCTGTCAGTTTGCAAAGCTGTTTCAATATTTACCAATATTTCCAGTGTTTGAAATCAATGTCCATGACTCATGTTACATTAAAATAATTCTTGAACGTTTCAAAACACCTTCATATACATTAGGTCAACCTCCTTGCCAGGTAGGAAAATCAGTAGTTATTGTCTCCATTTTACAGATGAAAAATCTGAGGCTCAAAGAGGCTTTGTGAGTAGTCCAAGGTCACAAGGCCAGTAAGTGGCACAGCTGGGACTTGAACTCAGACCTTCTGACTCCCAGCCTAGAGCTGTTTCTAGCACCCGTGAGCCCAGGGACCCCTAGGAGCAGCAGTGTCGCCTTTTCACAGAGGCGATGCTGCTTCTCCAGTTCCCTCTGTGGGATCTGTCTCCTACCCCAGGCTGCTGTACCGCTCCATTGACTCCCACACGGAAGACAAGGGCCCCATCTACAACTACCGGGTGGAGATCTCCATCTTCTTCATCATCTACATCATCATCATTGCCTTCTTCATGATGAACATCTTTGTGGGTTTTGTCATCGTCACCTTCCAGGAGCAGGGAGAGCAGGAGTACAAGAACTGTGAGCTGGACAAAAACCAGGTAACTTCCTCAGAAGGAGAGGAGCAAGGTGGTGACAAGGAAGCAGGGCACATGAGGAATGAAAGCAGTTGACAGCCTGAGCCCACCCAGAAGAGAGGCTGTAGTCAGGAGACAGATCCACGTGCATACTGCGATCATGTGTCTGCTCAATGAGAAGAGGGCTCCCAGTCTTCTGGAGGAGCCTGAACAAAAGAAATGCAAGTCCTAGATCTGCCGAGTGCATTCATTCAGCCAACAAATACTTCTTAAGTGCCTGCTTAAGGAGACTCTATAATAGACTCTGGGAGGGGGGAAAAACCTCATGCTCTTTCTAGAAGCTGACGAATTAGAAAGTGCCCATATGGGTTGGCCCCATTGGTAAAGAGGAAAGAAACTGAAACAATGAGGGCTTGAGAGTTTTGGGATGGAGAAGAGCACAGCATTAGAAAACCACTATTAAATGGTTTGCCAAGTAAAACCCTGAGGCCTGTGCATGAAGTGGGGGTGGGAAACAGGCTTAAGTAGGAATGCTGTGGTAATTCCCAGGACCATGATATGATATGGCATGACATTTTCAAGTGCTCCATGACAGGGAAAGAGCTATTAGCTTGTGAACAAGAGCTGGCCGCTCCATTGGTGAGGAATGAAGCTGTTAAGAGTCTACAATAGCATTTAGTCACTGGGGTCAGGTCCCCTGCTAGGTTTCTCCATGAGAAGACTTTGTGGGGAAGTAAATCGCTGTCTATGAGCAACTTTTGGTCTGCCTATGGGTAGGAGCAGGGCACAGATGCTCAGCTCTACCCTAGTCAGGCCAGCTGGACCCCTCACAGATTCTGATGTCAACATCTTGGATTTAATTAGACTCATCATTCTGGCTGCTGTATGGACTTTGGGTTGGAAGAAAGACAGGAAAGAAGGAAGCCAGTTAGAAAGTGTAGATGAGAGATGATAAGATCCTCATCTACTCCCAGGTTAATGATAGTAGAGATGGAGAGAATAGGAGGAAATGAGATGGATTAGGTTTGGAGACTGGATGTGACAGCTGGGGATCAGAGAAGAGGCAGGAGTGACTCCGTGGTTCCTGACTTAGAATTCTGGGCACAGTACTGAGAAATGAGCTTGTTCTATGCTGGAGTCCCAAGAATCTAGTTAGCCCAAGAACTCATTGCCTTCCCATGACCTGTGTCTTCTGATCTGTGGACACTGGTAAATAAGGAAGACTGATTTAGGACAGGAAAGAAAAATTGAGAAGTGCCCCAAGGAGAGTCTGTGGCATAGGAAATAAGATGCCAACTTAGTGTTAGGATACCAGACATTACGAGTTTAGAAAAAAAAAAAAAGGAGATCTGGACTCCTCAGCTAAGCTTGGTAACGAGATTAACTAGAGGAGAGTCTCTACTTATTAAGGCAGTGAGGGGGGAAAAAAAGTCCAAATAATACCTGAGGCCTATAAATGAGCTATAGCAGTAGATTATCTCTTTCCCAGAGAGCCCTACCCCCAGGTGTATGGTTTCATTAAAATCCCACCCTCCTCTGCCACGCCACACATGTCATCCAGGTAAATAACCACACTCTCTCATATTCTTGCCCCCTCCCACTGCCTACCTCCCAGCGACAGTGTGTGGAATATGCCCTCAAGGCCCGGCCCCTGAGAAGATACATACCCAAGAACCAGCACCAGTACAAAGTGTGGTATGTGGTCAACTCCACCTACTTTGAGTACCTGATGTTCGTCCTCATCCTGCTCAACACCATCTGCTTGGCCATGCAGGTCAGTCCGGGGCCCTGATGCCATGATTCCTGCACAGGAAGAGTACTGTAGGAGGAAACATAGTGGAAAGGGGCTGCACTGGCCTCTCTGGCTTGTCGCCTTCCTGGTGGCCAAAGGGTGAAAGACCAAAAGATCTGTCCTCTTATCCCAGGTGGAGAAAGACAAATGTTCTTTCTCGAGGATGAGCTCCTCTCTGGGACCTCAGGACAGAATCCATAGGCCCCTAGGTTGAGAAAATGGAGAGAGTGGAGGAAATGGAGAACAGAGGGTAAGCTCAAAGTGCCAGTTATTGTCAGCAAGGCGTGGCATGTGGACGTTGATTCAGGGAGGTCAGTCATGCAAGAGCCCCTTTGAGTTCCAGGATTCTCCGCAAAGTTGTCATAACCAGTCAAAGCTGGGACGTAGAATCTGCCAACCTGAGTTTTCAGAGATGGCAGAGAGGGGAAGAACTTATAAGAGTTCTTGAGTCCACTTGCCTGCCCACAGAGGTGTGGATGGGCTTCCAGGACTTGGAAGATCTTGGAAGTTCAAAGAAGATCTCTGTTGAGATGAAGCGGGTGAGGAGTAGAGATGTCCCTGCCTCGTTTTCACAGTTTTTCCCCTCCCCTCAGCACTATGGTCAGAGCTGCCTGTTTAAAATTGCCATGAACATCCTCAACATGCTCTTCACTGGCCTCTTCACTGTGGAGATGATTCTGAAGCTCATTGCCTTTAAACCCAAGGTAGGCTTCTGAGAAGTGGCATCTGGTATGCAGGTGCCAGAGGGATGGAGGGCCAGCATCAAAAGAGGGAGAGTGAGGGGCAGAAATAATCCATAAAGGTCCATATTTTCTCTGATGATAGATAAATGTTCCAACTCCTAAACCTGCCAAGAATGGACCAGGCCAACTTTTTAAAATAGAATCTCAGCTCATGGTCTGGACCATGGCTGAGATGTACAGGAAGCCGATTCCTCCCTGAGCTGAGCCTTTCCATCCAGAGGGAAGCAGATGATGTTCTTTCTTCTCCCATTTCTCACTTTGTCTCTGGCCCCATCCCCCAGTACATAATCTAGAAGAAACTATACCCATAGACTGGCAAACCAAACCTCTCCAGGTCCAGCCCCCCAGATCCTCTGTTCCCCTGTCCTCCCATTTCATCAGCCACAAAGACCAACCTCATTGTACAAAGCTCAGCTGGGGCTGCATTTGCTCAGGGCTCTGTGTTGTAACCCATGCGGGCCTCCTGTTCCCACTCAGAGGCCACGTCATTGCTCCCTTGCACCTTTGAGTACAGGCAGGGCAGTTACCTGCAAGTGTCTGTGCTCTGCTTCTTGTAGGCAGCTCCTCAAAAAAAGTTTGAAAGACAAGAGTAGAACCCTTGGATGAACAAGGCAGGGTAGAAAAGGCTGGATTTCCTATCACCTTGGATTATCTGTGCCCTCCTCAACCAGCTCCACTGCCAATGTTCTGGATCCTGGATGAGCAGGCTGGATTGAGCAACACCTTCCATCTTCCACCCCTGCGAATGGTCAGAATCATTGGCATCTGCTGGCCTGCAATTTACAACAAGGGCAGCTACTTCTAAGGGAGGGTGTATAGCAACTCAGCAGCTCCCCTGGCTGCCTCAACACCTGTTGGAGAGCAATGAGAAGGGAAGAGTTGGTCCTGAGAGAATTGTAGCATTACTGACTTGAGAAAATTTCTCTGACTTCCTGAACCTTCTCTTGTCCTCCTTTATTAGTTTCCCCACATGCAACACAGAGCAAAGAAGGCAAAAAGGAGGAGTCCCTGGCGATAGATTCCATTTTTATTCAAACTTTTACTTATCACAGAACTAAATGGGGCAGGGGGGTGAGTGTTCCCTGGCTTTCGATCCGTGTTCATTGACAAGCTATTCATCATCTTCTTTGAATTAATACTCAGCTAACATTTCTTGATATCCTACCATGTGCTACACATACCTCATTGCATGCAATCCTCAAAACACCCCTATAAGATGGGTCTTAGCACCCCCCATTTTATGGAGGAAGGACATGAAGTTCAGAGCAATTACATATAATGTTAATTACAGCAGTACTAAGTGGCATAACTTGGAACAGAATCTAACACTTCTGCCTTATGTCAATGTAATTCCATACCAACCTGTTAGCATCTTTCTGCTGAGTACTTTTCAGACAGAGGGAAACAAGCTTTGAGGTATTTCAAAGATAAGACAGAAAATATTCTTAAAATGCTGATTCTTCCTCTCTCTCAAAGAATGCCTAGGGATTCTGGCTAATTTTCGGAGAATAAGATGCTTAAGGAAGGTCATATGGTGGTAAGAGTGGCATTTTCCTTCCTCCTCCAGGGCAGCAATGAGAGTCTTTTTCACTTTCCCTTCCACACCTAGTCCCATTTGGGGGCATAAGTTTTTGTCCTGGCTGATAGAAGATCGTGAATGTCCCTGGCCACCTTCTGTGGGGCCCATAGCACCTTTGCTCACCTGCAGCCCAGGACTACTGACAGGTTCACCATTCACAGCAACATGACGAGGTGGGGGCAGGAATGCAGAATCTTTGCCAAGTTGAGCCTCAGTCTCAAATGGCAGCCTCTAGCTAGGGAAACTGGCATCATTTGCATCTAGTTTTATGAGACATGGTTGAAATGTTTCAAAGCTTTGAGTCATTTCACAGTTGACTCAGGTGTGTTTCTGATGATGCCCAATGCAGTCTGCAGAGTGCTGCAGGGGACCTCCTGAACCATGTCTCATGGGTAGAGTTGCCTAGGAAACCTTCCTAGGCATCAAACATTCCCTAAGAAGCAAATGATACTGACCCCTGCCACCTGATAAGGGCCTCCACCTGAAAGCCACTCCACCTAAATAATCCTGCACATCTAGGCACAAGCCATTTTCCCAGTAGCTAGCCGGTTGTGGTGGTCTAAATCGTAAAGTGCCTCCTAGTTTCCTCAATCCCTAGTTATCTATTGTGAAAATATGGGAAAAATAAAAGAGAGTTTTCCTAAAGAAGAAAGAGAGCCATCCTGGGGCCATTTGCATTCCACCTGCCAGGGCCAGGGCCAGTTTATAATGTAAAAAGAAAGGAAAATGGGCCTTTTCTGTGGATACCTCTATAATGAGTTCTGGCAATAGAGGGGCATGGGTCACTGAACTGGCTCACTAGAGAAGGTTGTCCAGTGCTGGGGAAGCAGGGCTCCCTGAAAGCTTATTAAACAATATTCTTCATTAAGGATTAGACTCCAAGAAAAGCATCCCCAGAAATGTCGAGCAAAAAACCAAACCAGAAATTCCTTGAATTTCTGGTAGAAATGCCTAGCTGGATTTGGCCCAAGAACCAGGGCTTGTGGCAGTGACCTGAAGTGCAGAACAGCTTACCTGTCTCCCCATTGATTGGAATTCCATCTGTACCTTTTAGCTCACTAGCATGGTGGTTTCTGTATGATATGGTTGGGTAATGGGTTTGCACTTGTAAGCTTTAGCTGTAAAAGGACAGTTAGGCAGCGAGGGTGTCAAAGAGTGATGTCAGTCACAGCCAGGGAGAAGTTGTTTAAAGTTGCCACTACTTGACTTTTCTTCTCTGTCTTTTTTGTCTGTGTGATTGGTTGGTAAGTCAGTCCGTCAGTTGGTCAGTTTGTACTCTTGCTTTCATTCCTTCATTGTCTTCATGGTGCTTAATGTTCCCTAGTTCTTCATTTCTATCTGTTCTCACCATTCTATGGAAAATGAATTTACTCAAGTAAATCCCTGCCCCAGATTCAACTGCACCACTCCTTACAATCACACTCTGTTCCAAACACACAGGAAACTATGGGTTATTAACCAGTTTAGGGCAATTCAGTCCCCCACAGGAACCTCAGGGATCTGAGTCTGGTGAAATCTAGAAAGTGGGAAAGAAGATGTAGTAGGACCAATTTGAATACCTGACAGCAAGCCAGAGAAAATCTCTTCCTGATAGTAGAAGGAGCACCTGGGAGATAAACAGATAGCACCTGCATCCTACCTGATTGTGCAAGACTAAGTCAGTCAGTGTGAAAAACTTCTGGTTAGAATGGTTTGAAAATAACCAAATAGCTGGGCTGTCTTCCTGTTATGAACTGAATTTTATCAGAAAAGATGGGAAAATATTCTTAAGATGCACTTTACAATAAGCGCTGAAAAATATCCAATCCTAAGAGTAATCTAACAAAAAAAGCCTCACATCTCTGCAGAAAATCTATAAAATTTCAGAAAGAGGAATTAAAGAAAACTAACAAGTGGGAAAATATGTCATGTTCATGAATTGGAAAACTTGGTGTTATAAAGATGGCATTTATTTTCAAACTGATCCATAGACAACACAATTCCAATTAAAACTCTAAGTTGACCCTTACCCAAGGTGAGGATGGCAGGAGAAAAGGGAGCCACCCAACAAGACCTGAATGGCCAATAGGATGAGCCTGGGTGGGTGGTCCCAAGTCTTCAACCCAGCTGGGCAGCTCTGACATCAGGAGAGGCAGGAACCTGGTCCCAGACCAGTGCCAGTCACAGACACTGTGCTCTCAGCACAGGTGTCAGCACCGGGGTTGTGGTGTTGTGACTTCATTGCCTGTGATTTACTGTTGACACAAGGGCAAGGTGGAGGGAGGAGGAGCAGAGGATGGGGCTCTGCCTTCTTCTCTCAATAGAAATCCATCTGCCCAGGGAAGGAGAGACTCACCCAAATAGAAGGTGCCATGCCCCACTCCCCATAGGCTTCTCCATGGGTTGTGGAGGGGTGAAGAAACAGAGACTGCTATTTCTGAGACTTATCTCATTCCCCTTGGCTGCTGCTTGCTCATGGGGAATGCAGTTTTCACTGCCTCTCAGTACCTCCCCAAGGGGAAGACCCAGGCAGGGTGGGGGATGGGGGATTTGATCCTGGAAGCTCTCTGTCTTCAAGGCCTTGGTCTATCTTTTCAACTTTCTCCAAGCCTGGCAATAGTCCAAAGATATGAATGGAATCAAACTGAAACCCTCTCTGACTTTCCTGGCCCCCAGCTTTCTTGAATAAGAGCAACTGACATCTTGGGGCTAACTTTCATGGTGGGCACAAATTAGGGCCGAAAGGCATTTCAGACCTAAGGGACAAAGTGAGGCTTCTAGACCAACACTATCTAATGGGACTTTCTGCTGTAATTAAAATGTCCCATATGCACTGTCTATGAAACAGCTACTAGCCTCCTGTGCCTATTAGGCACTTGAAATATGGCTAGTACAGCTGAGAAATTGATCTTTAAATTTTATTTACTTTAATTAACTCATATTTTTCTAGCTTCATGTGGCCCAGCTACACAGGGCAGCGCAAGTCTGGACACTGCTTCCTCCCTGTGGCATTTCCAGTGTCTGCTGCCCTCTGTCTGTCCTGGCTTCTTCAGCCCGACTGCTGCGGTTTCGTGAAGCCAAATGGTTTATTTCACCCTCCCTACTCTCTCTGGCTGGTAATTTTCTACCAGTAATCAACTGATAGTAATGGAAGCCCTCTTGGCAGGGTGAGACAGCCACTTGCCTAGGGGTCCCATTGTGAATTTTCTCCTGAGTTGGGCAGTTCTCCCAGTTGATGCAGACTCCAGCCCTCTGGAGTCTGTGTGTTGTGGATGAGGCAAACAAATTCACTTGGACTACTGAGTCCTGTGGAGGAAAAGGGACAGCATGGCCACTCTGTCAAGGAGAGAGCGCCTCAACCCTTGCCTGGACAAGCTTTTATTGCTTTCCAGTTGCATTACATCAAAGAAGGTTCTCATTATTTCTAGGTTTAGTTAAGTGATTACTTCTTACAGATAACAAAAAAAGAAAAAAAGTTGCAAATGCAAGGGAACAATAAAAATGATTGATTTGGTTACATTTCATCCTTGGGACATCTTAGCACAGACTTTAGGGAGTTGCTTCAGAGATATACATTGAACATCTGCAGTCTTAGTTCAGGGTGAGGGAGTTTCGGCAAGAGCATGTCTCATAGCAGCCTAGGTGCAATGCAGGCCTGATTCCCCACAGGAAATCCAATCTGCACACCTGGCTCCTATGTGCCATCTCACATTGATCGGTTTTCCGGATCAATACTGGGCTACATTCGCCACTGCCATGCTGATCGGTTCCCTATACCCAGTCACCCCTGGGTCCCCCACAGTTTCAGCTGCAAGTGCTGAGGTTCTCCCCCTGTGGACCCTTTCCCACCCGATCCTGAGCAGGACCTGAGAAGGCAGACAGTGCGCTGGCAGATGTGGTCTGGAATTGGTCTTGCTGCGGTGGCTGAATGGCCTCTGACTAGAGTTCCTAATTAGCATTTTAGTGCCTTAGTGAAACTGAAATCTGTGTGCCTTAAGCCCCTGCCCGGTTCTTACCCAATCCTTTCCCAGGATGCAGAGCCTGCCCTTGCACACCCCTGTTGTTAGACAGAGACTTGCTGCCCAATAGCTTTGACGCCACTTCCAGAGGGGGCTCCAGACTTCCAGCCGGGTAACCCACTGCACCTGGCACCCTTGCCCTGCCCAGTGGCCTCTACTGCTAGGCTTCAGCCTGCCTCTCAGCAAAACTTCCAAATTGTCTGGGCCTGTGATTCCTGCCACCTGCCCTCAGACATGGGGAATTTGGCCAACGTCTTTATAGTGTCAGCTAACAATGGGGTAGTTACAATCCAGCTGACACCCTATTTTCTCAGCTTTCGGGGCTTTGGGGAAGCCTCTGTTATCTTTGGGGAAAGAGGATATGGAACCTTGGATGCTTCTCGGACAGCAGAGAGACAGAAAGAGGGTGAGGTTGGCAGCCACGGTGATGCTGATAAATGTCCTCAGGCTGTTGTCCCGAGGAGTCCATTGATGGCCCTGCTGCCCTTCCTTGGGCTGGGAGCAATGGAAGAGCTGTGACTGGAAGGGAGCCTGGCGAATGGGACGCTCCAGAGTCAGAGTTGCTCAGGACCTTTACTGGGGCCACGCACCACAGCACCAGGCGTAGCCTGGCTCAGTCTCACTGGCATGAGCAGCAGCGGAGCCCTAAGGAGGATGAGGCTCCTGAATGGCCCTTGTGGTGGTCAGCCCTGTGGAGTGCCTGAGCCAGGACCAGTCTCTCTGCATCTATAAAGTGTCAGCCTGACAATTGTTGTTGCTGGCCTTGGATTTACTGAGCACAAAGGCCGCCTTCTTCTCCTTTCTCATTGTGCCTGTCCAGTGCAGGGAATCCCAGGGTTTCTGGTGA
This sequence comes from Trachops cirrhosus, assembly GCA_028533065.1. Taxonomy (NCBI): domain Eukaryota; kingdom Metazoa; phylum Chordata; class Mammalia; order Chiroptera; family Phyllostomidae; genus Trachops; species Trachops cirrhosus. The sequence continues at coordinate 83,400,983 of CM052539.1, forward strand.
CCCCAGAGTAATCTTTTGTCTGCATCCTTTGTTGTTCTTAGGACTATTGCCCTGCTTAGGTGAGCAGCATGTGGGGGCACCCAGAGGGTGTGGTCAAGAAGGAAGAAGTCATCACCGGCTACCTTCTCTTCACTGGGCTTGTGGCCAAAAGGACAGAGGAGGTCTATGTCTAACTGCACACACGACAGGCAGCAGGAAAACCTGAATGCGGTAGGGGTGCGGGGAGCACAGGCAGCACTCAGAGAGGGCACATTTCTATGCAAAGAAACTCTGCAGCCCAGCCCCTCCATCTCCTCTGTCAGCTTTATCCATGTCTAGAACCTTCTTTCCTTAAAGATCCAGCATCTGGTTTCCCTTTGGCAGACAAGTTTTCTGCCACAACTTGACATCATGGCCTACATCTCCAGCCAGCTTAGGGTTCTCCAGAGGCCCCCATACCCCATACAGATGTGAAGGGAGCTTCTGAGGCTGAGGGTCCCAATTGTTCAGGCATGGACCCACGTTCTAGGCATTTTCTTATTCTGGGAAAGGAACCAGGGTCCTGACACTCACCAGGCAGGTGGAGAAGCAGGGGGAGCACCTAGCAGATGATTAAAACCCCAATTCAAGAGGCAGAGTCACTTGTCTGACCCAGGGAAGAGCAACCATTTTTACCAGCTGTGAGCCCAGCCCACTTTTCTGCTCAGGCCAGGGAGTCATATTTGGACCGTGGTTTTTGTTCACTTCCAAAATTAGTTTTTCCCTCTGACCCCCAAAGAAGGCCAGTGCAGGGCCCGCTAAAGAATAGGTTCTGAAATATTGCCATCTCTGACAGAAACAGAGGCATGGGAGAAAGATATGCATAAACCTGTGTCAAACAAGCCACAAATGAGCAAAAGAGGGAGGGCTGGTGCCTGCTACCAAGGCCCTGAGTGAGCCCACAGGGCCCTGCTGCAGCCTGGGCAGATGGAGTGGGAAGGGCAGGGCCAGTTGCTCAGGACCCTTGCTTTAGGGTTCCTCTAAATGCACCGGTGCAGCAACTGAGGGGCCAACTGAGGGGCCGCAAGACCCTGCAGGCAAGATCCCACAGGCCCGGGCTCCCTCCATGGGGCAGGAGGGACTCTGATCCCCGAGCACTCTGCCATGAGTGGTCGAGAGGAATTTTCCTTAGAGCTATTAAAGGAACGGGAGAAGGAAGGAGAAAGTGAGTGGCCATCAGCAGAGGATGCACGTTGGGGCCATTGCCTCCTCTTGAAAGCTGAGGACCTTTGAGAGACTTGGTATGTTTTTACCAGACAATTACATTACCTGCGAAAATCTACTTTCTCTCCAACTTGACCTCTGGATCTAACTGTACCCTTCACCAACAGTTCCCCCTTCTCACAGTTTTAAGTGTGCTATATATTTCTGCATGGTGCACTACTTTTTGTGAGGCTTTATATCTTTACAAAGGAAATTTTACTGCGTTTCTTTGCTTGATCGTTTACTGCCCCAGATTCCACAAAGAGAAAATTCTGGTAGATTGAGAAGCAGAAAGCCTAGCTCCCACCTTGGCATCACCCAGAATGAGTTGGGGGTGGGCAGGTAGGGTATATAGTTCCTCCATGCACTGTTCTCCCCATTCTTACGTTTCTCTGTGAAGTAGGAAAACTGGATTAGGAGTTTATGGTGAGACCAAGTGAGATCATGTCTGCCTCAGTCCATTCGGGCTGCTGTAACAAATGCCATAGACTGGGTAGCATATAAACATCAAAAATGTATTTCTCATAGTTCTGGAAGCGGGAAGTCCAAGATCAAGGCACCAGTGTTGTTGCATTCTCTGGGCAGGGGGCCTTCTTGCAAGCTCATAGCTGGTGCCCTCTTGCTGGGTCCTCACAGGGAGGAAGAGGCAAGAGAGCTCTGTGAAATCTCTTTTATCAGAGCATTAGCCTCATTCTCGAAAGCTTCACTCTCGTGAAGTAATCATCTCCCAAAGTCCTCACCTCCTAACTCCACTGGGCTTGAGTAAGGATTCTAGCATGTGAATTTGAGTATAAACAAATATTCAGACCACAACAATGTCTGAAAAGTCACTGAGGCCTCTAGGAAAAGGGCTGTCCTGATAGAATGTATACCGTGTAAGATCTGTCAGCTTGGGAGTTTGCATCCAGCTCTCTACCTCAGAACAAAAGGAACTTTACCTTCTGCCTTATCACGTCCTTCTTGCTCATTTCCATTTTAAAATTGGTACTTTGCAATTCCGGTGTTCTGGCATCTCTCCTCCTGAACTTGTGTATTCTACCCCTTCACTCAGATTTCTGCCTCATGCTGTAATATAATTTCAAGGCTTATCTTATTGCATGCATCCTTGAAGGTTGATTGTGGTGAGACACAGCATAAACCAAGCTACTAATTTGTAAAACTGTTGCTTGTCCTTTTCTGTGACCAATGTCACCCACTGTTGGGCTTCACAAGATTTGAGCCCAGTTTTTCACCACTTCCTCTCTTTCTCATCTGTAGGCCTTATCATCTCCATATTATGCATTTCAAGAACTCTTTGCTTGTATGCTGTTTGGCTAGTGTTTTCTGCACCCTAAAGTTAACTGACAACCCACAAATAATGTGTTGAGCTTTCAATGTACCCTGCAATGTGTTTGGTACCAGGGGCCCAATGTTGACTACAAGCAGGCTGGTGAACCCTGGAGTTGGTTTGCCATTTGAAGAACAGACTACCCTGAGTCTGGCCCACTCTTGAGTCTTGTAGAGCCCCCAGTTCACCATCTCATTCATCCCTGGAAAACCTGCTCTTCAGCCTGGTACTCCTAAGCAATGTATAAAAACATTAACAGGTTCTGTGTCAGTTCCTAAAATTAAGTAACATTCAGAAGCAAGGAAGGAAGGAATATACATTGTGTCTATGAAGAATCAGACATTTTCCATTCATTATCTCAACCTATGAGACAAATAAAATGGTCTTCAGGAAACTGAAGGTCAGAGAAAAAAGCTAAGTAATGTGTCCAAAATCAAAGAGCCAGTTTTTTCATTGTTGATGTTTTTGGGGGTTTTGATGCAAGTTTAGGTGATTCAAAAGCCAAGCTCTTAAAACTATACCCGCATTGAAATAACAAATGTGAACAAGCTGAGATGTTGCTATACCCTCAGTGGGTCTCAGCAAGTATAAGCAAATCAGAGACTAAATGAAAACAAGCTATTCTCAAGCAGCAACTCTTCAGAAATTAATCATGGCCACTCTGTACCTATATCCCTCTGCCTGTACCTCTCATTCGCCCATTCTGTCTTTGGCCCATATGTTCCCCTGAATTGGTCTGCACCTTCTGGATTTCCTTTCCAAATCTGAAGTCACAGGTACTTTCAGAAGATGGGACAGTCACCTGATGGGCGGGCTCAGGAAAGTGAAACAATAGCCTAATACAGCCTGCATACCTGCACATGTGTGCACACACGTGCACACACATGCACTTACCATGGGAAATTCTCAAATGGCAGAGACAAAAATTAGAGGACTGAATTCCTTGAAACTGTTTCATATGCACTTTTTGTGCCATGAGAGGCATTTGGTGAAAGTTTAATGCATGCAGGTGTGAATAGATGAATGAGAATTAAAGAACTGGAGAACAAGGAAAAGAGTCAGAATATTAATATTATAAAACACCATTAAGGTCATTGATCTTTCATCACCACAGAAAGCTCTACGTATTCCTGCTTTCTGCTGTAAGAGACTCCTTATTTCTGGGGGCAGCTCTGTTGTGAATGCTCCTTTGCACTGAATTGAACGTGCTCCTCTGTAATTTCCACTCATTAGCACTACTTTTTCCACCTTGTCTTTCTATAGCACCTCGATGATGATGTTGAGACATGGTACCATCTTTACAGGGCTCATGGTGTCCTGTAGGAAATGATAAACAAAGAGGTTACAGAATGGAGCAAGGGCCATGCTGTGGGATGGGTTACCACAGGGAGAGCTGTCAGGGAAGAGGCACTTGTTTGAGAGCAGGTGGTCAGGAAGGTGCTGGTTAAACTGAGCCCTGGAGGTTGAACAGGAACCAGAGAAGAACAAAGGCTCTGAGGCAGGGGTGAGCTCTGCTTATTCTGGGCGCTGAGAGCAGTGAGTGAAGAGGCGGCGTGGGCGGGACCAGAGTGTGCAAGCTTGCAGGGGCCTGTAAGGGCTGTGGATTTACCCTGACTGTACTCAGAACCCACAGGGAGCAGGTGCCTTATGTGGGACATCATGCCATTTGATTATGGGTTTGAACCAGTGTGCTGACTGCTAGTGAAGAATGGACAGTGTGGTGCTAGGAGAGCAGTTAAAGCCTGCAGGTGACAGCAGTAGACATAGAGGGAGGTGGGCAGAATCATGACTTTATCTAGTGTTGAAGTGGATGTGAGCATGAAGAACAAGGAAAGCTCAGATAGTCCTTGAGCAGGACTAGCTCTTACCTATCTTTATGTTCCTCCAGACCCAACACAGTAGCACCTGCAGCATCTTTGTAAGCATCTTTGCAGTATCTTTGCTGTCTGGTGACAGTGCTTTGTAAATGTCACCAGAATGAGAGCAAACCAAAGCTAGCTCCACAGACAGCATCCCCTGGTGGCCCCACCCACTCAGTCCTAAATGCCACTTCTGCCTCCAGCATATAAGGGTGCCCTGCAAGTTCCCAAACACCCCTAGCAGGCAGTGCACCCCACACACAGAACCACAGCCTTAGGCTAAGGTAGGACTTCATTCGGCCTCTCATTCAATTTTCCTTAAACCTATTTATCCCAACTCTTAAGAAACCAGTGTCTCCCAGCATAAATGAAACTCCCTCAACCCAGAAACTCAGCACATATATGTGTCCCATTCAAATGAGTAGGAAAGGGGAGGAGAAGGAAGGGAAGCTATACGGACAACAGGGAAAAACTCAGCCCACCCCCGGCCAGCAGCTTTAGCCCTGAGTCAAGAGCTGCTTGCTGCGTGGGGCAGAGTTCCCACTTATTTCTCAGCAGCCTGATTGGTGAGTGGGCATTACTCTGATTATTATTTATTTGTGCAATGCCCACAGGGTACCTATTGGAGCACTGCACGCAGACAGGCATAAATGGGCTTTGTCTTGGGACCTCCTGCCTGCTCTTGTACCCAGGGATTTGCATATTGTTATAATACTGTGACAGGTTTCTTTCTTGCCTGGTGCTTGAGAGCTTAAAAGTCACTATGAATGATAAAAAATAATTATATGACTTGCATCAAGCCTTGTGTGGGAAGGGTAGTATTAGCTATTACATTTAATTATTTAATTTGGAAAATTATCCACAATGTATAAAGAAGCCTGGGGGGAAGTACACTAATTCCATCTCCATTGCTGCCACTGGGAAAGGAACTGGACTACACCGAGTCTGGGAGGGGAAAAGGGATCCCCAAAGCTGTGGAGCCCTGTGTTACCCCGACCCACCAGAACTGAGGCAGGCCAGGACTCCTGCTGCTACTGCAGGGAAGGGAGAGGCCTTACAGGGCACAGGAAGGCAGTCAACACTCAAAGTGCTGCGGCAGCTATAGATATAGTCCCAGCCACCTGCAGGCACTGAACACTTCACGAATGGACTGAGATAATCCTCAGAAATCCTCTGTGGGTGTGCACTGTGGTCACTCCTGTTTGACAGGAAGAAAGCAGAGGTTATAGTAATGTGCCTGCACAATTCAAGGCTCTTCTCTGGAAGTGAGGGCAGTTGCTCTTTTCATCCACATTTTGTTCATTTTGTTCACTAAAGTGGGTGCAGACTGTGGCTGTCATGGTCGCAGGTGGGTCATACCTGTCCCTTTGCTAAGTAAGTACTGACTCGTTAGGTCAGGAAGGGCATGGAGACAATAGGATGGGACCTACCAGCTCTGGGTTTGTCGTATTCTCCCAGAGTCTAGGTCAGCTGGACTGGACAGGAGAGAGTTTGAGACAAGCAGACCACAGAGGGGTCCTGCAGGTCAAGTTTGTTTGTGGCTCCTCCTTGTTCTCCCACTCCCAGGGTTGCCTGGTCTCAGCCTTCCCAGCCTCTTCACAGGAAACGCTGTTTGTATAAACATATAGTTGCCTGCATACCTGCAGTGCGTCTGCTGGCCCTGCCCTGCCCCAGGGACATGTCCATGCCACATGCTATCCTGGGGGAGTTCTTTGCAGATCAGCTGATAGACAGCATGAGCGTGGAGCACCTGCAGTTTCCCGCGGTGCATACTGAGGTAGAGAATGAATCTCTTGAGGTTCCCAAAGAAGCTCAGTCAATAACCACCAGTTTTCATCTGCTCGCAGTGGGGAAGACTGCAAGCGTCAGGTCTGACCCACTCTGTATGCCTGCACCTTGCACACCAGGCACCTCATAAGCACTCATGTATATAGGTGAGATAAGTGAAGAGGGCCTTTGAAATTTTGCTGAGGAGGGAAAAGCCTAATTCTAAAGCAGAATCGAAGCAGATCATGTCCTGTTCAAAGCATACATTCCTCTAACAATTTCGAGAGCAGCCCTCATCACCACCTCCCCCTGGGGCCCCCACTGCAGCCCCTGCCTCCTCCTGCACTGTCCCTGCTGCCCCAGGCTGTGGGTGCTGTGTGAGCCTTCGGGCTCTTCTGAATGAACACATCACAGTGTGGCAGCTGACCGAGGAAGGCAGAGATCCTCGATGGCTGCCAGGCAGCCAGGGCCCAGGAGAAGCTGTGTGCTCCAGTTGTGCCTTCTCCATGAGACACCACTGATTTCCATGATTCCTGTATGCCTAAATGGCATCCTAATGTAATATAATGTATATTATCTCTGCTTAGTGTCAGTTACCATTGTGTTCCATGATATTCCATGGGATTGACTCTTCACAAACACACACTAAGATATCAGCACTGCTGCCTCGCTCCCAGCTGCGTTCAGCTCCGTTCCCTGGTTTATCAGCCCCACCCACCTCCCATTTCCACAGCTCAGAGCCCAGGGAAGAGTAATGTGCCCAGCACCTGGACACTGCCTGCCTACCCCCCACAAATGCCCTGACTCAGCCTCCTGCCACAAATGCTTGCTCACCCAGGTGACCTCCCTCAGTGAGCCCCTTTCCCTGGGTCAAGTACAAGCCAATTTTTGCCCCCTCCCTCCCATTTTAGGCCTGGCCTCCTGCAGGTGACCTTGATCCCTTCCTCCATCTTCATGGATTCCTGCTGCTTTCCTGTCTGAGTCGCAGAGTCACAGAGTCGCTGAGTCTCCTCAGAGGCCCTGGGCCCACTCTGGGAGTTTTCCATCCTGCCTGGCCTCCTCTCATGCTCCCCTCTCCCCTCTCCCCTCCCCTCACCTCTGCTCCCCTTCTTTCTCCCCTTCTCCCCCTCTGCTTCTTCCCATTTTCTACCATTTGTGTGGTCTTGCCTCCTTCTCCTCTCCTGCCTTCTACCTGAGTGGTCTTTCCCATCAGTACCCTTCTTATCTTTGTTCTCCTCCTGATTTCTGTAATTCCTTCACTTTCCCCGCCATCCCCATCTCTGGGCAGTTGCCCTTTCCCTCCCTCTCAGACTCTCTTCCCACCCTCAGCTTGCCCTGTCTGTTCCTGTTCTCTGTCTCAATTCTAGTAGCTCCACTTCTAATCTCAACTCAGGTCTCCCATACAATACTCTGGGACCCCATGTGTCTCTGGAAGGGAACAGTCTCTGGGGACAAACCCCAGACAGACCGAAAGTCCACTTCCCTCTGAGGGGCCAGGTCTTCTCTGTACTCCTTTGACTCCCCTCCTGTCTGCTGGACCAGAAGGAGGTAGATACTGACAACAGGCATGAAGGGATAGAGAAGAGAAAAAATAAGTAATGGCAACAAAATAATTTTTGCCTCAAAATTCCTAAGAACACACAGCATAATCCCAGTGTGCAGATTTTCTGACAGATCCCTTTTTACCACCAACTTGTTCTCATGTCTATGTTGCATATATGAAGACCCCGGTGGCAAGCGCTGCTCAGGGCAGGGAGGGAGCTAAGCCTCTGAATCCAAGGGCAAAGGCATGTCCCCGCCACCTCCACCACAGCAGTCCTGCTCTGCAGGACCAGAACTGGAAAACAGGCCCACTCCTCCCAGCCTCCAGGCAGAGAAGAGGGAACTGGGTCTTTCACAGCAAGAATAGTGGTTTCTGAGAATGTGGCAGTTGACTGCCTAGATGAACTTGAGCCTCAAAATTTAGCCATGGCAACTTGCATACTCACTAATCTCAAAATAGTACCAGCCAGATTTTAGAGCCTCAAGACAGTCACACTACTCAGTAGTAACTCAAGATGGGCAGAAAAGGCCTTAGAGGCAGACGAAAGGGGAGCTCAGGATTCCAGGAAACTTCGGCACTTCTCTCCTCCTTCCACAGACACCTGGGTTTTCCCATCCCCTCTGCCTCAATCCCACCCCCAAAATTAAACCTGTGAATCCTACTTAATCATGTGAATCCTAGTTAATCATGACAGTAGCTAACACTTACTTAGAGCTTACTTCAACCAGGTGCAGGTCTAAGTAAGGTGCAGGCCTTACAGATATCTTCAGTTAGTCCTCACCATTGCCCTATGGTTATCCTACTTTATAGGTGGGGAAACTGAGGGATGGAGAGGTTATGTTATTGGCTCAAGGTTACCCAGCTAGTAAGTGCCAGGGCTAGGATTTAAACCCAGACACCCTCTTAATTATTACACTGCCTCTTTCAACTTGAAATAGCTCCAGTGATGGACGTAATCCAAAAGAGAGGAAAATCCAAAATTCTTCTGCATGCTAAATGCATCACAGGATACTTTTGCAACTGTTTTTCCTTCCTGATCATGATTTGCTGAAGGTAAATCATTTCAGTGTGGTCTACATGGTCTCAGCCCATGTCAGCTGCTGAGTGAAGGGCCAGCGGAACTCAGGGGCTTGGGTTATTCCCAGTGTGCAGGCAGATGCTGGGTGCTGCTGCTCAGCCTGGGGTGGAAGAGCATGAGACCCTCCTGAAGATGTGCAGAGGAGAGTCCCATTTCTTGAAAGGGGAAATCTACTAACTCTGCAGGGTTTAGGGACTGCCCTGAAAGCTCCATCCCTTCTGGACGATGAGGCCTATGTGCTCTGAGGAGCTGGATGTGAAGAGGTTTGGTTTACCACTTCAGGGAGAGCCAGCAAAACCCTTTCCCTGACCTGACATCTTCCCTACCATTTGGGACCTGTCATGGGGGAAAGGAGTGACAGTTATGAGAGAAAAAAACCTATCATTTTTTTCATCCTCTTTCCTCCATCATACCTCCAAAACCCATGTTACCCATGGTTTCCAATGAATAAGGAGGTAGGCAAAAACAGAGGTGGGGGTAGGGTGGGGAGAATGGGAGAGAGAAAGAGAGAACACTAAGCTCTTATACTCCAGAGAGTTTGGGGAAAAAATAATTCTCCCAAGTCCTGCCTGCTTAGGGGTTTTGCCAGGTGTCTCCTTGGGCAACCTGTCACATTGGGAGCTATTGGCCTTATTTCTGGGAGTGGGTGTGGAATGGGTGGGAGGAATGGGCTGGTGAAAGAGTCGGGGGAGGAGGCTGACCTGAAAGCTGGATCTGAATGGTCTTCACAGTCCAGTTCGAAGGATCAGTGGGCTCTGGGGTAGGGGGATAAGAAAGTGGGTGAATGAGCTGGGGTTAAAAGCTGTCTCTTAAAGGGATCCTGTCACCAGCCCCCACAGATATTGCTTCCTCACCCCTGCATTCTGATGTGAATCTCCTCTGGGCTGGGTCCACAGGAGCCCTTACAATAAGAGCGCTGGCTGGTTTCTGCAGCCAGTGGAGGCCCAGGCACTGGGCCCACCACATCGCTTGCCACAGACCAGAGAAGTCAGTCAAAAGCTTCCAGGAGCACAGCCTCTTAAAGGCCATGGTGAGGCATGAGGCATTAATCTCTGCAGAGCCCAGCCAACCCAATGGCAGGCAGCGATGGAGGGATGGATGAGGGAGCTGTGGTCAAGGAAAATTGACTGTGTTGTGTTTCCTTCCATCTGCACATACTCCCAGAAACCCAAGGGAAAGGGTGACAAGTGATACCCAACCAAGAGGTTGACAGGGTTCCTTTAGGTCTCGGCCTCTCCACTGGTGCTCGCCAACTGATTAACCTGTGTGTTAACCTTGCCTTTGCCTGCCTTCCTTCCTTCCTTCCTTCCTTCCTTCCTTCCTTCCTTCCTTCCCTTTTCTCCTCTCAGAGGTGTTGCAGACCAAGACCAGCCTACCCATTTTGTTTCAGGTTTCTGGTGGGTGAAAGACTCCTCCTTTCTTGAGCCCTGAGCCTTCCACCTTCCTACCTCTCCTCCTGCCCCCACATCCAAATCATATTTTGTTACCATGTTTTCTAGGCTAGACACTGAATGTCCTGGACTCTGCTCTTGTTCCGGCTTCTCTCCTTTCTCTTCCTCAGTCCCTCTCCCCTTCTGAAGTAACTCTGCCCACAAAGCTGGTGTTCCTATATTTGAGAGATATTCCCTAATGTTTTCTAAAATCTAATTTTAAAACACATGCACATTTATAGTTCATTTGGGGCCTTCATGCTTTACCTTCTTCCGTTCAAAGTCAGCCCTCTCCTATTGCCCTGAGAATGATATCTGAGATCCTGTGAGGGAATCAGTTGTTTCCTGCATATAACATCTGATTTAAATGGAAGAGAGGTCTCTCTCTGCCTCAAAGACTCTGGAATATTCAGAAAATATTCTGGGAAGCCAACAAGAAAGCTATGTATTCAGGCTGACCCTCATCTAACCCACGCCCTGGCCAACCTCTGCTTCCCCAGTCTGGCTGTGCAAAGTCTCCGCTATGGCACTTCTGTTTTCTTTTGGCAGAAATGCCTGGGAACTGAGAGGCCCCTTTCCCTGTGACCTGACCTCCCACACTAAGAATAACAGCCCTAGGACAGTGTGTCTTGCGATCCCTCTGGAAAGAGGGCATGGCTGGGAAGTGGGGAAGTTAAGGGAGCTGGATAGAGCCAGGAGGAAATGGAAGACACAGACCCTTGGCTCTTGTGAGTAAAAAATAAAAATGGAGAGTTGGTAGCCTTCTAGAGAGCTGGGGAGAGAGATCTGGGAAAGTCTCAGAAGAACCCTAATGCTTTCGTCCCCACTCACTGATTTCAAGAATTCCATCTCCTGGAGCTCCAGCTAGTGGCTCAGAGAAAAGAAAAATTCTGGTCCTGCTGAGCAAATGTGCTCAGAATAGGACAGTTCTGTTCTGTCCCCTTTGCAGGCATTTCTTTAAAAAGTTAAAGCAGCAAATGTCCTTTTTTTAAAGAAGAGAGATGTCTTTAGTACTAGGTCCTTTCCACCCCACCCACTTACACGGTGGCTGTCCAGTTCCCAGGGCTTCCTAAACTGCGAGCACATGTCCATGTGGTCACAGCATTGCTCTCCAGACTCCCACACCTCTCAGAGAGGAAGATGACCCACTCGTGGTACAGAATCTACCACCAAGGACACCTGGAATCCTCTGGGGAATCTGGGACAACCTATCCTTGGTTGACCAGTTGTCCAAGTACCTCAAAAAAAGTCTTTCAAAAACACTTATTTCTTCTCTTTTTAAATATGGTAGAAAACAAAAAATTTTTGTGCATACAGGGTAAAGTGGTGTCATCAGGACACTGTCCTTCCCATTCTGTGCCAGAATCTTTCCTCCATGGCACTCCTTCCCAAGAAGCCTATGTCCCCATCCATACCCTCTACCCAGACTACCTATATCAATCTAGTCCTCAGGAAAGGCTTTGATGACTTTATTCATTTTGGTGGTACATGCATTTCCGTGGAACCCTATATCAGAATGACAGTGTTGGGAAAGGAGCCTGGGGCACGTGCTTTGGAGACACCCTGAGAGCGTTGTCTAGGGCCACATCCTACACTATCAAACTATGAGATCGACCTATGAGTCCACTCTGTGTCCTTTCAGTAGGAAAGACTTTGCCAGGACAGAGCTGTCCCTGAAAAGACTGGGCATGTCCAGTGCTAGAACCAAGTAACCCTCATTCTAGCTGCATAATGTCCAACTTTTTATAGGTATTGTTTCAGTGATGTGGTCCCCTTGTTATTGTGGAAACCAGGTGACCTGGCCACTCTTTTGGACCACACTGATTACTTCTCTTTAGTTCCCAGATCACCCAAAGGACCATAGCCCATTGTCCTCTAAGGGGCCATCCAGCTGTGTTCCCTCTCTCCCTCTAGACAGGCCCTTGGATGAAGAGAACTGGAGGCATAGGAGATGCCGAATGTGGACTGAAAAGAGAGTCCAGCCACATTCCTGCACCACTGTAGCTTGTACTGCCTGCCTCCCACGCCTACCTTTGCCCTGCTGGGAAGAATTTAGAAAGAGCTTCTGTGCAGGAGGACAGTAAAGTGGGATGGATCTGGAGGAAGGGGTGCCATGTGGCCACAGAAAGGCAGGGCAGGAGGACTGGACTAGTCGCCTCCTGGCCGCCTCCTTCTTTCCTGGGCTTCTGGGCTCCTGGGCTCTTGGTCACAGAGAGGGTGTTGGAACTCCAGCAGCAACACCAAGGTGCCCGGATGGTGATTCTGATGGTGATTGTTGCTCTGTTCTTGTCTGTCTAATATTCCTTTTTAATCCCCATCCTGCCTGCCCCTCCCTTATGTAGGGTTACTTTAGTGATCCCTGGAATGTTTTTGACTTCCTCATCGTAATTGGCAGCATAATTGACGTCATTCTCAGTGAAACTAATGTGAGTATGACTCTGCCCTCCCCAGGAACCCTCCTCCTTCCTTCTTCCTCTACCTCCTCTGTTTCCCTCTCACTCACACTCTCTCTCTTTATCTCCTTTTATTTATTTTTTTTAATTTCCTGTTTTTACCTGCCTCCAGTCACGCTTTTTATTGAACCTGCCGTCGTCCTGTGAGGGAAAAAAAGTGGGAGCTTTTCCTCCTTTTTTTCCACTTGTCCCAGCTCGGCCCTCTGTGCCAGGCCCAGGAGCTCAGAGCCAAGTGGAGGGAGCAGGCGGTGGGAGGCCGCTGGCTCCCCTCCCAGGGTGGCCACAGCCCAGCATAACCTTTGAACTAACCCAGCTTTTGTCAGGCCTCTCCACCCCGCGAAAACCAGGTTACCCAGGTTTGAGCCACCAGGACTGTAGAGTGGTAAGAGAGTATTTAATATGCCCACGTAACCTCTTTCTTTTCTCATTTTTTTCTCTTCTCTCCTTTCTTTCATGCTTTTTTTTTTCATTTTTTCCTCTTCCTTTTTGTTTTGTTTTTCTCCTTTGTTGGTTTTTTTTCTCTTCTCTCTCTCCTTTCCTTGGCTTCTCTGCCCCATGCAGCACTATTTCTGTGATGCATGGAATACGTTTGACGCCTTGATTGTTGTGGGTAGCATTGTTGATATAGCAATCACCGAGGTAAACGTAAGTACATGGCGTCTGGACCTGACTGTCCGTGCCTGCTCTAACACTCATTGTCTTTCCCTGGTTTGTTGTTTTTGTCATTATATTTTCTCCTCCCCACCTCCTTATTTTCATTTAGTTTATTTAAATTTGTTTATTTAAATTGGTTTAAAAGAGTTTCTCCTTATTGCTTTATTTTGAAAACTTTCCTATTTTTTTAACTTTGGAACGAGTTAGGTCTCCTTTTCCTTTAAGTTTTGATTGCTGCATCTTTTTCTCTGTCCCTTTACAATCAGCCTGGCATGACTCACACTGTATAGGAGGATGCAGCTATGGGGACCACGGAGTGAGAAAACCAAGGGACATTTACAACATCTGGGCAGCTGCTGGGGCAGGGACCCAAACCTCTTTTCACTGCACCTCACCTCCAGACCACTGCCCCTGCCCCTCTTGCCTTTCCACCCACAGCATCTTGGAAAGGAGTTCTCTCCAAGTGGGACCCTGGAGTGAAGGCTCGGTGTCTGCCTGCACTATCAGCCCCAGGCCCTGCCTGTTACAGTCACATTGAAAGGGCTCCATCCAATTTAACATCAACCACCCATGCAGGCAGCCCAGCCCCTCTAGGCTCATTTGGGAGAGAAGAAGAGAACCAGTTGTGTTCAGAGTCTTGGTTTCAGTCCTTTTCTCTGGAGTGGCCAGAGAGCCAGGTGGCTGGGTGACCCACGGAGAGTTCTTCTGACGTCTTTTTTCCCCTCTTGCTGGGGCAGCATCACCTCCCTCCTGCCCAGAGAACTGACTTTTGCACCTTCTGGTTCTCTCCCACTCCCACCCACCTCACACCCTGCCCTGGCTCCCTGGCCTCAGGAAGAACCCCAGCCCCTGCTCTCTGCTCCAAGGTCTGCCTTCCCCCAAGAGCTGCCTCCTCCTATACAGTTCCTACCAGTTCCTGCACATGTCTTTTTGTTACCTGGCATGTTTAAACCTTCTCTTTTTATCTATAGGCAAGCTCTATGCAGTTAGTCTATAACATGTGTTAATTTTATTGTCATAATTTTTCCTTGATTAAGAGATTTGGTAATGTTTGTGCAAACCTTGATGCACTGAGCCCTGAATAACAGCATGGAGCAGATGCTGTACAGTTTTGATCAAAGGTGTTTGAGACTACCCTACCAACTGCTACCGTCTATCTCCCCACTGATCCCACTATCTCCTCTCCACTCCATATTTCGCTCCCGATTGTTGAATTGACATGTTATTTTGTCTGCCTAATTCCCCTGATTAAAAGCCCCTGTCTGCTCCCCTCTCAACAGATGGACATTGGAGGAGGCTGTCATGCTCCTCATACCCTCCCTTAGCCTCTTGCACCCTCACTGCTCACCCTGTAACTCCAGATTGGATTGCCCCTCTGTCTCCCAGGTCCCCCAAGCTCATGGTGTGTGTGTGTGTGTGTGTGTGTGTGTGTGTGCACTTGCCCTTGACTTCTTCCAGTAAATGGTAGATTATTAAAACAAACAAACATCAGTCTTCCTACATATGCTTTGTGCCTCCCTCCCCTCACACTCTGCTCCACCATCCCTGAACACACTCCCAGTTTTGCAGTCTGGATGAGCCCTAAATCATGTCTCAGGTGCTGTTCGGGGCCCTGAGTTCCACATGTGTATATAAAGGCCAGAGTGTTTGTACTCGGAGCTGGCACTGCGCAGTGCTCTGAACTGAGGGCATACTCTGGGGGAGGAACAGGGAAGAGGGAGCGGCAGTAGGCCCTGCCCTCTGAGGCTGTAGTTTTTCAGACAACAGTGTAGATCCTTATGAAACCTGTGCCAGGCACTTGGAGCCTGACAGACAGCAGGAAAAGGCAGGAAGGTGACAGCAAGCTGTTCCCCTACATGCAGAGGGGACCCTCTACCATCCTGGGGATTCCTCTGGGGTTCTCACTGTCAGCAAGGCCCACATCGACACTAGACATGCCATTTTTTCCCCCAAACTGTTGATGTTTTAAAGGAAAATAAAGACAAAGCAAAAGAAACTTCTTAGGGTTTACAATTTCTACAGAAAAAAGTGGCTATGTTGGGAGCAGCGAGGTAGAGTGCAGGACAGGAGAGGAGCGGAATGCCATCGTGCAGACCCTTCCACTTGTGCCTGGTTTTCTGTTGGCAGCTCACCCTTGCATTCGTCTCATGTCACTCCGCACTGTGCTGTGGGTTTGACAGGTGAGAATGAGCCTCCCCAGCTTGCTGATGCTAAAGATGCTGGTGGAGAGATTAAGTGCCCTTTGGAGCCACACAGCTGGAGTACAGACCTCCTGGGGTGCTCCTCACTTCACTTGGCCCTGGGCCGCAGCTCCGCATTCTCTCTAACATGCAATGCCTTTTGATAAGCATAGACATCTCACACGTCTTGCCCTCTGTACCTCCACCAGCCAGGATTTGTTCAGCCCTTATGTTCTGTAATTTATACTTAAAATAACCATAACTTTTTGTATATTCTAAACAAAAATTGATTTATCAGCCCTCCCTTGGAGTTCTGAAGCACCTGTAACACCCCCAGCTTCCCTCTACCCCACAGTGAGGTGCTCTTCACTCCTCTTGATTGAAGAGCTGGTGAAAAATCACACTGAAGGGCTGTCTGGAGATTAAATGGGGACAGTGTGTGTGAAGGGCAGTGAGGGGAGGTGTCCAGAGACCCAGCACTCATTTTCCTCCCCACAATTAATGGATTGTGAACCAGAAAAACAAATATGACATCCCCCCAAGGCAGGAAGGTGGTATGGAAGGGGAAGAGAGGTCTGGACATAAAGTAAAATCTGGCAAGTTTCTGAGTCCTGCTGCTGCTTCTTCCTGTAAAAGAAGACAGTTTCCTCATCTGTCAAAGGAATGTGATAATATTTATAGCACTGTGTTTTGAAGCTCAGGTAAGAGCATCTATTTTAAAACTCTATGTAAACTCTAAAATGCTATTAAATGGGAGAGACTGTGGTACCCAAAATTTCCCCCTAGTCCCTGCTCAAATAGCTAGGAGGGCCTAGTCTCTGGTCAATTATATTTCATTATAACTGACTACCCACAGACACTGAACCCTTGTTTCCCATATGGTTAGACTCTTAAAGGTGGTTAACAGGTATGGCCAGCACAGAGCAAGCACAGATTACTGACCACAACCCATAACCCCAGCTTCAGCAGGCCTGTTTGACAAGCACAGTTCTGGTATAACCCTGCACTTGGAGAGCTGCCAACACTGGGGATGGCAAATTAGTCCCAGAGGCAGCTCTATCTGCCTGTATGGTTCTGTCTGCAGGCCACTGGCAGCTTATGAGTCTGGACCTATCCTAGTGCAAGGAAGTTTATAGTTCCAGGGAGTTTTCCTGAGGTGCTGCTAAGGTCTTCCCAGAATCCTCTAGTCTTACTATCCTCACAAGATATTCATCCCCAGACCTATGTTCTATCTGGCAGAAATCTATACTTTTAGCCTCAGAGGAATCCATGAGGGCCTTTCACCTGTAACTCATCATCTTTGACTTGTTTAAGCCTACAGAAATCAACTCTCATTACACCTCACCCAGTAGCCCTGTTCATCCTAACTGCCCTCCGACTGTTCCTCACATTTAAACTCACCTCCCTTAGACACCTCTTTCCTCCTTGCCTTTACCAGGCTATGGCACCTCTACCTCTGGGAAACAGATTTCCACATCCCCAGGAACCATCATTCATTCATTCCACTGTATGTATCGTCTCTCCTCCTGTGTGTCAGGTATGATGTTAGGCACCTGGAATACATCAGTCCACAAAACAAAGCCCTTCCTCCTGAGCTCTTTTCTGGGGTCAGAGGAATAATAAGACAGTGAGTGTTGCAATGAGCACAGAAAATAAGTCAATCATACAGTGTGTGAAAAACTGCTAAGTGCTTTGGAAAAGGAAAAATGTCGAGTAAGGGGGATCAGAGGTGCTAAGGAGCAGCAAAGGAAAGTGCCATTTCAAATAAGATGGAAGTGAGTGAATAACCCATGCAGACATCTGGGAGGGCAGCTTCTCTGGCAGGAGGAGCAGGTGACAAGGAGCGGGGAGGGGATCAGAGAAGGAGACCAGATTTTGTTTTTTATGCTGAGCAAGAAGGGGAGACACCAGTGCCTTTAAGAAGAGATGTCCCATAATCTGACTTACATTTTTCAAGGGTGGCTTTGCTGTATGTGGGAGTCGGGGTGGAAACCAGAACAGCATGTAGAAGGTGGATGTGGTAACCTGGAGGGAGGGGATGGGAGCTACAACAAAGCAGAGTGGTAGAAGTGGTGAAAATGGTCAGACTCAGTCTGTTTTGAAAACAGAACTAACGGTATCTCCTGACAGACTGGATATGGGAGCAGGAGGAAGAGGCATCCAGGATGGCTGTGAGGTTTGAGCCTAAGCATGGGAGGATGGAGTTGGTGTGACCCAGGAAGGACAGGAGGTGGAGCACGTTTGCGTGAGGAGCTCAGTTGGAACTTGTCTATTTCACTTCCCAGTGGGGATGGCAGGTAGGCAATTGGCACACAGTCTGAGGTTGGGGCATGGAGTTGTCAGCATGTAGATAATATCCAAAGCCATGACAGTGGTGAAGAGTGCCCAGGGGGAGAGAAAGACAGGAGAGAGCCAGAGACTGAGCGGGATGGGGCCTCCAGCATGAAGCGGGGGAACCCTGTGTGCTCAGAGCCAGTCCATAGTTCAGTTTCTGTTGACACTGGGGGAATGCCCCTGAACCACTGCTGATGAAACTAGAGGGCAGTCATAAGTCCCCTACCTTGCATAGCTATGCTGCATTCTGCTTCCACTGCTCTTCTCCCTGAGGCACTGCCAAGCTCTCAGCTGGAGGCTTCCCTGCCTCTGTGTCCCCTGGGAGGGCCAAGTGCAGCATCTGGTCACTCTAAGGAGGGCTTCTGGTCTTCCTTTATTTCTTGGGTCTGAAATCATATTTTCCAGAGAAAACCCAGAGGCATACCCTGTGAATTGTTAATGGCTTTCTCATAGCATCAGAAACTGCTCCCTAACATCCCAAGTTGGAATCAATTTGGGTGTCCAGTCAACAGCCTTACCCAACACTCTTCTTTATCATTCTGTATTTTAAAGTCTGTTGCACAATAGATAGGCTGAGAGGCCTGGATTCTTGCATTATGTACGTATACAAAGAAATATTCCCAAATTGCAAATTAAGAAGCCTGTGTTCTATTTCCAGTTCTGGCTCTATTAAGCCACATAACAGAGCAAATACAGCCATTCTATGGGCCTCAACTTCCTTGAACACAAATGGAGTTGGAGGGCAGGTGGAGATGGTCTCACAGGGCCTTTGCGACTCTAGCACTCCTTGGTTCTGAATGGGGCATTTTCTGGTTGTGAGGCAGATTCCAGATCTAAGGTGGAGTTCCTTTCATAAAGCTCCCAAGGCTTTGGGATGGCTCTTGTGGAAATCCTCTGGAGAGAAGGCCCTGGAGGTACCTTCAGGTTGAGGAACAGGACCAAGATGCTGTAAGGCATGGAGAGCTCCTGGGGAGGGTTCAGAGGGAGGAAAAGCTGAAGCTTTTGCTAGGAGCCAAAGTGCTAGTCCACAGACAGGAGCAGGGCAGAAGAATAAAGTACCAATGGTCCTGGATGTGACTTGGCTGATTAGCGTAAGGCAGGGCAGGGAGCAGGAAGAGAAGGAGGGGAAGAGGAAAATGAGGGCTGCTCTTTGGTGAGCATGTATCAGGCATCCTACTAGGACATCACACACACGATGGTCAGAGTAACACCTCAAAGTGCTTATTGCCCACAGGAGGAAACCGAGACTTATGCAGGATGGATAGTTTGCCTTTAGCTAATGGTTGGCAAGACTAGGATTCAAATCTATTTCTGTGGAAGAACTGAGTCTTGTGTTTCCACAGAGCCCACTGGCTGACTCCCTGGGCGAGGCTGGCCTGCACACAGCATCACCAAAGGGCCCCTGCCACTCACAAGTCCTCATTCATTGCACTCCCAGCAACATGGCCTGGGGCCTAACTTCTCTACACTTGGCGGGGCTGCTGGTGCCCGACCAATGGCATCCAGGCTGCCCTGGGAACGCTCAGACCGAAAGCAATGCACACTCTGGAGTCAACGGCCTAGTTAATGGGGCTGTGAAGCAAAGAGCAAATCGAGTATCAAGTGGGCCCACCTGACATCTGGAACTTGAGAGGAAAATGAGGGATGGGGGTGGGGGAGAGACAAGAGCAGGGATGAGAGGGGGATGGGGCTCAGCTTCAGGGAGTGTCCAGCAGGGCACACATGGAGGCCTCCAGGTGCTGGCCCCAAAGCCTCCTAACCCTGGCTCCTGAAGCCAGTGGTGCCTTTCTACCACAGACTCACAGGCAGAGCTCCTAAATAACTGTCCCTGGCTGGCTTCCCATACAAATAATAAAGCAAGCTTGGCTCCTGCTCTGGCTTCAGCGCCTGGAAGGACAGGAAAAGCAGCCATTCTGAGTCACAGAGGGTTTGCTACCCTTCAGGGCTGAGGCAGAGAGCTCAGCCAGCGCACTCCAGCCCTCTCTCCCTGTGTCAACCAATGATACCTTTGCCAGCCCTCAGCCTGGCTCTCTTGGTCTGCCTTCTCCTGTCCCTCCCATAGCAGAGAGGGGCCAGACCAGCACAAGAAAGTCAAGGCCAAATGCCCCATCAAGAGCTGTGCTGAGGGTTAAAGGCAGAAAGTGGATTCATCCAAAAATGTTAGAGTGGATACACCTTTGGGGATCATCTGGCCCACGCCCATCCCATTGCTCCCACAAGTACACACCAAGTTCCTGCTGGGTCACAGCCCAGGAACACCAGTTTCATAGACAAGGACACTGGCGATAGAGGCAGGGGACACCTTGCTCATTGTCACAGCTCTCTAACAGTAAGGCCAAGTCAGAACTTGGCCTGACTCTCACGATTAGCGCTGGAGGCTCAAATGGTGACATTGCCAGACATTGTCTAAATGACAATGGTCAGTGTAGCCTGGGCGATTCTGAGGTAAATTAAAGTAAGGTTGGTGGTGTCAGTCCAAAGTGGGTGGGGCAGACTGGACCCTTGGAATCTCCCTACACTTCCATTTCTCTTTGCTGGACGCTTCCTTCTTTTTTCTTTTATTTAAAGATTTTATATATTTATTTTTAGAGAGAGGGGAAGGGTGGGAGAAAGAAGGAGAGAAACATTCATGTGAGAGAAACATTGATCAGTTGCCTCTCATATGTATTCCAAGTGGGATGGAACCGACAACTCACAACCAACTGAGCCACACCGGTCAGGGCAGATCCCTCCTCCTGTTGCTCATGAAGCTCCCTGTGAGCTTCCTCACCCCACCCCCACAACAAAACCAACACGACCAAGCTGTCCTGTTTCCAATACACTAAGTAATACTAACGTGTAGTGACTGATCTGCTACCCTTCCAAAAAGAAATGTTGCCTTTAAAGAGGGAAGGGAATGCTCAACCTAAAGATTGACTATCTAGTGTGTCTAATATGACCTTCAGGAACATGACCCCCAAATGAGGAAGATACTCCCCAGCCTTCAGTTGTTTTACACAGGCAGTTTTCTCCTCTGCTTGGAAGTAAAGCTGGCCCTCGATAGATGTAGCAGAGTGCCACTCATCCCCAGCAATGAGACAGCACATGACCATTGGGAGGCAGTCCAACTCAACATGGAAGGACCATTTTAAAGGCCCGCAGGCCTCTGGAGGGTGAGGCTCACTGTGTGGGCAAAGACAAAGGGGCACTGTGAGGTCAGACGTGGCAGCATGGACAGGCCTGATACAGCAGCCCCATCCAAGCAAGTTCTCCCAAAGCTGGTGCCTTGAGACGTATCCTGCAGGCTTGACCTGAAAGGCTCATGGAAGCCTAATTTTCTGTGGACATCCAGGTTTGGATTCCTAATTCAGCTGTGTTAGATCATCTGACCATTTATGGCCCACCAAGGTTCCCCTTGCCCTGCGCCTTCTAATGAAGACTCTTTGCTTTTGTCTTCCTCTAATTTCCTTTCCTTTCCTTTCCTTTCCTTTCCTTTCCTTTCCTTTCCTTTCCTTTCCTTTCCTTTCCTTTCCTTTCCTTTCCTTTCCTTTCCTTTCCTTTTTCCTTTTTCCTTTCCTTTCCTTTCCTTTCCTTTCCTCTAATTTCCTTTCCTTTCCTTTCCTTTCCTTTCCTTTTTCCTTTTTCCTTTCCTTTCCTTTCCTTTCCTTTCCTTTCCTCTAATTTCCTTTCCTTTCCTTTCCTTTCTCCTTTTTCCTTTCCTTTCCTTTTTCCTTTTTCCTTTCCTTTTTCCTTTCCTTTCCTTTCCTTTTTCCTTTTTCCTTTTTCCTTTTTCCTTTCCTTTCCTTCTCATCTTTTCTATCCATATACAACTCTCTCCTTGTACCTAAAATAGAAGAGTGGAAGGAAGCTGTCACAACGCACTCCTTGGTTTGACCAGACAGCCATCTGGGTCCAGCCAGTGTTTGTTACTTTAATTCTCACAGACTGAGCAAGTTCTGGTTGCTATATTTGCCAGAAAGCCTTTAAAGCAAAGGGGCCTAAGAATATTCCATGACCTAGGAGAGAGGGTGAGGAAGCTACACCTCAGGCAGGCTCAGAAAGGCCCCCAAGTGCCCCCAAAAGCATTGCCATTTACTCTTCATGTCTGTGCCCCACCCTGCTTTTATTTGTTTCCTTTTTGAATCTCTTGTTTCTCTCTCTTAACTATTGTTCTCTGTCTTTCTGCATTCTCCCTCTCTCTCCCTCCCTCCCTTCCTTCCTCCCTCTCAGAATTCTTTCATGTTGATAGCACTGCTGACAGCTGATTTCATCCATTTATTCTTTATGGGGGGTTTTGTTTTTTTGTTTGTTTGTTTGTTTGACACTGGCTGTCCTTCCCAAGGGAAAATAAAACCACCCTGGTGATTTGGTAATCAGTTTTGTTTAGCATGAGTATCTGGCAGATAACAGCACCCCAGGAAACATCAGGCTGCAGGTGAATAACAGAGGGACTCCTTCAGCTTAAGCTGCTTCCAGCCACAGGAGCTGGCCACTAGGCAGCTAATACTACAGGCTGATCACCACTGTCCCCTCTCCACAATGCAGCCCACAGAGAGAGAAGAGCATGTTCTATACCTCTCCTCCAGCTCCGTTGGGGCCAAAGCTCCCCTCAGGGTATACTCTGAAAGGGCATTTCATCTGGGTGCCTGTAGCCACAAAGATTTAAGAGGGCTTGTCTTCTTCTGGCTAGAATTTTTCCTTGGAGAAACAGATGCCAGCTAGTGGGTTTGCAACGTGGTGGACGTGGAGTAGGGGTGCCGTTCTTTCCACTCCCCACCTTGCCTTCTTTGGGCTTCTCTTCATTTGTTCCCTTCGCTTTTCTGTCCCGAATTTTTGTCCCCCTCATGACTTCCCTGTCTTCCTCTTCTCACTACTCCTCCTCCTCAGATCCATTTACCTCTCCATTCATTCCAGATCAGAATGGAATTTCTGCTTAAGAATGACTTCCAAGAGCCCATCTTTTCTTCATTTGCTCTTATATCTAAAAGCCATTGACACCCACCCTCAACTTCTCCGTATCCCAGTTGACTTGTGCTTATTTAAACTTTGTATCTCCCTTAGCAAGGAAGCTCTTAATTCAGCTTTGGAAGGTTGCAGTTTAAAACATATTTTGCTTTGGCCTGCTGAAAATGCCTTTCCCTGCTGCCATCTCTGGTGGCTCTAAGATGCAGCATCTCCCAACTCCTTCACACCTGTAGGCCACACTAGTTCCTGGGTGTTCTTTTCTCCTGGTTGAAAGAGGAGATAGAGACCATGAAGATGGTGTCACATGTCTCTTGAAAACCCTGGCTCCTGCCATTCCCAGGTCTCTCTGTGTGTACCAGCCTGATCATTGTCCTCCCACCCAGATTCACCGGGGTCTCTCCAACGAAGACCCAGCAGCTCAGCCTACCGCCACACCATGGTGCTCTCAAAACTGAACTAGCCATCCTGTCTTGCAGATTACATCGAGGTGAGAGTAAAGCAGCAAAAGCAGAGAAGCAGGGCTTTGGATAGGGTGGTGGTGGAGGCAGTGCCAGCTGGAACCTGAATTTCAGATGGTTTGGAATCGAATTTATATCACATCCTCTCCCTAGGTTTTAGACAAAAGATTAAAAAAAGAGAAACAATGCTCTAATGCAGGGTAAGCCAGTAAAAGACTCATACTCCCATGGCATTGCTTTTGACTCATATTTCAGAGGAATGAGGAGTTCCAGTGACCAGATTATAGCCATTGACTCAATAGCAGCCTTTGGAACTGGGCAGCCCATTTGTGGATCCTGTTCCTGACTCAGCCTAGAGTCAGCCTTCCCTGGTCAGAGGTAGCCTGCGCCTTTCAAAGTCAACGTGTCCAGGAGGGTGCAGCAGTAACATATGAACTCTTCAAAATGCTCTCTAAGCAACTGATCTCAAGAGGATATTTTCTTGGTGGGATATTCCAGCCTAGATATCTACTACCTAGCCATGAAATCCCTAGTAATCTTCACCTCGTGGTTGTGGGGGGAAAAAGGAAGAGGAAAGTCCCTTTTCATACAGTTAAGAGCTTTTAGTTTCCCAGTGAGACAAGGTAATGTTAACAACTGGGAAACACATTCCACTGACTGTCACATCCATCATCTTGGGAGATCCCCCCGCAGGAAAAGCCTCTCTCTATCAGCCTCCTGTATTCTCTGAGCTTCCCTGAGCACCTATGTGTGGTCTAGAGACAGACAGTACCCCAGTGAGCAGGAACCGTGAGTATATTCCAGAAGCCAAGGCCCATCCACTGAGGTGACACTTCTGACTTGGTCCTGAACTTCATGCAGAAACTATCTTTTTCTAGCTGCCCAGCACCACTCCTATCATCCTTGCCAATTATACCGAAACAAGCTAATCTGCGTAAGTATATTGCAGCAAGTTAATTGGCCTTTCCTTTCAGTTTGCCCTGAGCCTGTTAGCTGCAAGCACTAGCCAGGACTCTTTCTAAAAATGTTCTGGTTTCTTCTGCCTCACATATAATCATCTTATTTCATTTATACAGCTTGCATGAACAAATTAAGTTAATTGACCCAAAATCTTTAACCTCTTGAAAGTTACCAGATCATTAGAAAACAAAGAGGAAAGAATTGGTTGCTCAAAAATTTACTCCACACCCGCCATTAGTGGATAAAGCACAGTGTTAAAGCTCAGCCAGAGTGTTCAGGGTAAGTAAGCAGCTCTATTGGCTCCAGGGGCAGGGGAGTGCCGGCAGGGTCTCCGGGCTCATGGGGCAGAAGTCTTCAGGTAATCCTACCACACGTCTTCCCTAGAAAGACCATGGATGGAGAAACTATCAGCTAACTCAGGGCAACTGGAAGCAAATCTGGAAAAGGGTCAGAGATGGATGACACAAGGACTCCAGGCTACCAGCTAAGTCTGAATTTAACTGAAAAAGTAGAACTGATGCCAGGTGGTTTTTCAAGAGGTACTAAGCAGTCACAGAGGGTGGCCAAAATGCAAACACATCTCTGTGCTAAAAGCACAGGTGCCCAAGTCCTATTGGTGCAGTCTCCCCTTCTAGCTCACCAGGGGGTTCCATTGCAGCTGGGCAAGAGGACCAAAGATGGGAACAACTGTACCTGGTCATCTAGAAACCTCCTCTGGGGGCTGATAGTGTGTCAGTGAACCGTGGGTTCTCAAGAACAGGGGCTGTGTGTGAGGTTTCTCCCTATTGGTTCGACTCAGAAATCATTCCGTGATTGCTTTCTGATTTTACTACGAATGGTTAGTTATTTTTGAGACCATGGATTTTGTAAACATAGCTCCTCATACAGAACAGGCTTATGTGAGAGGTTGACAGGCAACCCTGCCTAGCAAGCCAGAGTGCCCTCTGCAAAGCATGGCTTAGAGCCTGAGAAAAAATTGGATCTGTGAGTCTCCTGCTTCTCCCACAGTGAGAATCTGGAGCACTGTCATCACTGGGGGTGGGGACCCAACACAGGGATTCCAGATTCCCTGTCCTCACACTCACTTCTGCCCTCACAGTTCCTCCTGACCACTTCCCGTTCCCTGTTACAGGGTGTATAATGAGGATTCTTAAATGAACACATGTTATTAAAATAATAAGGTACAATCAAGGTGATTAGAACCAACCTAAAGCTAAATTTTGAACTAAAATATAAGTTAAATAGATGAGATCTTAAATGGGAGCTATAAAAGCCTAAAAATCAATAAGAAAAAGGCATTTAAAAATCCCAAATGAAGGATTTTGACTGTTTAAGAAGCTAAAATAAAACAAATATTTTAAAATCTTCAATGGTTGGGCTTAATTCATTTGGACCAGGTGACTCAGATGGGTTCTCTAAATTGTCTCCATTCTGGTCCTGTCTGTGATGGGATTGACCCAGAGCATTTGCCCAGGGTTCTCAGCAGTAATGGGGAGGCTTTGAGAATTCTCAGGGTGGAACTGAGCCTGCTGGGAACCTGGCCTAATGCCTGGGCATAGTGTGTAGTAGAGGTAGGCCTCTGTCTTGCCCTCACCCTTCCCTCTTCGCTGAAGCTTCAGAAACCACAGAACACCTTTCCCACAAACACGGTAGTACAGGCACTGGACCACCTGAAATTTCCTCCGTGTGTGTGTTTGTGTGTGTGTTGTGTGTGTTTCCACGTTTCATCCTAGCCTGCTAGTCACATTCTAGTGAGCCCTTCCTCCAGGCCTGTGCACTGACCTGGCAGCTCGCGTTCCTCGAGAAGCAGGAATGGAGATCTGGCCTGTCCTCTGTAAATGACTGGAGAGTGTCCCTTTCCTTTTCTTCCCTTGCCTCGCCCTGTATCTCCACCCTTCCCCCCAAAAGGAGTGTGCTGAGAAATTTGTTGCCAAAGGAGAATTTTAAGTCTGCAAGCCAATGTCTAGTGCGCATTTCTGTCCTTCAAAAACCCCATTACAACATTTCTTTGTTTTTACCTGAGAAACAGAAACACAAGAGCAACCATCTGAAAGTGGAGGGCAAAAGCAGTCAGGACCTTCTGGAAAGAGTTAACAGCTCAGAAGGTCAGCATCAGTCAGGGCTTAGCTCTCTGTGCCGGAGCCCGGAGAGTAGGGGCACCTTCCGGAGGTAGGTGCGTGGACCTGGGCAGAGAGTGGGCACGTTCACCTGTGGCCACTTTCTGCAGCACCTGCCCCCAAATGAGCTCAGCAGTCAAGCCCATGAGAACAACCTCTTAGGGTGTTAATAATCATACCTTAAATTGTGTGGAGGGCTTTCAAATTTACAAAACCATTCCACACTCATTTTTCATGCTATAGCCAACATTCTCCACACCTGTAGAGTAGTAGCTAAGTAGGACCACCTCCCACCTGAGCTTCAGTTTGAGGACTAACACCTTGCTCTGGAGGGAGTTGAGAGCCACCCCCTTAGATCATCCTCAGTGGGAATTAAAACTCAGCCTTCCTCTAAACCTGAGGGGTCACTGTCTGTGAGCTTCTTCAGCTGGCAATGCTGGGGTAAAGCTAGAATGAATAAAGTGCAAGCCCTTAATGTTTACCTTAGAACACATGGCAGATTTTAAAAAACAAAACGAAACCTTCATCCACAAAGTTCAGAAGACCTCATGAATAATGGGTGTGAATTATTTAACTTGGGGCCAGAGATGGGTCCTTGACAGAAGTGAGCCCAGTGCTGCAGAGCCCACACTCAGGGCGCAGAACCTGCCAGGCCTATGGTTGTGTATTTCTGTCACTGTTTCCTTTTGCCCTCTCCTGCCACTGTGTTGCTCCTGTGTTAGCCAAGACCTAGAATACCGACATCCTCGTTGAAGACTTATTACAGCTTATCTCTATCTGCCTTTCTTTAAAGCCAGCTGAACATACCCAATGCTCTCCCTTTATGGTAAGACCAACCCTCCAGACCATGCTCTGAACTTCTGTGACCTCCTCTGACATCCCCCACTCTTACCCACCTGACTCTCAGAGTCTCCCAGAGCCCAGCCTGGCTCCTGTTGCATGTGGCACCGTGTCCGTCTCGCACCTTCCTTGCCTGGTCTCATGTGAGCTGTGACGTGCTGTGTGTGTAATGGTGTTCCTTCCCTCCCTGAACTTTCCTTTGGGTGGTAATTCACTGTGATCTTAACTATCTAATAAGCCACTGGGAGAGAACTGGACCCAAGGGAAATTTCCTGTTTAGCCTCCTGAGGACGCTACTAGCTAAGACTCTACTCTTAAGTTAATTGGGACATTTGCACAGGCACCTGTGAGAGTCACGGTAAGGCCTCCTGGGGAAAGAGGGAAGAGGGCGATGATCTAACAGAAGGCAGACGGTGATGTTCTTCCTTCATCAAGTGTCTGTGTAGACTGGCCTCCCTGGAGCTTGGAGTTGAAGGCCACAGCAAAAGTTTAAGCTGGGATTTGTTACTGAGAGTGTGGTTGAATTTCCAGTCACTCCAACAATGTTACCTGTGAATTTTTCTAAACTCCCGAGTTTGTTGAAATTAGGCAATACCTACTTTTCTGCAGCAGACTGCAAGCAGAAAAACAAACTCAATTGTTTGAGTCACTCTTAATGTAGGAGTCTCTGATTCACTTTGGCTAAAGTGATAGCAATGCTACTTGGTATGACCTTAAGCTCTCCTTGGAATAGCCTTCTCCAAAAGTCTGTATCATACATTTAATGAGTGGGTGATTCCCTGAGCCCGGAGTCAGCAAGCAAGGCAAGACTGGGTGGGTTGGTATGTTTCCTGACATGCCCATCCCAGGCTGGTTGGAAGGCTGCCAAGGGAAAGTCTGGACCTGGATATTCTCCCCACTTTGCAGGGATGGCCACTGGGACCTGCTTCCTCACTGCATTGTCATTTGGTTTATGAGAGGAAATTGTTATGTCCAAATGGAAATGTGTTGATTCTCCTTCTCGAGCATTAGGAAACTGCAGCAGCCGGGGAGGCCTCTGAACCCAGAGTGGGATTCATACTACAAGCTTGATTTTTATTTTCTAACTTATCAGATCCAGAAACCCCTGTGGCACAACTTTTCAAACTCTTGACACTCACAGCAGAGTTCCCTGCTTAATTTTGTTCTTCCTTCTCATTTTTTGACGTGGTGGAACTGACAGCTGAGTTATAAAACCCTGAGCCTCCTCTGCACACTCCGCTGGGGGCACACAGTCTTCTTCTAAGGAGAGAAAATAGAATTTCAAGTAGATACACAGGTGATAGAAATGCAGAGATTAAGGACATCAAAGACTTCAAAATCCACAACAGGATAGAGCTTAGGGCAAGATGAGGATGGCTGCCTGACCTTCCTTCCCCAGCACCCAGAAGTCTGCCCTGCCCAAGGGGAACAGGAGCCCTGTGAGGATCAGAGACAGCTGTGGTACGGATGTAGAAGAGATACTGTAATTCTTCCCCTGTCTGGAGAGACCTTTCCTGCTGGTTTCTGTGCAGCACTCCCGGGAGCCATAGGGCCTCTGAATTCTGCCACCTCCCCTGTGGGTTTCCCATTCTGAACAGCAGTCAGATGAGTGGCTTCTGGAGCAAGCAGCCGCGTCAGTAGCAGTCAGTGGGGTTCAGACGAAGGGCCTGTAGGAGCCCTTCAGGGCTGTCATGCTAGTGGAATTTTCAGCATGGGTTATGTCAGGGAGGCTCCAACCTGAAAATGATTAAAAACAAAGCCAGAGACGGGAATTGAGACATGGGGAGGGCCAACACAGGGGCCCAGCAATGACCCAGAGGGAGGCAGTGATGGGAACAGTAACAGGAAGCCCAAAGGTCCGTTCTCTCCTGGTGTGATGCTGACGGGGCTGGGTGAGCTGCACTAGCTCTGGGGAGCAGGCAAGTGGCTGCCTGGGGTCACCACCCCCAGCTCTTTGACCTGTGTGGCAGGAGGAGGGTCAGAGGGTCAGTCCATGCTTTTCTCAGTTCCAGAGGTGGATGGTGACAGAGAAGCCTTTCCTGAGCCTCGAGGCCTGGCCAGGCACGTGCCCAAACCCCAGGACCCTCCAGGTCCAGCATGCTGAGGTTATCCCTCAGCCAGCAGGCCCCCCACAGTCCAGCACCATAATCCCACCCCAGCTTGCTATGGCCTTGATTCCATCCCTCTTCCCCTTGCACTCCCATCCAGGACTTCCTGGAGGAAATGATCTGCTCTGAGCAGGACCCCTTGGTCCTCTCACCCCAACCAACTGTCTTTCTCACCTCCTCCCAAGTCTCAGGCAACCTTGAGAAGGGGTGTCTCCTACAGGCCCCGGGGCAGAGGGGAGGAGAAGGGGAACAGCTTCAGAGCCCCAGGGAAGGCAAAGGCTGCAAACCAGACACTCGCCCAGCACTAAGCCACACCTCATTACCTCCTGCCTGAGGCCATGTGAGGCAGGGGCTGTGGGAAGTAGGAGTTGACACAACAGAAGTGCTGAGTCCTAAGCAGCCAGTGCACAAGGTCCTTCAGTGGGCAGCCCACCCCACCCACCAGGACCCTCAGTGCAATCATCCCAAAGGCCGGGGATGGGGGCCACAACCTATGCAGCCACTTCACAGAGAACCAGATCCCACTTAGGATGCAGGACCCTCAGCCAGGCCACACAGGACAGAGGCTGGGCTGCTTTCTCAGCACGCAGCCAAGGCAGGGCACACCCTCAGAGGCTGGCTCCCAACCTAGATTTCAGGGCATATGGAAGTTCCTCTGGGAATCTTCTGTGGCCCCACCAGCAGATCAACAACTAGGAAAGAAGGAGAAGCTGGGAAAGCAGGGAAAGGGACATGGGTTCAGGGGCCTGGGCACAACTTGGCTCTGCAGAGACCTCAGGGTTGAGTCATCCACCTGAAAAAGGTGGGTGCTGGCCTCCCATCTGTGGCCAGGGGAGAGAACCTAGTGCAGCTA
The DNA here is from genome assembly GCA_028533065.1 of Trachops cirrhosus. Lineage (NCBI taxonomy): Eukaryota > Metazoa > Chordata > Mammalia > Chiroptera > Phyllostomidae > Trachops > Trachops cirrhosus. The sequence continues at coordinate 83,431,109 of CM052539.1, forward strand.
ACCCTGCCCTGAGCTGGCTCTGTCCCAGCCAAGGGCTGTGTTGCTCGAGCAGGGCCCACCCCGCTCTTGCCCCACCCACCTCTGTTGCCTTGTTAACTACCACCTCCTATTGCCAATGGATTCCAGAACGCAGAGGAGAACTCCCGCATCTCCATCACCTTCTTCCGCCTCTTCCGGGTCATGCGCCTGGTCAAGCTGCTGAGCCGTGGAGAGGGCATCCGGACCCTGCTGTGGACCTTCATCAAGTCCTTCCAGGTAGCCGTCTCTGCCCTCTCACCCCCCAGCTTCCACCAGACTCCCTGAGTGAGAGGTGACTCGGCGAAGGAATGAGCAGCATCTAGGAGTCAAGACCGGGCTCGCTCTGCTGCTCACTACTGTGTGATAGCAGCTTCCTGTGTCCACATCTTGCTTTCTTCATGTCTGAAATGAGCGGGTAGGGCTCAGTTTGTGGTTTTCAAAAGCATGCTTCTGGAGACCCATATTTCCCCAAAGTCAGGTAGGGAAGGCTGCAAGCTAAGGGGAAGGCTGAGTGGCTCTGCTTTCTCTCTCATTTATGTATTTTTCTACAAGAATTGATTGCACAGTGGGGTTTTGTGGTAGAACAAATTTGAAAAACAGGAACTCCATAACTTCGCCCAATTCTGGTATTGCAGCAGTACTGCCATTCATACCTACTTACAGAGTTAGCCAGACTCTTCAGGTTTCACACCACTCCATGAGAGATGGTCCCCTCGAATGGGCACAGGGTTGCCCAACACTAGGATTAATTCTCATTACTCAGCCATTATTTTCCATCTGTAAAGGCTGGATAATGACCACCTCTGGCCATCTCTGAGAAGCATTATGTTAGTTTGAAGTTAATGAGAAGCAAAGTTCTGTCAGGTCACTTGAATTCCTTGAAGACTAGTTTGGCAGGGACCCTGCATGTGTTTCCAGGCGTTCCTGGCCTGGCACTGATGGCAGCTTTGCCTGCCCGTGGAAGTACCGCTCTCAGGCTTCCCAAGACAAGGGGGCTCACCAGTGCTGAACAATCCCATCCATGCCCCCTGCCCTGGCTGGTCTGGGCCCAGGGACGGGCATGGAATGGGTCCCTGACCCAACTGTGCTATAACTGAAGTTACAGCCTGAGGTTAGGGGCACTGCTGTGAGGCATCTGCTTACTTGGAACTCCGCCCGAAGGCATACGCACCTCTGCAGACAGCCTCTACCTGGGGACCTCCTCGAGCCCATGATGGGACCAGCAACAGAGGGCTCCAGCCTGGCCTCACTCAGAGTCTGTCCTCCTCCTACCAGGTCCAGGCTGACTCCCCACTTCATGATGAGTCATGGCACCTCCCTGCTCCCCTGGCCCTGTCCCACCTGGAGTCATGCTTAGTCCCTGGGAATCTGAGGATTTTTGTGGGAGCAAGGCTGGGCTGACCCTTTCTGAGGGGGCACTGCTGGAGTCCCATAGCTGTGAGTGACCATACAGGCCCCCAACATACTCAGCCACCCTCCCCCATTTCCTGGGCCAGGAAGGGGCAACAGACCTGGTGCCTGTGAGGAGCTGCACTTGACTGGAGCTCAAGCGCCAAGGACCCAGAGCGTCCATGTGGTCTTGCAGTGCCCTCTAGTGGTGTGAAGGCACCTAGCCAAGCAGTTCCTAGGCACGTAAGTGTGGGCACGAGTGGCTCTCCTGACCCTTCACCAGCACAGAGCCCCAAGGACCTCTCCCCAGGGGAAGGGGAATGGGCTCTGGAAAATTCAGCTGTCTAAGCTGCTAGGCAGACAACACCTTGAGTGAACAAAATGTGAGGGACCCAACTGCGTGCCAGGCAACACACAAGGCAGTCTGTAAACCTTAAATCATTAAACTTCCACACAAGCCCTGAGAGGTCATTGTTACCCTTTGCACTCTTCAGAGAGGTTAAGTAAAATGCCCCAGCGCTCATAGCTAGAAAGTGGCAGAAATATGATTTGAGCCCATGATCTATCGTTTACTTAGGTTTTCCTTAGTAAATGTCTTTCTTACAACTAGCGGAACAACAGAAAGCTGCACAAAGAAAGGGTGTGGCTTGCCTCCACCTGTTCCTCCCCAGGAAGCCTTGGTGTGTGTCCTCCACAGCTCTCTCCCTGCTGTACAAAGATGTGTGTTTAGTCTGAGGATGTTTTGCTCATTTTTTATTGTTTTTACTAAGTAATATCACACTGTTTTCTTTACTCTGAGACCTGCTTCTCAGGTGATTAAAACCGAGTAAAATGAGGGGTCGTTGCCATCGCTCAGGCTTTCTCCCAGGTGCCTGGACCTTCCATGGGGCCCTTGGAAATGCCCCCAAGCCTGGCAGCAGCTAGGGCTGCAGGTGTGGTGCCCTGCCAGCTGTCTCCACTGGCCTCATGCAATCTCTTGTACTTCCTCCCAGGCCCTGCCCTACGTGGCCCTGCTGATAGTGATGCTGTTCTTCATCTATGCTGTGATCGGAATGCAGGTAGGACAGGCTCCCCAGTGCTCCACTCCTCAGTCTCCTACTTTTCCAGCCCTCTACTCCCTGATGCCCTCCTCTCTCTCACCTCCCCCCGTTCCTGACTATACTTCTCCCTCCTCTTTCAGTTTCTAAGGCCAAAAAGTCCATAGGAATTGGAATTTCTCCCCAAATGGTATCCTATAGGAAGCAGGCTGAATGGCCAAGAGCAGAATATGCAGCTCAGAGAGCTTCTCTCCCCATTTTCCCATGCCTGGGGTTTGCCCTCAGAAAAACACTCCCAAGTTATGTGGTGGCCTCAAGAGATATGGGCTCTTCTTCGGGAACAGAAGAAATGTATATCAGAGAGCACCCCTCGCTTAGTCCAGGTCTCAAAGGCCTGAGAACTACCCCCAACCCAGTGTCATTTAGGAGAGAGGAAGGGGGAAGAGGCAAGCTCTCCCCATGAAACATAGCAGGTTCCAGCTGCCCCCATAGGGGCCCACTATACCTTCTCCTACCCCAAGCCCAGAGCTCTCCAGCCTCTCTCTCCTCAGGATTCCAGCACAACAGTCCAAATCGACACTGCACGCTAGCCAGGAGCTTTTCCTAGGCAGCTCCTTAAGTAAGATTCCCCTGCTTCCTTGTTGCCAAAAGACCCCAAGATTCATAAGCCCAACCCTTTGAGGTGAAAAGAACTAGTTTGCCATTGCTCAAGGGAAGGTGGCAGTTTCTAAGATAAGCATTGCTGTAAAAGTCGGGGAGGGGGTGAGGAGGCCTCTGGTTTCAGGGATGCACTAAATTTGCCCAAGCCCCACATTGCTTATTGCACATCACTCCACAATCCAAGAACGAAATTTGGAAGAGTGAGTGCTTGGACATATGGAGCTGAAATGGCAAAGAAAAGAAGGTTATAAGAATGAATTCTCAGGATCTAATGGTGATGATAGTTAATAATAATACAGTATTGTAAGACTTGAAATCTCTGGTAGTAGATCATAAGTGTTCTCACACAAAAAAATAGTTAACTGTGTGAGGTGATGGATGTTCATTATTTTGACCTTGGTAATGATCCTACAGTGTGTATGTATATCAAATCATCACCACATTGTACCTTTTAAATATATACATACATACAATTATGTTTGTTAATTATTCCTCAGTAAAGTTCTTTTCAAAGAGAAAATATTCTTAAGAATGTGCAGCCCCTCCCCCCAGAAGACCATGGAGCCCTCTGCCCCTGCACAGAAGCAGAGCCCACAGAAGCAGAGACTCAGCTCCTGCTAGGCCACAGGGACCTCCCTGTGGACACCTTTCTCCTTCCTCTGGTCCGTTGTGGGGATTGCAGCAGGGCAGCAGGTGCCTGCCCCCTTGAAGCCCTGCCAGGTTGCATCAGGGAACTCTGCTCAGTTTATAAGCCAGCCTGTCTCAGGGACAGTTGTGAGCCCTGAAGAGACCATTGGATGATGGGTAGAAATGAGGACCCTTGCTGTGCTGTCCATGGTTCTTGAATCCCTTTCCTCTCCCACTTTAGGTGTTTGGGAAAATTGCCCTGAATGACACCACAGAGATCAACCGCAACAACAACTTTCAGACCTTCCCCCAAGCTGTGCTGCTTCTCTTCAGGTGGGTCTCTGAGGACAGGTGCACACAGACACACCTACATGGTTCAGCCCTGCAGTCTGGGTGTAGAACGAGAGGGAACTCTCTCCAGGAGAGTGGGCAGGGAGAGAACTGGTTCTGGATCTCCTCCCCTGGATGGGTAGCCAGTCATTTCGTTGTTATGCATAACTTCCCATCAAGCAGCCTTGGACACTGGCACAGCTGCTGTGACCACCTGAAAACAAGTCAATCCTGGATGCACCCTGGTTTGGAAGCTGAACAGGCTCAAAACCAACCCTGCCACACATTTGCTCTGTGACCTTGAATAAGACAGCAAACTTCTCTGAGGCTCAGTTTCCTCATGAAACAAGTACAGGTGCCAGTGTTGGTGCCATTTGCTGTGATGGGTGGTCATGTCCCTGTGTGCTTGGTTCTACTCCAGTTAACCAGTCCAGGGCCTCAGGTATAGTTGGGGAGGCAGTGCTCCTCATGCCTGCCCGTGCATCAGCAAGTCCATGCTGCATGCAGCCTGCTTCTCCTTCCTCATCTGGTTCCTGACAACCCTTCATCTGCCCCCTTGGTTCTTATCACTTTCCTGGATCCCACCTAGCCCAGGGCTGGGAGGTAAGAACTATTTACCCTGCCCTGGGCCAGATGATTTCTAAAGTCATTTTAGTTCATGTATCTTATGTGCTTTCATGCTGGGAAAGGCAGTGAGCCCCTCATCCCCTGGGGTTCCTTTCCAGAAGATCCAAGGATCCTCCCTCAGAGAGCCCCATCTTGACCATGTTCTAAAGAATCCTTTCTTCACACCCAAGCCCAAGCATCATTACTACTAAAATGTATTGCAGCAAAATGGCAGGGCCTTTACATATCAATCTGACATCACCACCTCCCTTGGACTGTAGGCCATGAAAACACATGGGCCACTGTTGACTGCAATTTAACAACACTGGAGCCTGTGCCTCACTTAAATAGGGGATTAGGACCAGATAGCAGAGCAAGCACATAAGTCTATATCCCCTCCTTTTCTAAAGTTCTTGATGACAGAAGATATTTTTTAAAAACCCGTCACAGTACTAGGAAGAAAAATCAAAATATGAAAGGGTGCTATTAGTGAACCAGAAATATTGAGGAATTCCTAAGTGGAAGAAAGCAGATGGGATTCAACTGACAAAGAAAAACGGAAATGGAATATGTACATTCTAAATCACTGGATGAAAATGTGGACAAAGAAAACTATAGCAATTCAGCAAAAGGATGGAAAGGCAAAAGAAGAAAGAAAGGAAGAAAAAAGGAAGGAAGGAAGGAAAGAAGGAAGGAAGAAGACACAGAAGGAGGAAAGAAAATGAGAACATCAAATAAGATGGCAGAAATTAGAACAAAGATTAATAGTCAGGAAAAAATTAAATTTCTCTATTAAAAGATAGAGATTCTAATATTGGCTCTAAGAAATCTAACTCTGGCCTGTTTATAATAGGTAGAGTGAAATAAAATGACCTAAAGAGAATAAAAATAAAGGAATAGAAAAAGAATACCAGATAATGCTTACCAAAAACATGGGTGTGGTAGTAACAATATCAGTAGAAATAAAATTCCAGGTGAAAGGCATTAAACAAGACAAAGAGGGATATTAAATATCTACAAAAAAGATAGAATGCACCAAGAATACATAATAATGCTAAAACTATGTGCATCTGACAGTGTATTTGGAAACGTGTCAGCGAGACACTGATGGGATCATAAGGGGAATGAACACGTGCCCAGTGGGAGACCTCCATGCAGCGTGCAGAGAACAGCAGACCAAACAGAGCATCTGAATAACACAATTAACAAACTTATATTGAATAAATTTGTATTCAATAAATAGCAAAAAAACCCACTGTCTTTTTAAGCACCCAGAAAGTCACAAAAATTAGCCAAGATTTAAGTCAAAAGAAAAATTCAATAAATTCTAAAACTTCTCTGACTTTAAAACACAAAAATTAAAAAGTAACCATAAAATTAGTAGTCCCTCCAAAATTTATTAGTAGTCCCTCCAAAATTTATTCACTTTGTTTTGAGTCAAAGTTCTAAATAACTCAGAGCTGAAGCTACAAACTACTTAGAAATGAGAGTGAGAGAACAATATCTTAAATTTATGAGTTACACCAATAAATACAAAAGAAACATTTAGAGCCAAAATTTATTTATTTTTAAAAGTTTACAATAATTAAACTAATATATGGGAATAGAATAGCAAAATTACCCTAAAGGATGAAGGAATGCATTTATTAAAATAAAAATAGAAATTAATAAAATATTTAAAAAACATATTGTTGCAAACCACCGGCCTGCAGTGATTGCAAATGTTGTAGATGCTCACAAGACACGAGGGAACATACCCACGGACTACCGAGTCCTGTGGAGGAATAGGGATGGCATGGCTACCCTCTCAAGGGGAGGGTGCCTCTGAGTGCCTCCCCTTGAGAGGGTGGCCACTCTCTCCAAGGAGAGCGCCCTGAGCCGCCTCAATAGGCTTTTTTATTAGGCAGTATTGGGTAGGTGAATGGATACAGAATGTGGATTTATCGTCTACCAGGCAAGATCAAAAACAGGTAGATAGTTCAGAGAGCTCACACTGAGTTTTGGGGCTGGTATCACCTAACAGATACAGGATTAGTTTCATTTCCTGCCAGAGCCTACATATCCAAGAACATCCTAGCAAGCAGGTCTCACAGGATTTTACATATCTTATGCCTCAGGTCTAATTTACCCCAGGTGTCCGCTGACTCTAGTCTGAGCCTCACCGCCCCTGCTTTTTCCGCAGGCCCTGAGTCAGGTGGAGGAGACAAAGGCAGCCAGGAGACTTGGATTTCTCACATCCAGAACAAGGACTCAGGCTATTGTCAAAGCCGAGGGGGCAGGGGTGATGTCGATCACTCCCTCACTTCCACAGCCCCCTGAGTCTCTTCCCTGATGGCTTATTCCCACGTGATCGTGTCTGTCTTAGGCCCATTCTTTCCAGAGAATGGTTGCCCGTCATTGACTATCCGACCAAGCTGAAGGGAATAGCAGAGCAGGCAGTGCCCGTGTTCAGGGAAATAAGTTTTGTCTCCTTAGGCCTCCCAGTTCTGGGAGGTTTCTCACTCAGCCTTAGCCATGGGGGGTTAGGGCTCCTGAAACCAGGCAGGGTGGACACCATAATATATCAGTAAAGTCTAAAACTAATTCTGTGAAAAGAACAATAAATAGACAAACTTTCATCAAATCCAATTTTATTCAGAATTTTTGAAGAGTTTATTTGAGCCAAACTAATGACACATGCCAGGGATCAAGACCTCACATGCTCCCAAGAGCAACAGTTTTCCACCTCCTTTTATTCATTTGAAATTAAGGAGAAAGTTTAGGGAGCATTACATGGAGACGGGGAAAAGCAGGGTGGGAATTGGGTTACAAGATAGTTAACAAGATTATGTGCTTTTTAAAAAATTAATTCTATTTTTCAATTATAGTTGACATTCAGTATTATTTTACATTAGTTTTAGGTATACAGCATAGTGGTTAGACAGTCAAATCATATAATTTACAAAGTGTTCCCCCTACTGTTTCAAGTACTCACCTGGCACCATATGTAGTTATTAACAGTATTGACTGTATTCCCTGTGCTGCACTTGGCATCATCATGACTGTTTTGTAACTGCCAATTTGGACTTATTTCTACCTTCACCTTTTTGACCCAGCCCCCAACAGCCCTACCCTAGAAACCATCAATTTGTTTTCCGTGTATGTGAATCTGATTCTGTTTCGTTTGTTTATGTTAGATCTGCATGTAAGTGAAATCATATGGTATTTATCTTTCTCTGTCTGACTTATGTCCCTTAGCAAAATAGGTCCACCCATGCTGTTGCAAATGGTAAGGTTTCATTCTTTTTATGGCCGAGTAGTATTCCATTGTATATACGTACTACATCTTTATCTAATCATCTGTTGATGGACACTTGGGTTGCTTTCATATCTTGGCTATTGTTAATAACTCTACAGTGAACATAGGGGAGCACATATCTTTTCAAATTAGTGCTTTGGGCCCTGCCTGGTGTGGCTCAGTGGATTGAGTGCGGGCCTGTGAATCAAAGGGTCACCAGTTCAATTCCCAGTTAGGGCACATGTCTGGGTTGCAGGCCAGGTTGCCAGTGATGGGCTCACACATTTCTCTCCCTCTCTCCTTCCCTGCCCCTCTCTCTAAAAATAAATAAATAAAATCTTTTTAAAAATTTGTGTTTTGGGTTTTTTCGAACATATACCCAGAAGTAATAAGGCAATTTCATTCTTCATCCTTTGAAGACCCTCCATATGGCTTTCCACAGGGGCTACACCAATCAGTCTGCATTCCCACAAACAGTGAACATCCCTTTTCTCCACATCCTCACCCAACACATGTTTTTTGATTTATTTTTTTCTTAGTTTTTTTTATTGTTGTTCAAGTACAGTTTTCTGCCTTTCCCCCCCAGCCCAACCCCCTAGCCTTCCCCACCTCCCTCCCCTGTTTCCACCTCACCCTTGTTATTGTCCATGTGTCCTTTATAAAAGTTCCTGCAAACCCTTCACCCTTTTCCCCTGAAATTTCCTCCCCTCTCCCCTCTGGTCACTATCAGCCTGTTCTCTATTTCATTGTCTTTGGTTATATAGTGTGTGTTTGTTTGTTTTGCTGTTTAGGTTCCTGTTAAAAGTGAGATCATATGGTATTTGTCTTTCACCGCCTGGCTTATTTTGCTTAGCATAATGAGAGCCATTCGGACAGGCGTAAGCTGCATCTCACTGTGGTTTTAATTTGCATTTCTCTAATGCTTAGTGACAGTAAACATCTTTTCATATATGTGTTGGCCATCTACATGTCCTTTTTGGAGAAGTGTCTACATTCAGATTCTCTGCCCATTTGTTTATTTGGATTATGTATATTTTTGGTGTTCAGTTTTCTGAGCTTTTATAGATTTTGGATATTCACCCTTTATAGGATGTATAATTGGAGAATATCTTCTTTTTGTGCATTACGTTGTCTTTTCGTTTTGTTGATGGTTTTCTCTGCTGTGCAAAAACTGTACTTTGATGTAGTCCCATTTATTTATTTTTCTCTTGTTTCTCTTGCCCAAAGAGATACATCAGGAAAAAATATTGCTAAGAGAAGTGTCAAAGATTTTACTGCCTGTGTTTTCTTCTAAGAGTTTTATGGTTTCATGTCTTACTTATAAGTCTTTAAACCATTTTGAGTTTATTCTTGGATGTGGTGTAAGAAAGTGGTCTATTTTCACTTTTTGCATGTAACTGTCCAATTTTCCCAATACCATTTATTGAGTACACTATTTTTATCCCATTGTATGTTCTTGCCTCCTTTGTCGTATATTAATTCACCATAAAGGTGTCGGTTTATTTCTGGATTCTGTTCTGTTCCATTGATACATATGCCTGCTTTTATGCCCGTCCTATGCTACTGTGATTACTATGGCCTTGTAGTGTAGTTTGATATCAGGTAGTATGATACCTCCAACTTTCTTTTACTTTCTCAAGATTGCTGTGACTATTCAGGGTCTTTTGTAGTTTCATATAAATTTTTGTAATATTTGTTGTAGTTTAGTCCTGTGAAATGTGCTATTGATACCTTGATAGGAACTGCATTGACTCTACAGATTGCTTTTGGTAGTACGGACATTTTAATGATGTGGATTCTTCCTGTCCATGAGCACGGTATGTGCTTTCATTTATTTATACCTTCTTCAGTGTTTTTCTTCAGTGTTATATAATTTGTCAAGTACAGGATTTTTTACATCCTTGGTTAGATTTATTCTTAAGTATTTTTTTCATGCTATTTATTGTCAATGGAAATGTTTTCTTAGTTTCTCTTTCTGGTAGTTCATTATTGGTGTATAAAAATGCGACCAATTTCTGAATGTTTTTGTATCCTGCTACTTATCAGAATTATTTATCAGCTCCAGTTCTTATTTTTGTGGAATATTTAGGGTTTTCTATATATATTATCATGTCATCTGCAAATAATGACAGTTTTACTCCTTCATTTCCAATATGGATGCCTTTGATTTCTTCTTCTAATGTGACTGCTATGTCTGGGACTTCCAGTACTATGTTCGATAAGAGTGGTGAAAGCAGACATCCCTGTATTTTTCCTGATTGTAAGGAAAATGCTTTTACTTTTTTCTCCATTGAATATGATATTAGCTGTGGGTTTCTCAGATATGGCTTTCATTGTGTTGAGGTATGTTCTCTCTTTTCCCATTGTGCTGAAAGGTTTTTTTTTGGGGGGGGTTATTAATATATTTTATTGATTATGCTATTACAGTTGTCCCATTACCGCCTCTTCATTCCCCTCCATCCTGCACACCCTCTCCTACCCATTATCCCCACCTTTAGTTCATGTCCATGGGTCATAAGTTCTTTAGCTTCTGCATTTCCCATACTATTCTTGCCCTCCCCCTGTCTATTTTCTATCTACCATCTATGCTATTTATTGTCTGTACCTTTTCCCTCTCTCTCCTCCTCCCACTCCCCTGTTGCTAACCCTCCATGTGTTCTCCAT
>CM052539.1:83442216-83476748 GCA_028533065.1 Trachops cirrhosus
TGTCTTTTATGACTTGGAATACTTCTTTCCAGCCCCTTCTTGCCTGTAAGGTCTCTTTTGAGAAATCAGCTGACAGTCTGATGGGAACTCCTTTGTAGGTGACTGTCTCCTTATCTCTTGCTGCTTCTAGGATTCTCTCCTTTATTTTAACCTTGGCTAATGTAATTATGATGTGCCTTGGAGTGTTCCTCCTTGGGTCCAACTTCTTTGGGACTCTCTGAGCTTCCTGGGCTTCCTGGAAGTCTATTTCTTTTGCCAGATTGGCAAAGTTCTCCTTTATTATTTGTTCAAATATCTTTTCCACTTGTTTTTCCTCTTCTCCTTCTGGTACCCCTATAATTCAGATGTTGGAACGTTTAAAGATGTCCCAGAGGTTCCTAAGCCTCTCCTCAGTTTTTTGAATTTTTATTTCTTCATTCTTTTCTGGTTGTAGTTTTTTTTCTTCCTTCTGGTCCACTCCATTGATGTGAGACCCATCTTTCATTCCATCACTATTGGTTCCCTGTGCATTTTTCTTCATTTCACTTATTGTAGCCTTCATTTTTTCATCTAGTTTGTGACCAAAATCAACCCATTCTGTGAGCATCCTGATCACCAGTGCTTTGAACTGTGCATCTGCTAGGTTGGCTATCTCTTGGTCGCTTAAAAGGATGGGTTCTGGAGCTTTGAATTGGTCTTCTGTTTGAGCCATCTCTCTTTCTCTCTCTCTTTTTTTTTTGGTTTTGTCACGTCTATTACATATGAGCAGCAGAGCCTTAGGTGTTCACTAGGTATTCACCAGGGCGGGGCACCCCAGTCAGCTGGGTTATGAGGCTGTATGTGGGGACCGGGTTTGAGAAGGAACAATGGCGTTTGCTCCACTCTCCTTTGGACCTCAGTGCCTTCCACCGCTTCCCCTGAGCAAACTGGGCCCCTCTGGTGCCAATTCCCGTGTGGGTGGGCTTGTGCACCCCGTGGGACTTTCCTTTCAATCAGTGCCCCAAGGCTCTATTTCCCAGCGCTGGGACCCTGGGTTGTGCGCAGTGTCTTGTTTCACAATCGCTGCCTTGCTGGGTCTGCAGGTTGCCACCCCTGGGCTGGGGTCTGCCAGCCCTGCTTGTGCACCCAGGGTCTGCCCCCTGTGCTCTTGCACACCCCAGTTGCCTTGCGCACCCCGGTTGCTATGTGTCCGGTCCCATTGTTAACTACTTGGGTGTCCAACTTCCATACAGTTCAATTTTCTGTCAGTTCTGGTTGTTATTCTGTTTCTAAATTGTTGTTGTTCCTATCTTGGTTGTGCAAGGAGGCACAGTGTGTCTACCTATGCCTCCATCTTGGCTGGAAGTCAAAAGTTGTTTTTTTTTTTTTATCATAAATGGATGCTGGATTTTTCTGCATGTATTGATATGATCATATAGTTTTTATCCTTCATTTGTTTATGTAGTATATCATGTTAATTGATTTGTGGATATTCAACCAATATTGCATCCCAGGAACAAATCACATTTGATTATGCTGTATGCTCTTTTTAATGTATTGTTGAATTTAGTTTGCTAATATTTTGTAGAGGATTTTTGCATCTGTGCTTATCAAAGATATTGACCTATAATTTTCTTTCATTGTAATGTCCTTCCTGATTTTGGAATAAGGAAAGGGCTGGCCTTGTAAAATGAGTTTCAGAGTGTTCTCTCCTCTTGAATTTTTTGGAATTGTTTGAGAAGGATAGGCATTAACTTTTTTAATATCTGGTAAAATTTACCTGTGATACCATCCTGTCCAGAACTTTATTTTGTTTGGCATTCTTTGATTACGGCATTTGGTTTGATTTGGTTGTAATTGGTCCACTTAGGTTTTTTTTTTTCTTGATTCAGTCTTGAAAGATTGTATGTTTCTAGAAATTTATCTTTGTTTTTTAGGTTGTCCAATTTGTTCGCATATGATTGTAGTATCTTCTTATAACTCTTTATTTCTGTTGTGTGTTGTTACTTTTCTTTCATTTATGATTGTATTTATTTGGGTCCTCTCTTATTTCTTGATGAGTCTGGTTAAAAGTTTATCGCTCTTGTTTATCTCATCAAACTACCTTCTCTTGGTTTCATTAATCTTTTATATTGCTTTAAAAAAAAACCTCTATTTTGTTTATTTCTACTTTGATCCAAATTATTTCCTTCCTTCTACTTACTTTGGGCTTTTCTTGTTATTCTTTTTCTAGTTTCATTAGGTGTAGGGTTTTATTATTTATTTGAGATTTTTATTGTTTCAGTAGGCCTGTATTGCTATGCATTTTCCTCTTGGGAATGCTTTCATTGTGTCCCATAGAGTCTGGGCTTTTTTCATTTTCATTTGGCTCAAGTTATCTTTTGATTTCTTCTTAATCTCACTGAAAACTCATTAATTGTTTAGTAACCTGTGATTGGTCTTCCTGTGTTTCTGTGGCTTTCAGGGGTGTTTTTATTTTTTGTAATTGATTTCTAGTTTTATACCATTGTGGTCAGAGAAGATGCTTGATATAATTTCAATCTTAAATTTATTGAGACTTGTTTTGTGTCTATCATGTAGTCTATCCTGGAAAATGTCCCGTGTCCACTTGAAAAGAATGGATATTCTGCTGTCTGGGGTGAAATGCTCTAAAATATCAGTTATATCTATCTGGTCTAATGTGTCATTTAAGGTTGCTGTTTCCTATTGATTTTTCTCTCTGGATGATCTATCCATTGATGTCAGTGGGGTATTAGAAGTTCCCTACTATGAATGTAGTATTGTTGATCTCTCCATTTATGTCCATCAGGATTTGCTTTATATATTTAGGTGCTCCTATGTTGGGTGCATAAATGTTTGCAAGGGTTATATCACCTTGCTGAATTGATCCCTTTATCATTATGCAGTGTCCTTCTTTGTTTCTAATTGTAGCCTGTGTACTAAAGTCTATTTTCTCTGATATAAGTATTGCTACCCCAGCTTTTTCTTCATTTCCATTTCCATGAAATATCTGTTTCTAATCCCTTTACTTTCAGCCTGTGTGTATCTTTCTATCTGAAGTAGGTCCCTTTTAGACAGAATATATATGAGTCTTATTTTCTCATACATTTAGCTACCTGTGTCTTTTGATTAAAGCATTTAATTTGTTTTCATTTAAAGTGGTTATTGATAGGTACATAGTTAATGCCATTTTATTATTTATGTTTCTCTTTTTTTCCTCTTCTTTTTCTTAAAGACATCTCTTTAACATTATGTATAATACTGGCTTGGTGGTGATGACCTCCTTTAGCTTTTTCTTGTCTGAGAAATTCTTTATTTCTCCTTCAATTTTAGATGATAACCTTGCTGGGTAAAGTAGTCTCAGTTTTAGATTCTTACATTTGAATATTTCAGTTTGAATATTTCATGCCATTCCCTTCTGGCCTAAAAAGTTTCTGTTAGGAAATCAGCTGAAAGTATTATTACTTTCTTGTAGGTAATGGTTTTTTTTTTCTTTCTTTCTGCTTTTATGATTCTCTCTTTGGCTTTAACTTTTCTTATTTTAATTATGATGTACCTTAGTGCGGGCCTCTTTGGGTTCATCTTGTTTGGGACTCTTTCCTCTTCCTGGACTTGTGTATCTTTTTTCCTCCTCAGGTTAGGAAAGTTTTCTCCAAATACATTCTCAATCCCTTGCTGTCTCTCTTTTCCTTCTATTACCCCAATGATGCAGATGTTGTTACACTTGATGTTGTTCCAGAGGTCCCTTAAACCAGGGGTCTCCAACCTCCGGGCCATGGACTGGTACCAGTCTGGGCCTGTTAGGAACTGGGCCTCACAGCAGGAGGTGAGCTTGAATGTAATGCACTTGAATCATCCAAAAACCATCCCCTCACCCCTGGTCTGTGCAAAAATTACCTTCCCCAAAACTGGTCTCTGGTGCCAAAAAGGTTGGGGACCACTGCCTTAAATTATCCTTATTTTTAATTCTTTTTTTCTTTTTGCTGCTCTGATTGGGTGTTTTCTTCCATCTTGTCATTCAAATCACTGATTGGGTCCTCTGCTTCATCTAATCTGCTATTGATTTCTTTCAGTGCATTCTTTTCAGTTATTGTAATCTTCATTTCTGACTGGTTCTTTTCCATGGTTTTGTTTCTATGTGTTTTTTTTTATGTCTGTGCTTTTTTTATGTTGTTGATGTTCTCACTAAGTTTTTTGAGCCACCATTCTTATAACCACCATTTTGACCTCTGTATCTGGTAGTTTGCTTGCCTCCATTTCATTAGGTTTTGTTTTTCTGGGGATATTTTTTGTTCTTTCATTTGGGACATATTTCCTTGTTTCCTCATTTTGGCAGCCTCCATGTGTTTGTTTCTATATATTAGGTAGGGCTACTATGTCTCTCAGTCTTGATATATTGGTTTTATGTAATTGGTGTCCTTTGGGGCCCAGTGGCATAGTCTCCTTGATCCCTTAAACTGGATGCTCCAGGACTGTTTCTTGTGTGGGTTCTGTGTGCCCCCTGTTCTGGTTGAACCTTGATTGCTATTACCATGTTAAAGGGTGGGGTTGACCCTCAGGCTGGCTCACTGTGCAGATTGGCCATGACCAGAGTGTACGAGCTGCTATGTGGCGGCTGACCCCATGAGGTGGAATTTTCCCCAGCAGGGATCTGGTGCCTGCTGAGACCTCCCTTTTTGTTTGCTGCTTATAGGAGCTAATCATGTCACACTATGTTGTGGTCTGAAGCCAGTCACCAGGTATGCTTATTCTGAGACTTCTTGGGTAGAACTCCAGTGTAGATAAATGTCAGAAGCTGCCTCTGACCAGCTTTGGGCTACCTGATGAAAGCTACAGAGCAATCCACAGTTGGTAGCTCCCTGTGCTGGGCCTAAGTACATGTAGGAGGGGCCAACCTGGATAGTAAGACAGGCAGCCACCAGTACCAGATCTGGGGCATGTCAGGAAAAAGCTTAAGGCACCCTGAAACCCACCACCACCTACTGGCTACCCATTAGGCTCAGCCAATGAAAGGGGCTCTGGTGGTATGTGAATTGAGTGAGGCAGGTTCTCAGGGAGTCACCAGGTAAGGAAAAATGGTGTTCACCAGGTTAATACAGATTCGAAGTAGGAGCCAGTTATGAGTCTGAAGTCACTCAGCAAAAATCTCAGAGTATACCAAAGCTAGTTGCACCAACCTGGGGTCTGTGGAACTTTGCACTGGATAGGGTCTCAGGGGGGTCATCGTGGTAGAGCTAGTAAATTCATCAAGCTACAGCAGATTAAGGTTTGGCTGTGTGGAGGAAGGGCTTAATATAGGAAAGGTGATGCCTATCAGGCATGTGGGAAGACAGACTTTGCCTTAAACCACACAATTCAGTTTCTCCCTGAGGATGTCTGGTACCCACCACCCTCTCCCTGCCAAGCCTGCACTCAAAGCTCACCTGCAGTTCCTCAAAGGTTTTTAAAGAAAGTCTGGAATGCAAACCCAGGCTGGTTCCTGCTGGCAGAGCTTACATTGATGAGGAAGTTGGGTAGGGCAGGGCCTCTGGGAGTTGTCAAGGTGGGACTAGTGTAGCTCACCAGGCTAATGCCCTAAAAGGACCATGCTCAGCCCAGGAAAGATGGCATCCATTTGCGGTGTAGGAAAGGGACTCAACACATGGACATTGGTGGCTGTCCCTCCAGCTCTGTCTCTGAAGCCTCACTACTCTGTCTCTCCCTATATAAGTCTGGCATCCATTTTCCACCATCTCCTTGCAAGAGCTCAGGGTGAATGCCTGCAAGCGAGTTTGTGTACAGGCCCTTTAAGAGGACTCCTTGGTTTCTGGAAGCCTTATGTATCACCTGAGTAGATGTAATTGCTGCTGATTTCACAGCCAGATGTTATGTGGGCTCCTCTTCCTGGCACTGGTGCTCCAAACTGGGGAGCCTGTCATGGGGTTGAGACCCCTTGCTTTCAAGGGAGGACCTTGCAGCTGAGATATGCCTCCAGATTCTCGACCAACACATGTGGGTGCGGGTCCACACATCTTGTATCTCTACCTGTCAATCGTCATTTAGCTTCTTCTATGTATTATTAGTTATAAGACTTCTGTTTGACTAGTCTTCGCATGGTTATTCAGGCTGATTGTTCTGTAAGTTAGTTGTATTTTGATGTGGTAATGGGAGGAGGTGAATATAACTTCTGTTTTGCCATCTTGGACTGAAAATGATTATGTGCTGTTTTTGAAGGTTGTTATAGCTTATATCAAAAGTGTATTAACTTAGATGCACAGAAACAATGGACAGGGCTCGCTTAAGGCAAAGATAAACTTTTTACTAAAAAAAATTATATGCCTGAAATTTATACCCACCACCTGTCCCATTAGGAATTTATGATGGGGTCACCCTGTGAGGTTACTTTCCATAGATACTCCCTTTATTCTGTCCACAGATACCCCTGTTGGTCACAAATCAATCCATAGAATGTACTGATGGTCAACATTTCAATCAGATAGTGTGGTCTCACAGCACTAGGAAGACTCATTCCTAGGAAGTCTCAGTATCAACCTCATCTTGTTGACTATTAGAGATGGGGCAATACTGCAACCAGGGACTCTGAGTTGAGGCCAAATTTTTTCTCAAAAGGGAAGGGCAGGTAAATGGAAGGTAGGTAGTTCTTATGGCCTTCATTGAAGAAAAAAATAACACTCTAGATCATTTCTATCCTGTGAACTATCATGATACAAGTTTTGCCCCTTGTCTCATATTTCTGTATTTGACATCTATTATAACATTTACATATGCCATGAAGAGTATTAACTATCTTACACCATGTTTTGTAAAACAATTAACAATTAACATCATAAACAATTAGACTATACAGAAAAACCCACAGAACAAGTTTATTCTTATGACTAATATCATTAGCAAACAGATAAAGGCAATCAGACAAAATGGATTCTGAGTTCAATATCAATCCATAGGTATACAGGCCTTGGTGATATCTTGGGATAGCTGTCAGCAGCGTCTGGTGTCAGCAGCTTCTCCTCCTAGAGAAGGCTTTGATGTCTGCTGTAGGAGGGGACGAGTGTCAGAGATAGGGGCAGATGTCCATTAATAGTTAGGCACCTGCTAAGGTCCCTTCCAGCAAGGTTGGAATGTCTTTTTTAAATGTCCCTTCCAAGAAACAAAACTTAGAGTACTTATTTCCTGGGAGCTCTCAATGAAAGGAAGTGGTTAGCAACCTTGGCAATCATGTAAGATGGCTCCTTTCAATGTTGTCTGCTCATAAATTTCTTCATCTAAGGCCAGAGTAAATGCACTGTGATGAATAAAGGAATGCAAAAGCCAAAACACGGGGAGCCAGGGAGCAGGGGAGAACCAAGCAGCACCATCACTGCAACTATTCCTTTAATTTCCAACCATTGCTCGCCCACACACATGCCCTCGAAGTTTCCCATGTGAGACTTTAACCCTGAAAACCTCACTGTCTAATGAAAATGAAGCAACCAATTAGCATTCTTTAGCTTGAACATTCTATTCTAGAAACATTTGTCATAGATACCAAAGTTTGTTATCAACATGAACTTATTTTTATAAAGCCCAGGCTAAATAAAGATTTATCTGTTTTACTTAAATCAACAAACTTAAGCTAACTTTCATTTACTAAGGATTAATTTTAGATTGTGTGAACTTAAAAGGTGTTTGAGTTAGTTTCTATATTTCTGAGAATTTTAGAATACCTAATCCTTACAGGTGCTTGCCCTTACATGAATTCCAACAACACCACCCAGAGGCAGAAAATTATCTCACATTTACACACACTTGTATGGACACACAGAGACAGACACAGAGGCCTTTTAGCCAGCAGAAAAACTCACTAGTTTATAAAAGAACAATCAGATACAAATTTTGTTTTGGAGACATTTACAATTTATATCTGTTCTTGACCAGTCAAGTTCCCAATGACCTTCCCCCGCCTTTAAAATAAGGACAGTCATTTTTAATACCTCAAAGAATTGGGTTGACACCTGAAGGATATCATAGGTCAATCAATTTACCTAAACCCTCTTTTTAAAGCTTCAGTAGACCAATAAAGTATGCTTTCCATGCATTCTGCCTAATTTTATAGCCAGCTTTTTCAAAAGATTAATTTAGAAGTATTGAAGGATCCTCATGATGGCCATCTTAGTTATAGATGGGGGGCTGAGTGTCGTGGGACTTGTTAGCCTCAGAAGTGTGATTGTCTGTGTTAATTCTGAGATCCCTAGAGTCGACAAGCTTCTAGGGAAAACTAGCCCTTGTGTGAACATCTCCAGATGAGCCAATGCAGTGACTATCCCTGTAGGACTGCTTTGTACCCTACAGGAAATGTTTCCTCCTGCAACAAAGATTGTTATCATCTGACAATGCCCAAGTAAGGGCCAGTGAGAGCTTACTGGATACTGCTGGAACCACAATGCTTTCCAAGGCATGGGCCCCTCTCTTGGGCTCCTCTCTCAGGGTGAACCCATTCCAGGGTGCCCTGTCCTTCTCCCCACGGCTCCTGTCAGCTTCTCTGGGATCAGCTGCCTTACCATACTTGGCAACTCCCAGCACCCATCTTTGCCACTCTGGATTCAGAGATCTGAACTACTATCATAACCCCTCTGGCTATTCAGGTTGGGGAAGCAAGTGTCCTTTCTCTTTCAGAGCTGAAGAGAGTTTAGTCTCTCATTTAAACACCAAAGATTTTGTGGAGACTCTTAGTAAGCAATCCAGTTAAAAGCAGCAACCCTTTTTTTCCCCCTTTCCCTGGGTTATCACAACCCTTATCTACCTTGATCATTTTCTAACAGTAGCTCAAATAAAGTCATGACCTGCTGCTTAAAGCAGGGAGGCCCTGGGTTCCAAGAGAGACTCACCCAAGTTCACCAGGTATGAAGTTGGGAGCTGGTAGGACACAGTGGGCCCTTGCTTATACCTAGCACTGGCTCCAGATCCACAGGGTGGCCCTGGGTGGGCTTCTTTGCAACCTTGCTGACAGTGCCAAGTAAATGTCAACATAAGAAACACCTAAACTTGTAGAGATTGTGTTATGAGTTTTGGGGGGCCAAACTGACAACATATGCCAGGAGCAAGATCTCAAATGATCCCTCAAATCCAGTTTTTTTAAAAAAAGACACAACAACATCAGAAGTAAGAAATGCAACATAATTACAGATGTGGAAGTGATTTTTAGAATGATAAGAGAATATTAACAAATTTATGCCAATATTTTTGAATATATAGATAAAATGGATGCTTTTATTCTGAACTATTTTTTAAATCCCCACCTGAGAATATGTTTATTGATTTGAGAGAGAGAGAGAGAGAAATTGATGGGTGAGAGAAACATTGATTGGTTGCCTCCTGTAAGCATCCTGAACAGGTATCAAACCCACAACCTAGGTGCCCTGACTGGAAATTGAGCTCACAACCTTTTGGTGTATGGGATGACACTCCAACCAACTGAGCCACCTGACCAGGGTAAAGTAGATGCTTTTATATAAGAAAGTACAAATCACAAAATTGTCTTAAGAATTTTTTAATTAACCACAGTAGAAATTGAAAAGATAATCAAAGTTTTACTCCTCAAAAAGGCCAAAGATTTAATATTTTTATGTGTAACGTCTACGAAAATAGCAAGGGGTATATCATTCCTATATTACATAAATTTTCCAGGAATAAAAAGTAATAGAGAACCTCCCCAGTCATTCCACTGTGAAAAGAAAAAAGGCAAGAAGTAAAATATGAAAATCTGTAGACATAATTGTCATTGTTTGCAAACAGTGGACTGATCCAAGTAGAAAATTCAAGCAAAGCAACTCAAAAGACTTTATGACAATTAATAGGATCGGTAAGGTGGAAGATTAATAAAAGAATACAATCACTTTCCTGTACTGATAATGGGTAGTTTGGTCAACCTGCTGTAACAAAATACCATCGACTGGGTGCCTTAAGCAACAAACAATTCTTTCTCACACTTTTGGAGGCTGGAAGTTCAAGATCAGGGTCCTGGTTCTTTCAGTTCCTGGTTAAAACCCTTTTGCTGACCTGTAGAAAGACACCTTATCACTGTGACCTCACATGATGAGAGACAGAGACAGAGAGAGAGAGAGGGGGAGAGAGAGAACTCTAGTCTCCCTCTTCTTATGAAGGCACTGATCTCAGCTTATGACCTGACCTAAAGCTAATTACTTTCTAAGGTCCCACCCACAAATGCTAGCACATTGAGGTTTAGGGCTTCAACATATGAATTCTGGAGAGACACATTTAGTCCATAACAACTTATAACTAATTAGTAAATATAATAAACAAGATCGTATGCTATCACTTTTTAGTCAATATTATAATGCAAGTTTTAACCAATGCAATAAGATGAGAAAAATGAATCAAACAGTATGAATTGGAGAAAGAGAAACAAAATTAAAATCCAAAAATACTGATTGCCAAACTCAACAACAAAACAATAAACCCGTTTAAAAATGGACTTGAATAGACATTTCTCCAAAGAAGATATATGAATGACCAATGAGCACATTAGAAGATGCTCAATATCATTAATCATAATGGAATTGCAGATACCTCACACTCATTAGGATGGCTACTATAAAAAAAAAGTGCTGGCGAGGATGTGGAGAAATTGGAAACCATGGGTGCTGTTGGTAGTAATATAAAATGGTACAACTACTGGAGAACAGTATGGTAGTTCCTCAAAAAATTAAAAACATAATGACCATATGATCAAGCAATTCCCATTCTGGGAATATACCCAAAAGAATTGAAAGCAGGGTCTCAAAAAGATATCTGTACACCCATGTTCATAGCAGCATTACTCATCAGAGCTAAAATGTGGAAGCAACCCAAGTGTCCATGGGCCAATGGGCACTTGTGATATATACATATACTGGAATGTTGTTCAGCCTTTAAAAAGGAAGAAAATTCTGCAGTATGTTACAGTGTGGATGAATCTTGAGGTCATTATAAAATAAGCCAATCACAAAAAGACCCTTTATGATTCCACTTAAATGAGGTACTAAATCAAAATTGTAAAGACAGAAAATATAATGGTGGCTGTCAGAGCCTGGGGGAGTTATTGTGTAACAGGCATAGTTTCAGTTTTACAAGATGAAAAGAGTTATGGGAATGGGTAGTGGTGACTGGCTGCACAGCAAGGGGAATACATTTAATATCACTAGCCCTACACTTAAAAATGGCTAAGATGGTAAATTTTGCTGAGTGTATTTTACCACAATAAAAAAGAAAACATGAACATGGTATATGCTTTCACTTATTTGTATCTTCTTCAATTTCTTTCTTCAGTGTCTTACAATTTTTCAACTACAGGTCTTTAACATACTTAGTTGGGTTTATTCCTAGGTATTTTATTCTTTTTGAAGCAATTGTGAATGGGATTGTTTTCTTAATTTCCCTTTCTGTTAGTTCATTATTAGCATATAAAAATGCAATTGATTTCTGGATATTAATGTTGTATCCTTCTACTTTTGTTGAATTCATTTATCAGTTCAACTAGTTTCTTGGTGGAATCTTTGGGGTTCTGTATGTACAATATCATGTCATCTGCAAATAATTACATAATTATTCTTATGTTGAATAAGAGAGGGGAAAGTGGACATGCCTGTCTTGTTCCTGATCTTAAGGGGAAAGCATGTAGTTTTTACCTGTTGAGTATGATGCTGGCAGTGTGTTTGTCATGTATGGCCTTTATTATGTGTAGTTACCCATATTTTACTTTGTATAATGCACACTTTTTTGCCCAAATTTTTGAGAGAAAAATAAGGATGTTCATTTTACATAGGTAGTACTAATTCTGTATCTATATAAATGTTTTTAATTATTTTATTTATGCTTATGCATTAAAAGTATAACTCTAGAAAGCAATAACAATATCTGTATATAAAATAATACCCTGGAATATGATCATCAGTTTTGTTTCTAAATATAAATAAAAAATTGAATTAAAAAATTAAAATGAAACATTTTTTTTCTGAAAGTTTGGGCCAAAAACATGGGTGAATGTTATACATGGCAAATATGGTATGTTTCCTCTATTCCCATTTTGCTGAGAGTGTTTATCATATATAGGTACCAAATTGTATCACAAGCTTTTTCTGCACCTATTGATATGATCATGTGGTTTTTATTCTTTATTTTGTTTATGTGGTGAATCACATTTATTGATTTGCGAATGTTCTACCAACCTTGCATTCTCCAAATAAATCCCACTTGATCATGGCGTTTGATAATTTTGATGCATTGCTGTATTCAGTTTACTAATATTTTGTTGAGGCTTTTAGCATCTATGTTCATCAGGGCTATTGGCCTATAATTTTCTTTTTTTGTAGTGTCTTTATCTGGTTTTGGTATTAGGATAATGCTGGCCCTGTAAAACAAGCCTGGGAGCCTACTCTCCTCTTGAATTTTTAAAATAGTTTGAGAAGGAGAGGTGTTAGTGCTTCTCAGAATTCTCAGTTTGGCTAAATTCACCTGTGAAGTCATCCAGTTCATGGCTTTTGTTTGTTGGGAGGTTTTGTATTGTTTTATTACTGCTTCAGTATCACTAGGTATAATCTGTCTATTCAGATTCTCTGGTTCTTCCTGATTTAGTTTTGGAAGATTGTATGTTTCTAGGAATTTATCCATTTCATCCACGTTGCCCAATTTTTTGCCATAATATTTTCTTACAATCCTTTGTATTTTTTTGGTGTCAGACATTATTTCTCCTTTTTCATTTATGATTTTATTTATTTGGGTCTTCTCTCTTTTTTGCCTGATGAGTCTGGTTAAAAGCTTGTTAATCTTCTTTATTTTTTCAAAGAACCAGCTCTTGGAATCATTGATCTTTTTATCATATCTTTAGACTCTTTCATTTATTTCTCTCTGATCTTTATTATTTCCTTTCTTCTACTCAATTTAGGCTTTGTTTATTGTTCTTTTCCAGGTTCCTTTAAGTCTAAAGTCAGATTGTTTTTTTGAGCTTTTTTTTGTTTGTTTCTTGAGATAGACCTGTAATGCTCTGAATTTCCCTCCTGGGATTCCTTTCCCTGTGTCCCACAGATTTTGAAGCAAGGACATACAATGGTCTAAAGATAGTTTATCTGATAAATGGTGTTGGGAAAATTTGACAGATATGTGAAGAAAAATTAAAGTAGACCAGCTTCTTATGTCACACATAAGAATAAATTCAAAATGTTAGACAGCAAACCATAAAAATTCTAGAAGAGAATATAGCCAGTAAAATCTTGGACATTGCTCTTAGCAATATTTTATCTGATGTATCTCCTCAGGCAAGGTAAACGAAAGAAAAAAATAAACAAAAAGAACTATATCAAACTAAAAAGTTTTTGCACAGCAAAAGAAAACATCAACCAAATAAAAAGGCACCCCACAGAATGAGAGAACATATTTGCCAATACATCTGATAAGGGGTTAATATCCAAAATTTATGAAGAACTTTTAAAACTCAACACCAAAAAAAACAAACAATCCAATTAAAAAATGGGCAGAGGACTTGAATAGACACTTCTCCAAAAGGGATATACAGATGGCCAATATACATTTGAAAAGATGCTCCATGTCACTGATCATCACAGAAATGCAAATTAAAACCACAATGAGATATCACCTCACACCTGTAGGAATCGCTATTATCAATAAATCAACAAATAGCAAGTGCTGGTAAGGATGTGGAAAAGGGGGAACCCTTTTGCATTGCTGGTAGGAATGCAAATTTGTGCAGCCATTATGGAAAGCAATATGGAGATACTTCAAAAAATTAAAAATGGAACTGCCCAGTGATCCCACTTCTGGAAATATATCCAAAGGAACCTAAAACACTAATTCAAAAGAACATAAGCACTTCTGTGTTCATTGCAGCATTATTTACAATCACCAAGTTGTGGAAGCAGCACAAGTGTCCATCAGTAGATGAATGGATACAACAACTATGGGACATATACACAATGGAATACTACTCCTTTAAATATAAAAGAAGGAAATTTTATCCTTTGCGACAGCATAGATGGACCTGGAGAACATTATGCTAAGTGAAATAAACTAGTCAGAGAAAGGTAAATACCATATGATTTCACCCATGTGTGGAATCTAATGAACAAACTGAACTAACAAGCAAAATAGAGACAGACTCATAGATGGAGAGCAGGATGATGGCTAAGTGGGGGACGATGTGAGGGGATAGAGGGAGGGAGCTAAATGGAAAAAGGACTCATGGACGTGGACAACAGTGTGGTGATTGTAGGGGGCAGGGGAAAGGAAGAAGGGGGCTAAATGGTAATGAAAAAATACAATGAAAATATATATGAAACAGAGAGAAAATAAAACATCTTTCAAAAATTGATTGCCTATGGAGAGTCTACAAAAGAAACTATAGAACTAATAAAAGAGTTCAGTGAATCTTCTCTAAAGGCAATTGTTTCCTCTACATTAGCTGCAAACAGAAAATATAACTTTTTAGTGTACCATTTATAATAGAATACTTTATTTTAAACAAGACACCTAGAAATGTCCTAACAAAAGATATATATGGGTAAATCATAAGATTTTATTAAAGGACATGAAATTGGGCTAAATAAATGGAAAGAAGTACCATGTTCATGGCCGGGAGACTTAATATCACAAAGATGTCAAATTCCCCAAGTTAACCTATATTTTAATGCAGTTTCAGTAAAATACTCAACAGGATTATTCATGAACTTGACAAAAGTTGATTCCACTGTGTCCGTGGAACAGAAAAGGAAAACGGTGAGCCAACACAGTTTGCAAGAACAACAAGCTGGAAGAAGCCACTCCCTGTGAGAGAGCAAGGTTTAACTATAAAGTTGTCATGATTGAGACACTGTGGCCCACTGGTACCAGGAGAGACAAATAAACCTGTGTTATGAGACCCACACATGTATGGAAATATAACTTATGTCAGAAGAAATATTTCAAACCAGTAGGTGAAGATGGACAATTCAATAAATTGTATTAAGAAAATTGGTTATCTATATAGGAGAAAGCATATCTCTACCTCATCTGGAGCACAAAAATATACACCAGATTAATGGGTTATTATTAAAAACAAAATTTTAGAACTTTTAGAACATATAGGGTAATATTTTCATGAGCCAGAATAAAGAAAAATATTTTAAACAAAACAAAAAAAAATAAAGGAAGACTTTATAAAATTATTATAAGTTAAAAGAAAAAAACAGGAAAAAATTATAAATTTGATCACATTGAAATTTAAAACTTAGATCCATCAAAACATACCATAAATAAAGCTAAAGACAAGCCACAGACTGGAATAAGGTCTTGTGATGCATATAAGTGAAAAAGGATTAATATGAAAAGTATAGAAAGAATTCTACAAACAAACAAGACAAATAACTCATGAGACAAGCAGGCAAGGAAATGAACATGCAATTCAGCAGATGAAATAAAAATCTCAACCCATTAATAATTTTAAACCAAATTAAAAAGCAATGAAATATTTTATACCCATCGTATCAGCAACATTTTAAAAAATTCACTAGTATCTAAACTCATAGAAACAGGGAGTGTGGGGATGGGAGAATAGGGAAAAGTTGGTAAAAGGGCACAGGCCTGCAGCTGTAAAATGAGTAGGGTCTGAGGACATAATGTAAAACATGGTGACTCCAGTGATAACACTGTGTCATCTAATTGAAATTTTCTGAGTTAGAACTTAAGTGTTCTCACACACACAAAACAGATAAATGCGTGAGGTGATGGGTGTGTTAATTAACTCAGCGGGAGGAATCCTTTCCCAATGCATCCGTATATCAGATCGGCACAATGTGCACTTAACGTATCTTCCAGCTTTATTTGTCAATTATACATCACTAAGGTGAAAAATGAGAGTTGACAAGTCTATAGAGCAATGACATTTCTTCATCACTGTTGACAGGAGTACTGACTGGACCAACACCCGGATAAACTCAACCAGCAGCACCTAGTAAAGATGAGGACACACCTATTAACTGGCAATTCCACTGCTACATGGATGTCCTAGGCATGGGCCTGTGTGTTTACTGCAGTATTATTGCTATTAGCCAAAAATAAAAGATAAAAACATTAGCAGGAGGGTGGGTTTTTTAGATGGTATATGTATAAAGTATACTCCTATAACATATTAAAATGAATGAACTATAGCTAAAACATATCTAAACGTCTAAATCTCAAAAACTTAACATGGATTGGAAAAAAGAATAAGTTTGCAGAAAAGATACTGTTGTTGCCATCTGTATAAAGTTGTAAAACATTTGAAACAATGCTCTATATTTTCATAGTTAGTGAACGTATCAGAGCATTCAGGGAATGATCAACACCAGATTCAATTCAGCAGTTCCCCGTGGGGAAGATGGCAGGGGCAGAGGGTCAGGGAAGGACCCACAGGTGTGTACCTGGCTACATGGGTGTTGGGCTCTGTTGCCTCTCTGCCCAACAGGTGCGCCACTGGGGAGGCGTGGCAGGACATCATGCTGGCCTGCATGCCAGGGAAGAAGTGTGCCCCGGAGTCTGAGCCCAGCAACAGCACGGAAGGGGAGACGCTCTGTGGCAGCAGCTTTGCCGTCTTCTACTTCATCAGCTTCTACATGCTCTGTGCCTTCCTGGTAAGCCAGGGTGGCACTAAACAGTGACAGGGAATGAGCATGAAGCTCAGGGCAGCCTGAGCCCGCCAGCCCCGCAGCTCGGGGTCAAGGTGAACCCTGCAGAGGACTTGGCTTGGGAAGACTGACTTAGTAGTAGTGTCCAACCACACTGAGATGGGGCAGAAAGCCCGAGCCAGAGTGACTTCAGCCAACATGTCTCTTGTCCATTCTTGGCTTATTGTCATGTTGACATTGTCCCAGAGGACAGAGGAGATGTCCATGGAGGCCTAGAGGCAACATAGACTTTTTTGGCACTTTGCTGGGCAATGAGGGTGGATAACGTTGCCCTCTGTCCTTAGGTGGTCCCACGCAGCAGCCTGGTTTGAGGGAAGCTGTCCAGCCCATGTGTGGGTTCACCCCACACAACTTGGAGGGGAGCTGTGTGATGTCTGTCCATAGCCAAGAAGCCCAAGTTCCAGGGACTGGTGTTTTAAGTGGTGACAAGTGACTGGTCTTTGGAAATGTCGGCTTCTGCCACACGAGGCACTGCTAGCAAAGTGGATTCAAGTGGCAAGTGTGCAGGAAGGCCCTCTTAGGTGACTCATCATACTCTCTGTTTTCTGCAGATCATCAACCTCTTTGTAGCTGTCATCATGGACAACTTTGACTACCTGACAAGGGACTGGTCAATCCTTGGTCCCCACCATCTGGATGAATTTAAAAGAATCTGGGCAGAGTATGACCCGGAAGCCAAGTAAGTTCCCAGAGGGAATTTCTAATTCCCAAAGCCGAAGGAGAGGATTGCACAACCATACCTATGGAACAGGGTCAAGATAGGTTAGTTAGCCTGGGTGGATCCACTGGAAACACTGAATTGTACCAGACCCCGGGGCCAAGGGTCAAGGGTCAAGGGCCAGCAATAGGAAGCCAGGCACCTTTGGCTAGGTCAGGAACATACCTGCTATTTTCAGTTGAATGGAAGGATATAAGATCCTAGTATTAGGAAAAACTGGTAGGTAGGTACTCAAGTTAGGATGTTTAGGGCCAGGAACATCTCAACTCCATTCCTGCCTCTGATCCAAGGAAACCCTCCTCAATCAATCACCTTTTGCTGACAGTAACTATTGTGTCTTTTGGTCAGGTGGTTAGTTGATTGAAGCAGCAAGTACATGCTGAGAATTTCATTGCACTTCTAAAATCCTTTCCACCTTGAACTGAACATAAAGTACTTGAAAATGGCTCATTAAAATCTAAACATGTTTTTGTTGATTTGGAGAGTCATTGTGATTCTGCAGCTCTGCACTGAGTTTGACCCATAGGGCTACAGCTTTGGAGAGCTCCTCCTGGAGGTGGGCCCCATTGCCTCTCAGGTCCACGAGTTCTGGGCTGCTGACCAAGACTGTGCCCCTGACTGACTTCTCCCTCCCCTACTTCCTCTTCCAGGGGTCGTATCAAACACCTGGATGTGGTGACCCTGCTTCGGCGGATTCAGCCCCCACTGGGTTTTGGGAAGCTGTGCCCTCACCGTGTGGCTTGCAAAGTGAGAAACAACCTGTGTTCATGGGAGAAAGAAAAAAATGTGGGAGGCGAGATGCCTATTTGTCTTGTAACCATGGTCAGGCCATCGATCCTTTCCGGGTGTGAAGACAATATTGTACATGCCTAAGGAAATGAGCTTGAGCCAGAATATATTCTAAGGTTCCTTCCAGCAATAAGTTCTCAGACCTGATAAAGGAAAAACAGAATGAATGACCCATGCCGCAGTGTGCTATGTGCCCAGTCCGGAGTAAAGGGCCTTGTTCTGAGCAGACTTTGCTGCCCCATCAGGCTGTGCCCCAGGCAATGTGGGAAACTTCCTGTCTAGGACAGATAGGTCATGGTGCTTTCCTGGGATCACAGGGCCATTAGAGTCCACACATCAGTTTCAGGGACACATGAAGCCCTACAATTGTATATGAAATCACTGAAACATTTGTAAATTGCACCAGGGATAGAATCCATCATGTTCATCAGATCTCTAAGTGACTCTATGATGTTAAAGACAGACATCCCAGGTTCTGCTAGACCCAACTCGTGCCCATGGGGTCTTGCATGACCCTGAGAGGGAGCACCCCTGAAGTTGTGTGCCCTCTCTTGCCTCACGTCATCCCGACCATGTAGCCCAGCTGGAGTCTCGTTTCCACTCTTGTCCCCTTTCTGTAATTCTCACTATCACCATTCTGTGTTCCATGCCGGAATAGCGACAAGTCGAAAAGGGGGTTGTGTGAAGTGACGTCAGAGATCTATGCAGAAGAAGAAACACAAACAGAAAAATTCAGCTCTGTGGATAATCCACTCAAGGATAATGGAGAAATGAAGGAATATAGGACCTTCTATTTATGCTCTATTTTACTCTGTTTTTCCTCACTTG
The DNA here is from genome assembly GCA_028533065.1 of Trachops cirrhosus. Taxonomy (NCBI): domain Eukaryota; kingdom Metazoa; phylum Chordata; class Mammalia; order Chiroptera; family Phyllostomidae; genus Trachops; species Trachops cirrhosus. The sequence continues at coordinate 83,461,201 of CM052539.1, forward strand.
TACCTCCACTTCATACCAAAAAACAAAAGATTTTAGAAGATTTCCAAGGGCATAGAAGGTATGAGGGGAAAGAAGAACACAAATTAAATGCCAGGGAAAGCAGAGTGGAAAACAAGAGCAGGGGGAGTGCAGCCTGTGTGGGGCCACAATGTGTCCCTTGGGGCCTCACATGGGCCTGCATGGGTGCCACCTGAGCTTTATGCTTTCTGAGGACCACTCTAAGATCACACTGTCTGTGACAATCAAGAAGATCCAGCCACTCAGAGGAATTATAACCCTTTTGGACACTGTGATTAATAGGAGGACACCATGTGATCTAATAAATAATACCCTTGACCACATCCTGACAGTAGGTGCCAGGGTGAATCTTATGGTGCTCTTTCTCAAAGTAACCCTGTGTGTGCCAAGGGCCCTGCCCCCGGGCACAGCTCACTGGCAGCAACCTTGGGGGGGGTGGGAAGGAATTGGCAGAGGGCCATCCAGTCCTATCCAGTGGCAGCAGGCTGCCGATCCAGTTTGGTGTAGAGGAACATTTTTCAATATACAAGAGAAAGGACACACTGCATCTCCTGAGAGCATCTTCCATTATTCTCTCTCTAATCAGGGCTTTAAAGCGATGTGGGTCAGCAGGAGGGCACGCACAAATGCCTGCACACAGCTGTTCTTTGTTGCCACACAGAGCACACCCACATGTGTGAGCAGCTTCTGAATGGGAAGGGGGTGGAAGCAAGGGTCTGCTAGGGACAAACTCCATTCCTCCCTCCCTCTGTGCAGCAGGGAAGAGTACTTTTGGCAGAGCCAAGACCCCCCAGCATAGGTTTTGAATGCATTTCAGTGACTCGTGCTTAGACACCCCCACCCCACTCTGGGCACATGCCCATGAGTTTAGAAGCTCCCTCCCAGCATCTTCCTGCCGTGCTGTTTCTGTGGGTCCTTTGAGAACCATTTGCTGTAATCACCAGCTTCGCCTTCCCTTCCCCTCCAGCGTCTGGTCTCCATGAACATGCCTCTGAACAGTGATGGGACGGTCATGTTCAATGCCACCTTATTTGCCCTGGTCCGGACAGCACTGAGAATCAAAACAGAAGGTAAGAATCACCCATTCAGAAGATCTAGCAGACCAGTCAGAGAGGCAGTCAGCAGCCTGCATGATGTCGCAGGGTCTCCCCGCTGCACAGAGCTGTGGTCCAGCAGTGACCTGTGGTGACTTGGACCTCAGGGATGCAGAGGCCTGGTCCTGTCTTCCTTGCTCCTTTATTGAACTGTTTCCTTCTAGTTTATTTATTCTGAACTCTAGCTTTCCACCTTGAAGTCACAGGGTACAGTTCAAAAAGCAGAAACAGATGTGTGTTGGCCACAGCAAGACCAAGCCCGCCTCATTGCAATTTTGTTGGCAAGTGGGCCTGTCAAATGCTCAACACTCATTTTAAATTAAAAAGACCTGTGTGGGGAAGGGGTCATGGTGGCAAATGGTGGCTGTGGTCTAAGTCATCACATGTCATGGCACAAGGGCTCTGCCAGCAACGGGTAGGGGTGGAGGTCACACCTGTGCTCTCCTAGGCAGCTATGCTCCCTCTGGCTTGTGTCTGCCTGGACGGGCACCTTCTTCTAGTTTGCTCATAGGCACCCAGTGGGCTGCAGCAGCTTTGGCGGCAATAACAGGCTGTTGGTATAATTGATAAGTATCTCTGAACCACTCTGTGGAAAAGGCTATATGAAATGTGCCAAAGGAGATGCACTTGCTCTCCAAGAGCTGCTAGCCTGTAAAAGTGTTTTGCAGAGTGTGGTCAAAAGACCACCTGCCTCAAATTCACCTATTAGAGTTTTTTAAAATACTGAGTTCCAAGCACCAGCCCAGATCTCTAAACCTGAGTCTCAGAGCAGGGCTCAGGGATCTGCCCTTTCAACCAGCCACATTAAGATTCATACAGGAACTAAAGTTTGAAACCCTCTTGTATTAAAATCAGAGAAAACACAGAACAGACAAGCAATATGTCTTCTGTCCCTTCTAATGCTTCAGTCTTGGAGTCTCAGGCTGCCAGTCATGGTGTTGTCCTTTCGCACAATAGCTGGAGTGCTGGGCAGGGAGATGGGAGACCTGAATCTGATAACACGTGTGATGTCATTTACTCTCTCTCTACCTAAGTCTCTTCATTTGTAAAGTAAGAAAGCTGATGAAGTGATACATGGGAACTCAGTTCAGCAAACAACCCAGAGAGGTGCCTTCTCTCAGCTGAAGCCTTCCAGAAAATAAGAGAAACACCTGAAATGAAAGAAAACAAGAACAGACAGGCAGGATACATGTCAAAATAATGAACTAATCTTTAAAAACATTAAAAATAGTTCAAGTTCTGCTGCTAAACTAAAAAGAAACAAAGGCTACAGAATACCCTCTCAGTAGCCAGTGCAATAGCACAATCTGAAGTAGGTATAATTAGGCCTATTTCTCACCCTGGAAGGACTGAACACAAATTTAATCTATCGTGTGTGTAACACAAGGAAAAACTGAAGGAAATTTGTTGGCGTTGATTATCACTGAGCAGTAGAATGAGCAGGGACTTTTGCCTCCTTCCTTTACTTTTGTTACTTTCCAAATTGTTTACAATGACTATCGCAATTACACTCAGGAGGAAGGATTTTCTTTTCCAAGGAGACAAGATTTAATGACTTCTAGGAGGAATATCCTGCAATACTTACAGCTTCACATGAATCGAGGAACTACATTTTCATTTGTGGAGGAAGCCAGGTCCTCACTATTGAAGACTGGCTGTGGAAGCAAACCAAGCCCAGTTAAAGGATGCCAGCCACCGAGGGCATGAGAAAGGAGCTGGGCTGAAGTAGCTGGTGCACACATCCCGTCTCCAGGAAGTGAGCACTCTGGGACAAGAGGAGAAGCCAGCCACACGGGAACTACAGTCAAGAATAAAGAAAACTGTAAACAGGAAGACATGGATCTACCGCACAACACTGCCCCTACAGGTCATGACCCTGTACTGCATACTTAAAATTCTGTCAGGCAGGGAGAGCTCATGTTACGTGTTCTTACCAAAATAAATTAAAAATCAGGAAAAAAGAAAAGGAATAGCTACCAAAGGATCCACAGTGCCAGCTCAGGGGCAAACCTTTATTAGTGACAAGCCCCCCCACCACCACCAAGTGTTCATTGCTAAGTCTAGAAGACACAGGTGAGTTCCTAGAAGCAACAAGAAAGAAATGAGGGGAAGCATCTAAATCTGTGAGGATGAAGTCTTCACCAGTCCTTACCCTTTGGTTTTGAACCTGGAAGGAAGTGGACAGAAAATGACAGCCATTTCAGAACACCAGTCCTGTGCCACACACACCTTTGGGATGCAGCAGGAAGGTAAGTACTGTACTTAGATGAGGTGAGACGACTGTTAGTGAAGTTCCACAGTTACATGGATCACTGAGAGAATAAATTGAGGCTTGAAAAAAAATACAGAAGATTCTTTTGGAAGATGTATTTGTTGCCTGAGTCTGCCATAACAAACTATCACAAATTGGATGCTTGAAAAGACAGAATTTTGTTCTCTTAGAGTTCAGGTGGCCAGAGTTCAAAATCAAGGTGTCAGCCGGAGGTCCCTTCCAGAGGCTCTGAGAGAGAATCTGTTCCATGCCTCATTCCCAGCTCCTGGTGGATGCACCGCTCCAGGCGCTGCCACTGTCTTCTCATGGCCTTCTTCCCTGTGTGTCTCCTCCTCATCGAATCAGGACACCAGTCATATTGGATTAGGGCCCAACCAAGTAGAGCTCACCTTAGCTGATTGCATCTGCAAAGACTGTTTCCAACTAAGGTCATATGCCAAGGTTCCATGTGGACATGAATTTGGAAGGGGCACTATTGAACCCACTACAAAAGATGAGTGTATTTGAGCATTGCATTAATTTTGACTCCTTCACCGCATATGTCAGAAAGCACTAACTACTGTCACCAGCCAGGGAATGTAACCATGAAGGACTCCCTGCATAACTAGAATGCCAAGGACTTCCCTCTGGCTTCAGGTCCCACTTGGATCCAACAGTCACACAAGGGACTCAGGAGTCAGTCACACTCTCCGCTGCCAGCTCTGCTTGCTCCCGCTGGGCGTCCTTCCAGGGAAGCCCCTCTGGCATGGCCACAGAGCGACTGCAGTCTGGCAGTCCAACACTGGAGCTCAGGACCCACCCCCCACCATGTAACAGCAGCAAGCAGTCTGGTACAGGCAGTCCTTGCGTCATCGTGCTTGCAGATCCACACCAGGTTTTTACCAATGCTGAGGCAAGACCCTTCACCAGCAAAAAGATTAGGACTCGCTGAAGGCTCAATGGTGTTTAGCATTTTTTGGCTATAAAGTATTTTTCAGTTAAGGTATTTATGTTGTTTTTATAGCTATAATGCTATCACCAAATTCATAGACCACAGTGTAGTGTAAGCATGATGTGTATATGCACTGGAAAACAAAAAAATCATGTGACTGGCTTAACTGCAATATTCACTTTTATGAAGGGTGTCTGAAATAGAACTTGCAATGTCTTCAAGGTCTGCCTGTATTGGTTTCCTGTTGCTGCATAACCAATTACCACCAATTTTTTTGGCTTAAAACAACCACCCAGTTATCAGCTCCCAGTTTTGTGGGTCAGGAGTGGAGCCATGGGGTAGCTGAGTTCTCTGCTCACGGTCTTACAAATCCAAACTATCGATCAGGATGTGTCCTGTTCCAGAGGCTCCAGGCAAGAATCCACATCCAGCTCATTCAGGCCATTGGCAGGACTCACATCCTGCGGTCGTAGGGCTGGCTTTGCCCAGGGCCCTGAGCCCTGGAGGCTGCCCGTCCCCATTGGGTCACAACACGGTGTGTGCCTTCTCCCAGGCCTGTACCACTCTCTCTCACTCCTGCTCCCAGCTGGAGAGAACTGTCTGCTTTTACCTTTTGACCCCCTTCACACATGACTTTTTAATTTTGTTTGTTTGTCTTGTTTTTTTTTATTGAGGTACAATTGACATATAACATTATATTAGTTTCAGGTGTACAACGTAATGATTTGATATTTGTATATGCTGTGAAATGATCATGATAAGTCTAGTTACCATCTGTCACCATACATGGTTACAAATTTTTTCTTGTGATGATAACTTTTAAGATCTACTGTCTTAGCAACCTTCAAATATGCGATACAGTATTAACTATAGTCACCAAGCTGTATGTTATATTCCCAGGACTCATATATTTTATAACTGGAAGTTTGTACCCAAGAACTTTCAAAGAGCTCATGTGATTAGGTCAGGTTCACCTAGACAATCCCCCTATCTTAAGGTCATATATGCCATATAATATAACCTAATCACAGTAAAATCCATTATATTCACAGCCCCAGGGGTTGTGCAGGGTGTGTATGTATTGGTGATGGTGAGAGAGAGGTTGGGGGGCATCTCAGAATCCTGCTACCCCATTCTGTTTTATAGCTGCAGGTCTCAGCTTTCCTTTCATACAGCAATAAGGCCCATAGCAGAAGCTGCAGTGGATAGGCACCTAACTACACCTGTTTTGCCAGTGGAGAAAGTGGACCAGGAGAACCCAGTGTCTTCTGATTTCTGCTTCCACACTGAGGTCATGCCATATCCTCCCCACAGGAGACTCAGCAAAGGGCTTTGACAATGGGGGAGACTGCTCTCCTTCCCAATCACCCGCGTTTCCCTGGCAACCACAGGCTATAGGAAATGCTGTCCATTTAGAGCCCCTGTGCTCTCCTGGCCAATGGCTGTTGAGCTTCATCCTGCACCAGCAGTCTTGTCAGCTTGGAAAAGGCAGTGTGTGGGGTGAAGGGATGCCATTGGCTGGTTTGAGCAGCAGGCAGAGAAGGAATGGCATTGGACAGGGTGTGGGAGGGAAAGAGGAGGATGGGGGCAGACAGTAAGAATATGGGAGAAAGAGAGCGAAACAAGGGACTAGGACTGTGTCGGGGGCACACCCCATGGGGAGCCCTCCAAGGGGCTGGTGATCATGTCAGCCTCACGCCCACCTCCCTCCCCTCAGGGAACCTGGAACAAGCCAATGAGGAGTTGCGGGCCATCATTAAGAAGATCTGGAAGCGGACAAGCATGAAGCTGCTGGACCAAGTGGTGCCCCCCGCAGGAGGTAAATGCTTCCTGATCCACACACACTCACCACCTACCTGTTCTGGAGTTACAGGGCTCGCAGGAGGTCCCCTTTCCCAGACCCTGCCTGTCAGCCTGGAAGGCCTCACAGCGAGAAGGGATGAGGGTGCCATCCTTGCCCTTCACAAACTCAGTGATGGGCTGTCAGGCTGGAAATCTGGTCTGGTCCTGCAACTCCCAGATGAAGCTGGGCAAGGCCCCTTGATGCTGAGAATAGAGGCAGAACTTCAGGAGAATCACAAGTAAAGGTTCCTCCATAAACCACTGGGCTGGGAGCTCCAGTGATGGCAGGGCCCTGAGAGCCCCTGCTGGTGGAAAAATGCCATGTCCTTCCCAGAGCAGGGTTGCCCCCCACAATGCACCCACAGCTCCTTTCCATAACAAATGGGGTCTGATCCCCCTGCTGCTGTCCTGAATGAAAGTCACAGGTAACTAACCTTACATTGCATATAATTTCCAAAATATTAATATAATGCTTTAACTCTCATACAAAATGTATTAAAATCAAATGTCATTCAGCATACACATGCTCAGGCACGACTAGGCCAGAAGTTAAAATTAACTGAAGAACTGCTTGTGTGCACCCACTTAGGACTAATAAGTGTGTTTAAAGGAAGGAAGACTGTTAAATATCCTTGACACTTTGAAGTAAGGGCTAAGGGGATTTAAATAACTGCACACACATGCATGCACACATATCCTGCATATGTGCACACACAGAGGACAGGTACAGGCCGCGGCAGGCGGTCAGAGCTGGTGGGTGACCCCACAGCACAGGGAGCCCTGCCGTCAGGGGCACGACACTCCAAGCTGAGTCCTCTCAGTCACACTGAAACAAAACAAAGTCTTCTATCAATTTACACAGCGGCTGTCTTCCTGAAATATTCTGGATATATTAAAACGATGCAAAAAATGTTTTGTATTCACATGTAAAATGAAGCTAAGTTCTTAGCTCAGACAGTTACAAGCAGGCTGTTCCCACACAGGGCTGTCCTGGCTAACACTTGGGAGAAATGCAGAGTGCAAAGCTGTTATTTACTATGCAGAACACGCTTCTGCTTTAAGGGACATGTCTGGAACCACTTAATAACCAGCAGCACCCCTAAATCAGTGTGACACCTAAAAAAGTCCCAGACATTTCCAAAATGCTTTTTAAAAGGTGACACCACCCTTGCTGAGAGCCACTTCCCGGACAGAAAGCAGGACTTAGACTAAGTGGAGTCACAGAGGTGACTATGTTACATACATTATTTTATTTGCTCCTTATAATGTTTCCATGAAGTTTGCTAAAAAAACTGAAGTATTAGAAACTAAGTAGCTGGCCCAAGGCTATGTGGTGAGTACCTAGCAGATTCAGGATTTGAACCTGCGTCTGAGGGATTCCAGAATGCTGGGCTCTATTCCCTGGTACAGTTCCTCCCTGACTGCCCTGGGCAAGGGCTCAGGGGGTTTTCCTCCCACATGAGAATGAGACCCTTGCCAGTGGAAGGCCATCACTGCTGTGGATTTAGCCATTCCTTAGAGATAATTTGAAGCAAGAGAATCATCACAAGCCCCTAGATCTGACCCAACCAGCTGTCTCCCGGCCCATTGCCCTTCCTTCACAGAGAACTAAGAGGTGGGACACAGGGGCTCCTTGTAAGACATGAAATAATCCTGTTGGAGACTTACTGGCTCACCACCACAGGGCTCATACTCAAGACAGAGACTGAGGATGTCCTGGGTAACTTGGGGGCCAGCCCAACAGGAACCCAGCCAAGCCACGTGTGAGAAAACCCAGTCTGTTTGGTTGAAAGGAAAACCCAGACTTGCACAGGAAAAAGGTGCTTCTTCTACCAACCCTTCTGCTTATCTTTAAGCAAAATTATATTTAGGGGACTGGTTGATTTATGATAGTATCTGAAGCTTTAGAATCAAATAAGAATTTGTTAGTAATGTCAGTGAAAAAAAAGCAAGGTGGGAAATCATTTGGACAATAGGCTACTTTTTCTGTTAAAAAGGTGGGAGATAAGAATATACTTGCTTATTTACAGAAAGCATTGACATAAATCTCTGGAAAAATAAGAAACTGATCAAAAAGATTATCAATTAGGAGGTAGTAATGTGACAGAAGGGAGCAGGGGAAGAGAGACTTTTCACTATATAACTTTTTATACGTTTTTTTCTTTTTGAATCATGTGAATGTACTATCTCTTCCAAAAAATAAATTTAAAATATTTAAAACTTTGGATGCTGTAGACAAATTAATAAAGCCCAACTGAATTTTCCTTGTTCACCTCCAATCCCCTGTCCTCTCTTCAAATGTCTCAGATGACGAAGTCACGGTCGGCAAGTTCTATGCGACTTTCCTGATCCAGGAGTACTTCCGGAAATTCAAGAAGCGCAAAGAGCAAGGCCTCGTGGGCAAGCCCTCCCAGAGGAATGCCTTGTCCCTGCAGGTGAGGGGCTGGGGGGCCACAACCCGAGGAAAGGCCTGGTCACCTTCCTCTGACCTCTCGCCAAGGCCCAAGCCTCTCCCCAGTGTATGGGAGGCCAGCTGCCTTCCAAAGACAGATGTGTGAGAAGAGGGGACACTGTCCTCTCCCTCCTCCCTTCTTTCCGCACACACTGACCTCCGTGGTCCAGCCCACTCCACAGCGTCCAGCTCTCTGGAGCTTAGCCGAAGGCCCCTTCCCACATGCCTCCATCTTTCTTGGGTAGAGGAGTGGGTCCTCCCACCCTGAGCGGACACAGAGGTCCCGGAGCACATCCGTGGTTAGCGTGCACAGACAGGCCTTCTGTAAGCCCAAGGCGTGGCGCACGCAGCGGGTCAACTGCTGGGCGAAGGAACGCGAGGCCCTCACAGGTGCCTCTGGTTCCAGGCTGGCTTGCGCACGCTGCACGACATTGGGCCTGAGATCCGCAGAGCCATCTCAGGAGACCTGACAGCTGAGGAGGAGCTGGACAAGGCTATGAAGGAGGCTGTGTCTGCTGCCTCTGAGGACGACATCTTCAGGGTAGGTGGAGCCACACAGCACTCTTGACCTTGATAAAGTTCCATTTGAAGCAGGAGGGTGGGCTGCTGTTCTGCCAGGAAACCCAGGGAGAAAGGCCCAAGTTCTGAGGCAGATTCCAAGTTCTTCCCACTCCACTATTTCCTGTCTCTCCACTTTGTCCGAGCCGGACGGACTCCTCAGACCAGGGCCTTCAGGACATGGCAGCTCAGAGATCATCATGGGCTGGTGAGGGTTTAGAAAGACCGTTTTCCTAATGGAAGTGTTTCCAAGGAGAAACCTACATTAGAAACTGAAAAGTGGTGGCCCTTGGGCCACATCTAATCTGCAGGCCTATTTTGTTTGCCAACATTTGAAAATCTGGCACATTCACATAAAGACCTAGACTCCTGACTTCTCTTGAGAACATCAGAAGGTCTGGCAATGTCAGACTGTTCCCACATGGCAGCGGGGGGCTAAGACCAAGTAGCAATTGTCTTCTTGAGATACAACATGTGTTCTCCAGGTCACAAAAGTCTCCCCCAGCCTCCTCTCTCCTTTCCTGGACATGGAAGCTGACCATCAGTGTTACAGTGAGAACTAAACACGGCTAGAATCTCTCCATTCATTGGTAGCACCTGCCCGATCCCAAAGGTATTTAGCTAAACATTCTCCTCTAGCACGGGAGAAGCTACCCACCATAACTGTACCAGGGCCCGCTCACCCCTGCCTGCCCAGCCCCCATGCCAGGGCTCCTCGGCTGTGCAAACACAGGGAGTGAAGATGAACCCGTCCTGCCTGCAGCAGTCCTGTCATCGCCATCCGCATTCCCGTCACTGAAATGTTCATTCCCGAATGGCCTCAGGGACACAGTGGCAGGTTAACACTACCCCACTGACATCCCACAGACTGACCTTGAAAATTTGACTTGCCCACTTGCCCAGGACCAAGAAAGAATGTTGGGAATAAATGCTAGTTCTAGATTTGAAATCTCTGAGAACCTCCTAGGGGAAAGGAGGCCATAATATTGTATAACTGAGGTAGAAAATCCATCTTTGCTTTTCAAAACTTTTTGGCTAACACAGTTTCTAGCCCACTGTACCAGTTGGAGTTCCTCTTTTAAAATCTTGTTGGAATCTTCTGGCCCCTTCTCCCTCCCCCTCAGACCTCACAGCACCTCACTGCTGCCAGACCCAGCAGCTGCAGCAGGGAAGGATTGCCACCCTAGACTCGTTCTAGAAACTCAACCCGGGTCTTCAGGAGGTTCAGCGGAAACTTCCAGGACAGCAGCTTCCCCCGTAACTGGTTCCCACAGGGTGTCCTGTCCTCACCACTCTCCCAGCCCCTTAAGAGGGGACTGTCTGGGTCCCTGCCTCTCCAGCTGCCAGGCCATGCAGGGGAAGAATGCCACATGCCGCCAGCGTGGCCGTGCTCTCTGGAGAGCAGATGGCTTTCTGTGCCCTGGCTGAGCAGGAGAGGCTGCCAAGGGGCGCTCTCCTCCACCCACCCCTCTGGTCTTGCCTACAGAGAGCTGGAGGCCTGTTCGGTAACCACGTCAGCTACTACCAAAGCGACGGCCGAAGCGCCTTCCCCCAGACTTTCACCACCCAGCGCCCGCTGCACATCAGCAAGACGGGTAACAGTCCTGGCGAAACCGAATCGCCATCCCACGAAAAGCTGGTAGACTCCACTTTCACTCCCAGCAGCTACTCCTCCACTGGCTCCAATGCCAACATCAACAATGCCAACAACACAGCCCTGGGACGCTTTCCCCACCCCACCGGCTACCCCAGCGAGGTCAGCACTGTGGAGGGCCACGACCCGCCCCTGTCTCCTGCTATCCGGGTGCAGGAGGCATCGTGGAAGCTCAGCTCCAAGAGGTAAGCAGGAAGGTGGGTCATCCAGAGCTCATGCACAGGGGCCATTCCAGCTCAGAGGTGGTCTGGATGGGCAGAGTTTGGTCCCCACATTTACCTCTCATCCCTCAAGCTGGAATGGACACTGCTGCCCCAGACCCAGGGACAGAGCTGGATGAATGCTATTTCCCAGTCCTGCCCTTGATTGCATGTGGCAGCCAAACTCAGGGGAGGCACCGTGGCCTTCCTGGCCAGCAGGTGTCCTGAGGAACAGAGCTCAGGACAGAGCCTGCTCTGCTCTCTCATCCTACACTCCTACACTTGCAAAGAGCCCTGGCCCCTGATCCCCAAGATGTTTGCATCCTGGGTGCTGTTCCCCTGGCCTTTCCCATGTCTCTGAGCAAATCTGGCCTTTGGCCCAATTGGGAGGGGAATGAAGCTACTGCCTCCTCTTTATTCACACCTCCAGGGAAGCCATTTTGGTAGCAGGAGGTCCTTCACTATAGCACTGGCTCATTCTGCCCCAGTATAGAATCATTCCTGGTAGTCTTGACTGCACCTCCCACCTCCCTATGCTCTGCTCCCTGGTGCTCCAGGATGCATTGCCATGATGCACCTGGACAGTAATGCCCCCTGCATGGTCTGGGCCTCAGGAATGCAGCTTGGCCCTCGAGGGTCTGCCTGTTTATGCCAGCAGCTCTGGGTTCCCAGGCCAGGTGGGAGAGGACACACCTCTACATCTCGCCACTTCACCCTTAGCCGAGCTGCTCTTCCAGGGTGGAGTGGCTGCCCCAGCAGGATGGCAGTGCCCCAGCATGCCAGGTTCTTGAGCCAATCTCCTTTTCTGTCCTCAAGCTCAGAAAACTATCGAGAAGTTCCAGTGTGTTTCTAAATCCACAGACATGTGTACTGAGCTGCCTTCATTCACGGACCCAGAGTGGCCACTTGTAAGTCCACATAGCCTGGCCACTTAGCCTGTCTGATGACAGAGAAGTCAAACTGACCATCTGTCCACCGTGCTGCCTAGATTAGCTGGTGGAACCATCCAACACTAGCCCTGCCCGGGGTTATACTGATGATACCTTCTATGTGCAGGGCAGTGTACTCAGCACTGGACCTTGTGTGCTGATCAGAAAGGTTGGTTTTGCATTGGAGAAGTCAAAGTTCAAGTGGCTGGCCTGTGCCTGTCTTGGTGACCCCCTCCCTTTTCTGCAACTCTCCTCCTTTCTATATCCTTCATGGACTCAGTCCTCACACCATTTTCTCCCTGCTCACCTTATCAAACCTCTTAAGGAAGGATTGCTGTCTTCATTGTTAGTGTGTCAGTGCCAACTAACACCTCCCTTCAAAGGGAATCTTCATATTAAACTTTGTTCTGTATTAAATAAAGGAAGGTAAAAATCATTTTAGAGAGGAGGTCAGAGAGACATCAGGGGATTTCTTCCTCTCCCCACAGATACTGTACACCTGGTAATGAAATAGGATCCATGCAAACACCTAGAACTATGCCTAGCACATAGTAAATGCTCTCTGAATGTCGGCTCCTCCTTCCCGTCACAGTTGGTAAAAACAACACGCAGGGCAGTAAGCTTCAAATTGGTGAAGAGGGACGACTTAACCAAAGTTCCAGCTCTGGGAGCTTGTCTTTCATGTCACAGCTCAAGGCTAAGTGTGGTGGCTCCAGGACTGGCCTTGCTTTTGTTGGGGACAGGACAGCATGCCTTGCTCATAGTAGCCCCCAAGAGGTGATATTACGTGCCTGCTGCCATTCTCTGTGTCAAGTATACCCCACTGTGCCTCACCAAAGCTCCTTCCATGTCCCTCTCTTTGCACCCTATCAACAGCCTTTGACATCTCATCTGTCCTTCGGGCTGTGGGGTGGCCAACCATCTGTTAGGGCCTCCTCAGAGAACTGCCCTTACCCTTCTTGAGCGGCACTCCATCCCGGGTCAAAGCTGGGGCACTGATCCAGCTCTCGGTTTTGAGGGGATAGACTGGGATAGTTCTCAATGCCCTCATGAGTCTGAGAATAAAGTGGACCCCAGGTTCCTGAACCTGGGTATTCAGGTTCTAGAGGAAGAATGAGATGGGGAGGTACTGAGCTAGGCAGAGACAGGAAAGAGGAGAATACCCAGACCAGAGCCAAGGAAGACAAGGTGAGCAGAAGACTCGGACCCAGAGGGAAGATTGTGTAATCCAAAGCATGTCCTGACATGGGGGGTTTCAGTTCAGCAGCAACTCGGGCACTCCCCTGTGCTCAGAAGAACAATCTCCTCACCATGTGAGCCTTCTTCTCTGTGCCTTCACTCCAGGGTCCCAATGTCAAACTCAAGAGCATATCAAAATAGGACACTGGGACCTTCTCAGCTCTGCCCAACAAATGCCCAAAGGCCCCACTGCCTATAGTAGAGGGAAGGGACAGCCCTCTCACTGGCCCACACTGCTCTTTATAGTGCAGCCCAGGACCCTTCCTTAAATGCTGATTCCTGCCCTGGCTGATGTGGCTCAGTGGACTGAGTGCCAGCCTGTGAACCAAAGGGTCGCTGTTTAATTCCTAGTCAGGACATAGGCCTGGGTTGTGGGCCAGGTCCCCTAGTGTGGGCCACATGAGAGGCAACCACACATTGATGTTTCTCTCCCTCTCTTCTCCCTCCTTTCCCCTCTCTCTAAAAATAAATTTTAAAAAAATTTTAAAAGCTGATCTCACTTTCAAGGCTCCACCGCATGTGTTGCTTCATTTATTGCTCACAGTGAGTCTCTGAGTCAGGCAGGGCACATGCTATTCCAGTTTCACTGAGGGGGATCCTGAAACATGTCCACTTATGTCACTTATGCCAGAGGGTAACTGAATGGGGTCAGAACTCAGGTCTCCCTGGGTCCTAACCTGTTTCCCACATCGAATGATAACCCCAGTCCTAATGCTTCCATGGCTCTGGCTCCCTGGGTGATTGCAGAGGAGGCGGCCACAGAGGCTATGTGTGTGAGTGCGTGTGCACGTGTGTGTGATGCCGCACTCGCCGAGGTAAGGGGAGCGGGGCTGGCCGTGTCTGACTTTTTTTTGTCTTGGCCATCTTAGTTACCACTCCCGGGAGAGCCAGATAGCCATGGTGTGTCAGGAGGAGTTCTCTCAGGATGAGACCTACGAGGCGAAGGTGCGAGAGGATGTGGAGTACTGCAGTGAGCCCGGTCTGGCCTCCACGGAGAGGTGAGCTCTGCTGCCTTCTGCCCCCCACTAGCCTGTGTGTGTAGAGAAGGGTCTGGGCGAAAGGCAGGTCCTGGGGCCCCTCCCCTGGGGATGATCTGGTAGGGGGAAGCCATCACACATCAGAAGAGCACCTGCGAGGCACTCATCTCTCACTGGAGATGGGAGCCTGACCCACACAGACACACGCAACCCCTGGGAAGCTTGGCTCTTCCTCACAATGCAGCACTAACAGGAAAAACTTCAACACATTGCTTCTTAAATCTTGGGGAGTGCAGTCAACTAATAAATATATTTTGAAGTGAGACTCAGTTACACACATACATATAGTATTGACCATTAAAGAAATGTTGATGAAACTACTGGTACTTATAATAAGGCTGCCCAGCAGATGGCGCTGTTGGCAAACAGTCCCTGAGATGTTGGTCAGTGCTGTAATTTTTTAAGGCTTTTTTAACTGCAGATGAGAAGGTTGACATTTACTTAGTTGTGATCAACACTTTTAAAAGAAAGTATATTATAGAACAGCACAAAATAACCTAGACCAAGATAGAACAAGACACGTACCCAATGTCACAAAGGTAACTATCATTTCATGAAGCATTGTTTCTCTCATGCCAATGTATGTATATGTGTACTAAGTCCCATATAATATATTTATGAGTGTAGATTCCATTTAAAAAGTTTAATATGGAGACTTCCGGCCAAGATGGAGGCATAGGTAGACTCACTGTGCCTCCTCGCATAACCAAGATAGGGACAACAACAATACAGAAACAAAATAACAACCAGAACTGACAGAAAATTGAAGTGTATGGAAGTTGGACACCCAGGGATTTAAAACTAGACACGTTCATCCAGACCAGTAGGAGGGGCAGAGTCGGGCCAGGCAAGGGACGCAGAGCAGAGAGCTGAGCAACTGGGGTGGTGCACAAGTCCGCAACAGGCAGACCCTGGGCACACAAGCAGCGGTGGCTGGTGGGCCCCGGCCAGGGGGTGGCGACCAGCAGACCCAGCAAGACTGCCATTGTGAAGCAAGGCACTGCATGCAACTCAGGGTCCCAGCACCGGGAAATAGAGCTTTAGGTCACTGACTGAAAAGGAAGGTCCCGCAGGGTACACAGGCCCACCCACACTGGAATTGGTGCCAGAGGGGCCGAGTTAGCTTGCAGAAAGCGGTGGAAGGGTCTGAGGTCCCACAGAGAGCAGAGCAAGCACCATTGTTTCTTCTTGGACCCTGCCCCCACATACAGCCTCACAACCCAGCAACTGGGGTGCCCCGCCCTGGTGAACAGCTAAGGCCCTGCCCCTCACTACAGGAGCTCAACAAGACCAAAAAAAAAAAACACCCCAGCAAAAAGATG
>CM052539.1:83477248-83518146 GCA_028533065.1 Trachops cirrhosus
ATCCTAGAAGCAGCAAGAGATAAGGGGATAGTAACCTACAAAGGAGTTCCCATCAGACTGTCAGCTGATTTCTCAAAAGAGACCTTGCAGGCAAGAAGGGGCTGGAAAGAAGTATTCCAAGTCATGAAAGACAAGGACCTACATCCCAGATTGCTCTATCCAGCAGAGCTTTCATTTAGAATGGAAGGGCAGATCAAGTGCTTCTCAGATAAGGTCAAGTTAAAGGAGTCCATCATCACCAAGCCCTTATTGTATGAAATGTTAAAGAGATGTTTCTTAAGATAAATGTTTCTTATCTAAGAAAAAGAAGATAAAAAACATGTGTAGTAAAATGACAGCAAACTCACAGTTATTAACAACCACACCTGAAACAAAAACAAGAAAAAGCTAAGCAAACAACTAGAACAGGAACAGAACCACAGAAATGGAGATCACATGGAGGGTTAGCAACAGGGGAGTGGGAGGAGGAGAGGTGGGGGGAAAGGTACAGAGAATAAGTATCAATGAAGGTAGATAGAAAATAGACAGGGGGAGGGCAAGAATAGTATGGGAAATGTAGAAGCTAAAGAACTTATGACACATGGACATGAACTAAAGGGGGGGAATGTGGGTGGGAGAGGGTGTACAGGGTAGAGGGGAATGAAGGGGGGATAATAGGAGAACTATAATAGCATAATCAATAAAATATATTTAAAAAAATAAAAATAAATAAAAAGTTTAATATGTACTGTTTCAGAAGCTTTCCTGAAAGCACTTTATAATAAGGAAAGGTTAGCCCTTTTAGGCTTTGGATTTTTAGAGAACTCAATTAATACATGGCCACATATCCTAGAAATCAGGAAAAACATATGCTTCCACCCATTTTGGCCCTTACTGAGTGCTTGGGCGTCCAGGAACTGTGCTAGATCATGAATGAACTGGCCTCGTCACTCAGAGACTTTGCAAACTAGTTAGGGAGCTAAGAGAATCTCAGAAGAGGAAAATAACATGGAGATTTTCTAACTGCTTGCTCACAGAGTGGTACAACAATGAGGGGTACAGGCATTGGGGAAGGTCAAGGTCAAGGTGACCATGGCAGGCACTAGGCACAAAGTCAAACAAAAGCTGGGTCCTCAAGAATAGATATGATTTGGATAAGAAGAAAACATAAAAGGGAAGGCTTACCAAGCTGAAAATGAAAGAAAAGGCTTAGAAATTTTGGTTCAGAACTTTTCCTCAATATCTACAAATGCTGGAAGTCAGGGAGCTAGGATCAGGAAGACAGCACAGCCTCTACCTTCTGAGTAGGCAGAGTCACAGGAAGAACAGAGCCAGTGGTCTCATCTGTAAAAGGGAGGGGCTAGAATGCAATCTTGGAGAGACAGTTATGCCCAGCAGGGGTAGTAAAATCAACTTAGTGGGTTGTAACTGACATTTTTTAAAGAAACAGAGTGGACTAAAGTAAAACGAAAGCATCAGAGTGCAACATGGGAAGGTAAGTATGTTCCTAACATCCAGTTCAGCCAGGTGTATCTGGCGCATGGGACTGTGTAAAATCCAGTCCCTACTGTGCGTCCCACCAAAAAGGCTTGGAAACCATTGACTTGACACCGCTGTGGTCCCTGACAGCTCTGCTGCCTGCTGACTGGGTAATTGGGTGGTGTCGTAGGCACCTGCCGTGTGCTCTTGATGATGAAGGGGTGGGCAGGCCAGGGAGAATGGGGTGGGGGAGGAGTTGGGGTGAAGTTTGGACTTGTCATGGTGAATAGCATCCAATACATGGAAGAGAGGAACCCAGGCCATCCCTGGAAAGACCCTTGTGGGCCTTTTCTGCAAATGTGACCCCAGAGCGCCTTCACTGCCGTCCATCAGAGGTGCGGGGCTCAGAGTAGGCAGGCAGGGTGAGAGGAGCCGGAAGGGTCCTGGGGCGGCAAGTTCCTGCCACCCCTCCCCAAACCTTCATGAAAGCACAAAGTGGGGGTTCCCTTCTCTGAGGAAAAATGCAAACTACCTTCTGGGATGGCAGCTGTCCCTGTAGGGCACACTTCTCAGTCACCAGGAACAAGCCCCATGGGTTCTCTGTTCCAGGCTCTCCTATCAGGATGACAAAAATCAACAACTGACACCCCCAGAGGAGGACAAGAGGGACATCCGGCAATCTCCAAAGAGGGGTTTCCTCCGCTCTGCCTCCCTGGGTAAGCCCTCACACCTTGCTCTCAGATGTGGCTAGCCAGGGGGCACCCCCAGATGACTGACTGGTCAGGCCCTCAGGGGTGACCTGAGGTAGGTCACCTGTGGTAGCCTGGCTCAAACAACCCCCACACAGTGGGCTGGGCAGATTTCTAAAGCAACAAGAGGGGATTCCAAGGGCAGGGCTTGCCAGGATAGGATGTGGACATATGCTCCGTGGTATGCATCAGAGAAAGGTGGAGGGTAAAGAGGAAATGTATTCAGGCCCTAACACTGCCCCTCTCCCCACCACCCCTGACATGAGTCATCACAGCCCCATCTTCTTTTCCTGCTCTGATCCTAGTTCTTTGGCTGGCTTTGCAGGTCGGAGGGCCTCCTTCCACCTAGAATGTCTGAAGCGACAGAAGAATCAAGGGGGAGACATCTCTCAGAAGACTGTCCTGCCCTTGCATCTGGTTCATCATCAGGTAGCCCACACTTTGGATGGGCCACTGACCACCTCCTAGTAGGCTAGGCAGAAATCCCCAAGATTCCAGTCCTTCCTATCTCAGACCACGGCTGCATCCCCACTGCTGGCCGTAGCAGCCCTCAGGGAAAGGCACTTTCTCTACACAGATGAGAGCCTTAACAAAGTCTGTCATTTCCCAAGGTGGAGCCCTAGGAAATACTGGGGAGCAGAAGCCCCTCACAGGGTTCCTGAAGGATCAGCAGCTCCAGGACTCCACCCAGGCTTTCTGCTTACAGTGGCTCAGATGCCTGCCCCCCAAGACCCCGGCTTCCACCAGGGCAACCAGGCAGGCGTGGCCCTCCCTAGAGTCGCAATACACATGGAAACTGAGCTGCACAAAAATCTACCCACTGAAATACAGAAGTGGTCAAAACCAGCCAGCCACATGGTCCAGAGTCGGGAGTGATAGCCAAGGAAAACGGGTCCGGGAGATTTGAAAGTTGACGTTTTTCTCTTGGCACAGATGACTCCAAGATAGTGATGTCCAAGGTACCAGTGTCAGAAATACTCTTCCTGTCTCAGAACTAATGGAGATGTCAAAGAGTTATCTAAGGCAAATTAGGTTTGCCTTAGGAAAACTCCAGGAAAATTAGGTTTTAAACTACAGTTTCCTAAATTTTTTACCTCTTTAATCCCTTACCACAGGCCTATGCTTTCAATAATAAGTTTTTATGCAAAGGCATTCAACTGCCAGTCAAAGTTTATAATCAGCACAGGATTGCCAGTATGGCTTGGCAGAGTTGATATCATGTCAACTTAAAGAAATGCACTGTTTGACTTAGCCTGGGTGGCATTGCCTACATACAAGTGATCTCCAGGGACCCAGGGACCCCAGGATCCCAGGGTGGGGACGATTGAGAGCAGTGGCTAGGAGAGACCGGCAGGCTGGGGGGACACTGTGTGTGATATTTCAGTATTTGTGAGATTTCTGGAAGTTGATTTCACTCATCTGTTTTATCATTCTGGAAAGCAAGAAACTCCTCTTTGTCTTCATTCTCTGTTTTGGCCTTCTTGCCACCCTCCCACCCGTGAAGCCTTGTCCCTTCCTTCCTGCCTCTCCAGCTGGCCTTTCCCACCACACTCTCACTGTCCCATTGACATGTCACATCAGAGCAGGCTGTTGTGGCAGCTCATATGGGGACGACGGACCACCCTCAGGACACTCAAGCACAGCATGGGCAGAGGACACAGCTGTGTGAATAGTTTAATCACAATACAGTATAAGACTTGAACAATAGTTCAAAAACAAGGTGAGCTAGAGACTGGCAAGACACTATTAAAGGCCCAATGAATTGCAAAAGTTGAAACAGTCAGGACTGGTTTTGTCTAGCTGTTTGGATGCGTGGCATGAATTTTCACAGGCCCTACTTCACTTGAACCTCACACCAACTCTGAAAAGCAGGGAGACAGTGGACACTATGTTCTAGTCATACAGATGATGCAGCCATTGTCCTCTCGACCGACAAGAAAGCCAAAGGGAGAGAAGTCACAGCTGGTGGGGGATAAGGCCAGTGCTGAGGAGCAGGTGGCCTTGACTGCAGTCTGTCCCAGCTTTCGGAATTTAGAGGAGACAGAGGTCCCTTCAGCCAGAGTAATGAGAACATATGTTTTAGGGTGGTTGAAACTTACACTGGGTCTCGATGAGGTAGGATTCAGATGGGTGGAAATGATGGCAGATGAGTTCCAGGCAGGTGGAAGCTGGAAACAGTAGCTGCTGAGAGGCCAGCCTGTCTGGGCCTGACTGTTCCCAGTAACCGCTGCCTCTTGTGTGTCCACAGGCACTGGCAGTGGCAGGCCTGAGCCCCCTCCTCCAAAGAAGCCATTCTCCCACCACGTTCCCCAGGCCATGTGCCCCGCCTCCTGCCACTCCTGGCAGCCCAGGCTGGCTCCCCCAGCCCATCCCCACGCTTCAGCTGGAAGGAACGGAGTCCAGTGAAAAACTCAACAGCAGCTTCCCATCCATCCACTGTGGCTCCTGGTCTGGGGAGCCCACGCCCTGTGGGGAGAACAGCAGCACCACACGGAGAGCCCGGCCTGTGTCCCTCACTGTGCCCAGCCAGGCTGGGGCCTGGGGCAGGCAGTTCCACGGCAGTGCCAGCAGTCTGGTGGAGGCGGTAAGGGACTCCAAGCTGCACAGCAGACAGGGGAGGGAAAGGCTGGGGGGAGTACCTGGTTCTCTCCCTAGTGGATTGGAGGTCGAATCTCCTGGCCAGATCGACCCTCGGTGTCAGGCCCTGCTGCAGGACTGCATGGCATGCAGGAAATTCTGACCACACAAGGCACTATCAGCTGCTGCTGGGGCTGGGCTGATACAGAGAGAGAGAGACTGTGAGGCAGCATACCCTACCACAGGCCAGGGAAGCCGAGGAAGGCTGTGGGGCTCCTCTGTAGCCAGAGGTGTACTGTGACTGCTCCACATGGGAGCTTGGGCTGCCTTTGTTCACACAGAGAAAGTCCCTATAGAGCTCCTAAGCCCAGTTGCTCATTTGAATAATCTGGGGAGTTTTAGAAGCTTATGACCAACGAAATGGGTATTTTTAAAAGCCTTTTGATGATTCTAACATACAGCCAGGGTTGAGATAAGAACAAGAGCACTTCCTGGACCACCACATTCTGCCCTGGTTGGAGCACCTAGTGCAATCCTTGCACCATATCTTAGGGGCACCTTTGACAAATTGGAGCAATCCCAAAGGAGGGTGACTGGGCTGGCGAGGTCCCTAGAAGACATTTCCTATGAGAACTGGTTGAGGGAATTTGGGAAGTAAAGTTGGAGAGGAGGTGACTTAAGAAGCCATCTCAAAGCTATAAGAGTCCTGTGTCCTGGGCAAGAGGTCTTAAATGCAGGACTGACAAGCAGGCAAATTTTAGCTCACACATGGAGATCTTTCCGAAAGAACTCTTCCATTAAAATGAGGAGGAGTTCCTGTAAAGCAGTGAGCCCCTTATCACTCAACATGTGCAAACAGAGATAGTGCCTGTCCAGTCTTCAGGCTGTTGCTCGGGGGCAGAGAATTAAACCAGATGACTCCTAATGTTTCTTTGGAACCTAACACCCTGTGCTTCGATTGGTCTTGGCTGCCCCTTGTTCAGTCCACACATCTCCACTGAGCGCCTGCCACTGCAAGCTGTGTTCTAGGTGCTGGACACTGCTGAGGAACAGCATTTCTGCTCTCATGAGCTCACCTGGTGGGGAGGAAAGACAGATAAAGAATAAACATGTGATGTGTTAGGAAGGGGCGGAAGCAATGAAGAAAAGTTAGGCAAGGTAACTGGGAGGGAAGGGTTCCAGGCTTCACTCTAGTGCTTCCCCACCCACTGGCGCAGTGGCTGATTTCCCCAGATAGGTCACTAAAGCAGCTGCTAGGAAGGAGGGTGATGTGGCTGAGCCCACTGGCCCTCCCCAGCAGAAGCAGAGGCAGAGGCGGGTGCATGCACAGTGTTTGCACACATTATACTCAGGAACCTCATCCCCATACAGGCAAGCAGATGGCAATGGCCAGTGGGCATGGACTAACAGTTTCATCAAAGGAGAAAGAGGGGCCTTGGAAAGAATAATTAATATGGGGTGCCAGGGAGGAGAAAAGGCAAGGGCAGCCTTTTTTTTTAGCTGTGAGACAACATCCCTACATCTCCTCGGTGAGCCCAGCTTTCATGTGTTTGGTAACAATTTTCAAGTCCCCCAGCTAAAAGGTCTCTCTCTCCTCCAGCCCACACACCCCAAATCTCAATCCTCCTCTGTAAGTACGGCATGGCATACACACTCCTGAAGTTCCCAATCAGAAGTCCCTTGCCCTAACCCTGAAAACATGAATTGAGCTGCAAGAATAACATACCTTTCTGGATCTTCTTCATGGCCCTCCCCTCTTTAGGTCTTGATTTCGGAAGGACTGGGGCAGTTTGCCCAAGATCCCAAGTTTATCGAGGTCACAACCCAGGAGCTGGCTGACGCCTGCGACATGACCATAGAGGAGATGGAGACTGCTGCTGACAACATACTCAGTGGGGGCAACCAGCAGAGCCCCAACGGCACCCTATTACCTTTTGTTAACTGCAGGGACCAGGGGCAGGACAGAGCAGGGGGCGAAGAGGACGGGCCCAGTGGGCCCAGCCAGGAGTGTCGGAAGAGTGAGGAGGAGCTGCAGGACAGCAGAGCCTACGTCAGCAGCCTGTAGGAGCCAGGGCTGGGAGATGTTGGGTTTTTTATTTGTTTCAATGTTCCTAAAGGGTTCGTTTCAGAAGTGCCTCACTGTTCTCGTGACCTGGAGTTAACGGAACAGCGTCTTCATTCATTTTGTTGGGACAAGACACAGAGTTGGGTAACATGGAGAGTGAGCTTTTTGCTTTTCCGGGGGTAGGGGGAAAAGAGCAGCAATCCCAGTTTGTGTCCAAGAAGGAAGAGTGGTGAGGAGGAAGAAGAGGTGGGAGGTTGGGGAGGGAGCACAGGAGACGGCTACCTGCCCTCCCGTTTTACTTCAAGTCCTGTGCCAGGAACCAGCCTTTGCCTTGGGCACAGAAGGGACCCTCAGCTTCCTGTGGTAGTCCTCACCAAAAGGACCTCTGTCAAATGGGTGTCTTTCAACTTTGCTTGTAAAAAAATCATTTTGCACATATTCTGTATGAGCCTCACTGTCCCCATAGAGCCAGGGCCCTGTGGATTTGCAGAAGGAAGCAGGCACAACTTGGACCCAGCCCCACCCCAGAGAGGGAAGAGGAAGCAGCAAGAGGCTTGCAGGAGCTGGAGCCAGAAGGAAGGGTGGGGTGGCCGCTGCAGCTACCCACTCCCCACCTTCCCCACTGGCAGGCCACCCCCCTGCATCAGGATCACCTTCCCTGCTCAGGCTGGGCCACCGAGCTCCACCAGCAGCTGGCCATCCTGTGGCCAGGGGAGCCGGCTGCCCTCCAGGAAGGGGCAGCCAGCTCTGGACAAAGCGAGGTGGTGCTGGGTTCTGTTGAGCACTCTTTTGTTCTGTGGTTTGACATTTTTCTTGACAGCATGTTGCAATTTTTATTTCTCTTTTGATTTGGGTTTTGTTTTTTTTTTTAGTTTTATTTTCCCAGGAGGAGGGAAAGAAGAAGAGTGTTTACGAAGGTCTGTAGCCACCCACCTTACTGTTTTCACTCTTGCAAATGTACATGAGGTTAGGTATGATCATATTATTTAAATGGGTGTGGTTTCCTTTTTCTACAGTGGATCACTAGAGCTGCTGTAGGAGAGTTTTACCAGACATTGTGTATGCCCAATCATTTGTTATCATTTCTGTAGGTAGTAAAAATTCCTTTGGTTTGGTTTTATAATTTAAAGGTAATCAGCAATGCACTCGATAGGGTCTTGCACAGAAGGATGACTGAGCTGGGTTCTTTTGAATGTTGGGTGTATTGGTGGGTGCCAGAAGAGAGCAAGCGTGCATGAGAGAGTCTCTGTGAGTGTGTTGGGTGTGTGGCGGGTTGTCTGTGTGGGTATGTCAGACATGTGGACATGTGCCCACGCAGTGCCCCCATGCACCCAATGAGTACACAGCTCCCCGTTTCTGGGTTAACGGGGGGATCTGAATCCAGGGCCATTTGAAAGCAAAAACAAATCACTGTCTCTGCTTCTGAAACGGGAATCAGTAACTCTTTGCATTTTCTGTCCCACAAGATATGCAAAAACAATGCAATAATATTCATTTAAAATACAATTGTGAGTCTTGTTGGCATTAAAACTGTATTTTAAAGAACACAGAAATTTAAGGGAAAAACTCAAGAAGGCGTTTTGCTTTGATATATTCCGTGTAATGTTTTATTGCATTGATAATGTTTCTGTTGAAGAAACCGTTATACTTGAATTCAGGTCAGTTTCAGTATTTTACAAATATTTTTTTAAAATTGAATTGCAATTGTGCCAAGCGAATATAATGAATTAAGTTTGTTTTTGAATCCACCTCTTGTATATTTTGCTGCATGTAAGTAAATCATTTTGTATTTGGAGTGTGACAAGCTTTACTGTTGAACTCTTAAATGCTTTTCTATATGTGGTTGGGGGAAGGGGAATGATTTTTTTTTAATTTGTACAATGAGCAAGGTTATCACCTGTGTAAATCATTATCGTGCTACCCACTAGCAGGTTTGGACATTACTGTTTTGCATATCTTGTATTTGCTTCTGCTTCCCTCAATCTTTCCAAAGCTTTGCGATAGGTATATTTGTACTACATCTCATTTGAGAGACTAGGACATATCTCGTTCCAATCTTCCCTCTGTCTGCTCTGTACCAGTTCTCTGACTGGGTATTTCTCTAGGAACAATGGTGAGGGCTCGTGAGGCATTCTGAACAGCCCCTCTCCTCACTGGGCTAGCTGCAGCATCCCTTGAGGGGGTGGAGAGGTGGCTGACCTTTCTCTTCACTCCTATAGCACAAATTTTGCCCAGTGGTTTTTCCGGAAAGTATACTCTGACTGGGAGGATGGGATCAGAGTTGGGCTGGTGGGAAGAGGGGGAATCCTGGCTCTGCAACTGCTCTGCCCAAACTCAGACAGCAGGGGCTACAAAAAGGTGACCAGGTAAAATCTTTGTCCATCCAAAAGTCAACCCTATCTTGCTTACCTCTCCATCTTTTCTTCACTCTGGGACAGGATTTCCTCCAGACCTCTGTTAGTATGTGCGGCAGCCATGGAGGGGACCAGAACAAGAGAGGCAGCATCAGGAGTTCACAGGGGTGGTGGAACCAGAGACTCTCTGGGAGCTTCTCTTATGCCAGCTTAGGTCTACCTAGAACGTCCTGCTATTGATGCTGTCCTTTGAACAGATTTGAATAATGACGGTTAATAAGGGACTGATTTGGGGAAAACAGGACCCAGCCATTCATCCAGAATTCACTCACTGAATCTATTCTATCCCAGGGTCCTCTCAGCCCTTCTTGGCACTTATGTAAGCAAATGAGAAATTTAGATCAGAGAAAGCCCATTCCTCAATGAAGATGAGTTTTGTTTTCATGGACTAGTTCATGAAAATGTGGAGAAATGTGCTGGAAACTCCCAGGTTAGCTTACACTATAGAAACAGAAGAGTTTCTTCCTGCTTCTCCAAGCCCAACCCATCCAAAGTTTCTTGGTTCTTCTCAGAGTCACCTTCTAGAAATTAAGTTCAGGTGTTACTGTTACCCTTTGTTTAGTTTCCCAAAGTATCTGCCACTGTGCCACTAAGATTTTAGTTATGATGGAGAGGACAGCCCTTTTGGTTTAATATTTGGTTCTTGCTATATATTTGATCCCTAGATAAAGCTGGGAATCTTGATTGACCACACACAACCTTTTCATGCTGCATTCTATTTTCCTTCTGGACTTCTCATCTGCATCACCAAATCCATTGGCCAGCAGCATGGGCTACAGGTGGGCTTGTTCCAGCTGCTCCCAGGGCCCTGCCTAAGTGCAGTCCCCTTGCTCTTCTGCACTCACACCAGAGGCTCACTGCTGCTTTCTAGTCCACTTTGTCCGGAATACCAGCCTGCCTTCCTCCCTACCCCCTTAAGAACTGTGTCAACAGTGACCAGGGCACTTTGCCTTATGCTGCTGTAAAGGAAAGGAGTTTCAGATGGGAGTTCCCAGGCGAGGGCCTCTCTGAGCCAGACCTCATGCCGGACTCCTATAGGGCTGACATTTGGTATCTGTCATCATCATCAGTCATGAAACCAATGAACCTCATCCACAGTGTACGAGGTGATGTTTTCTCTCTGCCTAAAGGAGAACTCTCCCCATGACCTTGTAAAACTTCTGAGTGGCTGGAGAAAAACAGCCAGTGCTGAGGACCAGAAGGGCTTGAAGAAGTACAGCTTAAGTTCTGGGTTTTGGTAAACTTGATTTTTATCATCTTCTGACTAGCCCAGCCTCTTTTATTTTCACCCCTTGATCTTTTAATTACTATTCACATGCATGGCTACATTAAGCAGAGAGATTTTCAGTTGTCTCTTTTCTGCCTGTTCCTAGAAGTTTCTTTTTGGCTTTGAAGTAAAAAAGGAGACTTTTCTCCTAGATTTTGGCTTGATTCATGAATTTGTCTCTGCTTTGCTTCAGAAGATATTATAGTCCCCTCTTCAGCTTCTAAGTCTGACAGACATCCCTCTGACTGGGAAATCCAAGGAACAAGACATCCTTCCTCAGTCTTTTATCCTCCCCTGGGACCCTGCTTTCAAATGTCAGGGGCTTGTTTGGAGTGAAGCAACTTATCACTTCCTCATAGTCATCTCTTCCAGAACTTCTGCTTATCACACAGCAGAAGATAGTAAGGCGACCACAGTTCTTACAGTGGAAGCATACCTTCCACTGCCAAAGTAATATCTTTCAGAAATAAGAGAGCCCAGAAAATAAGGAGTTTGGAAGCCATCAAAAGGATAATGGTTGTTTTATATAGGTCTGTCACTCCTAAAGGCCAAGAAATAGAACAAGAACTTGGGGTAGGAATGAAGAAGAACCCTGGTGGTCAGTGTTTCAGCCTCATCAAACCCAAATCACACATGTTGCTATGGAAGGTGATGGCCTCTCTATCCCCAGAGAGCCAGGAGAATGAGACTACATCATCTAATAGGTAGAAACGGTTTAGCACAGAGACCAAGAGAAGGTTTCAAGAGGACCTCTTTAAGCCCCAGGGGAGTAAAAAAATTGCTGGTAGAGTCCAGGCCAGTTCTGTTTCTGAAGATATGGTTCTGGTCTGGGGAAAGTGTAAGCACAGAGAGAACTAGAAAGGAAATGGGGCAAAAAGGGCATGTTTTGATTTCCAGTGTGTCTGTTCCCATTTTATGGGAAGAAACATCCAGGTCAACCACTCGCAGTGGCAGTGGCTCCCCAGTACAGGGCAGAGGCTCATGTCTCAAGGATCTACTTTGGAAGAAGAGAAAAGTAACGTTTTGACTGACATTGTTTTCCCAATCAAATCAACATTATCTGGCTGGATGTGGGGTGTCCGCCCCCTGTCTTGCCTCTCTGCTGATGTCCCTGCCCTTGTGTTAGCCAGTGTGACACAGAAACAACCCCAGTCAGAGGCAGAGGTGAAGCCTTGGCCTCACCCTGGTGCAGCTTGCAGTCCCCTACATCCAGGGCTCCAGCATAACACAGCCACGGGGACAGGGAGGGAAGTGTCCTACAACTGTCCAGGCAGGCAGCGGGGGGGTGGAGCTCTGGCCCCTTCCCTAAGCAGCTCTGTTTCAGCCTCCTGCCCCATGCCCCCATTTTCCTTCTTCCCCTCCCCACCAGACTAGTGAGAGACAGAGAATTTGCCATTCTTAACATAGCTTTTTGTTAAGCCATTTCTTCTTTTAACTTTATTTATTTATTTATTTTTCAAAGCAAAGAAATATTTCTGTGTGGGACCAGATACCAATGTAACAGGTAAATGGGTTTCTGCCAGATTTCCACGTTGTTGGGGAGACACTTGGACAGCACATGCACACACACACACAAACACACATACACACCCAAAGGCACACTCACACATGCATACACATGAATACACACACATGCACTCACATGTACACCCACACACACATATCCTTAAGGGACAAGTGTCCATGCTGCGGCTGAGCTCTAAACAATTGACTCTGTCTCTTCCCAGAAGGCTGAGCATGCACTATATAGAGAGAAGTAGGGAGAGAGACAGAGTAACTTCCTTGGCTGGGAATAGTGCCATCTGAACCTATTATTACTAGGAATTAAGTATAATTTATCCACATTAAGAAAAGGCTACTACTCCTAAAATCAAGACCATTCCCTCATATGACTTTAAGAGGCTTGGTTCACAGCAGATGCAGTGCTAACGACTCTCAAGCTTTCTGGTGTATTAGAAGAGCCATTCAATCCATCGCTAAAAGGAAATTAGAGATTACAGTGGAATATCTTAAGCTAAGTTAAATAAGTTCACCATTGAGAGCAGAGTCATAGTTAACATTGTTCTCTAGTAAATTAAGTAAAACAAGACAAAGACTATTAATTAAAGGCCTGAAATGTCACATCATCAAGAGTCAAATATTCTGCCTTCATATCAGATGCTGGCCCCTTCACAGGTATGGTCCCCTCTGTGGGGCACCCTGTGCACCCTGCTGTTCAGAATCTAAATCATCTGATTTGTATCAGGCCCCTAGAAAGAGTACATGACACTTAATCTACCATGAATCAGACATTTGCTACAAGTGTGTCATGTAAAAGTCACACTATTCATAAATAAGCAAACGTCATTATCACAGGCAGTCCTTGGTGGGAAAAGTGGTAAGTGCAAGGGAGGGTCATTTCTATGCAAGGAAATACAGAGATGGACAGAATAATTCCTATTCACAGTTTGGGCCTGGAGAACTCTGGTGCTGAGGTTTTTAGAGACCTCAGTTGAGAAGCAGAGAGGTAAGGAAAAAGAGGGTGAGCAGATATCAGCCTTGGCAGTGACTTCAAAGACTCCTGGAGGAAGTCCCTCCTGAGGGCAGAGAGAAGCCAGGAGAGAGTAAAGAAGGCTACTTGCTGTAGAGGCACAAGAGGAATAAAAGAGGATGGGTCACTGGGTCCTGTCCCAAGCCCCTCCCCCTAAGATGTCCCCACATGGAGAAATTGTACTGAGGCTTGAACGGAAAAAAAAAAATGAGAGTCAAGGGTAGATTAGTTTTAAGCCAACAATCCCATGCAAAGGGCTTCTTCAGAAGACAACTCAAATCCTGTGGCACCTTCCTTACTCACATCACACCATCACACATCAGCCACCTCCCATTCCCCAGCCTTTCAACTCTCCATCTCTTGACTCCTCACCCAGGTTATGCACCACACGTAGCTGCTGCCTGTCTCGCTCAGAGCACATGCTTTCTCCCAGTGCCTGGGGGGACAAAGTCTAGCACAGAAGTAGGCTGTGGACATCAACAGCATAAACAGAATCACACAATCTGGAATGGGAGTAGTTGAGAACCACCTGTGGGAAAAACACACAAGTTCATCAGGAAGTAGGGTGGCAGGCCCCCAGTTGATGAGCCACGGGAATATCTATTACTCTCATAATTTTCCTGTTTTTTTTTAACCCCAGTGGTACAAAGCAAGCAAAACTCCTCTTCATCTAAGAGGCTCCAGGCAGCCCAGCCCATCCATCCCTCTTCTCACGTCCTCTTGCTCAGGCCTACCTTCATGCCCCCAGACCAAGCTGTATCATACTTGTTCTCAGAGAGATGTAGAAAGAGAGACAGTGCCTCCATGGTCACCCCAACGCCTGTCATCATCCCCACACACCTGCATACCACACACCTTCCCCTCCAGGCTCCACAGATTTGCAGTTCTTACTATTGTAAATATTGTTGTACAGTTTGTAATCATCAAATAATCCTGTTGTCAAAGGCCTCGCCTGCTGCGCCTTCTTACCCCTGAGAAAGGCCAGGGAACCTACAAGAGGCAACCTTTCCAGAAGAGCTTCAGGGTGATGATCTCTGTGTGAGATGCTATGTATATTCCTGTAAGATTGCATTTTTATCTAAGGAATAATGTTATTTAAAAAAAAAAACAAAAAACAAAAAAGAATTGCAAATAAATTTCTTAACAATGTCTACTTGGTTTAATTGTATCTTCCCTCTTCCACATCCCTTCCCTTCTCCTGTTTCCTAGATGTCACAGAAATATATACTTAACTCTCATATAACTGCCTTATTCCCCAAAGGGGAAAAAGGCTGGGGAGAACTTGGGGAATCTGAATACAATGGTGATCTCTAACCTTATTTCAACATGAATCTCATTATTCATCTCTTCCTTCCAATGAAAAGGTTAACAGAAAACTGTTCCTAATTTGACAAGGAGACAGAATAGGAGAAATTAAATGGACAATCCACAAAATAAAGGGGCTGTCCTCCAAATATTTGGAAAGGCACAAAATTGGTTTTGAATGAATGAAAGAGAGAAGGGAGGAGGCAGGGGGGAGATAATGTATATTAACATACTTTGAAGAGTATAAAAATGCAAGTTCTTTTGTTCTTGTTATTAAACTGACTCAGAAAAAGCTTTCAGAATAATTCCCTGTATAAAAATAATTTGTCCCAGAAGCTATGTGTCTTGTTTACAGTTGTAAGAACCGAAACCCCCCCACCTT
This sequence comes from Trachops cirrhosus, assembly GCA_028533065.1. Taxonomy (NCBI): domain Eukaryota; kingdom Metazoa; phylum Chordata; class Mammalia; order Chiroptera; family Phyllostomidae; genus Trachops; species Trachops cirrhosus. The sequence continues at coordinate 83,491,996 of CM052539.1, forward strand.
CTCCCCATGGATGAATGAGTCTGTTCCAGGAATTACAGGACACGAGCCAACCTCCTTACTTCTCTCTTAGAGGCTCCCTCTGCCCTGCCCCACCACCCAGACCCTGACCTCTGGAGTCTAGGGTTCTATGAGAAGACAAGAGGAGGGCAAGGGCTGGACAGAGTAGCAGAGGACCAACCACCTCTTAAACTGCTGCTTAACCTAACTCCTGGAGCAGGTTTGGGGTGCTCCACCAGTACCTGCCCACTAGGTCTCAACCCATCAGCCAATCACAGCCAAGTGCAAGATGTCATTTGTTACCAGTAATTCTTAAAGTGCCAAAGTTTGCAAATCCTACTTTTAATCACCCAGAACAGATTCAAGATTTACCCCATAATGAAGTCACTCTGTCTTGGATTTTGCTATGCTTTCCTGAATGGGAGTAAAAAGAATGGATGTGTAGCTGGTGGAAGGAATCAAACACAACCGTGGGAGCGTGTCACCGATGCGAGTCGCCCCATATGTGTGTAGGGCCTCGCCTCTGCTTTATGATCTGAAGGTCTGGCCTGACCTTCAACCCCTCTCCTGACATGAGGTCTGCTTCTGCCCATTTCTTCCTTCCTCTCCACAGTGGAGATGTGATTATTGATCTGATTGGTTAGAGTATAAGATATTAACTGGGCCACAGTTACTAATGTGCTGAATTACTACAGAGTAAAAATCAGTATATGTACATGACATTGTCTTATATGTTATTTTTTCTGCCTCCATGTAGTAAGCAGAACTAAGGATTCTCTCTATATATCTCTATCTCTTTTCTTATCTCTCTCACCCTGTTTCCATATGGCTTTGCCAGCTAAGTGGGTTCCAAAGTTACTCAATCTCTTGCTTTTCACAGGTATATTTGGACATATCAGTGCAAGAATCTGGGCTGTGGGAAGTGGGAGAGTAAAAGACCCTAAACTGACTAAGAGCCAGAATGATGGACTCCAAACCAGCCTTCACAGAACCCTATACTGTACTCATTATTAGACATTATTCCAGCTAACAATAAAATGGTACTTATATTTCTAATTGGCTACAGTTTCATGTATATGATTTCCTGGGGAATCCCACAGGGAGGAGAGGAAAGGCAGGACTTGGTACTCTTGAATAACTTAAATAACATCAAAACCTATATTACCCCATCAAGTAGGTTGACCATTGAGCCCAGGTGTTTCTTTCTCTTTTTTTCTGCTTTTACTTTTATTAGTATTTATTTTATGCTGAATTTACTCCCAGGCCGTAAGCTTTTGTTTCTTCACTTTCTTTTGGGATGTCTTTTTCTTCTGTGCAACTTACTCTTCTCGTTTAGGAACAATCTGCTCTTTTTCAGTAGGATCATCTCAGTGAGGCAGGGAGAGCTCCTATATGGGTTAATCCACCCATGAGCTCTCTAAGTTCTGCACTGTATCTTGGGAGTTTTGTTTACCTGCATGTGCTCAGTGACCAGAGAATCTACACCTAAACCCTTAAGCTCAGCATTACTCTCTGTATTTTTAAGCATGTGCAGCAAAAACTCAGCACTCTTTTTGAGCCACCAACCCTGTGTCCAGCCCCACTGTTTGGCCTGGGTACAGCTACCAACTCCACCATTGTATTGATGGAATGGGACACACTGCTTCTTTAAAGTGACATCTTTTAGATACTTGGTGGCTTTTCAAATAGGCACACCCTTGATGGCCTGGGCAGTTTCACAAGTCTTCTTAAACTGCACATGAAGATTTGAACCTCTTCATTTGCATGATTTTGTGGGGTTTTCTGGGTCAAGTGAATAGCGAACCATCTTCAGAGGTCATCTCTGGTCACTTCAGGCAAAGGATCTAGCCCAGGTGTTTCAATGAGTCCCCATTGATACTCTACATGACTCAATTTTGGAATCAGAAAACATCATTATATTTGCATGCAATTATTGGTGTGGCATGATTCCTGATACCCAATAAAGCCTTCTTCTCTCACAACTGACATGTGCAATTCTAGCATTAGTGTCTTCTCTCTTTAACTTATTCATCAGATCACTTGGGGTGCTTGATTAAAACACATATTCTTGAACACCACCCCAAAACTATTAAATCAGATTCTTGGAGATTGGAACCTATCAATATTTGCATTTTAGCAAGCTCACCAAGTTATTTAGAACAATGTCAGACTTTGATTTCTATTAAAATGCAAAGATCCTTGGAAAAAGAAACTCTTTAAACTTCTTCCTTCCATTATATTCCTGTGGAAACCAAAGGTCTAAGGGTATAAATAAAAGATTTGGAGCATGTTTTGATGGGAAATGGGGGCAATGATTGTGAGCACTAAGGAGAGAAACTGGAGAGAAGAAGAAACATAAAAAAAGGTGCAAGAGGGTTTGGGTAAAAGGTACAGAGGCATCATGAGACAAACTTCTATTTCAACTACTTAAAAAGTTTGATCTGGTGAAGGAGGCAATGAAGTCAGCCAAGGCAGGCAACCTGGCCTCTGTTCCAAGGTCCAGTGCAAAATGAAAGATGGCTTGACATTCTGCACATGGCTGTCATCTTAAACATCTTGTTAGATGGAAAGACTTCTGCAAGCTCCTTTGTGGGGATGGTGGTCCTTAAAGTCAGGCGGCTGTCAATGGGACTCTCCCAAGTCTTCTCTAGAGCTAGAGGATGCCAGCTCTCTACAGCAGGAATCGGGTTGATGGGCTGTACCCACTGGTATGAAGAAAGAGCAGAAAGGGGAGGTTCTTAGTGTTGAAGGAGAGGGTCCTGAGGAATGCCTTGTATTTCAGGCATTCCCCAAACATAGCAATGAGGTGACAGTCACCTCTAGAAACTCTACCTAAGAACCTTGAAATGTCAGTCTTGTTTTCAGAAAAGGAGAGGATTCAACATATGTTAGCACTGAGTAATCACATAATATGCTCTCTAAAAGTAGGACTTTTGAAAGTCAAGAAGGCCTGGCCCCTTAGTTGTCTCAGTCCAACTAAGACATGTGGTCATATAAGAACCCAGGAGGGAGAATGTAGCCTGGCAAAGATGGAGCATGAGAAGGCTGGCTGCCAGTAATCAGAGCCTCCCTTATCTCTACTCTTGCCCCCAAGTCACATATCCAGAGACTGACCTTTTGAAATAAATCAGATCACATCCCATTTCTGCTCTCAACTGTCCATGCTTTTTCATAATGCTTAGATTAAAAACCAGTGTTTTTACTGCTATCTATAAAGCCTCACATGATCTGACCTCATCCACTTCTCTGAGAACTCTGCTTCTCAGACCTCTTTTCCCACCATTGTCTCTGTCCCACTCACTCTCCCCAGCTATACTGGCCTTCTTGTCATCAATTAAACACACAAAATGTATTCACTCCTTTGCCAGCTATCCACTTATTGCCTCTCATCATTACATTTCTCCTTTGCCAGCTGGCTCGATGTCAGTAGAGGCTTTGACAATGGAGGGCACTAAAGGGGCACTGAAAGTGACTTTCTTTTGAATTTTGGTGTGCTGTTTTTAGGCATGGTAGCCAGTGGAGCTGTATGTGAGAGGCCAGGGAGTGCTCATCTCAGCAGCCCTTACAGACCAGCTCCAGGCTGCTGATGCCCTCCAGCAACTTTCTCCACTGCCCACACTTCCACCACCACCCAGCTCACTGTGTTTCTGGGTCAGCCCTGGCTCATAACCTTCTGGCAGGTTTTTTTGGCTGTGGCAAGCTGGGGGCTCCCCAGGCAGCCATGCCTCTCTCCTGGGAGGTCTGAATCAGCCTTGAGGCAAGTGGTGGGAGAGCTTTTCTAAGTTCTTAGTGCCTTCTTACTTTATTCTTCTTGGCCCTAGAGGTAATAACTGCTTTTTGCACTTACTACTTCTAGTTTGTTAGTTAAGCACCTTTTACAAGTCACAATTCTTCATAACAAATTTCTTTTGTTCACATTACTGGTGTCTGCTGATTGGACCCTGATGTAGAACTGGTCCTGGGAGTAGTCTGAGGAGACAGACACTCAAAGCTGGGATTTGAGAATGGATTTGGTCCTGTGTTTGGGTTTGAGGGCAGCACAGAGGTCCTTACCAGTAAGAAATTAGATGTCCGTTACCCATGACATACAGTAACATTCTGATTAATTAAATCATCACCGGTGGCTGACTGCGATGAAGTACTTATTAGAACAAATGCCTTGAGAGCCTACGTGGCTACCACACTGGACCATCCCGGCAGTAGCAATGACAAGGACTGTGTTATGTAATCATCTCTCCTGAGGGTACTGCAGCACTCACAGAAAGAAAAAGACAAGCTCCAGATTACAGCCTGAGAATCAGAGAGCTTCCATGGCAGTCCTTTTATAATCTTATTTCTTGAAACTATGGGACCAATATTTCTGAACACCAAGTACAAAATTTAACAGAGCAAGTGTTTGAATTATAAGAGCAGTGAGATTCACAGTCTTTACAACTCTCATATGTGAAAGTTATGACACTGAGAAATAATGAGACTCTGAAACTTACAGTGGAAAAATCTAGTAGGATGCAAATTAAACTGAGAATCTCAAACCTGTGAGTCACTCTAAGCATACCTTGACAAATACATGTAGGTTAGTAGTGCCATGACTAGCCTTCCTTGGCTGGAGAACCCTATCACAGCGTCACCTGGAAAGGGATACTCATCCTCCTCAAGACCCATAATTATCACCTCTTGTTGCCACTAGATCCATAACGGGTCAAATACCAGCATGTTTCAGGGACTCATATACTCGATTTAAGAATCTCCAAATGTGTAGAAAAGTTTTGAGTTTAATTAGACTTTATTTGAGCCACACAGAGAACATGCCTAGAAGCAAGACTCCAACAGACAGAAAATGCTTCCCTGAATGACAGTTTGCAGTTTCTTTTACACATTTGGAATTAAGGAGGAAGCATAAGGAATATTATATGAAAATAAGATAAAGCAAGGCAGGGAAACCTCCATGATCAGATCATTAGGATAGTTAATTATGTGCTCTCTTAAAGTGGTTATGCTTCTGAGGGGGTCTAAAAAGGCATTTCAACTGTGTGTTAGCAGAAACAAAGGACAGGACCTGCTTAAACCTTTTACCAAAGAAGTTACAGGCTTGGGGCGTGACTACCCACCATGACCTTCCCAGTTAGGAATTTATGATCAGATCACCCTCTGAGGTTACTTTTGGTTAGCTTTATTACAGAGCCCCTTTTTCTTCCACAATAGTATGACCCAGGAGAAAACAGCTTACACAGTAAAAGAATTGCAAGACTCTCTCTAATGTATATGTTGGAAAAACCTAGGTACACTTCTATTTCAACTTCTAAATGTGGAAAAAAGTCATGATTGCAGCGGGGAGGGGGGAGTGGGGGTGGAAAGGGATAAATGATAATGGAAAAATACAATAAAAATAAATTATTTTTAAAGTCTTTAATACAATCGGTTTGATATAAAAACCTTATTTTTAATTATAAAAAAATTATTGGAAAGGTTTATAAAAATTGGTTTTTATAACAATTTTATTGCAAATGAACAGATCAATTTATATTAGAATTTGGTAGAAGTTTTCACAAATGAAAAATCTTTGTCATACTAACAATCTTTGCCATATGAGTAATCATGCCTTTATTACATATTACATGCATATTTATTAAATGTACATATTGAAGTACAAGTTCTAAATACCACTTTTTCCTACACATTCTTCTCATTCCTAATGACATACTTCACCATAACAAATTAAACCCGACTGCTCTCAAATAGTTCAGACCTTTTTAACCTTACAGTCTAATATTAAACCTAATGAATTTTAAATTTTAATAGCTTGGCAGAGTGGGAGTTTTAAGTCTTACACCAAGTCTTACTAAGTCCGCTACCTTGCACAAGGCATCAAAGAGCTTACAGATGTTAGCTACAGTCATTATTAGCTGTGTGATTTAGGCCAGGTTTCTCTTAGGCCTAATTTTTTTCATCAAGCACAGTGAAGATGACAATATGTATCTTAATAGCATGCACATGGGTACTAGATTAGCAAATATATGTAAAGTTCTTAGGACACTGTCTGGCATCTAATGAGGTTCAGTACAAAGCACCAATCATTCCACAATTATAAATTAGGGACAATGAATTGATTATCAAGCCCATAGATATTTCAGGAAAATTTAAACATGTTAAACTAAGTCATAGGCTGAAAGCTGGCAGCAAATTTTATACCTTCCAAAAGCATTTCAATATCTTGATAAAAACAAAAATTACTAATATAATGTCAATGACCTTCTACTTGTACCAGTTCAATCACACTTGTTCTAGCCCTGAGAGGGCCAGGAATGAAACATCCACATCTACTGGATGCCAGGAAGTGTACTATGTACTTTGCACAGATTTCTTACCTAAGCCACATGATCCCAGAGCAGGAACTACCATTCACCTTTTACAGATAAAACACACTTTAAGGGGTTAAAAAGAAGGCTGAGGTCACTGAATGACTGTGGGAAAATCAGAACTTGAATGGGCTCCATGCACCTCCAAAGCTCACACTTTCTCCATACTTATGTATTGCAATTCATCTGTTTGAAAAAGTCTTCTCTCCTGAGAAGTCAAGCTCCTAGAGGAAGAATTCTGCCCTTCATCATTTTAACCAGCTGCCCAACTCAGTGCCTAATAAATATATAGAAAACTGAAATGAACCAAATTAATGGACCAGATGCTGGATTTTGTAAATTAACTTTGTAGATGCTTAACATGATTTGGGAAGTACCAGGAGGTAAAATTTTCAGGCCAGATTAGGCCTACAGTTTCTGCAAGAAGGAAAGTTAAGTTGTTAATTTTTCTTCAAAACTATACTAAGAAGTTGAAGAAAATGAAGACAATCAGGGACAGAGTAGAATCAGAACCAAAAATAAATTTCATCTTTATACTGCTTTTGAGTCAGGTACAGGCTATTTCCACTTCCCAGTCCAGTCCACCTCCCCATGCTATTCTTGGGAATTCCAAATCTCAGACTACAAGTTACGGTAATTCTAAAGAACTAACAAACCTTTTTTTTTTTTTGGTCAAAAACCAAATCACATATTTGAAAATCTAAATCTAGTTTCAGCACCTAAAATCATGATATACAAAGAAAAATTGAGCTAAAATTAATTTTATCTGCCCCAAACTAAGCTTATCCCTTCACTTCTCTCTGCTCAGAACTTACAGGTAGTTCAACTCCTCGCACCAATTATGCTTATACATTATATCACCTGTGTGGAAGTTAGTGTGGCAAATTCCATACAAAAATAATTTTAAAACAAAGAAATGATTTTTTAAAAAGCACACATCATTAAGTTTACTACAATTGTATCTATCCTAGACTCCTCTTTATATAAAAGTTAATGGTATAGTAAAGAAATTTAAAAAGGAAAAATAAAAGTAAAAACCTAAAATTCATAAAATTCACAAAAACAAAACAGAACAGGCACCAGGTAAGTCCCTTTCAAGCCTTCCTTGTTTCTCCTTTAATTCAGCCATTCAATATTATTGATTGACTACTGAATGCCAGACACCATGTTGGGCAGCATGAATACAGAGTGAATAGAAGCCAAAGAATTCAGTCAGTAATTTCCTGGGGGAGGAAATAGATGTGACCAAATCCATCGCACTGTAGGATATTAAACTCCTCGATAGGGTTTTGTTTTAAAAGAAAACCAAGAGCCCCAAGATTTTAAAAAGAAAATGATGGAATTTTGGGTATCCACGGAATTACTAACGACAGGGTTAAAGACAAGTGTGTCCTTGCAAAAAGACAAATTGACACGCATGTGAACTCACAAGATGAGGCCTCTTTTGCACAAACGCAGAGTGGAAGAAAAATGGGGAACTTGAGTGAGGACGAACTGAGAGTGAGCAGAGAGCAGGACGGACGGGCAGATGGAATTCGCCTGCAAGACGAACAATTTTAAGTTCACTCGTGGAGCAAGGGTTTCACATGGAGACAGGTACTAGGCCCCAAATTTTGGTGAAGGGACCAATACAGGCCGCCCTGCCCCCTTAACGCAGCCCCTCAAATTGGTGACGATAAGGTCACCAAGAGCGCAAAGGGCCCCTCCTGTACAACTTAGGTTCCCTGCCTGGCTCTTCCCAGCCTTCCAAAAATTTGCCCCAATCCCTGCTGGCTACGCAGGAAAGGGAGCCGGTTTATGTCCGGAAAAGGAAGCGGCGCTTCCTCCCGCTCTGGGGCTGGACCACGAGGAAGGTACCCACCGGAGACGGGAAGCCCGGCTCGCCCGAGACACGGCAGGAACCACCGCCCGCCGCAAAGTGTATGCCCGGGTTGCAAGCCGCCCCTCCGGGCGCACAGCACAGCGTCCACTGAGGAGCCCCGCCCCGCCGGGACGGCAATCCCGGGCCCTCCCTCCCGCCCCCGCCCTGCCTCGGGACCGGGTTTCCAAGGCAGCTGCCCAACCGCCTCACGTGACGCCCGCATTTCTCGGTGTGGAAGTGAGCCCCACGAACCCACGCAGGTCGTTTTGCCCTGGGCGAGAGCTTCAGCCCACCGCCTCCCACAGCCGTGCGGTGTCGCGCTCTCTTGCGCCTGGAGTGAGGAATGGCCGAGGTTTACCCTTCCTCCAGGTGACTTTGGGAGTGTGCGGGCGGGCGGGGAGGGTGAATTCTTCCAAGAGGGGCGGTAAACACTCATGAGGCAGCCTGTGAGGCCCGGGGGCCTTCCACTACGAGAGGGGGACTCTGACCCGCGACCACTCGATGGACCTTCACGTGAGAAGATGGCTGAAATTAAATATAGGTATGACTGCGGAACATCAGAGCTATGGTTGTGTGGGACCAAGTAAATTAACTGTCACTAAATCTTCATCTGTTTTGACTTGGAAAATTATTATAATAACCTACAATATAAATTTGAATACGGAGGACTTCACCTAATTTCAATCAACAAGACGGAAGTGAAAAGATTTGAGGGTAGGAGAAGCATTAGGAAGTTGTGATTTGGGGCTTAGCATGGGGAGTGTGGAACGGTGCTACAACAAGGGCGAGGGGAGGCCCTTTGACAGACTCAGCTTCCTCCAAGTGAGAGGAAGTCACACCACAGTTGGTGACAGGACTAGGTCATTGTCCAGGTTCTGAGGCTTTATCTTGCCGAACTTAAACATTTTTGTCTGCAGAAAGGCAATTGACCAGGTACCTCATGTACCTTCTAGGAGTGTGCAGACATTAAGTGTCTTGTTTACAGTAAGGTGTGTTTTTTTAAGCTTTTTTATTTATACTCACCAGAGGATATGTTTATTGATTTCAGAGAGAGAGGAAAGGAAAGAGAGAGAGGAACATTGATATGAGAGGAAAACATCTTGATTGACTACCCTCTGGCCAGGATCGAACCTGCAACCCATTGGTGTAGGGGGAGGACGCTTCAAGCAATTGAACCACCTGGCCAGGGCAGCAGTAAGGTGTTTTTATTCTGAGAGGCGTCTGTGGGCAGAGGGGAGAGCCAATAGTTGGGAAAGGGACTCAGGCAAAGTGAGGCTGTGAAAACAACACTCTCTCACATTTTGCCTGGCTGTCTCCAGACACCTGCCACTTCTTGATGTCTCCATGGATGGGGCTACTGAATTAGTCAACATCGGAGTGATCCTTTGGGAATTGACCTTTCTGTAGAAGTAAAGCCGGATGACTGAGTGTGGGGAAGAACACCATGTAGGAAAGTAGAAGGGAGAGCTGTTACACAGCCTTCTGCCAGCCAGCTCCTCATAATATCACCTCTCCACCCTGGCTTTATGCAGGAACTGGATGCTCAATGATTTGGATAAATCATTGTCTGAATGCAGAGGGCATTAGGGGCTTTGGTCTTCTGTGAACAAATTAAAGCATGATTCATTTGCCATGGATACCAGAGGTGTGACTGTTACAGAAGAGACCCAAGGGGGGTGTACGATATACTATTACTGAAAGGACCTCCCACTAGGTTCGCTATGTCTGCTGCCAGAGGGAAGATGTCTCTCAATGCCAGAGATTTGTGAAAAGGAAAGGAAATATTTATTTAAAAGGTATACAGACTTATAGAGTAGTGGCTCAATGTTATATAAAATACTAAAGTCCTTTAGAATACCCACAGATGCACACAATTCTTCCTTCTCCCTCTGCCCTAGTCTGGGGTACCATATCTCAGGAAAAGAAGTAGATGTCCATGATTTGGGTTCCTGGCACCATCAGCTGTGTCGCTGTCACGATTACCAGTCAATCCAAAGCCATGTGACACCTCATGGCCCACCAGCAAGAGTCCTTTCACCCCTTTTCTTCCAGGCAAAGTCTCTCCTGCTTCCTAAGCCACATGGCAGAAGGGAGCACCCCAAAGCCGTGGGATCCCCACTCTGCCAAAGCCATGTGGTTCTCCCCTCATATGGCTGCTGTGCCTAGATTTAAACCCCCACGCCAATCTTCCTCTGCAGCCCCATTTCCAGCTCCTCCTACAATAGTTACACCTGCCAGCATGCCCGTATTCTTCTAGCCTTACTGGGCTGCCATTGTAAGTCTGGGCAGGTGTGGCCCCATGGCATGGAGCCAATCTTCTCTAAGCTCTCATGCAGGTACTGTAACCAGGGGGAGTTGTCTCCCAGTTACATCTTGGGTGGAAGTCACTTCCATCCCCCTGGCTCAAAGCATGGCCACAGCTATTTAACATATCTATGAAACCAGTTAAAGGTTACAGATATGTTAAATGACCATGCCAGAGGTTAGCTGCAAAGCTGTTGCTATACAACACAGCTCCCAATGGCCCTGTTCCACGTGTCCCACCCCCCAGCTCAGCCTTGTGGGGGGGCAGTGAGGACATCCTATATATTTTTCTAATATTTCTTGGACACCTTGAGTTCTGGACCCCATTACAAATCCCTATTTGGGCCCCCCACTCTTGGCTGCACCCTGTTACATGACTTGTACAAAGGAGCAAGAACCCAAATGAACCTTTTTATTGCTATGGCAAACTAGTTACATGTTCTTAAATGTGCTTTAATTGGAGCTTTATCCCACCTGACTGTTTTTGGCAGAGGGGAACGACACTGCCTGCTGGGTTTGAGCTGTCCTAAGAGCCTTCTCTAAAGTTCCAGAGAGCCAGAAGTGAAGACCAGGAGTAGAGCATGCTCCCTATGGATAGCTTCTAAATGTTCCCCTGCCCCTCCAATAGTTTAGTTTTAAATAGAGTTTGTTTTCAGTTTAGCCTAGCAGGGAGGAAAAGCCCAAGTGATGATGATGATGATAATGATGATAAATAACAATTAAAATTTGATTAACTATCACATACCTCTACAATCCTTTACAACTTAACTATAAATGTAATATTTCACTGTGTATATATGGTAAGTTGTAATTTCCTTTTCTACTAAATTTTTAATCAAAGACTTAAAGTTATTTAAAATTTCCAAATCCCTAACTCCATGTTGATTAATATCACATTATCTGTATCTGGTTGGTCCTTAGGGAACTCATGTTTCCTGGTGGCAGCCACCCCACATTGCAAACCTAATGCCTGCACAGCAGGCCTTACAAAGATGTCAGATATGTCATGTGAAAGAGAAAAGTCATCAATATCTTTGAAAAAATGCTCATTTTATCATTATTTTTAAAAAAGGGGTTTCAAATCTGAGAGCTTTTCTTTAGCCCAAAATGGCTTTTATACAAGGGTACCCAACCAATTATAATGCAAACATTTAAGCCTGAAAACACCCTCAATGGATAATGATGAACTTGTGCTAAGTTAAGAAGGTGTCTTCTGTCTCAGAAAACCTGTTATAGTTTGACTTTTTTAAATTGCAGTTCAGATTCACAGACAACCAATGGGAAATAATCTCAAATGGCAGATTAGATCCCCCTAGCCCCACCCTGGTCAATGTTATCTTTCTGAAGATCTTTAAAACATGTTTTATATCTCATCTTCTATATTTGCCCTATAAAAATTATTTTATAAAAACTTGTATCCTATGTCCTAGTCATAAGTTGTGCTTCTTCTCTTTATGCTTATCTCAGCCTATAATGCTGTGGTCTTCAACAGAGGGACTAAACACACATGTTCCCTTACTGGGTCCATAACAAAGGTAGGCTTTCCACAGGAGAAAAACAGCTTGGCTTATAACAATTCAAAAAAAAGCCAAAGAATAAAAGTACTCTGGCTAAATGAGCAAGTAAAGTGATCAGTCAGTCATTTTATAGTTGGACAGAGCATGAGACAAGCTCCTCACCCGGGATGCAAATTTTAAGGAGGCACTCACTTTTGGGGTCATGTGCATTCAGTGAGAGCAGCTGAAAGTGAGTGCCTCCTTAAACTTTACACTCTGGGTGTCTTACCTGATTCACCCTAGTCCTGGCTCTGTTCTGAAAGAAAAATATACTAAGGAAAGTCAATAAAATACCTATAAATAGAAATTATTTCCAAAATATTCCCTAGCCAGCAAGTAATTTTTTAGTATCTCCTCTATTGATGTGCTGCCTGCTCATAATGGTAATCCAGAAAAGACTGACTTTTCCAGAGAATGAAGATATCACCATAACCACACTGACTTGGTTGAAGTATGGATAGAATGGCTGTAAGTCCCAATTTTAAGTGGCACATTATGTCAGACATCTCATCCCAGCCTGTGGTTAAGAAAATACTGTAGCTTGAATACACATTGAGCTTGCATTCTAGTTGCTCTCTACTAATAGAAAAGTGCATCAGGTTAACTTGTGAGGATTGAAGCCACTATTGTACAACAGGGGACTGGGGTGCAGGAAGACTAAGTAACCCCTGCGATTCAAATCCCTTCATCATGGCTGGAACAACAACCCATAGCTCAATTCTGTCTTGAGCTTTTCTACTGTGATCATGCTGCCCCTCTCCTTGGACCATAAATCACCTAAGATTCTCTTAAACGAAAGTGGTAGTAACAACAACAAAAACCCTCATCAAACTGGTTTGAGCAAAGAGGGAATTTGCTGGCTCACACAACAAAATATTCCAGGAGATTCTACCTTTAGGTACAGCTGGATTTAGGGCCCTAAACAATGGACTCACGGCTGGGTTCTCTCCAGCTTTTTGGCTTGGTTTTCCTGCTCTATAGATTAGCAAAATGATTACCAGCTAAAGTCCTAACTTCAGCTGAGAAAGACCTTGCCTTTTTATCTAATGGGCATTCCACAGTTGCAGGTGGCATTTCATTGGCTCTGGTTGGATCACATGCCATCTTAGAAATCATCACCATGACCAGAAGGAGGTGCTGTTCTTATTAGTCACACCTGGGTCCCAGGTCCCCTACCCCACACTCCCACCCCCAAGTATAGAGCCTACAACATATGAAAGACTGGGGGCCCAAGAGTAGACATTAGGCTACTTTCATCAGAAGAAAGGGAAGTGGATGATACCTTTTTGAACAAGATATGCTATCAGTAAGCCTGAAGGGCAAGTTTTTCTCTTATTCCACTCTCTTAGTAAATTCAACTCTATTCTGTACTTCCAACTATAGCTCTAGCGTCTGTGTTCAATAACCTTTTTCTTTTGTGTAGCTCATTTAAAATTTTAGAAGATAAATAGTGGGAAAAAATCCAATGGGGATTGCCCTGCTGGATTTCAGACTTGTTTGAAACCCATGATCCCTTTTTTCCTTCCTATTTCTCCCTTTTGGGATGGAGCATCTATCCTATGTCTCTGTCATCATTGTTTTTGGAAGCACATAACTCACTGTCTGGTTTCACAGGTCCATAAACGTAGAATAGTTTTGCCCCGGGATGGTTCACACAATAGATCTCAACTATAAGTGACTTAAATGATTAAGATCATAAGATTTGGAACTTTGAGTTAAGGATATTTAGATGAGGTTTTTGGACTTAGGATTGATACTGTAATTGTTAAGACCTTTTGGGATGTTGGGATGGGATAAATGTATTCTGCCCATGGGAAGGACATGAATTTGAAGGGACCAGAGAGAAGACTGTTATGGATTGAATCGTGTCTCCCCAAAAGATACAATGGAGTGCCAACCCTTGGTATCTGTAAATATGACCTTTTTTGGAAATAGGGTCTTTCATATGTAATCAGATTAAGATGACATCATACTGCATTAAAGTGGGCCCCAATCCAATATAATTAGTGACTTTAAGAAGAGGGAGCCCTGGCTGGTGTGGCTCAGTGGACTAGGTGTCATCCTGCAAACCAAAAGGTCACTGGTTCAATTCCCAATCAGGGCACACGCCTGGGTTGCAGGCTGGGTCCCCAGTGGGGGGCATGTGAGAGGCAACCACACAATGTTTCTCTCCCTTTTTCCCTCCCTTCCCCTCTCTCTAAAAATAAACAAATAAAATCTTAAAAAAAAAAGAAGAGGGAGATATATGCACAGACATAGAGTGAAGATGGCCATGTGAAGTCAGAGATAAAGCTTGGAATGATGTTGCCACAAGCCAAGGAATGTCTGGCATTGCTAGAAACTGGAAGCAGCAAGGAAGGATTTTCACCTAGAGGCTTTGTAAGGAACCTGGCCCTGCCAACACCTTGATTTTGCCCTTCTGGCCTCCAGCACTGAGAATAAATTTCTGTTGCCACCCAGATTGTGGTACTTTGTCATGGCGGTCCTAGAAATGTAATACTAATTCAAGTCTGACAAAAATGGTTTGCTGAACAACTATTTGTTGAATTGAATTAAAACTTAATTTAGAATATGAATGAAGTGTTCTGCCCATTTTGGGGATGTCTCATTGTCACTATCTTAAAACTTCTATTAGAAACTAAATGGAGAAAACACTGTCCTCTTCTTTCTCCCTAATGTCCTCGGAAATACAGATGAGAGGTAAATTATAATATGACTCCTCTGAGCACCAAAACAATCTTTCCACAAGATGCACACATGCAAAGGATTTTTCAGGCAGTGAAAATAATAAAAAATATAAAATGAACTATAATGAATAATGTAAGTATTTAAAATTTACTCTAAGAAAGATTGTGAATTACACAGAATTGGTTTTAAGAATAACTTTTATATGTTTACCTTTTTACTAATTATTACAATAATGAGAGTAAATAATACAGAAAAATCATCCAATCATGTCTTCACTGAGCTAATTCTGACAGGTGGCAAAGCAGATTTATAAACACATCTCCCTCATTAGCTGCTGAACAAAAGGAAGCCTGTGAAAGTTGTGTCATCATCCTCATCCGCAAACAATCCATTAAACCTCTCCCCTCCTGTTACCTGCATCCACACCTCGTCCCCAAGCTTCAGCTGCAGTACAGTGCCACTGGAGGCCTGGTCCTCAGAGCTGATGTACCCGTCCTTGGTGTGCAGTACTTTTACCCCATTTTTGACTAAAGATACCTGTACATTCCTGGAGAAAACAGTGATATGGTAGGTGAAATAATAGACCCCAGCAATGTGGCAAATGAATTTTCCCGTAGCTATATTGTAATGGTTGAATTCGTTATACAAGATCCTGTCAAATTTAATGGGTATGTCTGAAGAGGGAAACTTGCTCAGCACAGTGAGACCCACAGTGAAAGCACTTTTTGGCAAGACTGGAATCTCACCAGTTTTCCCTTTTTCTCCTCGATCCCCTTTCCAGCCTCTCAATCCTCGGACTCCTGGCTCACCCTGAGGTCCCAGGGGCCCAGCATCTCCCTTGGGACCAGGCTTTCCAATGGGGCCTATGGGGCCAGGTAAACCAGTTGGGCCCAAAGGTCCAGTGTTGCCCTTCAGCCCTTCTGGACCAATGGGACCCACATCACCTTTTCCCCCCTTTTGCCCTTGAGGACCAGTCTCTCCTCTGAGGCCTTTCTCCCCCATGGGGCCAACAAGTCCCTTGGGTCCGTGTTTCCCTGGGGGTCCTCTGGAGCCTGGATCTCCTTTGGTGCCTTTTGCTTCAACTTTTCCATTTGCTCCTAGGTAGGGCAAGAGAGAACAAAGGAAGCAATGATTTGTGAAACACTACCTTGTGAAAACAACTTTGGTTTTTCTACTATTGCGTATACAAGTGTAATAAAACAGTGTACAGTTTCGACATGTTCAGGGTTTGAGAACCTATTCACTCCTAAATTGCGCACCTGCACATGCACCCACACAAAACACTACTAAACTAGCGTCAGATCGCACATAGAAAAGTACGTCTCTTTTTTAGTGTTCAATGATCTCTGAATTTTTTATCGGCCTCCTACACCCCACTCAAGGGGTGCCCCACTTCTACAACCTTTAATGTCTCTGAACTTTGGTGTCATTGACCTCAGACACCACTTTGGCATCCATGGTCCTGCAGGTGATGGTCTTTTGGATGGATTGTACTGGCTGTTGTCTAGGTGTCACCAAGATTGAAGTCCTCCTCTTCTTCCAGCAGGCAGTGGTAAGTGGCAATCTCAGTGTCCAGCTTAACCTTGATGTTCAGCAGGGCCTAGTATTCCTGGTCTTGGCGCTGCACCTCTGCCCAAGTCTGGGCCAGCTCTTACTCCAGATGCAGACAGATTCTGTTGAGCTGTTCCATCTGCATGGCATAGCACATCTCCACCTCCCTCAGGCTGTTCTCCAAACTGGCCTTCAGATTTCTCAAGTTCAGGTTGATCTCCAAGGACTCAACTCTATGTCTTAGCTCTGTGACTGTTATCTCAGCAGCTCCCATCTCAGTGGTCTGCAAGGTGACCACTGTAGTGCTCTCCTCAATCTGCTGGGACCAGTACTTGTCTAGATCCTCTGTGTTCTGAGCCAGCTCATCATACTGGGCCTGGATGTCCACCATGATCTTGTTGACGTCCTGAGATTTGGGGGCATCCAACTTCATGGTCAACCCAGAGTTGGCAATCTGGTTTTGTAAACCATTTCCTTCCTCCTTGTGGCTCTTCTTCTTGAAAAGCAGCTCTTACTTGAGAACTTCAATCTCTGTCTCCAGTAATATTGGTGTCATCAGTAACCTTTCAGAGCCCATTTATGTCATTTTCCATAGACTGGTGCATGGCCAGCTGTCTCATACTTGAATTTGAAATCATGAGCAGGAAAATGGGCATTGGGCATTGTCAAACTGCAGAACAATATGGTATTGCCCACAGAACTTGCAAAGATCTGAGCCCTCAGGTCTTCAATGGTCTTGAAATAATGCCCCCTGTCTCTCACCTGGGCTCCCTTTCTCTCCAGGTGTTCCCAAATTTTGCTCTCCAGTCCCTGATTATCAACCTCCAGGTTTCTCACCCTCTCCAGGTTGGAGGCTAGATGGTCATCCAGGCATTGCACAGTCTCCTTCATGATCTGGATGCTGCCTATGCCCGCCAGATGCCTGGCCATCCCTGCAGCCAGGTCCCCAGATCCCCAGCTGCTCTGCACACCAGTGGAGTGGGACACAGAGATCTGGGAGCTTGAGCTCCCCATGGCTGAAAGATGTTGGCCATGCTCCTGGCAGGCCAGACTGAGTGGCTGGGCAATGGCACAGAGCCCAGGGCCCTGTAGTTTGTGGAAAAACTGGAGTAGGTGCTGAAGTACATGCTGTTCAGGAAGGAAGGCAAGAGGCTGAGACTCAGGTTCAAGCAGCAGTGAGTCTGAAAGTACAACTCTTTACTGTCTAAGTCTACTATATATTTGACCACTAAACAATGCTGCTTTGAGGAAACACATCTTTGGAATAGACAACAGCAAAGGACAGATCATCATGTTTTATGATGTATAATGCGCACCCACGTTTTTGTATGTATTATGCATGGGGTTATTATAACCATGGTATGTAATCATTATACCCATGTATGGTGTGCATCCTTATTTTTCCCTCAAAAATGTGGGCAAAAAAGTGCACATTATACATGGCAAAATATGGGTAACTCAGGGGACTTTCAGTAAACTGACACTCAATTATGTGACATCCCCCAAAAATCTCCTCATGTAAGTGAACAATAACTAAAGTCTTCAGTGTGGCATTCTCTACTGTTCAGCCTGGCCCGTCCATTGTACCAACTGTCCTGCATCATTTGTTATTCTGCACAGTAGCTTGGTGCTTCCCTGTTTCCTTCAGCTTGATTGGACAGTAGTGGTTATGAGCATGGACTCGGGAGTTAAACACCAGAATTCAATCCTCTCTCCACCACTTACACACAGTGTGGGATGTTAGGCATGCTGACTAGCCACCTATACCTCTTTTTACTCCTTCTCCTCCATCATATTAGGATAATAATATTACTTAATTTATAGGCTGTTATATTAAGTGAATCAATACATGAAAAGCACTTAGAACAACTTAGCAAAAAGTGAATGTTGCACGTTTGCCATTATGACATTCTCCATCCCATCAGTCACAGTTGCCAAGAGTCCTCCTTTCTCTTCCTGCCCAATTCAAGTGCCACCCTCTCCATGTAGTCCCACCAGACACACTGAGTCAAAATTCAGTGTCATTCCTCAATGTCATACATTAACTGAGGTTCAGCAAATGATACCTCATGGAGAAAATCTGGCCTCCTGTCTGATTTTGTATGGCCCACAGGCTAAGGACTGTTTACATTTTTAGTCACAAATAATATTCTGCAATACATGAAAATTATATAAAATTCAGATTTGAGTTTTCACAGAGTTTTTCTACAACACTTCCCCTTTTATTTACATACAGTCTATGGCAGATTTTTGCTATAATGACAGAGTTGATTCAAGTGACAGAGATCATATGGTTTGCAAATCTGAAAATTCTTTCTCTCTGGCCCTTTACAGAAAAAGTTTGCTGATCTCTGCACCAAATTAGGAGATTCTGGAGAGCAAGAATGGTGTTCACTTTATTGCTGGATCATCCCCACAGCCTAGTAAAGTATTTGCCTTTGGGAAGAACTTAATAATGATTTATTGCTAAATCATTGATAGTTCAGAATTAGTGCATGGTAAAATGGAACACAATTTCTGACCTTGATCTCCTTTTTCTCCATTCATTCCATCCTTCCCTGGATCACCAGGATGTCCTGGTTCTCCTAGGTAGAAAAGAAAAAAAAAAGCAGACAAAAATTGAAGTTCCAATTTTTGTAGGCATTGGTCTCAATCAGTGATGTAAACTGGAGAGTCCAGGAAGTGACCCCCAGCCCTGACATACACACCCCCTACAGATGTGCCGGTGGAGGGAGGCAGATGTGAGGAAGCAGCAAGAGTACTAAGTTGTGTAAAAGATGTGAATTATAAAATGAATTTGGTGAACTTCCCAAGCACTCAGCTCCAAGAAGGCAGGACAAGAAGGGAGCATGTGCACAGATAATTACAATTGTGTTTTCTCATGTGAGGAGAGCTCAGGACATGCCAACACATTGGAGACGCTGGGTGGCTTTCTCACTTCTGCTCTTTTTCTTTGTTTCTTTTTCTGTTTTAAATGTTATTTTTCAATTACAGTTTAATGTTATTTTGTATTAGTTTCAGGTGTACAGCATGGTGGTTTGATAATCGTGTACTTTACAAGGTGTTCCCCCAGTATTTCCAGTACCCACCCAGTAGCATACATAGTTATCACAATATTACTGACTGTATTCCCTATGCTTATATCCTCATGAATATTTTATAATTACCAATTTGTACTTCTCAATTCCTTCACCTTTTTCACCCAGTCCCCCAAACCCAGCTACTCTGGCAATCATCATCAGTCTGTTTTCATTGTCAATGAGTCTGTTTCAATTTTGTTGTTCATATATTTTGTTCTTTAGATTCCACATGTAAGTGAAATCATATGGTATTTGTCTTTCTCTGACTGGTCTATTTCACTTAGCATAATACCCTCTAGATTCATCCATCCCAAATGGTAAGATTTTATTCTTTTGTATGACCCAGTAATATTCATTGTATATATACCACAACTTTTTATATCCAACAATCTATTGATTGGCACTTGGGTAACTTCCATACTCTGGCTATCGTAAACAATGCTGCAATAAACATAGGAGTACACATATTCCTTAAAATTAGTGTTTTGGATTTCTTCAGATATATATCTAGAAATGGAATCGATGGGTCATAAGGCAGCTCCACTTTTAATTTTGTAAATCCTCACCCAAGGACCTGCTTATTGATTTTAGAGAAAGAGAGAGAGAGAGACAGAGAGAGAGAGAGAGAGATACCTCAATACAACAAAGAAACACTGATCTGTTGCCTCTTATACATGCCCCAACCTAGGACTGAACCTGCAACCTATGCACGTGCCCTGACCGGGAATTGAACCCATGACATTTCAGTTTACAAGACAACACTCTAACCAGCTAAGCCATACTGGCCAAGGCTCCATGTTTAATTTCTGAGGTTCCAACCTCAAAAATTCTTACCAACAGTGCATGAGAGTTCCCTTTTCTCCACATCTTCACCAGCACTTACTATTTATGGATTTATTGATGGTAGCCAATCTCTTCATCTCTCTCTTCTTCTTCTGTCACCCCCATGATGCAAATGTTGTTATGCTTCATTTTGTCATACAGGACTCTTAAACTATTCTCATTTAAAAAAATTTTTTTCTTCTTGCTGCTCTGATTGGATGTTTCTGTTACCTTGTCTTCCAAATTGCTCACTGGATCTTCTACTTAATCTAATCTGCTGTTGATTTAATGTATTTTTCATTTCAAATATTGTAGTCTTCATTTTTAAACTAGTTTTTTTTATAGTTTTCATTTCTCTTTTTATGTTTAGTATCTATCTAAAGTCTCACTGAACTTATCTGTTCTTCTGCAAAGTTTCTCGAGCATCATTATAATCATTGTTTTGAACTCTATATCTGGTTGATTGCTTGTCTCCATTTCATTTAGTTCTTTTTATGAGCATTTGTCCTGTTCTTTCATTTGGGTATGTTTCTTTGTCTCCCCATTTAGGTTGCCTCTCTGCAATTGTTTCTTTGTATTAGTTAGATCTTCTATGCCTCCCAGTCATGGTATGGTGGCCTCAGGTGATGCTGAGTGTCTCAGTGGTGCTGTCTTCCTGAGCACCTGAGCTAGGTACTCCAGGAATGTCCCTCCTCTGTGTTATGTGACAGCTGCTGTTGTAATTGAGTCCTGATTGCTGTTCAGTGGTCCTTCGGTGGGGATGATTTTTGAGCTGGCTGCCTGTGAGGATTGACTCCAACCACAGTGTAAATCTCCTGTGACCTCATGAAGTGGAAGTAGCTTCAGAAGGCTCTGGTACCTGCTGAGATATCCCTTTGGGTGTGCCACTTGTGGAGTTAATTGGGTGTTTCTTTGATATGGTTTGAATCCTGCCACTGGATGTGTTGGTTCTGGGGACTTTTGGAAGGCAGATCAATGTTAGACACTTACTGTGACTGGCCCTGGGCTACCTGTTTGGAGCTACAAAGTGATCCACAGATTGTGGCTGCCTGTGCTGGGCCTGGGTGTGTGTGGGCTGACCTGTAAACCAAGGCAGGCTTCCACCAGCAAGAGTCCTGGAAGCAGTTCAGCAAAAGGCCCAAGGCATTCTCATATCTGCCTCTGCTTGTTGGCTGCCTGTAAGGCTCAGTCACTGAAAGACACTCTGGTGGGATACAGGTTGGGTGAGGTAGGTTCTCAGTGAGTCACCAGGTAGGGATGAGTGGTGTGCACCATATTAACAAAGAATCAGACTCGGTGCCCATGTTAGGACTGAGGTCACTCAACAACAGTATCAGGGTACACCACTTGCTGGGCACCTGTGGACGTTGGTGGGTGGCAGGGTCTCAGGTAGTCATCAGGGTGTAGCCAGCAGAGTTCATCAGGCCTAAACAGGCTAAGATTTGGCCATGTGAAGGGAGGGCTCTGCACAGGAATGGTAGCATCAGTTGGGCATGTGAGTGAAGAATGACCCTGCCCAGGGCTTTCCAGCCAAGATGAAAGCATAGGTAGATACACTTTGCCTGCTCGCAGAACCAAAAGAAGGATAACAACAAATTTAAAAACAAAAAATAACCAGAACTGCCAAAAAAATTGAACTGTATGGAAGTCCTACAACCAAGGAATTAAAGAAGAAACATTCATTCAGACTGGTAGGAGGGGTGGGAGATGGACAGCCTGGGTGGAGAGAATGTGGCAAGGCAGGGGCTAGAGGACTGGTCGGGTGAGGTGGCAGCGGGCAGACTGGGTGGTTGCACATTTGCATGCAGATAAAACAGGTGAACTACTGGGGAGCAAGATAGACCATGCAATCCAGGGTTCCAGTGCAGGAAAAGAAAGCCACAAAACCTCTGACTGTAAAAATCTATGGGGCTCATGGCAGCAGGAGAAACTCCCAGCATCACAAGAGGGTTTGTTGAAGAAATCCACAGGGTCCTAGAACATACACAAACCCACCCGCCCAGGAATCAGCACCAGAAGGGCCCAATTTGCTTGTGAATAGTGGGGGAAGTGATTGAAAGCCAGTTGAAAGCCAAGCAAGCATCATTGTTTCCTCTTGGACCCCTCCCCCACATATAGCATCACAGCACAGCAATGTGGGTTGCCCTTCCTTGAAGAATACCTAAGGCTCTGCCCCTTACAACATAACAGGTGTGCCAAGACAAAAAAAATATAGCCCAGGTGAAAGAACAGGTCAAAGCTCCAAAAACAGAACTAAGTGACAAAGAGATAGCCAACCTATCAGATGCAAAGTTCAAAACACTGGTAACCAGGATGCTAACAGAAGTGGTTGAGTATGGTTGCATAGTTGAGGAAAAAGTGAAGGCTATGCATAGTGTAATCAAGAAAAATGCACAGGGAACCAACAGTGATGGGAAGGAAACTTCCAAATCAACAGTTTGGAGCAGAAGGAAGAAATAAACATTCAACCAGAACAGAAAGAAGAAACAAGAATTCAAAAAAATGAGGAGAGGCTTAGGAACCTCCAGGACACCTTTAAATGTTCCAACATCCGAATCATAGGGATGCCAGAAGGAGAAGAGGAAGCCCAAGAAATTGAAAACTTATTTGAAAAAATAATGACAGAGAACTTCCCTAATTTGGCAAAGAATATAGACTCTCAGGAAGTCCAGGAAGCTCAGAGAGTCCCAAAGAAGTTGAACCCAAGGAAGCACACACCAAAGCACATCATAATTACATTACCCAAGAGTAAAGATAAGGAGAGTATATTAAAAGCAGCAGGAGAAAAGGAGGCAGTTACCTACAAAGGACTAGCAGCTGATTTCTCCCATAAGACTAGCAGCTGTAAGCAACCTTACAGGCAAGAAGGGGCCAGAAAGAAGTATTCAAAGTCATGAAAGTCAAGGACCTACATCCAAGATGACTCTATCCAGCAAAGCTATCATTTAGAATGGAAGGGCAGATCAAGTGCTTCCCAGATGAGGTCAAGTTAAAGGAGTTCATCATCATCAAGCCCTTATTATATGAAATGTTAAAGGAACTTATCTAAGAAAAAGAAGTTCAAAACTATAAACAGTAAAATGACAACAAACTCACAACTATCTACAAGTGAACCTAAAAAACCCCAAAACACAAAAAACAAGAAAAAAAATGAACTAAGCAAACAACTAGAACAGGAACAGAATCGCAGAAATGGAGATCACATGGAGGGTTATCAGCAGGGAGGGGGAAAGAGCAAGAATGGGGGAAAAGGTACAGGGATTAAGAAGGATAAATTGTCAGTACAAAATAGGGAGAGGTTAAGAATAATATGGGAAATGGAGAAGCCAAAGAACTTACATGTATGACCCATGGGCATGAACTAAGGTGGGGGAATGCTGGTGAGAGGGCGGATGGGGAATAAAGGGGAGAGGGGAATAAAGGGAAGAAAAAAATGGGACAACTGTAATAGCATAATCAATAAAATATATTTAAAAAAAAAACAAAATGTCCCTGCACTAGAGCCATACAACTGAGTCTCTCCCTCCTTGAGAGCCTTCTGAGAGAGTCTGTGCTGAGGGCACAAGCTAACCACTGCCAGCTGACTCGTCCTTAGGGTGTGAATTTGGCAGGGTGGGGCCGCTGGTAGTCGGGAGGATGGGGCTAGTGGATCTCCTGTGGGGGTGCTGTGTGGGTCAGGCAGGTGCAAGGGAAATGGCCCCCACCCTAGAGCCAGACAACTTGGTCTCTGATACCCACCGAGTTTGCCCACAAGAGCCCTCCAAGAAAGTCTATACCATGGACTCAGGCAGCTGAGTTCTCCACAGGGAGTTGGAAGGGTAGGGGTAGTGCATACCTTCAGGCTGATGCCTTATTGAGAGGAGTGCTTGACCCAGGAAAGACGGCTTCTGCCAGCGTTGTGGAAGAGGGACTTAGCACGGGGACATTGGTGACTGCCCCTTTAGCTCTCCCTGGGAGTCACACACCCAGTCTGTCCTCACACGACTTCAGTCTACTCTGATTCACCCTTCCTCTGCTGGAGCCCAGGGTGTGTGGCTGTGAAGGTGATATGAAACAGTGGCCCTTTAATGGGGTGCCTGTGTCTCTAGAAGATTTTCATTTCTCCCCAGCAGACAGAATCCCTGCTGATTTTCCAAGCCAGATGTTATGTGAGCACCTCTTCTCCGCTGTGGTGCTATGGACTTGGGAACCTAGCATTGGGTTGAGACCCCACACTCCTCAGGGGTGACTTTTGAAACTAAGATATAACTTCAGATTTTCAACTGCTGCATGTTAGTGCTGGGCCAGCCTTTTTCTTGTCCCCATCCTCTCTACCAGTCTCAATGTGGCTTTTTTCTATAAACTCTTGGTTATAAGACATGGTCAGCTAGAATTAAGCTGCTATTCAGCTGGTTATTCAGGTTCATTGCTCTAGAATTGAGATGTAACCTACCTACTTGGCTGCCTCTTGGCTCTCCCTCCTTTTCTATCACTCTTGTGTAGAGTACTACAAAAACACAGACAACTATGGTTACATGGCACGACATGGTTTGAGATGGAGGGGAGGCTTCTGGAAGGATCTCTCTAATTCTTTAGAGTGATGGTCAATGTCACTGATCAAATTGGCATGGTAGACCCCATTGGGAACATCAAGTGGGTCAGGTTTTGCTGAATACATACAAGTTCTTATTCTGGGAACAGGCTTCACTGAGCTCCAGCTTCCCATGCTATAAATCAGCAGGTTGGAAGTAGCTGCAGGCTTGGCAGCAGAAGAGCTCACTGGGACCTGGTTCAGTCCAGACTCTGCTTCCCCTATAGCAGCATACAACCCAGATTTCAGGCCTGTTGACCCAGTGGGCTGTGGGGTGACGGGGACAGGAAGGACCAGTTTCCTGGCGCTGACAAAGGATTCACATGGGTAGATTTATATCAGTGATGTCTGGTCTCCTAGAACTCCAGGCAGGCTCTGGGTACTGGGGAGTCTCTGAGCAGTAGTCACCCCTACATTTTTTTCCCTCTTTTCCCTCCTTCTCTACTCCCTTTACTGGCCCACTCAAGAAGTATAATTCTTCTCCTCCTTACTTCTTTTTTGTTTCTCTGCTTAATTCTCAGTTCTCCCATTCTCTAAAATGGTGGCCTCCAAGTCACAAAGAGTGGACATGTACCTAGTTAATATGCATTTATGTATTCATACATGCAGATAATGTTTTAAAAATGTGTTCAATATAAAATATACACAAAAACACATTTGAAAAGGATAAGATAAAGATAAAGTTAATTTTTAGTATGACATGTATGATTGAATAGACTTCTAAGAAACATATATGTATATATACCATATATGAACTATGTACAAAACACATATATAAGCTTTAAAGAGGTATGTAAAACTTGAAAGAATGGATACCATTGAAGAAGGAGAAACAAAAGCAAAGACAAAAATCACATGATCATATCAATAGATGCAGAAAAAGCATTTGATAAGGTACAGCACCTGTTTATGATAAAAACACTTAGCAAAGTGGGAATAGAGGGAGCATTCCTCAACATAATAAAGGCCATATATGACAGACCTACAGTCAATATCATACACAATAGGCAAAAACTAAAATCTTTTCCACTAAGATAAGGAATAAGACAAGGCTGTCCACTTTCACCACTTCTATTCAATATAGTACTGGAAGTTTTAGCCACAGCGATCAGACAAGAAAAGGAAATAAAAGGCATCCAAATCAGAAAGGAGGAAACAAAACTGTCACTGTTTGCAGATGACATAATAGTGTACATAGAAAATCCTATAGACTCGGCCAAAAAACTGCTTGACCTAATAAATGAATTTGGCAAAACAGCAGGATACAAAGTCAATATCCAGAAATCAAAGGCATTTTTGTACACCAACAATGAAACAGCAGAAGCAGAAACCAAGAAAAACATCCCATTCGATATAACAAAAAGAA
>CM052539.1:83518646-83602831 GCA_028533065.1 Trachops cirrhosus
ATGAAAAGATGTTCAATATCACTAGCTATCAGAGAGATGCAAATTAAAACCACAATGAAATACCACTTCATACCAGTCAGAATGGCCATCATAAATAAAACAACAGACAACAAGTGTTGGAGAGGTTGTGGAGAAAAAGGGGACCCTAGTGCACTACTGATGGGATTGCAGACTGGTACAACCACTGTGGAAAAGAATATGGAATTTTTTCAGAAAACTAAAAATGGACCTGCCCTTTGATCCAGCAATTCCACTGCTGGGACTATATCCTAAGAACCCTGAAACACCAATCCAAAAGAACCTATGCATCCCAATGCTCATAGCAGTACAATTTACAATAGCTAAGTGCTGGAAACAACCCAGGTGCCCATCAGTAAATGAATGGATCAAAAAATCTATGGTACATTTACAAAATGGAATTCTATGCAGCTGAAAGAAAGAAGGAGCTCCTACTCTTTGCAACAGCATGGATGGAGCTAGAAAGCATTATGCTAAGCGAAATAAGCCAGGCATTGAAAGACAAATACCATATGATCTCACCTTTAACAGGAACCTAAACAACAAAACAAAGAAACAAGTAAAATATAACAAAAGACACTGAAATAGAGGACAGGTTGTCAGGGCCAAGAGGGGAGAAGGGAGGGAATTTCAGGGGAGAAGTGAAGGGTTTACAGGAGCAAATATAGAGGACACATGGACAAAACTAGGGGGATTAGAAATGGGAGGGATAGGTGGGCAGGCTGGAATGGGAATAAAGGATAGAAACTGTACTGAATAAACTAAAATAAAAAAAAGAAGGAGAGAAAGTCAATAGGGGAGAAATAGAGAAATTTGGTGTTGGATATAAGAGCATTTGTCTTTATCTGTCTGTCTACTTATCTATCTCCTGTGTATATTAAATATTTTAAAATAAAAAATTAAAATTCCATATATTTGACAATAAAACACACACACCCACTCCTGAGTCCAAGAGGAGATGAGAGCCCAGAGCAGGAGTCTCACCACACTCCACCAGAGGTGTGCTGAGCTGTGGAAATGTTGCCTTGAGACTGGAGAAAAGTGTATGCAAAGATGTAGAGAAGGCTGAAATGTGACCGTGGGAGTATGAGGTCATGACTGATGCCTGACTTTCAACTAGAAGAGTCTAAAGAAGAAGCCAACTGGAGCAAGGCCCTACCCAGCACTGGAAGGTCAAAAAGCTGCCGATGGTCCAGGAAGTTGTAGTTTGAACCAAGCAGCTGAGGGCATAGGAGGCTTGAAGAGGAAACACTTGGACTTGGAGGAGGAAGAGCAGGATGAAAAGTGGACTGGGTTCCAGCAGGCTTGCAAAGCTGTGGGCAAGCCCTGCTCCACATCTCCCTAAGCCAGTGATTTTCAACCACTGTGCTGTAAGAATTTTTTAAATGTGTAATACCTGACTATTTAGTCAGGGCAGTGACCTCTTTTCCTTTAGAATGTCAAAAAAAAAAAAAAAGAGAACAGCTGATAAAACAATAGCCTGTGTGAATGCCCTGTTTTAACTATAAATATATAGGTCATATATTTGCATTGTATTGGTCATGTCACACAATAAGGTTGCATCTGATTGGTTTATTCTTGGTACCAGAAATCCTTATATAAAAACATAGGCACCTAATTTTTTTAAAAAAGTCACTATGAAGTAAAAAGGGTAGGTAGGTAATTAATATTTTTTTGTAAATCAATCAAAGTTATACATTTTGTCAGATTGGCACAAAACATATTTTTGGTGTGCCTCAAAATTTTAGTAATTATTTTATGCTTGCCATGAGATGAAAAAGGTTGAAAACTGCTGTCCTAGACAAAGTCCAGTGAAACCTGGGCCCCCCAGTACCCAGCCTCTGCAGCCATGTCCTCATCCACAGTACCCTCCCGCAGCTCCAGCCCCACTCTGCCTGGCTCTCAACCTGCCCTGCAACCTGTGCCCCGCCTCCTGGATGAGAAGTACTTCTCCTTGTTGGCCCCCATTGGCTCCATTCTCAGGGATCTGAGAGACTTCCATGGACAAGACTGAGACCCCTCAGAATCCAGTGGCTCCTCCAGGCCCCCAGAACAAAGCCCCAGCCCAATTCTTTGAGGCACTGAGCCCACGGTACCAGAGGGGCTCAGGTTAGAATGACTTTTTCTGGATGTTAACACATCCACAGTGGAGAAGAAGGCTGCATTGGCCCCATAGCACTTCTTCACCAGCTCTTCTGTTCTTCAGGGCCCTGGGAGTGAAATAAACTAGACCATGTCATAGAAATCATTCTGGGAGCCTAAAACATTAATGGGGTCAGGCTGCTCCCTCCACATCTCAGCCTCAGAGGGCCAGATCCCTGGATGCCACTCTGGGTGTGTGTGTGTGTGTGTGTGTGTGTGTGTGTGTGTGTGTGTGTTTTGGTGAGGGTTTTAAGCAGTAACTATGAATTCCTTTCCTCCCATTTCAGGGTTCCACAAACTATTCTGGTATGTGTGTGTCAGGTTACCACAGCTTTCTGTGAAGGTGGGCCTTTTTGAATCAATTTATCTGTTCCAAATGTTTAAAAGAGACTCTGGGAGTTTCTGGGAGTCTGATTTCTCACTTCCACATTTTATTTGCCTTCCCTTCCAGTTCCTAATCCCCTTGTGACCAGTGGGCCTCATGGAAGATAAGTTGGGCCTGTCAAAGAATGACAGGGACATGATGCTTGGTTGCTATGGAAACCTAAGCTCTGCCTTTTTTACCTTTAAGGAGTAGGAGGGGCTGGCCTCCTTCCCAAATGCTGAACCCCACCTCCTTGGCAGAACCTGAATCCCATCAGCATTTTGATTCACAACCAGGCTGGACCACATGCAATATAGGGTAAAAACCAAATTGCTCTGTGCTGCATTATTTAAAAGAATGGTGGACTTTGCGGTGGTTCTTTTGAGGAGGGCAGTGGGTGGTTGGAAATGATTGCATGTAATTATTATTTTTAATATCATATTTTGGAAGAGCACCCTGACCAGTATGGCTCAGTTGATTGGGCATTGTCCCTCAAAGTGAAAGGCTGCAGTTTCGATTCCCTGTCCATGCAAGTGCCTGGGTTGTGGGTTCAGTCCTCCGTTGGGCATGTACAAGAGGCAACCAATCGCTGTTTCTCTCTCACACCAATGTTCCTCTCCCTCTCTCTAAAAATTAATAAATAAAATCTTTAAAAATATTTTGGAAGAGCAAAAGGAAGAAGAGGAAGAGGAAGAAGGAGAAGGAAAAGAAGAAGGAGAAGAAGAAGAAGAAAAGAAGAAAGAAAAAAGAAAGAGGAGGAGGGGGGAGGGGGAGGGGGAGGAGGAGACACCAAATGAAGCTGCCTAAATGGTAGAGCAAAGCAGACAGTGGCATAGGGAATGACCACTATCTTCAGAGTCTGGCAGGGCACAGGTGCCAAGCTGTGCAGGCTGTGTGGGTGTATCCAGAGAAGCTAGGCTTGAGATGTTTTTTAAGGGCTAGCTCCCCAAAAACCACTGCCAAGCAAAGGGACTCCAACAGCAAGACAGTATGTGAAGAGACTGGGAGAGTTTCAAATGCAGTGAGGCAATGAGTACATTGCCCATTTTAAGAAATGGTGCTGAAGGGGGTCCACAAAGAAAAAATCTCACAAGAGAAAAGCCAGCATTGAGTCATGTCTTTCTTGGAGGGCACCAATGCCAGATTTCAATAGCACCAATATTTAATATCTTTTTGTACCTCTTCTTCCCTTCTTAGTCCCATCTATAGAGTCAAAGCAGTCCTTGCAGTGAGAAAGGAGAATGGAAATGAAAGGTGGAAGAATCAGGAAGACAGGGATGTAGCCTGAATGGGCAGACACACCACACACACACACACACACACACTCTCTCTCTCTCTCTCTCTCTCTCTCTCTCTCTCTCTCTCTCTCTCTCTCTCTCTCTCTCTCTCTCTCTCTCTCTCGTACCAATGAGAGAGTAGAAGAAAGGATTTCATTAAGGTTGAGGTGTTGCCATGAACTAGTACTGGGCTACTTTACAACCCAACAATGAGACAGGTTTAATGCCTAAAAGTGACGTAGACTTCCTGGAGAGGCAATCAGGAGAGCCCACCGATCAGGTTTGTAGGGGAATAGTAGAAAAGAAGTGGCCTTGCTTCCTGGTACCTGTCTGCTTCATGCAGCCCACCCAGTAATGCCCAAGACCACCCAATGCCATGAGTAGGGAAAGAGAAACACCTGGATGTTCACTCATCTGCACAGCAGACTTCCTGTACTAGGTATTTGTTCTAACACTTGTTTTTCCAAACCTAACAAAGGCTTTTTAAAAATCTATATTCCAACAGCATTTCCTAGCAAATAATTAATTTTGTTCATCCTGACACTGCCTTCTGAGTATTATTTAAATCATTTTAATATAGACATAGGAATATATAATCTTCTGGTATGATTAATAAGTATCAGAAGAGCTTATAAATGTTTTTTTATTAAGTTTGGAGGTTTTTTTAGTGCAACACTGAATGAATGGCTGAAAAAAATGGCAGCGCAGTGTGTTCACATGGCGCGCAGAGTCCTGAGACATCTTATTGATTGAGGTTCTTCCTGTTTGCAACTGGTATCTCATGGTATAGTTTACAGTTAGGATGAGGCTCACACTAATGAATGTACATGAGTGTACATGAATGTAATGAATGTAATGAATGAATTTACATTCATACTAATGAATGTAAATGTAAACTCACGTACCCTAAGTCTTGCTAATTTCTAGGTTTTGACAGACTTTCTTGTCAGATCTGACTAGTGTGTCATTATTTTTCCCTGGTAATGTGCTGTTGCAGAGTTCACACTGAGACTAGAAATGACAGTGCTGCTACTTTTGTGTGAGTCTTTAATGCTTGTCTTGTCAAGTCCACCATCGATCTTCACTTTCTTGACAGTAGTAGTTTAGGCACCTGTCTGTTTGCGATGGTTTGATAGGATACTGTGAAAATCCCCTGGCCAGGCACACGCAACTGCACACACCACCTTACACTGAAGGCAGTGAATGATGGTGTGAGGGCTCCCAGACCACCTGTTTGCACTGTGGGGATCCTGCGCTTCCCACAGGACAATTTTAACCCTTGAACGACACATGTCCCTCTGCAAATGGACCCCCTGGGGCCACCCATACCAATTCACATGCAGGCATCCCTCAGGGATTTTACCAGTTCAGTTCCAGACCACTGCCATAAAGTGAGTATCACAATAAAGCAAGGTGTTATTTTGCTGGTGGAGGGTCTTTCCTTCAGTTGGTCAAAAGGACATCTGTGAATCACAACAAAATGAGATATGCCTGTATTAAATATTTTAAGAGCTCTTTTTTTCTTAACTTAAATTTATCTTTGAAAATGTCAATAGAATTTTTGATGTTTTCTTCCTGAACCCAGAGGGATCATTATGCTGATAGTCAAACCAGGGATCAAGAACCCCATTCAAAAACCAAGCCTGTCCTGGCTGGTGTGGTTCTGTGGATTGAGTGCTGGCCTGAGAATCAAAAAGTTGCCAGTTTGATTCCCAGTCAGGGCATATGCCTGGTTGTGGGCCAGGTCCTCAGTAGGGGGTGTGCGAGAGGCAACCACACATTGATGTTTCTCTTCCTCTTTCTTCCTCCCTTCCCCTCTCTAAAAATAAATAAATAAAATCTAAAAACAAAAACAAAAAAACAAGCCTGATAAAATTTGCCTGTGAAGGCAACTGGTCCAGAGTTTCTTTTGTTGTTGGGATTTTTTTGATTACTGCTTCAATTTCACTAGGTGCAATCTGTCTATTCAGATTCCCTGATTCTTCCTGATTTAGTTTTGAAATATTGTATGTTCCTAAGAATTTATCCATTTCATCCAGATTGTCCAGTTTGTTGGCATAGTATTTTCTTATAATCCTTTGTATTTCTTTGGTATCGGTTGTTATCTCTCTTCTTTCACTTCTGATTTTATTTATCAGGTCTGCTGTCTTTTTTTTTCTTCATTTGTTAAAGGTTTGTCAATCTTGTTTATCTTTTCAAAGAACCAGTTCTTGGATTCATCGATCTTTTGTATCATTTTTTTAGACTCTATTTCATTTATTTCTGCTCTGATCTTTATTATTTCCTTCTGTTTACTCACTTTGGGCTTTGTTTGTTGTTCTTTTTCAAGTTCCTTTTACATAAATAGTAGCAATATTTTGTCAGATGTATCTCCCCAGGGAAGGGAAACAATAGAAAAAAATAAACAAATGGGACTACATCAAACTAAAAAGTTTTTACACAGCAAAGGAAAACATCAACACAATAAAAAGACAACCCACAGAATAGGAGATATTCCCCAATACATCTGATAAGCAGTTAATATCCAACATTTATAAAGAACTTACAAAACTCAACACCAAAAACAAAAAAACAAACAACCCAATTAAAAATTTGAGCAAAGAACCTGAATAGACACTTCTCCAAAGAGGACATACAGATGGCCAGCAGACATATGAAAAAATGCTCAACTTCACTAACTATCAGAGAAATGCAAATTAAAACCACAGTGAGATATCATCTCACAGCTGTCAGAATGACCATCATGAATAAATCAACAAACAACATGTGCTGGTGAGGATGTGGAGCCCTTTTGCACTGTTGGTGGGAATGCAGATTGGTGGTGCACCCACTGTGGAAAGCAGTATGGAGATACCTCAAAAAATTAAAAATGGATCTGCCTTTTGACCCAGAAATTTTACTTCTGGGAATATATTCAAAGGAACTCAAAACACTAATTCAAAAGAACATAAGCAGTCCTATGTTCACTGCAGCATAATTTACAATCACCAAGATATGGAAGCAACCCAAGTGTCCATCAGTAGATGAGTGGATAAAACAACTGTGGGACAATGGAATCAACTCAGCCATAAAAAAGAAGAAAATTTTATGCTTTTTGACAGCATGGATAGACCTGGAGAACATTATGCTAAGTGAAATAAGCCAGTCACAGAAAAACAAATATCATATGATTTCTCTCATATGTCGAATCTAAAGAACAAACTGAACTAACAAGCAAAATAGAGACAGAATCATAGATGGAGAACAGGATGACAGCTAAAGGGGGCACGATGGTAGTGGGTAGAGAGATTAAGCAAAAAGGAAAAAGGACTCATGGATGTGGATAATAGTGTGGTGATTGCTGGGGCAGGAGTAGGGGGTATAAAGAGACTAAATGGTTTAGGAAAAAAATACAATAAAAATATTTTTTAAAAAAACAACCCAAGCCTATCAGTTGGTATTGTGAAAACCATTCCCACCCTGACCTGTGTGGCTTAGTTGCTGGGCATCGTTCTGCAAAGCTAAACACTGCTGCTTTGATTCCCCGGTGTGCGCACATGCCTGGGTTGCAGGTTTGGTCCCTGGTTGAGGCGTGTACAAGAGGCAACTGATCAATGTTTCTCTCCCACATTAATGTTTCTCTCTGTCTCTTTCTCCCTCCCTCCCCCTCTCTCTAAAAATAAATAAATACAATCTTTAAAAGAAAAAAAAAGAAAACCACTCCCACATCCTGGCCTTTGCAAACCTCTTTCCTGGGTCTGGATCCTGTCCCCAAATCCCCAAGACCTGTGGTAGGTTCCAGCACGTGGCATAGATCCCTGAGTAGCAGCTGTATGTCCATTTCTATATTCTCTGTCACTATGTGTCATCTGCCTTACAGCATGGCAAGGCATTGACTCTTCACCTGCACTGTAGCTGGGTGCTCTCGGCCAAACACTTAGCAATTGGGTCTTTCTCAAAGCCCCATGTGCCAAAGATCCATCATACCTGTCACCTGAGACAGGAAGATCTAAGCGATCAAATACTCATGAAAATGGTCCTGTAGTAGCAGAGATGGTAGCTAACAACAGGGTTTCCCCATGAGATGAGAAAGTCCATGAGGATGGAGTTCCCATTGGTCTTGCCCTGTGCTGTATGCCAGCATTTAGCCCAGAATCTGGCATGGAGCAGGCCTTCAGTAGTGTTTGCTGAGCAGTGGGTGAATGAGTGAGTAGGTGATGAGCACACAGGTGATGAATGAATGAATGAGGAAAAAGGAGGAATAAATGGAACAGTAGCTAAAAGCCACCAAGTGGTAAGTACCTGCATCCCCTTTGTCACCCTTTGCTCCATCTCGTCCATCTCTTCCAGGCAAACCATTGTGACCAGGATTCCCAGGGACACCAGGGTGCCCTTGCCGGCACGTGTCCTGTGAGTTCACGTTCCCTATGCCAATGCCGGTGGCAAGCAGGAGCCACCAGATCCTCATGGTTCAGGTGACAGAGCTGAAGAAAGAGGGAAACACAAGCCAAAAGGAGAAACCTTTGTCTCTGGGACCGTGGACACAGCCTCCATCCTTGCGTTGGGAAATGGACCCACCCGCAGTGACACCTGGTCAGAGTGGTCAGTGTAGAAGCTAGTAGTGAACCAAGCTGCTTATAATCGGAAGGACATTGGAAAGGGCACATGTGATTGGGACCACTTTTAATGGTGAGCAATCAGACAGAACCAAGTTCCAAGCCGGGACACTTCCATTTACCATTTCACTTTGGGCAAACCAGTTTTCAGAGCCACAGAACATCCTAATGCTTACTTACCTCCCAGTGCTGCTATAAAGACCAAATTTGATCACCATGTGCATGACACCACATTATATATATAAACAGTAAAGCAAGCATAGAATTAGCATTTGATCCAGCAATCTGCTTCTGAGTATATTTGCAAAAAAGAATTGAAAGCAGGGTCTCTATCAGATAGTTCTACATTCATGTTCATACCAGCATTACTCAATGACAGTCAAAAGGTGAAGGCAACTCATGTCTACTGACAGATAAACATATAAACAAAACGCAGCATATTGGTAGCAGGGGATGTTATTTAGCCTTAAAGAGGAAGGAAATTGTGACACATGCCACAACATGGATAAACCCTGAAGACATTATGCTAAGTTACACATCAGTGTGAATGGACTTAATGCCACTGAACTGGACACTTAAAAGTGATTAAAATGGTAAGTTTTCTGTGTATTTTAGCACAATAAAATTAAATTAAATTTTAAAATATTAAAGTGTTCCAAGGGGTCCCATTGTGATTAGGTGTGTCCTTTAAGGTTTGGTTTTCAGAGGAGGCCCCTGTGGAAAGGGTGCAGCTCACGCACTCTGGGCCCACAGTTTGGGAGGCACACTTTCAAGTCGCCCCTTCAAATCACTGATTTGCTTTCCAACCTCATCAGAAGCTAAGATAATGCTGGTTGATGAGGTGGGGGCTGAGATCTGAGGGAATGTTCTAGACAAAGAGAAGAGTGCAGGCAAGACCCCACAATAGTGTGAACACTTGGGATGTGTAGGATCACCTGGCCAAGTCAAATCAGCCCTGGAAGGGGCCCATCGCACCCTGCTCCTCTCTGTCATGACACCATAGTTTTGGGGGGGTTACATTTGTGTATGTAATTGTATGACAAAAAAAATCTGGCTCCCATCTGACTGTGTTTTCCTCATTCTTTTATTCCCAGTACTCAGTGTTGAGTAGAATGGATCTATCATGGCAGATATCTAGGATTTTAACAAATAATAACATTTAAGGCTAGTGCAACTGGTCAGAAGCCAGAACCTCTGCCCAAGGCATGGAAGTCTGCACAGCCATTCGGAAAGTTAAGGAGAAAGGACATCTGCATCTAAGACCTAGTGGTCTCGTCCCCCAAATTCCTCTCAGTAACCCAATGTTTGTGCACCAAAGGTATTAATGCTGGCATTATCTATAGTAGTGTAAAAGTGCATACTACATGATGTTTAACAGTAAGTGGTTAAGAAAGTACAATATTATAAACCACTGAAATGATTATGAAGGTCATGTAGAAATGTGTAAAAGATATATGTGGTGTTGAATTTTTTCAAAGTAGACTAAAATGCCATGCACACTATGAATGTGCCTGTGTAATCATACATGCATATCAACAAAAGCTAGAAGCTAATAGATCCCATTGAACATGGTACTTTGGAATGGTAGGATTATGATGCCATTTTTCCTTTTGAAAAAATGCTTTTTACTGTATCTATAAACATTTTTCTCTCTCTCTCTCTGAAAGATTTATATATATGACTTTATATATATCATTTAAATATATGATTTTTATATATCATTATACACATATATGTAAATAAAATAAAAATATCTATCTATCTATCTATCTATCTATATATATATATCTCAGATAGACTGTCATGCAAAACAATTATATCGCCATCTTCTGGAAGCCAGTAAATGTCACAGGGATTGAGGCAAATAGAGTATTTTTGGGAAAGGAAATACAGATGTTTTCCTTTGAAGTCAAAAACGTATGCCATTTCAGGAAATTGAGTTGATTTTTCTTAGAGCTAAATTCCATAAGTAATTTACATCAGCCTCTTTTGTTTAACTCAGAAGGGACTAGTAGTAATCAGATCTAAACTGTACAGACCTACCTCTCTTAGGGGTTTCTATAGGGGTCCAGCACAAATAACACCCCTTTTTAATGACAAAATCTTTTACTGCAAAATCATAAGCATGTAATGCTGTAACATAACAATATCACACTCAAGTACACCATATGGCATTTTAGGTGAAATGTTCAAATTAACACTATAAGTTATTACACCCATATTATTACCCTTCCAACCACACTCAAGCAGGCCTTACTTCTGCTGGACCCTGTATTTTTTTTCCTTTGAAATGTTTTTCAAAATGTGTTACAATTGTGAAAATAATAAAAAACTTACAAGTTAGTAAAGGTGTCAAATTATAATAAACTTCATTTTGTTTCCCAGCTAGAGAAGACCTAAGATAAAAACAAGCATTTGGTTTTTTTTTAATTCATTCACTTGTTTTTGCATAGGCAGAGATTGTAGCTAGCTTGTCTAGCCTGGAGACAACCTTCAACAACTGGTTTTGAATAATTGAATATATTTGTCTTCCAAACAAGCAGTGAAACAAGTCATCGCAGCATCTCTAATAAGAAAATGTAGAAGGGGAACATAAGGGTTTACAGGAGGCATGCAGTGGAATTTGTATCAATATGTTATTTCAGAAAATAACACAATTACATTTGCACTCTCACAAAGCCATGGGTTGGATCCTGTTTCGTGAGTTTAACCAGTTCCCATGCTTGACTTTTATTGTGTGGTATCTCTACAAAATGCATTAGAGCTAGGGCCACCGTCCATCCCCCTATTTTCCCCTCTCTCCCTTCCCCTCCTTCTCTTATCTGTATCACTGCCACCTCCACCCCTGTCAGTCTGTTCTTCACACTGTCTCTTCTTCACACTGCACCAGCTAAGGGTCACTTATCAGTCACCAAATGAGAGTATAGCTTTTTAAAGATAGTGACGGTATCTTTCCACTTTCTTATTTTCAGTATGTCAGTCAAATATTTGTTGAATGACTGAATGAATAAATGAATGAGTGGAAGACAGGAAGGAAGGAAGGAAAGAAGGAGGGAAGGAAGGTTATCCTGGTTCTAACTGTGGGCAGGTCATCACTTGGGGAGGTGACTGGCTATTAAATCTAATCCTTGTCAATGCTCTGGTGAGGATTGCTAGTTTCTCTCACATCCCTTCTCACCTTGTTACATGGTAACAGAAATTTTAGCTGGCATGTGGCTGCCCGCAATAAAATATATTTCTCAGCCTCCCTTGCAGCCTAGATGTTGCTGTGAAACTAGATTTTGGCCAGTGAGAAGTGAGTAAATGGAATGTGTGCAGCTTTGGGGCCTTAATTGGAAAGGGAGCGTCCTCCCTTGTCCCTCCCCCCTTCCTGTGGCTAGGGTGCACATGGCATGTGATGGCAGCCACCTTGGACTCCTCAAAGGAGAGCAATGCTTTGAAGACAGAAAAATCCTGGTCTCCGATGACTCCACAGACCAGACCTGTCCCACTAGGCCACCTTTGACATGAGAAATGCACTATTAACTTACAAACTAAGCTACCATTACATGGGGTCTTTTATACACAGCTAAGTCTACATCTTAACTCAAGCAAGATAGCTGCTGTAGGGAATGTGGTCACTCATCAAAGTGAGGAAGGCTTGTGGACTCCCACAGTCAGCCCGGTAGTCAGAGTGCACAACCCTTTAGGTGATATACTGGGTTGACCAAAAAGTTCAGGTTTTTTTCTGTAAGATGGTTCTAGTAGTGCTTAGTTGTCTATAATTTCATTCTAAACAATTTTGTTAGATTGTACTGTGACAGCCGTCACATCAGCGTGCATTTAAAAACACTTAGCAAAATTGGTGAATTTTTGTGTAGCCATTTTAATATTGAAGATGGAAGAAAATATGCAACATTTTCAACATATTATTATACTTTATTATTTCAAGAAAGGTAAAAATGCAACTGAAACACACAAAAAGTTTTATGCAGTGTATAGAGAAGGTGCTATGACTGATTGAACATGTCAAAAGTGGTTTGCGAAGTTTTGTGCTGGAGAGTTCTCACTGGATGATACTCTAGATGGTTGTGTTGACCAGTTGAAGTTGACAGTGATCAAATCAAGACATTGAGAACAATCAACATCACACCATGTGGGAGACAGCTGATATACTCAGAATATCCAAATCAATGAAGTTATTGGTGAAAATGAAAAATGTGTCTTTCATGGAAACTCTGTACAGACTTACTGGCCAACCCAGTATTAAAAACTGTCAATCATCACTGCCTTGAACAGATCAAAACAATCAGCATGAATACTTAAGAGACCCTGGGAAGCTGCTGTGATCTCATACATGTTATGTACTCATGTGGTTAGGGCAAAATGGACACAGACTGCAAATGACCCTGGAGTTACTGTTTTTTAGTCCCAAGTAAGAACCTATTTTAGTCCTATTTTGGTCCCAAAATTACTTAGTTAAATTCTTATTTCTGGGTATTTCTTCTATGCTTAACCTATAATTCTTCTTCACTACTGAATTTCTTGATAAAAGGTTACTCAGTTCCCCAAGGACATGATGCCCTTAATTTATGGCCAAGGTTAAGGGTTTCTGTTCTTCAAGATTCTTGCTTCCCCCAATACTAAGATTTTATAAAGACTTGGCAGAACCACGCTGAGCAATCTTCATGGTCTCTGAACCTCTGAATCCCCACTTCTTTGCTCAGGGCGTGAACTAGACCCTGAACATCCCTCCCAGATCTGACAGTTTAAGAATCTAAAAATCTCTAAACTGCCTTCAGTGAATACATTTTCTTCCATGTGCTCTATACATTGCACACTTTAGGTATCTCTTCTTCAACATACGTTTAGGAGCTTTTTAAAAAATTACAGTGCAAATCAGTATAGCCATAAATATAAAAACATACAATTAAAAGTTGTACAAAATAATCTACAAGCTTCTCTAGCTAGCATCTAGAAAGATCTGCTCATTCTATCATTCTGTGATGTTATGCCTCCTCCTAGCCCATTTGCATAGTTCTAGCAGAATTTCAAAATCTGCTTTTATTTCCTATTTAACCTCTTCCTCAAAAATTAATTTTGGAATTGGCTTACTCTTTTTCTAACCAAAACTCTGCAAACATCTGCTTAACTTTGCAAATAATTAAGCAGGATTGTCACACACTGATGATTAAAGAACAGATTTAGGACTTCGATGCCTTAAATTGAATTTAAAGAAATTGTTTCTTAATGTACTTACCTGCCCCCAAGGCTGTGGGCTGCACCCAGGTACTGCTGCAAACCAGGACCCAAAGGCAAACTAAATAAAATTACTGCTTCCTGATACACAATTCCCCAGAGAATATATCTGCAAAACAGCAGGAAGGGGTGGGAACAGAGGCACAGACACCTCGGCAGAGCAGCCTCAAACTTGCAGCCACTCTTGAGTCAGGTAACGCCCTCCACCAGCTCCATGGAGTTTAGAAAACTTAGCTCCTTTCCCCCTGGTCCCTTTTAATGAAATTAGAGAAAGCGAGGTCACATTTGAGTGGAGTCTGGAGGAAATTCCCAAGGCAGGTGGCAGACTTCTTTCCATAAAGTGATGTTTGTGCCTTTCAGCAGTTTCTCTGCTGAACTTGGGCCATTCGAGGGTAAGAGGACAAAACTGAAAACACCATGCCAGATCTCATTTGGAATCCAGACTATTAGATCTGATACTATTTAACTAGATCTTTCAAACTTCTCTGTAATTTATTTAATTTTAGACATTTGTTTACATAAGCATTTCATGCCATTGCCTTCTCTCTCCCCTACTCTCTCTCTCTCATACACACACAACCCCTGTACCTACCACTGAGAAAAATGTGGTGGAAATTTTCAATGCCATGTAATACTGATTCTTATCTTTTCCCAGTCAGTGTCTACTAACATTGACCTCTAACTTAAAAATGGCATCCAGAGGACGAATGTACCCAACATTGTTTCTCAGAGGTGCTGAGAACCAAGTTGGTTGCAGGGTATGAAGTGCAGGCCCAGTCCCATTTACACTGCCGTAACAACCTCCTGAGCCTTGTCCGTACAACGGGGTCAGAAATTAAGCCAGTTTCTCCTCCACCACCTGCAGTTGCCTTGCCCTCTTGATCGCTAAATCTAGCCGGTACCTCAGTCCTTTCCCTGCAAAGTGTCAGCAGCCTTTGCGCTTCGGACACTTCCTTCCCCTCTGCTTTGGCTATCCCTCCCCTGCACCACCTCCCCCCACACCTACCTCTCCATCCCAGACCTCTTCCCCTTCTCTTCCTCTGCCTGTGCATTCTCTGAGGTGTTCCTCCTACAGCCTGCTATGTGGCTCAGCTCCACTCCCATGGTTTACTTTTGCGATTGGCAGTGCCTTCCGCAATCCCCATTGCCAGTCCTGGCCTCCTTCCTGGGCTTCACTCTTCATCTCACTACCCATTGGACAGCCCCACCCAACATGGAACTTGTGTCCTGACCCCTCCAGGCAGTATTTTCTGCATCTATGTATGGCACCAGCACCCACCGGCCACCCCAAGGAAGAACTTGGAAACCACCATCTCCTCCCAACATCTGGTGGCCAACTGAGACCTGCCATTGCCACTGAGAATCATTCCCATCCCGCCTCCTCTCCTTTCCCATGGTCTCTTCACTGGGTACCATCTCCTAAATCACCTCCCTGCCTCTGGTTTTCAACCCGCACTTTTCTCTGTCACTGGCATGAGTGCCTAAGCATGTTTGGCTACAACATTCCTTGCCTCAAAGTCTTTGCCTACAGAACAAAATCCCAGTGTCTCATTGAGGTCCGCAGGTCTTCTGCGATCCATCTTCGAACAAGTTGGTCTCACACCGTTTGTACCACCTCTGGCCAGCAACACACTGGCCCTGCTGTGAAGGGTTCACTCTGCGGGGTTCTGCTGGGGCCTGGCCTGCTCTACGCTGCTTCTTACCCTGATACTAGAGGAAGTGATTGTCTCCTGAAGTCCCTTCATAACTTGTACACTCCTGTGTTGCACAGTGCACAATCAATTTTAATTGTGCCCGTTTGTCTTCCCTTTTCAATTGTAAGCTCTTTTGGAGGATTCATACATTTCAGCTTGTCTTTCCAGGGCA
Source organism: Trachops cirrhosus (assembly GCA_028533065.1). NCBI lineage: Eukaryota > Metazoa > Chordata > Mammalia > Chiroptera > Phyllostomidae > Trachops > Trachops cirrhosus. The sequence continues at coordinate 83,534,147 of CM052539.1, forward strand.
TTGGGTAAGTGGCTCACATTAGGTCACCTCCCCACAACTCTTCTAGAAGAAATGGCCACAGCCCTCTATTCCCACTTCTGCCTATATGTGGTACCAGATTGAGTCCCTCGGAGCCAACCCTTGAGAGGCAAACTTTGGTTCCCAGCACTTTCACCACACCTGCCACCACCAAGTACCACATCCCCAAGCTAAACCCCCTCTTTCCCTCCAGCTCCAGGAGGGGAAACCAGCTCAGGAAGTAGGTGGCTATAAAGAGTAAACAAACAAAACAGGGGACTAGCTGCCTGGCAACCTTTATAAGAATCCTTTTCAGATCACGGTCACAGCAAACAATGGGCTATTTACTAGCTTTTAGGAGCTACTAATTAGAGGAGGAAATTGTTATCTACCCCACCCCAGAGGGTAAGTAGGCCTAGGGCCACTAGCAGATCAGCGAAGGGGCCAGACCTTTCCTCAGCCAGCAGCAGGGAAACGAAAGGCATGTTCTGTTGTCTACTGTCTACCTTCTACCATCTGTGCAAAAGCTGCTGCCACAAAATTGGACTTCTCATTTCAGGTTTTGGCTTTACCAGTCTTAAACCAATGTTTAATGACTTTTTTCGAGTCAAGTGGTCCCTATTCACTTCCCCCTTGACAGGTATGGAGAGCCTTCTTTCTCCCACTCCTGTCCAGTGGTTTGATCTAGCTTATTAATGGACAAATTATTATTGAAAAGAACTCCATCAATGTCCAGGCAGGAAATGCCCTGTGAATCCCACAAAGCCTCCTGACCCTCCCTCTCCATTAAAAAAAATCTTACTTCGAATACTCAAATGCACTACTAGAACCAGTTTGGCAAATTAATTTTAATATACAGATACAAAACAAATATAGATTCACAGCATTTACAAGAAATCATTCAAATAACATTGTAAATATATGTATATATTTTTACAAAAACTTCATTCAACAAAAATACATTTCAAGTCACAGTGCTCTTGTACGACACCTTTCAGCTGTCCACAGCCAGCCCACCAGTTTGGGAGCTGTCACAACTCACACAGATCACATCATCTTGGTGTTGATGAGTTAAAATGAAAAGGTTACCAAAAGCCTTGCAAGTACATTAAGTCAAACATGAATGACTCTAACACTTATAACAGGAATGAATTATGAAATCACAGAATCAAATGAAGTATTTTCCAAATACAAATGTTGATGCCTAGGGAATAACTAAAGGCAATATTGTTATATATGTTGAAGCTAAGTACATTTGCATCGAATATTTAAACTTTTGGGTTTTTCAAGGTCAGATAGTTTTTTTTTTTTCTCCTGAAATCTTTTGAACTCCACCTTTACCACATCCGTCCTGAGTGCAGCATTAGCCAAGTGACACTTTAACAGAGAGAACAATATGTAGGTGAAGCCCATTGCTGGGGACAACTGTGTTTGTGCAGTTTGTCCTGGTTGGTTTGTGTGTATCCCGTAGCCTGGAAAGGACATTTGTTCACACTTGCTGGCACTGTCCTGTGAGGGACACATCTGTTTCTCTCCTCAACAAAAAATAATACAGCCATTTCCCCCCTAACTCCAGGTAGTCAGACTGTTCTACTCTGGCTAAGTAAGGTGATTTTATTAAGGAATATCAGCAGTGTGGGCACATTATTATCTCCAACTGATAAAATATCGCATCTCATGGCTTTTACGAAAGATTTCTATTGTGAACCAAATTTTCAATGAAATGTACTTTTGCTGTGTCTAGTATTGAAGGGATTTTCTGAACAGGCACTAAATTAGTCTTCATCTAGATTAGGTACACAAAGATACAATAATATTCAGAAATAGCAGGGAGATGGAAATGAAATGTTTTCAATTACAATATCAGATCCAGGTGAAAAGATCAGATCTACTGGAAATGAACTATACAGATGGGTCCCATCAAAGCTCTGGCAAGCTGCTGCCACTCTTTTTCTACTTTTCAGCCCAAAGACAAAGAATGCTACTTCTCCAGGATTTTATAAACATTCTATTTCATGATTGTTTTTTTAGCTTTTGCAAGGTTGTCCTACATTTTAGGTATGGTCAACATTGGGGAGGTTGCTCTTGACCCAAGGCCAGTGCAACTTCCTTTCGACAGAGTTGTCAAATTCTGAAATATGAATGATGGAATAGGTGAAGTTCATCAAGATTCTATATCATCTCTTCTTTTTTTGGTCTACCAGTTGTGCAATGTAGGGTTCAAAAGAGTGAAAGAAAGAGAAAGTGAAATACCCAAGAAATTCATACATAATCTGTATAGAGACTGTTTTTTCTATACTTTTCAAAGTGGAACATGTGACTTAAGTCAGGAAGGAAATTTGGCAAACCAAAATTAGGCTACTTGAGCCATCTATTCTTTTTGAAACTCTGGCATTTAGTAAAACAACTGAAGCTAGACATGTCAACTTAAAGAAGTCAAAGGACGTTCTGTCCTTTTAAATCTATTTTAGCAGTTTTCAAAATCAACTGAAAACCCAAGCAGGACCCACCCAGAACAGATCTTTGAACAGGTGATTCTCACATGGTACAGAGCTGACAGGCCCCAGGGGCCCTGCAGGCCTGGGTATCTGAGCTCTGTGTTCTTCTTCTTCTTCTCTTTTTTTTTTTCTTTTTAAAGATTTTTATTTATTTTTAGAAAGAAGCGAAGGGAGGGAGAAAGAGAAGGAAACATCATTGTGTGGTTGCCTCTCACACGCCCCCTACTGGGGACCTGGCACACAGCCCAGGCCTGCGCCCTGATCTGGGAATCAAACCTGCAACCCTTTGGTTTGCAGGCCAGCACTCAATCCACTGAGCTACACGGCAGCCAGGTCTGAGCTTCCTATTCTTGTTAGGAATCCACGAGTGAGAGGTGGGGACCAAAGTCAGGACTCAGCTAGGAAATAAGTCAGGACTTGTCACAGAACTTAAAGCATTTCTTCATTGCCCATTAATAAATATTAGCAAATGGAAGCCCACTGAGTGGTTCTTTATTCACTGAATACTCATTTAAAATATAACCTAAGCAAATAATTCTCTTTGCTTCCTTAAAGTAATTCTCTTATATTAAAAACAAAGCACAACCAACTGTTCAAAACTGCTGTATATACAAAGAACTCTACTGTAGCACACAGACCCCTACAGTTATTGCTGAGAGGCCCACACAAAGCATATTTAGTATAGTTTACAAAACATAACATTTTTGTTAGTAAAAACGTCAGTTATATAAATGTGACTAAAATTGAGATTTCTTCTCAAAAATGAAACACACACACTCATGCATGCACTCACAGCACCTCCTGAGAAGCCTCCTCACAGCAGCGGCTGGGGTTGTTGGCCACGGGCCAGTGCGACCTCCCAGCAACACTGCCCAGCAGTGAGTGCCTGGAGGTGCAAAGCAGGCTCAAGAACAGGAACGACTTTCTGACACTGCTGCAGGATGCTGCGCTGAGCCTCACCAGAGAGGCCAAGGAGTTTGTCCCCTTGCTGCAGGACTTCACCTCCTTCAGGAACAGCTCTGGGTGTGAGGAAGAAGGGAGGGGAGGAACTGCACACCCAGAGACTCAGATTACACCTCTGTGTTTGACAGCACAGGTTTGTTTATGCTCAAGCATGGGTCTAGTAGAAAAAAGAACTTTCTGAGAGTAGCATACAAAAAAGAGATTCTCACATAGAAAACCACAAATTGTGACATACAATACCCTCCCATCCAGTGCACTAAGTCAATTACAATGGCATCTCGCTTGCAGAGCCTGTCTTCTCCAGACATATTTAAAAGTTAGTTTCATCAAAATTTACAACATAGACTAGGAAAAACTGTTGATAGGTATCAGACCATGTGGCCCTCGTTAAAAAAAGACTGCTCTCTCTGAGTTAAGTTCTCTTTTATAAAGAGGGACTCTTCAGAAACCTGATGACATGCTAATAATGGCATGGTCAGCACTGCTATTTGGGTTCATGCAACCGAGTGGGCTCCACATCCGCAGCTGGACCGCTCAGAAGCTCATGCTTTCCCAGGGGAATGTAAATGCCATTATAACTTAATTGTTAACGGTACCAGGAATAACTAATGGAGTGAGAATGCCTTTTGATTGGTGTATTTGCATACTCACTTTACCATAAAATTAAAATGAATGGGTTTTTATATGGCAAGTGGGTATATTTGAATAGTTTTAGTTTATGACGTGTGAGTAGACATGGTTTCCAGTCATGGAGTCACACACTGTGTACCTGACTTGAGAAGGGCCAATCTAGCCCGTGTAGGACTTCCTCTGCCTCCCTCCCTCTCTGGAAAACAGCCTTAACATTAGGAGACTGAAGTCACTCTTCTTTGCAGACCTCCCTGCCACACAACAGGCTCATCCCGCTTTCCCCTCCAGCCTGTAGGGGAGAGGAACCTGGCAGGATGAAGACTGCACTACCTCGTGGCAACTGTGTAGGTTCAGATGGCACCTGGGACACCATGTCTGCAGTAAGTCCCTTCCTAATACCATGGAAGAGAGATGAGGCTTACCCATGCCAGCAACAGGTAGTATCGTCCCAATTCCAGGATTACCACTGCCTTCAAATCAAATGCAAAAGCACCACACTGTCCTACCTTCCTCATGGCACTTTGGACCTGGGCTGCACACAGCACTCATCACCAGTGAGGCTCGCAGGGCCCTCTGCTCAGCACTCACTTTAGAGTACGTCACCAGGTCCTCAGTCTTGGCTGCCTTGGCACAGGTCACAGAGGGTTCCTGTGTACGTGAAAGCATCACCACCTTCTCCCCCTTCCAAGGAGGCAGCTGTGTCTCTGAAGACAGAAGGTCAGTCCAAGTCCTTCTCTTTGTTACTCATCCCCAAAAGAAGTTTCCAGCACTGGGTCCGAAGACTGTCCTTGGATTGTGCACAATTGAAGTGTGGCCCTCCCTGTTTTCATTTCTTGAAAGGGGTGAGTTTATGGAAGGTGTGCCAGAACAGCGAAGGCTTCCTCTTGGGTTCTGCCAGGGCAAACACCTGCTGCTGAGGGACGCTGGTGGGCACGGTGATGTGGCGCTGATGAATGGGGTGCAAGCTCTGGTGTGGGGGGGCGGCGGGGCATCCACTGTAGCCTAACTCGAGAGGAGAAAGACAGCATATGGGCTGAGGGTCACTTACCAGTCGAAAAGGGAAAAAAAACCAAAACCCAGCGCCAAGACTCGAGCTCTTAGCTGATTTTCAATTCATACTAATCGGAAGTACATCTGACAGCTGTCATAAGACGTTCAGCCCATAGTATGTGTGGAGATTTGCTGTAGATTACCTCACTGAATCCTCACAAAAATCGTCCCAGGAAGGGATCGTTTAGCGCAGCGTGACCAGAAGGACACAAACCAGAAAGCATGCGGGAACCGCTGTGGCCGCACCGTGGTAAGTGGCAGGATTAGAGCGGGGCCGCTGTTCGGGGGACATGGGGCAACATGCCGCCTCCGCCCAACCCTGCTCTGTCACTCCCTAGCTGTGATTACTGGGAAATGAGTTGGTTTCTGTGTCTCAGTTCCCTAAATCTAAGGTAGGGACAACGGTGCCCGCTGGGTTGTGAGAATTACATGAGTTACCAGAAGTAGTGTGCCTAGAATAGTGCCCCCAATACTTAATCAATTTAATCAAAACTACTGTATTAGAGTCAGCATTTTAAATTTCTGCAGAGGTCATTAAAAAGGCTTATTGAAACTAGCTACAAGACCACACGGTAACTGTGAAAGTCAGCATGGTAAGAGGAAAGAGTGTGGGTTTGGAAGGAGCAAGGACCTCCGTTCAGAATCTATCCCTACCTCTGACTTACCACTAGGCCCTCCTCGTCTCCCAGGACAATAGGGAGGATGAAACGAGGTAACTCATGAAAGTGCCTGAAAGGTGATCATTCACTCTGTTCTTCAGAGGCTACTTGCTAAGCTAGTGACTCTTAGAAGATACAGAAACAAATACTTTCTAACACACCGGTAGACCCCGCCAGTAAAAGTCACCTGCCAGTAAAAGTGGAGATGTCAAAAAAGAACACACAGTGGATTGTTCTGCCTTGAACATATTTATGACTTGGCGGGGAGGGGTGGGATTTCTGCATTTGATTGGAGGGAGCAGGAAAGTTATGACTGTGCTGTGGGTAATGAATTCTTGGTGTAGCAGTTGACAGCTTATCACAGTTCTAGGCTGAACTGATCTTTGTTTTTGTATTTTCAGTTAGGAAAATACTGAATAGATAAATATCATAGGGTGAGTACCTCTTGGAGTCAATCCGAATTAATTTTATAAAAATATAATATTTTTGGAATAAAGACCTTCAGTATTTCTGTTGGGCTAGAGTATCAGTATCACCTATGTGAGCACAATCTTGGCTTGCACGTCAGGACCCTGCAGTATGTGCCCTGGGCACTGATATTTTTAAATAGCTGCTCAGGTCCTTCTGATGTGCAGGGAGGACAGAGAACCCTGGCCCTAAATAAGCTAGTGTGTCTTCCTGTTCCTTAATGCATCGCATGATGTGATGAGCATCAGATCTTTTTTCTTACTTAAATTAGAATGTAGCCTACAGTGGACACGCAGTTGGGGTTGGAGATTTCCTCCTATGGGCCCAAAAGATACAGGAGAGGTTGATGTGCCTCAGACTAGTGACGACACCATCATCCCCTCAGAACAGGGAGGCCCTGGTTTTAATCCCAAAACCGATACACTTTACAGAGATGGAGGCATCTGTAGAACTTACCTTTTGACTTTCCATGTCCTGCCTTTTGAGCATTTAACATGGCAAGTTTCTTTTGATTTTCAGAAATTTCCATTCCTGGATTTAGAAGCAAAGGTAATATGTATTCAAAACAAGTGAAAACATTTTAGAATAAAACTTGTGCCTTAACCCATATTACCCCTGAGGTATTCACCATAACCTGAAGCAAAGAACCTTAATCCTAGAGGAACTAGGAGAGGCTGAAAAGATTGGAAAAGGAGACAGAAGGAGCAAGAATTATCACAAGGATGGCCACAGAATTTTCTAAACCAGGACCCTGGAAAGACTGAGATGGAGTTCTAGTACTGTTGGTAAGGAGGCACTGACCACTTGTGTAAACCCAGACAAGAGTTCATATGGAGTCACCCCAATTACCTCCCTACAGAACAAGGCCCTGGGAGGAGTAGACAAATCAAAGGGGCCCCCAGTCCTGCTCACCCACCTGCTGTGGAAGCTGTGCGAGTTTTATTCTCCCCCTAACACAGGTAATACTTGAGTGATGGGAACTAGGTTGGTTACTCCAACTATAGGGAGCGTGAGGAGAGAGGCAAGGACAGAGGTGGAGGAGGCTCACACTGATGGACTGGATCCTGCCCTGGGCAAGGCTTCCTCCTGGGGAAGGAGACCTGGGCTATGCCTCTGCTACCTGAGGCCACTCGCCAAGACTCGCCCTCTACCTTTGAACACTCTGCTCTCTGTGCCCTGGCTCCTCCACATGCCTGATATCAGTCCCCAACGTGTCCTTCAGGCTCTGTCCACTGACCCCTGGCTTCTATTGCCTCCGCGGCCCGTGCAGCCCTCCCACCCTCTGAGCCCAGCCTGGCTAATGGCATGATGACCCACATGTCGTGTATTGGGCACCTAGGTTGACACAACATTTTCGTTCACTCACACCCACATCACAGACTCAATGGCTCCAAGAGTGCTGCATGCAGCCATTCATTCATTCATTCATTCATTCACTCATTCCTGTCTTCTGAGCACCAGCTGTGGGGAAGCACTGAATTGCAGAGGTACGACATCAGCTCTCTTCTTGTTTCTCCTGCTGAGGGGCAGAGTTGAAAGTATTTAGAATGCCATTTAAATATTTGGTTCTATCTGAGGAAGAGCCAAAACACTCCAAATTAGAAATGATTTCAAGGCCTGCACCAGACAATGTTACATTGCAGGTAAAAGTCAGGATTTTGCAGATCTCTCATTTTGCATCTGAACTTACGTGACCTTCAGCTATCTGAAGAATTCTTGGCATGACGGAGTGATGAACCTTATTCCAATGAGACCCGAGAGTCAAAAGCTGCATCAATACATGGAAGTTGCTGGGGTTCAGCTTTCCTCTTGGAATAAAGGATACTTTCACTTAGTAGAAAGGGCCACCTGTGAGCAGTGGGCTCTGTGCCATTAGAGGTCAAGGTATGAGCCAGTGCTCACCTGTTAAGAGTGTTTCAGAGGAGATTCCTGCTTCTGATGGCAAGTCACCCTGATGACTTGTAGAGCCCTTTCTACTCTAATATATGATCCCACGAAACCTCCTCTGGGTGACAGTGCCATCCGTGGCCAAGCCTGGGGCCAGTGGTGGTGACACATGCCATGGTGGGGGCCAACACAGTACCTCCTGATTTCATTCCAGCTCTCCTCATGGCAGTGGATCAGGAACTGAAAGGGGATGGCCTTCTCCTGTATCCTGCACCACACCACCTTTGAGGTCTGGGCCCACGAGGGCTGCAGAAGTGAACATCCTTCATCCTACCTCATCTCTAGAGGTCCATGGTCCCTGTGGCATCCTGACTTCCATTCAACAGTTTGTGCTCAAACCCTATCGTGCTGGGAGGCACTACCTCAGCTCAGAGACTGAGGGTGCCACCATTGTAAATATCAGGCTCAATGGTGCGTCTCACAGGCCAGTCGATACCTGGAGGGGAGCAGAGCTGCAGAGACCAGGGCAATCCTGAGCATGGATTTCACTGCAGCACAGGAGGCTTCGCGGCTGAGATGGGGAATATGCAGGCAGGTATGGGGCCGGAATGGACTGTGACAGCAAGGTAAATTTAAAGCGCTTTAAAGGCACAGCTGAAGAGGAAGCCTCAAGGATCACCTTGTATTTCTCATGACCTGGGTGACAGTCACCAGAGTGTGACTCAGTCTCCTGGGCACACTGAGCTGGTTTTAAATGTTACTTGGTCATCATGTAAGAGTGGGCAAAGGCCTTGGCCTCAATTTTGTCATCTGTAAAATGGGTATGGAAATAATATCTATATTTTGAAATTAAATGAGACAATCTCTGCAACTGTGGAGCACAGCTCTGGCACATAAATATTGCTAGTAGTAACTACATCTGTCATGGCCTGTCATGTAAGCAAGTTTAGAAATATTTACAATTTGCAAATCCTTCTCTTTTCTGAAGGGTGGGGTTTAGCTCTTTGGGAGAAGGCTGGAGGGTGAGGCTCAAAAGCTGAGGCCAACAACACCCTGTGGCACTGAGGTGCTGCTTACCCATCTCCTGGTCCTCCTGCACCCGTCTCCTTTCATCCTCACAAGCCTGCAGCCACCTTGCCTTGTCTTCTTGTTTCTTGGCACAAAATAGATGCACCTCATCAGTGGTTTTGCTGACAAGCTTGAAGGCATTTTTCACGCTGAGATTCCAGTCCTTGTCCCGCCCATCCTCTAGGTCCACGAGCTCCATGTCATCCATGTCCACGCGGCCCCTGTAATAGAGCACGTCCCTGCGCAGCAGGTCCTTCTTGCAGGACACCAGCTGGTGGTCAAACAGAAAGAATGTCCGCTGCTGGCTCTTCCCTTGCTTAGTGATCCTGGTCAGCTCCCCAGAATGGATCAATTCTGAGCTTCGGTCTAAAGTGTCCTGTCCCTGGAAGATGAGAAAGAACACACTCTAAGTAAGACCTTCCAGTTTCCATGCCTTCAGGTGTTACAGATACAGGACAAGACCTGGCCCAGAATCTTCCCCAGGTTTTCTGACTGCCTGAGGCCCATTCACCAGTGGCCAGAACCTCAAAGACCATTTAAAACCTTGGTTTATTAGTCTTCTTGTGTGTGATATTTCGTTTGTTTCTTTCCTACTCGGTGGGAAACTGTTACAGTGCCTCTATGGAATCTGAAGTGTCTCCTTTTGTCAGAAAATTGGTGAAGAGCCTGCCAGATTGACAGAGTCTGACCATGATCTGGCATGGCAGCTGGCCCAGGCTGACCCAGGGAGAACGAGGACCGCAGGCAGGTCTGTGTGTGGACGCCGCACTGTGGGCACTCTGGCTCCAAGGCAGGCATAGAGCAGCTCCCCTGGAGTAACTAACTAGGGTCTTTGGAAACAAAAGGCCGGATGGCATATTACCAGAAATAAACTGGTAAACTTCTGACGATAAATTATCTGCTAAGTGCCAGAGGTCAAGAACTCATGGAAACCACACTTTTATCATATTTAGGTTGGGTCTAATCCAATGGAACTTTATGGTACGTGGTATGGCATTGGCTTTTAATTTTACAAATTAAAGATTTTATTCTCCTTTAATCTCAGTCATACACACTATTTTTTTTTTTGGTAGGCAAATGCTCTGACTTGAAAATGCTTCTTCTATTTACTTGCCTAGTGCAATTCTGTCCCCTATATTCTTCACCTGCAAAATAAGAGTTACACTCAAGGATCTCCAAGCTCCAAAACTCTATAAGCCCCTTGAAATACAAGTATTTCTTTCCCATTTTTACCACTATTATGTACTTTAGTTAAAAACCTAACTTCTCAACCCAAACTTTCACAGTCCTTCAGGACAATGAGTTTTGACCAATCAGTTTGATGTAGGATGAATCTCGCTTGTTCTAAAAACAATATGAACAGCATCAACTTTATTCTTAATAATGGCCACAGAGCTTAGTGGTTACCAGCACAGACTGAAGCCAGGCTGCTGCCTTTGTTTGAATCCAGTTTAGCCACTTCCTAGCTTTGTGGCTGGGACAAGATACTTAACTATTCTGTGCTTCAGTTTCCCCATCTGTTAAATGGGAGTAGTAACCCCTACTTCACAGGACTGTTGAGAGGATTAAATGAGTTCCCACATATAAATGGCTTAGACCAGTGCTAGGCATGTGGTAAACATGATGCAGGCGCTAGCTATCATCATTGCTTGGTTTTATAAATAGATAAATAAATGTGTGCACATGCGCATATGCCATTATTATAGGCTGTGTTAAGCCCTGCATCTGCAGTCGAATCTAATCCTTACAGTAGCCCTATGAGTTAGGTAATAGTTTCCTCTCCACTGTGTAGATGAAAACACTGACTGTCCCCAGTCCACAGAGGGCTACACACAGGCAGCCCAAGCAACTCCACAGTCCACACAATCATTTGCATTTTAAATGTTCTCCAGCTGCTCTCATGAAGCTTTTACTCTCTCGCAGGAGAGAGGCATAGGCAATAAATTAATTACAGACACTCTTTAGACTATTTTTGGTGGAGGTGCGAGGTAAAGTAGTAGACTTAAGTTCAATGATATGCCTCAAAATGTATATAGGTATCCTCTGCTTTTCAAAAGTTCTCTTTATACCACTTTACTTTTACTAAAGACTTACATTAGTACCTGTTTTTGCTAGCTGAAAAAAATCCAAGGAGAATTTTCATTTTTACCAAAAAAGGCGAGGAGTGAAAATAGAGTTCAGCGTTTGTTTTGCAGCAGCTGTTATAGAGGCAGCGGCACCCTGAGCAGTGAGAGCGGCCCCTTGAAGCTCCTTCCCTGGGAACCACACTCAGCATCTCAGCATCAAGTTGCAAGAGCTTTGGGCTGTGTTTGTGAGCATCTGTGCCTTATCTTGGTTTATTCTGTGCATCCATCAGCAGGATGTGTCCCAAGATACTGGTCTTTGGCTTTGCACCATTTCAGCGTATGAAAGGTTTCATAGGAAGGCTCTAATTTAGAATAGCAGAGGAATCCTGTGTACCATAAAGCCATGAGTATAAATTATCAATCATAGGACATTAAAGTATGTCATTCAACTAGACCAGGGGTGTGTGTGGTGGGGGTGGGGAGCGTGTGAGTGGTGATGGACGATGTGTATGTGTACTGGGGGTGTGTGGTCCACTTACCTCCCAACCTACGATGGACACCTGCCACCGTGCTATCTTGTCTATGCTTTCCAGTTTGCGTTTGTGCTCATTGATCAAACAGGCTACATTCTTCATGGCTTCATATGCTGCCTTTATGTTACTGTAATCACTGAAAAGTGGGAGGTTAATTTTAACCATGACATGCAACTCGCAAATGAAGACTGACAAAATAATGCACTCCATCCCTGATTTGTATACTAATAGTCTAGACAATGTGACATTTAAACAATAGCCATTGTTTCCTTTTCCTTGTTCCTCCATGAATAGGCTACAGTCTGCATAGGTTAAGGGAACAGACCAAGTGCAATCCAGAATTCTTTGGGATAAGAATGTTGTCCTTCATCTCCCAGAAATTACCATGAATGAAAGTAAATGCCACAAGAAATGTTTTAATCACAGTGACAATGAATGACTTTCATTACTGAAGAAAGGACAGTCTTTATCATTGCTTTCATTCTGATACAGCCAGTTTTGCTACAGAAAGTACTTTAATAACCACTAACCGTGTTCAAGAGTGATACTTTGCTCTGAGTCCCATCTTTCACATGGCTTGGGCAAGGACACCAGAGGACACAAGCCACAGAAGGCTGACAGAGTAAGTTATGTAAATGCTAATGTGGCATTTACCTCATCAGCAGATCTTTGTTTCTGGCACTTTCCATATGCTACAGTCAAATCAAACTAAAATGTTGCCCCCAGCAGGCTCCTGTGCCCAAGGCCTCTAAGACTGAAAAAACAGAAACTATAGTTCCAATCTACACACAGGCTGAGATGTCCAGTGTTTAAAACTTTCACATTCAAGCTTTGCTCAGGGTAAATAACTTTCACATTCTACACAATCTGAACACTTCTTCCCATAGAGGTACTGAAAGTGACAAGCCTGACACCTGAGCTTGTCTGCCACTGACACCCTGGGAGGCTCCAGGGAGAGCTCAGGGCCCCAGCACGCCATGGGGAGAGACTGGGCCTGGCTTCCCACGTGGCCTCTCTCTCACCTGTGCTCCTGCGTGGTGTACTTGAGCAGCTCCGCCAGCTGCAGCGGGTACTTGCAGATCTTCTGCACCGGCGTGAGCAGGAAGCCATCAATAGCAATGTCGATCATCTGCTGCAGCAGGCGGCAGGCCTCAAAGAAGTGCCGGTACCTGCCCTGCTTCATTAGGTTGGACAGCTCGGCGCAGGCGCCGGGGTGGTTGTTACAGTACTCGGAATAGATCGCAAAGCCCTCTTGCTGGGGAGGAGAAAGCAAGCATCATCAGGCTATGGGTGGCTGTGGGCTAGACAACAGCAGGCAACAGCCTGTTCTATGTGAGGGGCATTCCTGGGAGGAGGGATGTGGCACCCCGAGTCCTTTTGCAATGTTTTTCATGCCTGCATGAGAGGTCTGATGTCCTCTGTGGGAAGGGGCCATTTGCCGACCCTCCAGGAGGTGCAGGGAAAGTTTGCTCTAGGGCTCAGAGCCCCAGTCCCCTTCCAGGCAGCCTTCCACAGACTGAAAGGGTATGTCACTGGTAAAGGGTGTGCCACAGGTGCACCGAGCTTCCCCAGAACGGTGTTCTCTGCTGACACCCTCCTCACCCCACCTCTGATCTAAGAGAAGGTCAACTTGCTCCTTTCTTTCCCTGATAAACTCCTTGACCATGACCGAAAGGTGAGGATTCAAAACCTCTGCCTTCTCACCACAAGTTTCCTCCTTAATATCCTAACACCTGGCTTCCACATGTGTGTTACCCTCCAACCCCCAAAGGTAAGCCCTCTGCTCACTTCCTTGCCCCTTGGGTCACTTCCAGGCTGCGGCCACCCTGCCAGCTCTCTCCATGACACCTATCTTTCTCCTGACCTCTGCAGAGCCCACTCCTTCCCTCTCTCCATCCCCATTGTGTGTGTGCCTCCCTCCCTTCCTCCATGCTCCAGGAGCAGGTTTGGGTCCCAGTTCTTAGGCCTCATGGGGTCGATCTTCCCACCTAATTACCCCCATGGCATGTTCAGCTATTTGAAAGCAACCACCTGGGGACCTGCTCCACTCTACTGCCTCTATGAAGCTATTGGGTCCAGCAACCACAGAGTGCTGCCTGAGGAGGTGGTGGTGGTGGTTGTCCTTGCTGCTATTACTATTATGCCCTGGCCATTTTGGCTGAGAATAAAATCTTCTTCCTCTGAAGTATTTTATAATTAAATAGTGGTAGCCATTCATCAGTTAAATGATACACTCATGCCATCATCACACAGCAGGCACACGCATGGGTCCCAGAACCACACGCTTCAGTCTGAATTCCCACCCGCCACTTACTAATGTGCAACCCAGGGTCAGCGACTCTCTGGGCTTCAGATTCCTCATCTATAAAATGAGGACAATAATCATACCTATTTCACAGCAGCATAAAATCGAACAAGACCCTGAAAATAGTGCTTAACATATAATAGACAATTAATAGGAATTATTAAAAAGTACCCCAAACTGCATAAAAGTGGGAAGATTCTGGAAAAATGGACTTGGGTATTTAGCTAAAGATTAGCCATATAAACCAATCAACCTAATTTACAAGTGACATCTCCATTCTATGGGAAATTAATCTAGTAAGCAAACACAGTTCAAAAAGAACTCATATTTTTAGTGAGGAAACATTTCAAAATTATTTAACCAGATGTTATGAATAAAGAAGTGACGGGTGACATACATGTTGAAGAAAGCAGGATCCTATTTCACTTAAATGAGGTTCCTCTTTATTATACTGTTTCTCAAGGTCTTTCAGGAACTTTCTTTGGAATTTGTAAATGTCTTCAATGTTTCCAAAAATGGTGGCTAGTTGTGCAACAGTAAACATTCCCGTATGCTTGCGACACTGCCGTATATAGCCCTGCAAAAGGGAAAGTGAGCTGTAAAGAACTGATTTGGAAACTCATAGAAATTATTTTTTAATAACATAGTATTTGGGGTCCAAAGCTATTGTCTTAGAATAGATTTTAATTAGAGAAAATTATTTTAACTTCTATGGGTCTCTGATGGGATAATCATACTTTTGTGATTATAATGTGCCATATTTTTTAAACAAAAGAAAAAAGAACAGATAGGTGTGGCTAGATATATCATTCAAGAAACGATTAAAGTTTATAGCTTATACTCATGAAACAAGTGGTTTGGTTTCAAATAGTAGCTCAAACATTGGTATTATTACACTTTTTCCTAAACTCTTCAGATAATCATTCTCCTATCCCTAATTTCATTCCACAGCTGAGAAGACTTGTCACATATGGAACTTCATCGCTTGCTAAATAGTTCACGCAGCTCTGCCCACTGTCCGAGCCAAGAGCCAAGAGCCAAGAGCATCTCCCCCAGGATTCTACCATCACCTACAGTTTATGTACAGCATAAATCTGTCAATCTCTAGCCCGAGGCCTATCCTAGTTAAAAACTATTAATTATACACACTGTACTATACCTTAGGTAGAAGTTAGTGGGGTAGGAAGGAAAAGCCATAAATATATGTAATAATTATTCTCAAAGTAGCATCATGTAATTGCAGACTAGACTGACTATATGGTAAAGTCCACACCACCGACTACTTGGTATGAATTTTATCAGAAAGACAATGTAAAGGTCCAGGGTATGAGCTCTGGGGCAGACTGCCTGGTTTAAGCCCCACCCCCACTCCCTAACATCTCAGCTCCCAGGTTCCTCATCTGTGAAACGGGGCTAAGTGGTCCTGCCTAGTGGGAGGGTTGTGAGAGTAAAATGAGCTGATTCAGGTAAAGGGACAGCACATAATCCATGCTCGATCATTATTAGCAATTACTTTTTTATTTTCCTAAAATGTTACTTTAAAGAAACTCCCTTAGCCATATATTTATACAGAAGAAGATGGTTGGTATAAATCAACTAAACACTGGTTATACTGCATCTGGCCAGTTAGTCCAGTCACAACTGTGCCACTGTCTCACTGCAGCTCATCCTCAGTGCTGAACCGTCACAGCTGAGTGGGGTGCGCAGCAGTCAGCTGAGTGGGGTGCGCAGCATTCCGGCACTGTTGGAATGAGCACCAGGGCCAGCAACAGTTTAGTTAAGTGCTCACACAAAACCCATAAAAATGAAAAACATCACAGGAGAATGAAATGTATTGCACAGCAGAATTATCATAACGCTGTAGAATGTAGCCTTGGCTGTCACTCCATAAAACCAGTTTTTTTGTTTGTTTTTGTCTACATCTAAATGACTCAGAATCTCATCTGGGCAACAGTGATTAGAGGCAGTGGGGCTGTAGACAGTGAGGAACATTTGATTCTTTGTAAAGTCCAGAGGGTTTCACTTACAAGGTGTTGCCTTCTCTGACAGTCACTCACCCGGAGTGATCTCAGAGTTCAGCCCTGAGAGAGAGAGTGGGCTGCAGCGGCAGGTGGATAGCCATTTACATTCACGTGCACTTTACAAGTGAGCAGTCTGTGCAGGGACCCGAGGAGTACATGGCCGTGAGGGGAAACGAGGGCTCTAGAAAACTGTGTAAATAGGAGGGTCTGACTGGGGACAGAAGAAAACCATAGGGGCCTGTCAAAGAACCACGCGGCAACCTCAGTGAGGCCACATGTCTGGTGTCTCACCTCACAGATGTCTTTGAGGTGCTTGATGTACACCCGCTCCGTGTTCATGATCTCCTGGATGACATTGGTCCTCATCTGGTGCTTGTTCTCTGAGTGTTTATGGCGGCTCCTGCCAGCGTCCTCCTCTGGCTCCTCGCCCTGGGTGCTGCTGGAATTCTCTGACAGCTCTTCCTGATTGACACGCAACTGTGGTGCACACATGGGGAATAGGTGACCCAGGGAGGCCTCCCTGGTTCCACTTCCCCAAGCCCAGTAAGGGAGGCAGCCTGACCCTCACCTGCCCTATGTACTTGGCAGAGCCACACGGCGCCAGAGGCTCTAAACCAAGCAGCAGCGTCAAAACACTGGTTAAAAGTTTTCCTTCAACCCACTTGAATTTCTAAAAGGTTCGATTAAAATGATGACAAAGAACTAAATCTGTACAAAGAGTGAGTTTGGCTGGAACCACTCAGCTGCTCCCCAGAGACAGCTGTGAAAGTGGAAAGTGTCGCCACTCACTCTGACGAAGCTGGCAGGGAACCAGGCTTCCTTGTCCTCGCTCCGGCCCCACCACCAGTCCTTGTGAGAGGCTTCCAGAACCTGGATGACATCTCCTGCCTTGAAGCCCAGCTCCTGGTCATCCATGGTCACGTGATCCCACAATGCTTCCGCGCACACCACACTGCCATCGCTGATCAGCTGGAAGGGAGAAGGTGGGTGCTCAGTGCAGAGGTCAGGTGGGCAGAACAGGGAGGGGGTCTGTGTGCTGTCTCAGGGTCAGATGCACACCTCCTGGTTTTCGTTTGTATGCACCAACGGCTTTGGTCAGTACTTCCTGATTGTCATACAGAATGAACAGAGGAAAACATGCAAGGGAAAAGAGAAGCAGGTGAGCCTCTCTCACATGTTCTTAAAGGAAAGCCCAAATCCACTTTTTAAAAAATGTATAAATATATAGCTCACATATCTATAGATCAGTTAACTAACAAATTCAAGTATCTCAAATATTTTCTCCAAAATGGTTTCTGAGGAGCCAAGCAAGACGTGGCTGAGCCCAGCCTCCGAAGGCCACGCTCATACTGAGCTGTAAGACTCTCAGCTTCACCCAGAACTTACTCTTCATACTTTATTCATGATTTGAATAAACTATGTATCTAGCTGTATAGTTTACTGCAGTCAAAGAGAACACAGCATGCTTTCTGTTTATTCAACAGTTAATAATAAAAGTAAAGAACAGACAGAGCCCATCTGAGCCCTCCTCAGGGGCAGAACTGCGTACCCGCTCGGTTCCCAGAAACACCACCAGAGTCTAGAGCAACCGTACTAAGGAGGATGGCTCACTGAGACGGTCCCCCTCCACACACTCTGTTCAAGAACTCCGAAGGCTAGCGGTGTCTTTTAGAAAGATTTCTGCAAAAAAGTCTAAAGATGCAGACTGACATAAAGAATGCCAGATTCACAGTGAGAAATGTGTGGTTCATGCCAGTTCTGCCATTTGCAGCAAGTAATTTAGCCTCTTAAGTTCAGTGTGTATTAAAATATGGATGATAATTGTAACATTTACCTCTTAGATCAGCTGTGAGGTTTAGGATAAAGTGGGAGTGTGTCAGAAACCGAGCAGCACCGACCACTGCCCATGACTGCTGTTCTTATCATGTAAAGGGAGAAACTTAATTGCTTAAGTTGTCCTTGAAAATGGCAGAAACTCAGTGTTTGTCTAGTCAAAGTTCTAAGTTTTAGAATATGTTTAGTAAGAAATAAGCAGAGAGAAAAGTCTGAACTGATGCTGAACCCTGGAAATCGGGCATCTGCTGACCGTCACTGTGTGGAATCCTAGTACCTCATTGATGGCCAGCTGCTCCCCGCCTGGCTGCAGGTATCTGGGGTTGGCCTGGCAGAGGTCTTCATAGCTGTAGTCCTCCTCACTGCCGTTGTCATCCACCAAGGCAGAAGACTCAGTGCCACCATCTGAGGAAACTTCAAAAAACAAGTGATGACATGGTTTAAAAGACACAGCTAACAAAAAACTTTAAATGACAGAATAAATGATGATGGAGAACACAACCCCCCTCCAAGGCAAAATAATCATTTTAATCTTACCCAGAATAAGAAATCATTAGGAAGTTTTTACTGATCTATTACTCCAAAGGTAGTAGTCAATGCACAAAGGAGCCGGGGTTAAGGGTCACACTGAGCAAGAAGGGGAGTGCTCCAGAGGGTGCTGCCGGCACTAACACACGGTGCTACTCCACGAGGTAGGACATGAGCAAACTAGGTGTGATCTGGTTGGAAATTTGTGCTGCCAAGTGGACATCAACAATATAAATAATGTTTCTAAGCAACTTGTTAATAAAGCTTGAGGAGGAAAAGAAAATGAAAAATATAATCATTTTTAAAGAAGTGTTCTGCTTCCATATTCTACCTGCAAGGCGGTGGCACTACTAAAATCATTAAGTATCATTAAGTGACAACATGTAGTCATGTTTTTACTGGTTTTCCACTCACAATATCAGAATTAGGAATTTACCAAAAAAAAGAGAGATTTTAAGCATGGGTATAACATTTTGGATTAGCCACCTCGGTATTCAGATTTTCTTTCTTGACACAGTGGGCTACTCTCACCAAGGCTAATCTGTCCTCAAGGAAGAGGATTTTAAAGAAAAACAGAGCATCCCTTGTGAAAAGAACAGGGACAGCCTTCATGGAATGAATTGTGGCTAGATCTAAAGCACATGGGACGTGGACAGCAGTACATCTAATAAAAGATGAGACTGGAGAAGTAAGGTGGCCGTGTACTGTTGGGGACTTCAAGAGCTAGAGTAGACAGTGGGGTTGCTCTTCAGGGTTGAGTAAGGGAGCAACAGGTGTTGAAGAGAGGTCCCCGACACCACGGAGAGAGAGCAAGGCTTAGCGGCCTACAGGCTTGGTTTGAATTCCAGCCCTGCCCCTCTGAAGGCACGAGACCCTAACCAAGCGATGCTATCTCTCTGAGCTTTACACTCTTCTGCTATAAAAAGTATTTTCTTTCTTTTTGGAGAATTAAATGAGGTAATGTGTGCCGAGTTGCTAGCATCCTTGATTCAGAGCTGGAACTCACTAGAAGAGAGTTACTGTGGGGATGGCAGCGAGTATGATGGGAGCAGGGCTGGCGGGCAGAAGCTGGGTCCTGGGAACCCGATGGGAACGTGGGCTCACTGGAGTGAGTTGTCAAAGGTACTAAACTGTGGAAACAACCGTGGGGAATGAAACTCAGAATGGTATGGAGGTGAGCTGATGTCTGAAGCAAGGAAGAATCAATCTGCAGTGTTCTGAAAAATCCCAAGTTACTGGGAAAATTAAGGAGAAAACGAAGTCAGTGAGGAGCCAGTGTGGTGAGAAGGATGAAGGTTGGTGGGGACCACATTGGGATGGAGCTGTCTGCCCTTGGTTTAATCAAGCACTTGTGATTCTGAATTTCTAATAACTTCATATGAAGGGACAGGTCTACTTTCTAAACAGAGCAACTTTTTTTTTAATGACATGTTTTCTGTTCTTTATTTCGTACTCAGTCTTCAAAATCTGATGGGCATTTTACACTTGCAGCCCATGCCACCTGGACGAGCCATGCTGCAGGCGCCCACATGCATGGCTAGCCTGGCCCAAGCCCCTGAACCCTGCATCCCAGGCCCTCGCAGTTCCCCTCCTTCCCCATCACTTTAGCTATGTGATGTTGCAAACAACTTTTTACGAGGAACATGTTTTGCAAAAAGAGCCTAGAATCCATACATTAAAACAGCAAAAACTACTGAAAAACATTTGCAGCAATGGAGGATAATAAACATTGTGAAAACAAGCCTATGAATACATTTCAGGCATTGAGTTTTTAAGTTTTCCTTGCAAGCACAGACAGGACTGTGATGATGCTGAGGGATATGGGGAGCATCTGAAGTGCAATGGTGGGAAGACCTACGGCCAGTGTGCCGTCCTCAAGCCAGCCCCGCTCCTCCCAAATGCCGTCCTCTGTGCCTGAGCTCTGGACAGAGCACCTCTTGGCAATGCCCGACATGCAAGGCCTCTACAAGGGCCCATGCTTTACATGTACTTTCCTGCAGCCTGGAGTGTCCCTCTGCACCCGGGACACCCCACATCCTACCTGCAATCACCCTCCTCTTCAGAGCTGCTCCCCCAGTCCTTCCCTTAGGCTTCCTTGTATGGGGGCGACTGTGTGGTGAAGCATAACCCAGTAGTCACATATCTGTGTCCCAGTCAGTCCAACAGGTGGTCTGTGCACACCTAGGATGGTGTGGACATTGGGACAGTCAGTGAAGTTTGGATATGCCAATGACTAAGCATCTGAGTTGGTGCCTTTGGACAGGAGGGTCCTGGGCTTGGACCACATACTGCCTGGCACCCTTGTGTACCTTACTACTGCCTCCCTGTTCCCATGCCCCTCTCATTCAGAAAACTCCAGGGCCTGTGTCTAGAGGTAAAAGTGAAAGTGAGCTGCCTTTCACTTTTGGGAGGGGGTAAGAAATGGCAGCAAACAAATGTTCCTGAACCTGAACACAAAGTCGAGCAGCAGACAGAAGGTCTCCGGACATCTGGCACTGCCTTCTTGACCCCCTGCTTACTTACCGCCTCACAGAGAGAGGCAGCACCTGGCCCACAGCACTGCAGACAGTGCAGGTGAGGCGAGTGCAGACAGGTGGGCAGCAGAGAGTGGGCTGTGTGTGTGTGTGCATGTGTCCATCCCTGGCAGGGGATGAGGCCACATACCAGGACCTTCTCTCTCAGGGGGGCTTTCCTCGGGAGTACAGAGCTGGTGGTGCTCCTGTTGCCCAGTGCTGGGGGTTTAGGATAGGGGTCTTGAGAAATTTAGGCCGTCCTATCTGAGGAGGGTACGTGAGCCTGCATAAGGCATGGTGCCTTCCGCCTCCTGTGCTGTGGTGCGTTCTTGCAAGCAGGGAACACAAGGTTACCTGGTCTAGGGCACTTGCCTGGTGTATGTGTTAGGATGGGGGTGGGGAGAAAATCTTGAAGGAAGCCAATAGAAATTTTTTTGAACATGCACAAGTCTGCCTTAGACTACAAAGGACATAACACTAAAGCTGAAAGTCTTCTCTACCCAGAGTCCTTAGAGAAGCTGCCCAGACTATCACCCCACAACGAGGCTGGTCGATGGCTGAAATGTCCTAATGATCCTGGGCAAGGAGAATTTATATAAACCCCTGGTCTTTAGGGGACCCCAGTGGCAGGAATCTTGCAAATTCAGCAAGCACTGACCCACGCAGCCTGGCACCAATGGCACTGCTCCTTAGGTCATGTCGGTGTGGTTGGCCAAAAGTGAAGCTCATTCAGGTAAAGGCGCCTGAGCCTCTTATCCACAGCAAAGCCCTAAAAATCGTACCTTCTCCCTCAGAGATCCATTCAACAGTGTTTTCCTAAGGAGAGTTCCTATTGTTGGATCTGGCCGTTGCTGTGATGATGAGTAAAGGGAACAAGTCAGTAGTGATAATGTGCAAATCCACAATTTACATGTCTAATGAAAAAGGGGTCTCATTGAAAAACTGCTAAACCAGCAGGTACTAGAATAAGAGGTACTAGAATAAAGTTCTTTGGGAACAGATTATGGACTTCATATACTGAATGATCTCTGAGTGGCTATCCTAAACACTTAGAAAAATGGCTCAGGCTGAGGTGCTTCCCGAGATTTCAACAGTGAATGTTCCAACACCATGGGTTGGTGTTTACGGAGCTCTGTGGAAAGGAGAGGGTTCCAAGTGCTCGGGGCAGACAGGTGGGGACGGAGGCCTGGGGTGGGAGAGATGCTCTGTGTACAATGGGAGTAAGTTTACACATTTTTATCTCTTTAGAGGTCATTCTTCTTCTGCCACTCACATCCCATGTCCAACTCATCAGCAAATCCTGACTCTCTCTTCAGAATGTGTCTCTCTTCAGAATCTTGTTTCTTCTTACCACTCTCCTATACTACTCAAACTTTGGTTACATCGACTTGGGTCACCCCAGCAGCACCCTATTCGTCTCCCTGCTCCCGCCCCTGTCCTCCTCCTACAATTTGCACTAAAGCAGCCCAAATGAGCGTGCTAACCCATTCAGAAGTTGGATCATTCACTCCAAACCATCCACAGGGGAGAAAATTGGGCCTTTGAAGACTACATCTCCCACTGCCCCCAACAAACACTGGGCACCCCACCCCACTCCCTCAGCTCTGGCCCTGAGGGCTGTCTGCTTCACAGGCGTGGCACCCCTTCCCCAGGGCCTGCTGTTTCCTGCTCCTGGCACCCTCCCCTAAGCATGCAAACTCTCCGTTCGCCCTTCCCTGACCATCCCATTTAAAACTGCAACTCTCACTCCCACACACCCTTCTTTCCTGGTTTATTTTTCTCCATAGCATTTATCACCATCTGCTATATTGTGTTCATTGTCAGCCTCCCCTAAATGAATTATAAATACATAAAGACAGTGATTTTTGTCTGCTTTATTCTTAATTGTACTTTTAATACCTAAACTGCTATCTGGCACACACAGGTGCTTAGTAAGTTTTTACTAGATAGGTGGACAGATGGATGGATGGAAATACAGCATCCGAACTAAGAGCAGGGCTTTCAGGTCAGACTGACCTGGCTTCAAATAATCATGCTGCACAAATGCTTTTTTAAAGTTTTTTTTTAGTGTGAGTCCATTAAGTTCTTTCTCAGGTTTTTCATCTGTCAAATATGGATAATAATACCCATCTCACAGGGTCATAATTTATAGTGGGTTGTAACTTCTCAACCAGTAATTGTTATTAGTTTGCTGTGAGCCTCAAAGATAAGATATGAGAGCACTGAAAAAACTTTAAAGAAATGCAAGACTATTTTGTTGCAAATTTAAAAAGTGCCAGGCATTGTTTTAAGCCTTTTTGTGTGACTCAAGCTCACATAATCCTCAGGACACTAATCCGTGGTGAGTGGTATTAGTTTCCCCAATTCACAGAGGAGTAGACTGAGGTCGCAACACCACACGGTTGTGTGCAGACAGGCCCCAAGCCCAAGTCCTCTAACTCCTGCCCACTGGGAGACACTGCTTCTTCCAGGGCAGTATTAACTTTGTTACTAGTGAGGAGACAAAAGTATGAGACAACTACTAAAGAGGGCTTAGTACCCCAAATCTGGTACTTCTACATCATTTTGGTTCTCTGCTCCTTTTACTAACCTTTCTTCCTACTCCTGATCCCTGTCTCCAACTGGGTCTGCAATGACCTGATTAAATTGTGTTGTATCCTTTGCCCTTCATGATCTTAAGCACTGTCTGACTTTACAGACCCTTCTCTGTTGGTGATTGTTTGTGTCCCTCCCTATAATTTACATGAACTCTATGGAGCGGGATTTTTCAGTGTGTGTATCTTGCTGGTAGGGATTTAGGGCTGCATCTGGACACTGTGCACAGAGCAGAGTTTGCCCTTATTCCCCATACTCACTGTCTTCACATGTGTTTCCCTTTGAGACCACATCCTCTTCCAGGGAAGGGGCAGTCTTTTGTATCCCCAGCAACCAGCATAACACCTGACATACAGAAGACACTCAATAAATCTTTTTCAACTGAACTGCAAATTGCTGATGAGGAAACTCAGGTTCCAAGAGGTTTATTTATCTGGGCTACACAAGTGCTGGGTCCAAGGCAGGATGCACACCCAGGTTTCCCTGCCTCCCATTCATGCCTCATCCTAAC
Organism: Trachops cirrhosus; assembly: GCA_028533065.1. Taxonomy (NCBI): domain Eukaryota; kingdom Metazoa; phylum Chordata; class Mammalia; order Chiroptera; family Phyllostomidae; genus Trachops; species Trachops cirrhosus. The sequence continues at coordinate 83,558,272 of CM052539.1, forward strand.
CTTTGGCAGAAAACCCTCTCAGAGGCCTCAGGCCTCCTGCCTCCACCACTCTCCACCCCCACCCCAAGTCACCCTATATGTTACTTCTAAAGTAAACATCATAAAATGGTGGTTTCATCATTTCCACAGGAAACTACACAGTAGTTATCTATTGCATCATGACAAAATTCTTCCGTAGCATTTCGAGGCCCTCTGTGATCTGACCCAGTCTACTTAAACAATTCTCCTACAGGGTGCCAAAGCCTCTGCTGGGCAGGCCCCACTGTGGCCCAAACCACAGGCTTCCTCAGGCCTGGTGTCATCCCTCACGTGGGTGTAGAACCTCTAACTTTAATGGCTTCACAATCTCCAACTATAGATTAAAGTTAACACTGATGACTTTTAAGGGAATTTTGCATGATATAGAGCTACTTTAAATTCTCAAAATGTACTTCAGCAAAATTAGGGGAAATAGGTGTATTCTATTAATACAAGAGTAAACTTCTTTCTTTCCTTCTTTCTATTGTGGAAAAAAAACACATTAAAATTAACCGCCTTAACCATTTTTAAGCGCAGAGCTCCTAAGTGTTAAATATATTCACATTGTTGTGCACAATCTACAGAACCTCGTGAAACTGAACCTTTATAGTCATTAAACACTAATTCTCCGTCCTTCTCCCCCATTCCCAAGCAAACACCTCACTCCTTCCTGTTTCTATAAATTTGACTACTAGTTACTTCATATGAGTGGAATTATACAGTTTTTATCATTTTGTAACTAGTTCATTTCACTTAGCATAATATACTTCAGGTGCACCCGCATGGTAAATGTACCAGGATTTCCTTCCTTCTTAAGGTGGAATAATATTCTATTGTGTGTATGTAGCATGTTTTCTTTATCCATTCATCTGTTGATGGACATTTGTGTTGCTGCTACCTCTCAGCTACTGTGAATAATGCTGCTATGGACATGGGTGTGCATGTATGTCTTTGAGATCCTGCTTCGAATTCTTTTGGATATACATCCAGAAGTGGGAATGTTGGATCATATAGTAGTCCTATTTTTGACTTTTGGAGGCACACCCATATTGTCTTCCATTCTGGCAGTGCCATTTTACATTCTCATCAACAGTGCACAGGATTCCAATTTTTCTGCATCCTTGCCAACTATATTATTAGTTGTATTGAATAAATCGATGTGGAAAAGCCATTTTTTAAAATGACCTTGTAAACATGGAGCAAAGACTAGTACAAACTGAAATCACATTTAGAACCCCAAACTCCTAGACACAATGATATGATGGCAGACAAACTGTGTCAAGTGAGAATATCTTTTATCACCTAAAATCTCTACATGTGGACTTCTATCACATATCTGTGGCTAGGGACAATTCGGAGACAATGCAATTTTTCCATAGGGTATATATGTATAAATAGTCTAAATTTGTAATCAATAAATTTTTAACATTGTCGTTTAGTAACCACAGTTTCTTCTGAAATGGCTGTTGTCCCAGGTCTCCTGGTCACTGTACTTGGGCACTTTCTTTGCGTGACACCATCTGTCTGACCAGCCCTGTCCCTCACACAGTCCTATCTTAAGATACAGTCCCTGAATTCTCTCACCTCCACGTCTCAGTAATCTCCACTACTTCCTGAACGAACCCATCACCTCCCCAGGCTGCAGCTGTCCGCATGTCCAGGCCTGGGCAGATGCAGCCTTAGAACAACTGGAGAGAAGTGCCTACCCACAGAGAATAGGCCAGTTTTTAAGTCAGTATCACTGTTGCAAATACAATTAGAGATGATATCAGTTTTTAAAAATGCCAACAATAAACAGCTTCCACACTCCTCAGAAAACTAACTGACATTCTTCTGTTTGAACTTGTGAAGGGACAAAACCTGACAACTGATTATGAAGGCGAGTTTGTATGACAGGAAATGTCAAATATCACCAATGACGGAAAACTATTTTATAACGTGTACCACAGGATAAAGACTTCCTATAGGAGTTATGCACATGGTAGAAAAAATGAGCGCACAGCTCAGGTCTTGGTGGGAGCTTTTCCCAGGACATACAACAGGCCTCTTTGCTATCTGGTTTACTTTTGCTTATTTTAAGGGCTTTTGATCAGAGTGACAGAATTTCAAAACCACTTGACTGGGAGTTCAAAGGCCATGGTTTGGATCCCAGTGAGATGGGTTAGAAAAGGCCCTGACCCCTCTAAGCCTTCGCTTTCTCATATGTAACTGAGAAAAATGCCAGCTGTCTTACCTGTCTCACATGGTAGAGTGGATATGGGAGGGTTTTATAAAATAAAAGGAAGGTAAGCACTGGCACCCTGGGCTTCATAATCAGGCACTTGGCAGGAAGGCAATGCAGATATTGGCTATTTTCTTACAGGGCCTCGGCCATCACCCACACTAATTACCTAATGAGCAACCCTCTTCCCAGCTGGTGCAGTTCCTATGTGGGGATTTCCCGTCACTAAATCTAGACTGGCTCAGGGAATTTCCCACACTTAGAATAATCTGTTACAACACATCTTTTAGAAAACCTCCTGCTGATCATTCAGACTTCCTCAAGTTTGAGATAAGGCATTCTCCCTGGCCCTCTTAAAACGGGAAATGGTACATACAGGCAGGCAGGCAGCTCGCGCCAGGGCCATAGGCAACTTTCACAAGGCCACTGCTGTTTGTGCTGAAACTGAGCACAGATGCTGATCACCAAGGGGACTCTCAAGCCATGGAGATGTACACAGAGGGAACAAGCTGGTCACGGGAGGCTGACCTTCAATGGCAAAACAGGACCAGTCCTCTTCAGTGGTTCCCAAACTCCCAGGGATGGTGGCATCCAATCATGTGGAGCACATTTAGAAAACAAAGATTCCTGTCCTAAGATGGACAATGGAACCATCTTCTCGAGGGGGTGGGGAAGTTTGCTGAGAATGTATTTTCCGAAGCTCTCCAAGGATTCTGATGCCTGGCTAAGTGTGGGAACCATGGGAACTCAAGGCTAAACTTACTTAAACCCGCATGCACAAACACATTGGAGGACATGTTCATTTCATTGCCTGTTCCTGCAGCAAGCCACAGGTTGGAAGACAATGGATTCTGATCTCATTGACTGAAAACCTCTGCTTTAGCACAACGGCTTGAGAGTCTTCAGCCAAGAACTTAGCTTCTTCCTGTTCTGGAACTTTGCTGTCATTTCCATTATTTTATTCATATACACCTAGTCTCTGAAACACTTTGAACAGGCCTTCCAAGTCAGAGAAGTACAGAGAGAGCTCCTATCTCACAGTCAGGTTCATCCAGGGGACAGAGCCACTGGCAATGGCAGGGCTGGAGCACAGGAGCCCTCATGGCACAGGGGAGGGGGAGGGCACACAGCTGTACACAGCAGATCTGACTAGCTATGTCAGGATCATTCCACTTGGAGCCAGAGGCTGGGTCAGGCCTTCCCTGGGCCTGTGCATGAGTGTGGGAAGAAGAACAGGAACCATGCCCTGGGAGTGCAGGAATGCCAGAGGGAGGAGCAGAGGGATGGTGGGGCTACCAGCACTGACCACCTGACTGCTGCTCTCCCCCACACTGGCTTTGCTGGCTTGGTTGGAATCAACACAGACACACCCTGGAGGCTCAAGATGAGCAGGCAGCCCACACTCCTGAACCCTGGGGACCCTCCTACCCAGTTTCTCAAGTCTACAAGCACAGCCACTCTGTATGCAGGTTGAAATTCTGAATGTAGAAATCTTGGGCAGCTTTGTTCTCTTTTTCTAACTTTTCGTTAGTGAAATGCTGGTCTTGTTTTTTCAATCTGCCAGATATAGAAGCCATAACCACATCCCTGTCTGCTCTCAGCCAGCAGAGAAAACCAATCAAAACAAGGAAGAAGCACAAGCTATATTGCTCCGGCAAGGCCAAGGCTGCCTTCAAGCTGTCAGCTACAGTTCTCATTCATTTCAGTGAGTTCCTGGCATTGATTTAAGGCAAAAAACAGAGACAAGACTTTGTAAAGCATCTACATTACCCATGTGCAGCAGCCAGCTAAAGTTCTTTTAGATAAGTATTTTTCTTACATCTTTGTAAGAAAACATGGATTACAATTCACAACTTCCAAGTGTGAGTACCCCATTTCTTTCACATTTAAATAAAACTGGTTTAAATGACAATACTCACAACAATGCTAGTGAGATTTTTTTTAAAAAAAACAGTGAATAACAGAATAATGGGCAATATTACATTTGAAAACAGTAAACAGTATTTCTCAAAAATCAGTCCATAGCCTTAAACCTTACCCACCCCAAATTGGCAAGGAACATTTTCATGTAACTCAAAAACAAACTCTTGTATAAAGAAGTTTCATGGACTAGAAGCAAAACCCAACACAATAAAAAATCAGATCCACCTTGATTCTTACTGTTTTCTATACCCTTCTAACTGCTCTGTGGTAAACAAAACCAATCCCCTTGCTTTACTATGCCCACAACTAAAACTACTCTTGGGACATAGGACTAGGGCAGATGAGCATTCACAGGCGCTTACATCTGACAGGCAGCAGTGAGGACAGAAAGCACTGCAACTCTGAAAGCAGAGTCAAATCAACAACACAACAATTCTTTCTCTGCACACATACCCATGTGAAGGCTTTCCAGACTCCAAAATCGTGCTATTTCCCCTCGAGCTACCATCCTTCTGTTTGACAAACAGCCACGCTCAGAGCAGGACTAGGGCTTGACTGAGCATCCAGAGAATCACACAGGCTCTCACTCTAAAACTGCAGAAATCGCTTATTCACAGCTCTGACGCTGTGACCGTGCTGGCCAGAGCCTGCTGCGAAACAGCGCTCACCGCTCACTCTGTGGCTGGCGGCCCCAGACATCTCCAGATGCCAGGGAGGAAATTCTACACTAAGGCAAACCGGCACACACCAAACCCACACACACTCACAGCCGTATCAGGTGCAGGCAACAGCCCTCCACGAAGGTGGTGGGGAGGCGTTTGCTGCTTTTCATTACAATCACAAAGTCTGAGTTATATTTTCCGAGAGCTTTTAAAAAGGTATCTGTTTACCGAAGAAAAAGAAGAGAGGTTGCTAAATTCAAAAACAGAGTGGGGATTACACACTATGTGTGGCATGACAAAAATCTGAGTTATGGTATTGCATTATGTTAACTGTAAATTTATGGAATTGCTGTAAAAGAGGAATTTTGTTGGAAAATATATGTGTAAATATGTGCACCTTTTATTATGTGAAAATGATAGGTATATCTTTTACTATATAAAGTATATATACCTATAATGAAGAAATTGGTTTTTTTCATGTTCTCACTAGATGACATATGGGTTATGTATTTCCTCTATATTTTTTGGTATTTGCCCAGTTATCTTCAATGAGCAAGTCTTTTATGTTGTGAAACAATTGTTGACAAACGGTGCTTCCTTCAGTTTGTTCATGACAGGAACTTTACAAACAATGCGGTGATATACTAAAAGTAGTAGTCACATGGTCATCCCCTAATGAATGTGGATTTAAAAATGATAGGGCCAATTAGTAAATGCATGCTTTCCTGTGTGTGATGGGCTGTGGAGTGACTCAGACCTAGGTTCAAAATCTGCTCCACCAGAACTACTTTAGAGAAAGTTTCCAAATCTCTAGGTATATGTTTCTGATCTGTAGAATGACCAATGATCCTTAGAGTTATTGAAAACATATTTGTATTTTAGACAATATAACACTTCATTAGGGATTAATATGTATTACCAATCAAGTCACTGCTACTCTGAAAAACCTGAGGTCCATCATAACATGTTGGTTTCCACAGAATTCACAGTGTGAACTCAACAGGCAAAGCTGTTATTAGTTACCAATATAATACCCATGCTGACAAGGTGCTATTTTGTAGGCTTTTCCTACAATTGAATATTTGTGGCTACTTCTACTGACTTGATGCACCCCGCCCTTTGAGCCAGCTAAGGGAGGTTTCTGAGGGACTCAGGCATCGCTCCTTGGCAACAAGTGCGTGCACACGCACACACACATTCATGAAACCAGACTGCCTTCCCATCCTTCCTTTCCAAGTATTTTTTAAAAATAACTTAAAAGACTCAAATTTTTAAATGGTTAATAGATCACTTCATAGCAGCATATCTATTCTTAATAAAGGTGGTACTTAATTAAGTTATGGGCTCAAAAGACTTACTGAAACTGTTTTTCATAGCAGACTGCTCTCCATATGGTGAAGTTTCCTATATACCATGTGGAACACTAGTTGCATAATATGGTCCATAAAACAAGTTTGAAAACCACTGTATGTTACATCTACCTCTTGAAAATCCATAATACATTAGTAACCACAGGCTCAAGTAAGTCCAAATAATGACATCTGTGTAATCTTGTTGAAGATAGAATTTCCCAATCTTACTTGGCCACAAATCTCTCTTTTTTATAATAACACATTATTACTACCCCAAAGAGAGCTGTTGATAGGTCTTGCTCCCAGACTGTGGTCCGTGGCCCAGCAGCACTGGCACAGCCTGGGAACCTGCTAGAGGTGAAGGTTCTCAGGCCAAACCTATGTCTGTGAAATCAAATCCTGCACTTTAACAACACCCAGGAGTGTCCAACCTGCAGCCCACGGGCCGCATGCAGCCCAGGATGGCTGTGAATGTGTCTCAACACAAAATCATAAATTTACTTAGAACATGAGATATTTTTGTGATTACGTGTCACAATGATTTAATATGTGGCCCAAAAAGACAACTCTTCTTCCAGTGAGGCCCAGAGATGCCAAAAGGTTGGACACCCTTGCTGGCATTCAAATGCATTCAGGTTTGAGAAAGGTTGTTCTAGGAAGTGCAAGAAACTATTTGCCCTGAGGCAACATCTTGAATGCTAGACAGTCTTTCATCAAATCAAAAACTAATGAAGACATGGAATGAATGGGTGGAACTGGTTTACTTAGAATGAAAAGGTGAAATGCTGAACATTGAGATACAAAGCAGTGGAAGATGGGAATTAATTGTGAAGGTGGGAATTAATTGTGATGGGAAGGTGAGAAGATGGGAATTAACACAGCTTAAAATTCCAAAAGGAGGCAAATAAAATCCACAGAGTTTTCATTTTCCTTCCGCTCCCCTCTATTTTGGTTAGAACTGCAAGTTTTCAAAAAGAAAATGATTGCTTTGCCACATTTCCTAAGCATCACCCCGATGGTCTGCTCACTTTCACTTTTCATTGGCAGCTGGTAGACAAGCAGCTTTTACCTCCCAAGGACTTTTTCTAAATCCAGAGATGGGGTCAGGGCACTAAAGTAAGATCCTTGGGATTTTAGGATCTTAAAATTAGGCATTCACTAAATAAACATATTTTATGATACACTCAAAACAAAATAATGATTTTTATCATTATTTGGAGAAATGTAAATAAACAAAAAACATATTTAAATGAGACATCTTCTCAAAGGATATTGACCCAACAACCCTTCTAAGATATTTTTAGAAGAAATCACAAAGGTTTGACATTTAGCTTTTGAAAACATTTTTAGTGATCACAGCCAATAAAAAAACTGCAACAAAAATCGTAAGCATAGCTGAAGTCTTAAACCCCACCCCTTCCAACACGTGCATTAATCTTTTCAACTTGGATACGATATCACTACACTGCATGGTCAGAACTGGGAAGCCACGACCATTGATTATTGGCAACATCGAAAGAACTACACAAAGGAATCAATCACACAGGCGAGTGAAGAAATCCAAATTATATATTAATATCCAATATTTAGAAATTAGACAGGATAAAAGCTAAAAACCTGTAAGATGTTATAATCATTTTAATTCTACAGATATAGAAATTTAAAGTTATTTTTGACAAAGTGGCTCTAAGCTCCATATATATTTTACATACACACGTGTGGAAAAGAAAGGCCCTAAAACTGTTGAGGTGACTTAGTAATAATGATACCTCAAAATCCAACCACTGGTCATCACTTTATCTCTCTAGGGCTGCTTCTTTATTTTTACTTTAAAATTTTATTTATTTTTTTAGAGAGAGGTGAAGGGAGGGAGAAAGAAAGGGAGAGAACCATTGATGTGAGAGAGAAACATTGATTGGTTCGATTGGTTGTCTCCTGTGTGCACCTGACCTGGAACTAAACCCACAGCACAGGCATGTGCCCTGACTGGAAATTGAATCAGTGACCTTTCGCTTTGTGAGAAGACACCCAACCAACTGAGCCACACTGGTCAGGGCTAGGACTGCTTCTTGAGATTGACTAGGTAGTCATTAAGGTTCCATTTACCTCCAAATTTCTGATCTCTTTTTATTTTAAGCACAGTATGGTATGGATTTTTCCATAGGACCACTTTATGAGTTTGCATAGAAAGATTACCAGCATTTGTTATCTGTTTATCAATTAAAGTTTCCCAGCTGCTGCTGCTTCACCAAAGCAGAAACCTCTCCGGATGGTATAGGGTGTCCCTGACTTGTATATGTCCTAAGAACTTTATGTCCCCACTAGGTTTGGATACAGCCTCATTGTCGAGAGCTATAGGATAGGCACAAGATAGCAGGAGGCCCCAAAGCATAGAGTAATCCTATTGTCTGGCACAGCCCTATTGTTAATTTTAGAAAATGGGCTGAAGGATAAATACCACATCAGCTAAGAACCAAGGTACTCCTTACCCTTGGCTGGACTGAGTCCCAGTCCAGATTCCTATATAAGCAATGGCCACCCAGAATTAAGCGTTACATAGCAAGGGTTCTCTGCACACTCACTCATGCACTCTCCCTCACTGCTAATGTGGGCATGGAATGGGGGATGCCTTAACAGGAATTGGCTATAGTTATTCAGACCAAGGCTCCTTTGTCCATTAGCATAAACAACTGCAAATCCAGGGTAATCTCTTTTTTCCTGAATGGATTAAAGACTGGCATCATTATTAATCTGCAGGCCACAATTATACTGTTTTTCAGAAAAATATTAGAAAATGTAACACAGGCACTTAATGTGCAACATTTTCTAGCACATACAATTGCACCCTTTGTTTCAGAATGCTGCCTACTCATGTACGGAGAAGGCAGGCTCCACTTAGGTCTTACTGAAACATCATCTGGCAGCCAGGCGGCTCACCACAAAAGCAGGGTGGGGTGGGGTGGGAGGGGGCCAGTCACAGAGCACACAGGAAACAGAGCCGGTTACAAGGACTTGATGGGTGAGAACCACGAAGTGTGCACTTGAAGTCAGAGGATGAAAATGTGCCTCTCTCTGTATCTTCAAAGCTATTTCTTGCAACCTGGGGTTATGTAAACATGAACACACAGAGTGGAAAATTTGTTCTCACTGGCTTCAATGCACCCTCCCATCATTTACACCATCTCCGTGCCCCACCCCCTCTAAAAATGGCGCCAGAAAAGACACTACTTCTTGGGCACTGACTAGAACTTTTAGACAAATTCTGAAGCAAATATAAAATCACCTTTAAAAGATAAGGTGCCGTGGTGATTTTAAGACCAGAGCTTTTCCTGTCCTCTCTTGAGCACACATGCCTTTTCACACTTCAAGGCCTAGTATACATTTCACCTTCTCTGGATTTGTCCATTTCTCTTTGGGTCCTTAGGACTGAACATGTTTCAAACATAACAAAATGGGTATTGGATGAATTTCATTTTTCCTTTGTTTTAATAAAAGGCAATTGTTAAGGTGTGATCTTTAAAAATGAGATATAATTGGCATATCACAGTTTCACATAGGTGTGGGTTTTAAAACTGCTAAATAGGTATACTTTTGTGTACATAAATGGAATAATTTTGTGTTTTGTGATGGAAACGCCCAGCACCTGAGCGATAGTGAGTGGGATGGGAATCAACCTGGGCTTTTGAGTTAATCTGATCTGATTGGAATGCCAGCTCTACTGTATGATTTAAATCTTGCTTAGCAGAGAGAGGAAAAATTACTGCATGTTTTTAAGCGTTGGACTCCTTGTTTGTAAAACCAGTAAGATGTACAGATTATGGGCACTTGGTGGTTGTTTGCTAGATGTTTAGATCTCTTGCTCTCCTTCCTCTGGCTTTAAAAATTCAATATTTGAAACTTAGTATCAGACACATGATGTTTTGAAGACTAGTAGTTCAGAAAGATTTGAACAAATACAAGTTTTAGAACTGAGAATATTTTAACTGTTCAAAGATAATTTCAACAGTTTGCTGGAAAATGCTGAGCACTTTATTTGTAATACTGGTTTCTGTATATGGAACCCTTTCATAATTTCCACTCTTCTGACTGTGGAGTCCACACCTGCCTCACAGCACAGTCAGAAGACAGTGGTTTTATTGTGTGCGGTGTTTGCAGTCAGAAACAAATTTTTACTGTAGGTACTTGCCTAAAGACAAGTGAACTGAATTATCTTGTTTCACAAATAAATATGGCCAATGCCAGTGTTCCTTGGTATTAGCGTATAAAGAAGGACATGAAAGGGAAATGAGCACTAGACCAGACCCCTGACATTGACACCTGACAATCAAAGAGCTACATCACCAGTTCTTCAACCAGCTTTCCCAAGAATTTTGTTGCGATCACTCTCAATAGGTGATAAGCAAAGAAGATCTGATTTCATAGTTTCTCTGATTTATTATTGAAAGAAAACTGTTGAAAACCAAATGCAGAAAGAGATAATCCAAACATAAGAGATCAGCCATGGCTGGTGTAGCTCAGTGGAGTGAGTGCCTGCCTGCGAACCAAAGGATCACAGGTTTGATTCCCAGTCAGGGCACATGCCTGGGTTGTAGGCCTGGTCCCCAGTAGGGGGCACGTGAGAGGAAACCACACACTGATGTTTTTTCTCCCTCTCTTTCTCCCTCCCTTCCCCTTGCTCTAAAAATGAATAAATAAAATATTAAAAACAAAACAATAAAAACAAACATAAGAGATCAGACAAAAATGTTTTCTGATGTGTGTAAAATAACTTCAAGGAATCATACTCACAACTCAACCTGAGATTGCTTTTCTTTTCCTTTTTTCTTTCTTTTGAACAAAAAATTTAGTGGACTCTCTGGATCTTTAGAAAATCCTTACATAAAGCCTGAAATTTTGGGTCAAGAGAATCAACAGAAAGTACTCAATTGAGGTTTTTTCCCTCTAATAATTTGAGTATATGCATTTTAAATTTGTTTAGCCTATATTGGGATAATAATAAAATAATAACCGACTATTGTTCTGTATATACTCCTGGTGCTCTAGGGCTTAGATTAAGTGACTCGATAAGGTTAAACTGCTGGTTAGTGCAGTTAAACAGGTAACTCAGAACTCTGGCTGTGAACATGGCCCACTGCTCATCGCTGCCCTTGTTCCCTACGTATTTAGTTCATGCTGCTCTTTTGTTCTTCATGATGGCAGCTAATATTACCTGTATGCTCACGGTGTACCAGGTCATTCTCACTTATCTGTGGGTAGAGAACATTGATATCTCCTAGGCAGAAGAGGACATTGAGACTTTCAGTTAAGTATCTTGCCCACTGGGTCAAAGAGCTAGTCAACTATGTTTTTTTTTTTTTTTATCCAAAGCTCTGTTAATAAGAAAATTAATTTTCATACCAATAATTAGAATAACACGATGCCATAATCACTGTATGACTCCCCTTTCTTTTGTAATTCATTAGGTCTAACTATCAAGTATTAGTAAAGCATTATTCTATTGATCATGCTAAAGAAAAAAAACAAATATGTTCTGATCTGTTTCTTTTAAAGATTTTATTTACTTATTTTTAGACAGAGGGGGAGGGAAGGAGAAAAGAGGGAAAGGAACATCAATGTATGGTTGCTTCCCATGCGCCCCTCATCACACCCCCACAGGGGGCCTGGCCCACAAGCCAGGCATGTGGCCTGATTGGGAATCAGATCGGCGACCCCTTGGTTCACAGGCTGATGCTCAATCCACTGAGCCACACCAGCCAGGGCTATTCTGATACGTTCTTAACTGAAATATTGGTGAGTAAATTTGCTGTTGCCAACAAACTAGAAGTAGGATCAACAAGAAAAAAACAACAACAAAAAAACTCAGGCAAAGGAGAAAAACCTACTTTCTTTGTTTTGACCAAGTAAAAAATAAATCTAAGGTGCTTAAATAACTTTACTAACTTAGTTGCAAGACTTTTCAAAAAATATGCTTCAGTAATTTCTTACAATTCATTTAATTTTTAAAAACCAAAGTTGAAATGGCAGAAACATTTAGGATTAAATTTCCCCCACTTACTACATGTTGGGATATTGCATCATAACAAAAATCAAAGAATAAAACTTTCTGGCATATATTTAAAATTACTGCTTCTTTCAAAAATATTGAATAAAGATAAACACTGAGACAATGATGTTGAGCTTTTAGATACAGTAAAATAAAGCCAAAATAATTTTAATATGGTAGCAAAAAATCATTTTTATTTAGTCCTAGGATTTATGGGAAATTTTCAGCTATAAAAATCAGAAAACCTACGCAGATAAGCAAAATAGATACTTCTATACTAAAACTTAATGTCTTAACTTCGCCTATAACCTTGCAGACACCCTCCCACCTCATTCTGGGTCTGCCCTCCTGGTGAAACCAGACTGCTTTGGTCAAGATCAACATACTCCTGGCTGCTAAATCCAATGGATACTTTTCAATCAGTAAGTATCTAACTTGATTCTGGTCACATTTGACATTACCTACCATTCCCTCCCTGAAGCCAGCTCCCTGGCTTCCTCTGACACCACTTACTTATCTGGCCATTCCTTCTCTATCTTATTGTGGAATTCTTTTCCTTCAATGGTCCCCCAAAATTGTCAATCCTTTTCCCATTTTTCACACATACCTGGGATGATAACATTCCATCCTATAGCTTTAAGAGTAATCATCCATTTGCTGATGACTCCTGAATCTTCACCTCTAGACTGGGTCTCCTTCCTCAGGTGAGACCCTATGGTCGAGGGTGGGGTGATGACACCTCCATCTAGCTGTCTCACTTGCTTCTCAAACTCAGCTTCCTTGGAACAGGACTAAGTGCCCCTTCTGTGGACTCTCCTCCTAAGTGTCTCAAAACTCAGTCATCTGGGTATCAGCGCCCAAAATATTGAGACAATTAGCTTGACTTCCAAGTTTGTTTCTGGTTCAGGGCTCTCTCCCCTTGATTAAGCAACAGACTCCTCCCATCTCCAGGTAGGGCCACCATCTAACCAGTGATGTTTCTAAAATGAAAACCTGATTATCTCACTTTGATTATCTCAAAGCCCTCTGTAGCCCCCACTTGCCCCCAAGACAAAGTCCCCTGAACAGGAGGCCCTGAATGGGCAGGCTCCTTCTGATCTCTAGTCTAGACCCCCTCTCAACCCTTCAGCCCTTCCCCTCCTATTCATCCTGCTTCAGCTGCCTACAGCGCAGGTCCTCCCACCAGGTGTAATCAGACTACCTAAAACTCCTAAATCTGAAGGAAAAAAAAAGACACATGCACTTGTGCCATTAACATGTTAACTTGAAAACATACAGGACCAGAATCCTGCATTCTTTCTTGCACAGGCCATACCCAGAATGGGTCAACTATGCATTCCAGTTCTAGCTTCTTTAAAATGCAGTAATAACCAGACACAATTGGGAAGCATTCTGAGTACAGATTCTTTGATTTTTCCATTTTGTACATCTCTCAATTCTCTTCTAATTGGACAGAAAAAGATTTTTTTAGCAATTCACCTTTATTGAATCTCTCCAAAATATTCATTTTAGTTTTCACAGACATCAGTCTCTTTTCAGTCTTATATTTACATTTCATTTGTTTATACAGTTAAGTAACTTCCATAGTTATAATAATACAACTGCCATGAAGAGGTGTGAGGCCATGTCCTTGCCCTTGACTCTGGACAAGGATAGAGCTCAACAGACCATAGCAGCAGCCAGAGAGTAGCCTAGTGAAGCAAGCACTTGGCTGACCCTGGCTTGTCTGCACGTGGAGGATGTCTTTAGTCTGATGAGCCTGTGGATGGGTTGAGACCATTTCTGTTGGGCTCCCCTATCCTCAGATGTGCTCTCCTTTCTGTGGCTTCTGCCCTATGCATACAGTGTTCCCCTTAGCCTGGAATACACCCTCCTTATCAACATACTGAATTTAACTCCCATTCATCCTTCAAATCCTGATGGTGAGGCCATTTTCTCCAGGAAGTCTGGGACGCCCCAGGCCTGATTTGCATGCCCCCCATTTACACTTCACTCCTGCATTGTCATAATGGCTTTATGCTTCTGGAGATTCACAGTGCATCACTTAAACAGGACACATGTATACATCATACAGCATCATCTATATTTGTTAAATGGAATAGTACAGATGAAGTATTGCCTAAACCAAAGACACATTAAAAGAAGGTTTCAGCCCTGGCTGGTGTGGCTCAAGGGATTAAGTGCTGGCCTGGGAACCAAAGGGTCGCCGGTTCAGTTCCCAGTCAGGGCACATGGCTGGGTTGCGGGCCAGGTCCCCAGTTGGGGGTGCATGAAAGGCAAACACACATTGATGTTTCTCTCCCTCTCTTCCTTTCTCCCTTCCCATCTCTAAAAATAAATCAATAAAATCTTTAAAAAGAAGAAAAAGAAAAAGAGAAGACTTCAGAGCAACGTTGGCATTTTGTGAAATGCCACTGTTTATGTCCCCACGTCCTGTATCATTGCCTTGTAATAGGCATATTGACTTCATAACAAGTATGAATAAACTTGCTTTTAAAACCTATACTAGTTCCTAGGTGGAGAAGAGTAAATAAATACATACATAGGAGATATTTTTCATTTTATGAAGAACTACATTTCAGTGTGCAAATTGAAACAGAGCTGCAGACATGGAAAGAGTGTCACTCCTGAGTGATAACCTGCAATTATACTTTGAAACTACTGGGCTTTAAAGACTACGTCAAAACCCTTCCCCCACTTTTGACAAACCAACCCTGAATCTGTGCAGGAAACATTTAACAAATGAAAGCCAGTAAAATTGTGGGTTACCATGGGGTGGTGCTGTGGGGATAGCGGCATTGTGGGCGGCACGTTGTGGGGTCAGCCCTCTGTGCACACAGTGACATGGAAGGAGGCTGCCTCACTCCAGCTGGATAGGATCCTGAGACTGGCCCTGTGGGGCACAGATGGCAGTTGTACTAGCCTTGGTTTCAGATGAGCCTCCTAAATCCCCCAAGAGGCTGCCACGCACTGAGTTTTTACTGGGGCTTTTCAGGTCATGGGTTTAGCAAGAAGGGCTCCCAGTGCTCCTGTGGGTTCATCTGGCCAATCACCTGCTAAGTAAGCCTTGGAGGGGCCACTCTTGCAAGAATGCACCTGGCTCCATAAGGAGGAGAGGTCACAGACAGGGCTGACTGAGCTTGAAGACATTGGGCTGAAGCCAGTGGTGCTACAGGCAGTTTGTAGATGTTTATCAGAATTGTGGCCAGACTGTAATGGCCAATGGGTCCACCCCCAAAGCTGTTCCCTGAGCAAACTAGCCTATGCTCTAGCTTTCATCTCCAGGCTTGCACAGATATGTACAGTGAAAGAGCAGAGTGTTAACTGTAGGGAAGCTGGGAGTTTTTCAGTAGTGACACCCTTTTAGAGTTAAACATTGCTCTAAAATAGTCCCCAATTTGTTTGCTCCTGTGGCAAAAGGAAAATCACAGTATGTTGGATTTCTTATCACTAAGTAATTTATTTTGGAAATTTCTAAGGTGTCTTAGTCCCAAACATGTCCTGTATTCTAAGTGGTAGACCCTGGTAAAATCAATGACCAAGTGCAGTCTGTAATATTTTTCACTTACTTTCTTATTGACAGCAGAACCAATTTTTTAAATCTTCAGAGCTGTTTCCAAAACAGCTCCTCCCTGAACCAATCATTGACCAGCTCTTGCTATGCTTTCCAGATAGGCTGGCCAGCACAGATCCTTCAGGTCATCCTGCCCTTTGTCGATCTAAATGTTCTTTACATATATCATGCCTTTAAAGACTGGATTGTTTTTTTATTGCTTCCTAATGAAAAATGTAGATAGGTGGTTATGCCTGAGAGTCTCATAATTCCACTGTTAGCACTTAAATTATTACATTATTCTGCTGAAGACTGAGCAATTCTGGCCCAGGTCACCATAAGGCTAGACTGGTTTGATTTGATTCTCTTTGCTAACTTGCAAAAGGCAACTGTCAATTATAAACAGTCGCGGGGATGAAAAGTACAGCATAGGAAAAATCATCAACGGTATTGCAATAACCATGTATGCTGTCAGATGGGCACTGGATTTACTGGGGTGATCACTTTGTGAGTACATAATGTTTAGTTAGTACAGTGTGCACCTGAAACTAATATAATATTGCATGTCAACTATAATTGAAATTTTTTTAAAGTGACTATAGTCATAAGAAATTAAAATGTAGAAATTAAAAAAATCAAATTAGGCACTAATTTGAGCAATTTAAAAATATTTTTAAAAGCCATAAACAGTCTAAGTATGTCATCTTGTCCTGTTTGTATCTCCTGAGAAAATAATTTTCTCTATTTTTTACATTTTATTATTATTGTACCTAACCTGGTTGTTTTTTCTCCTCCTCTGTTTTCTGGAATTATTATAAAGTACTCAAATATAGTTACTCAAATACTCAAATACAGATTAACCGAAAGCTTCTAAAAATGTAACAATGATCCTCGTTAAATGGCATACCTTACTCCACCAACTTCACTGCCCTGCCTGTGGTCCGTAAAGGCTGCTCTCATGTGTGACAGCTGTGGAAACTAGGTGCCCTCCTTTCTAGGAGACGATTCAGATCATTGCTTGGTTTACATTAAATGCACAAACTAATCTGAACTCCATGGGTAGGAGGTAGAAAGAGAAGGATGAGGAGACATGAGAATGAGAATTTTGAAATGGCAATTCAAATTTGAATTCTGATCAAAATAGACTAGTTGAGGGAGACAGTATAGCAGGAACCCAAAGTAAGTGTGGGAACATTAGGAGTACAGGTAGGCTGTAACCAAATAAGTTGCCTTCAGTGTAAGAGAAAAGCTTCATGAAAGAAGAAAGCAAAGGCAATAAAGGCAATTGCGTAGGAGAATGTTATCATGGTACAGACATTTTTCTAAGACTGAGGGCACAAACACCATCACCAATAAAGCAATAGGGTTTCTAAAGGTTGGCAGCCTGCCATCCATGAGCTTTATAAAGACACATAAGTGCCACTGTGATTCATGATCTGAGTTCTATTATTTCAGTACCACACCCATGCAGTCGATAACCATTACTGAACACCGCTCCATGTGACCTCTCTTCCCAGCCCATATGGGCCAGCTAGAAGATCTTCTAGATGTACTGATCAGACAAATACTCCAAATGAAGCAAAAGAGAAATAACGAGTGCCAGAAAAGTCCACAGTACAGTGGTGCAAAGTTCTGAGGACAGACAGCTCACTTTCACGCGAGAAGTAGGTCTTCGTTTCTTAACTTAAATTACTAGTATTCAAATTTCTACATTTTGAGAAAAAATATAGTTGTGGGCATTTCTTGATGGAGGTTTTGAGAGCATGTGACCAAGGAGGAGGAAACAAACATTCATTTTTTAAATGCCTTTATTATGGAAAATTTCAAATAAACACAAAAGTAGAGAGATTATATAATGAGTCCACAGTTACCAATATTTTACCAATTTTTTCCCAACTATATTTTGTAATATTTTAAAGCAAATCACCCATATATCATTTTATACAAAAAATATTTTAGTATGCACCCATAACAAATAAGGATTGAAATGTTACACTATCCCAACTAACAAAATCAACAATAATTCCTTCATAGAATACTTGGTTTATGTAAAAATTTCCCCACTTATCTGAAAATGATCTTTTTACAGCTAATTTTGGTCAGAATCCAAATAAGGTTCACATATTTTATTTACCATACATAACTTAGATTACACCAAATTTATCCATTTGGGTGGTATCTACCAGAGATTCTGCATTCACCACATGGACTGACAGAGCAGGACTCATCCCAGCACTTTGCTGGGGTATAAGCCTGGACCCAGTACTGGTCCACGGTTCAGGCAGCCGAAGGGTCAGCTCTTGGCCTATGGAAAGGCAGGAGTGCAGAGCCCAGGAGACAGAAGAGCTAGAGCTGGTCTACCATGTACTCGCCCTCCCTCGGCTTATATAGGCAACATACCGCTAATCTCTCTAGGCAAGGGAAGCTGGTGAGAGATGCTTCTGTTGCAATGAAGTCAAGGAACTCCATGGAGGTGGGGCATCCATGGCAGGAAAAATGGACCTAGTTTCAGTAATGGGCAGCAGGGCCAGCTCACTCACTGGAATGGTGTGTGCTTAACTTATCACAGGGTCCCTAGGAACAAAGGTGATAAGTAACTCCATTGAGGTATTACTTGATTTTTATAGTAGGAAACCTCCAAATCTGGGGAGAAGTCTGGATTAAACCATGGTAGAGAATCAAGGCCCTCACTTAGCTCCCAGATCTAAGTTGCTTCCCAGACTTAGGTAACCTGGGGATAGGTATCCCACCATTACAACTCTCTTCCAGCGTTTCCCAAAGGGATCATCTGCCCTTTACCTGGTAACTGTGCCCACAGGCAGGGGAAATCCCCAGCAGTAAAATCTAAGCAATACTTTCTAATGCTTTCTGACTAACAGGAGAAATGGCTTTAGGAGGGATTTAGCTTATGTGAATTCATGCTTACTAGCAAATAGCTGGAGGAATATGGAAATAACAAAATGGCAATGGACTGGTTTGGGGAAGGAGTATGATTAGAACTATCAGAATACACTCAAAGCATGAGAAAATGCCTATTCCATGTAAATGCCCAGTGTGTCCCATGTGAATCCTATTGCAGAAGAGGCTGCTGAATAGTTGTATGGACGTTACGTCCCACTCTGCAAATATCCATCCTCATTCCTAGTCATTTTCATGCTTACTTGGTGGGCTAAAAAAAATGGCCATGGTGGCAGAAATGAATGCCAAGCCTGGGCTGAACACCACAGGATGCCCGCTCAACAAAGTTAATGATATGGTTCCTTCAAGGAACCAGACATCTACTTGTGGAAAGTTGATTACAATGGACCCTTTTTGTAATAGAGGGATAGATGATTTGTCCTTACTGGAAAAGGCACTGACTCTAGATTTGGATGTTTTCCTTACCTGTCAGACCTCTGTTGGAATCTTGCTAAAGGTCTCACACACTATTATGACATCTCACACAGCACTGCTTCTACCTGAGGACTCCCCAGTGAGGGGATTGTGGTGATAAGCCCATGCCCACGAGTGCTATTAGCTTTCTTGTTTACATCACCCAGAAGCATGGAATCATACCAAACTTAATAACGGCAAAATTAAAACCAAGTTAGAAAGGCAGCTTGGGGACATGTCTTGAGGTTGTGATGCTGTCCTGGATGGGGTGAGTGCTCTGACTCACTGACTGATGTAGAGATGATCGCTTGTAGCCAGAAACAAAGGATAAACACAGGGCATATTTCTTATGGTTACTTAATAATATATTTGCAAAATATATTATTCCCATCCACTAACTCTGCTCTGTCAAAACTCAATTTATTCCCCCAAGGGAGAAGCACTGCTGCCAGAATTCACAGGTCTGGCCCTACTGGGTTAGATCCAAGGCTGGCCATGGTAACCTCCCTGTGCACTGCAAAAATGAGCACCCAAGGAACACACAGATGTCCTTTGTGGTCACTGTCACAATTGTTTCTCAATGGGACTAAGGCAATGACCTTCAAATCAGTCCCTTTCTTCTGCCTTTTCTCCCCCAGACTATGCATCCTCTCTAAAGTGGGAGGCAGAGCATGCCATGCCCCTGCTGGCAGTGGCTTCATGTTTCACTTAGAATAAACCCAACTCCTTCTTGGGACCTGCAATGCCCTTTCTGTCTATCCACAGACAACCTCCTGGCTGCAATGCCCTCCTCCTCTGCCCTTGTTACCTGTGCTCCAGTCACTCAGGCCTTCTCTCTGACCCTCGGCTGCATCAAGTTCTTGCCTGTATGTGGTCCTCTGATGTTCCTTCCACTGGGCACTCTCTTCCCTAAGACCTTCCCATCCTGCTCACCTTTCAAGCCTGTACTCCAATGTTACCTCTTTAGAGCATTAGGTCGCCCTCTACCACTCTCACTCCACTCGCTTTCCACCACATTACCCACATTCATCTTCTCCAGAGCAGTCATTAGTACCTGAGATAATGCTATTGATTGACTTATTGAATCTGTTTAAATCTAGAATGTAAACTTTTTGTGATGCTTTATTCTCTGCTGGATTCCAAGTGGTGAAAATAGTGCCTGGTGCATAGTTGATGCTCTACACATTTTTGTAGACTGACTGATTTTTGACTAACTGAAAAGGTGGGGGGAAGGAGACTGTGGCCACTCTATGCAAACAGGACCACTAACAGCTTGGAAACCTACAAAGTAAAGGTTGGACCACTTCAGCTGGCAAAGAACAGTGCAGGGTCAAGTACAAGGGCAGCATGCAAGGGCAACTCAGTGAGCAAAGTAAAAAATGGCACATATGGCCTTACAACCCGAGGCAGGAGAAACTCCCTTTCTGTGGAACTGTGTATGCCCACATACTGTTTACTTATATTTTCTACTTATTTTCTACTTAGGAACAACTCTTCTCTCTTACCTCTTCCCCTTATGATAAGGGTGCATTGCTTAAATTTACCTCTGGGTATAAAACTTAAAAAGACCTTCCAACAGACATGGAGAAGTAGTGAATATTACTGGGAGATGTTTGCAGTAGCTGATGAGCCTTTGGGTTATCTCCCTCTGGAGAAGGAGACGGTTTTTAATTATACAGGGAACAGGTGCATCATGTTAGAATAATGTTCTTTTAAAAATGAATACTCTCTACCCTGCTTTATTTTTCTTTACAGCATTACCTGCCATGTTATAGTTACCAGCCAATTTATTAATACCCTCACTAGAATGTAAATGATTTAAGGGACTTTGTTTTTTTCACTGCTGTTACTTGACACATGGTACATACTCCACAATTACTAAATGTGGGAATGAACAAATGGAGTACCAATCCAGAATCTATTTCCATTTATAACACCACCTGGACTTTCTTCGGGGAAAGGACCTCATTCCACTGTGTTCCACCTTACTGGATAGGGTCTCCATGCACCTGCCTCCTAATACAAAAGTCAAGGGGTCCCTGGAGGCATCCAATACTTCTCCCTGTTCCAGTGCCACCAGGCGGTGGACACGCCAGTAAGCTTTGCGAGTTGAATCCTCTATCCTGGGACAGAAGGAGTGGTTGGCCTTCACTCATTCCCAGGGGCAGCACTATGGCCAGAGTCCTGCTACGCACCTTCTTTGGCTCCTTCCCTGCTGTTTTTTGGTTCCCAGAAGCAACCCTGACTGGCATCTATTTCCAGATTGACTCTCCACCCATCCTATCAATTGTGGGAACACCTGACACCCTTCCAATGAATTTTCTTTTTGCTTAAGCTACTCATTTGTTGTCTTGAGAAAAGAACACTAAAATCAAAATAAAGCCAAACACAGAAAGTACAGAAAGAAGCAGTCTGTATGTGTATTGGGTTGGAGCAAAAATCACCTCCAGTCCTAGCACCCTAACCACACTGTTTTCACCCTCACATCGAGGCTGGCAGATTCCCACACAGTCCTCAGAAGGAATCAGCCCTGCCAACACCTTGATCTGACTTCCAGCCTCCAGAACCGAGACAATGAAGTTCTACTGTTTAAGCCACCCAGCTTGCGTTACTTTGTTATGGAAGCCCTAGCAAACTAATATGCATATAATTTTATTTTCAGTTTTTTTCTCACTCTAAAATTATAGCATTCCTTTTTCATGCTGTTACTTGTTTGTCCTAATTATGTTGTAAACTAACTATTTGGAAGTAGTCACCCATCTGTGACTTCAACTCAATAGTCCACTGTAGCTGGACATTGACACTGCTCAACTTTTTGCTATCACAAACGATATTGTGGAGAACATCTTTGCATGCAGTTTTTTTTCTCCTTTTGAAGAACTTTCTCACAATACATCACCAGAAGTCGATGCCTGGATCATGGAGAATGAACATGAGACCTATGGCTGAACTGCTTTGTAGGAGTATGACAATGAATTTACTTCGTTGCCAAGGGTAGATAGGGAATGAGTTTTGAATTTCAAATGGAAAGACACAGACATGTGGTAAAGGAAAAGAAGGAAATTCTAGGCAAACTGGAGCAAAGGGAGAGTGAGTGGACGGTGGGAACACTGAATGGTAAGCTTGGACAAGAGAAGTGAGAGAAATAGATGGGATGTTAGGCCGGGATGTTACAGAGAACCTGTAAACTCATTTAAGGAACTAGGACTCTGTTCCAATAATGGTGAGGAAAGTGTGCAAGGAAACAACAAAGCAGGAGTTGAATGTGAACAGTAACTCTGACCAGAGAACGTACAAAAGTCCAGCCCAAGAAAGGGATGGGAGAGGGGCAGCTGCTGAGAGTAAGAATTACGGAGCCTGAGCAGGGGGATGCTAAGGACTGGACCTAGTGACCATGGATAAGAGGAGTAATGATTCTGAGGTGTTCAACCGACTTCCCTGAGAGAATGACAAAAGCACCAGTGACAGGAGGAGCCACAGGCATGTTTCCTTAGAAGCAGGCTCTATCTTGTACATCTGGGCTGGAGATGTTTACAAATTTCCTCAAACTCTAGCTGCCATCTAATTTCTTTTTTAAAAAATATTTATTTATATTTAGAGATAAGGGAAGGGAGAGAAAAAGAGAGGGAGAAAAACATCAATGTGTGAGAGAAACATCAATTGACTGCTTCTCACACACCCCCAACCTGGGAACTGGCCGGCAACCCAGGCATGTGCCGTGTCCAGGAATCAAATCAATAATCTTTCACTTGGTGGGATGATGCCCAACCCACTGAGCCACATTGGTCAGGGCTGCCATCTAATTTTTCTTTGCCTTTTGTCTCTGCCTAGCCCTGATTCCTCCAAATATGTGTGACATGAGTCAGATACTATGGCAACATACTTAAGGGTGGTAATACTTCTTCACCATTCATCAATTCTCTGACCTCTTACACTTTGTTTGGTCCTCCCAGGACAACCATCTCAACAATTTCCTGTCAGATCCATCAGGGAACTTCTTGTTATCCCTGTCTTTAGAATGCCTCCCTTGAGCACTGATTCCACAGGTCTTTGTTCTCCAGTCCCTTCCCTGACCCATCCTGGTTCCCCACACCCTTTCCCTGAAATGGTAGTCTCTCTCAAGTCTTTTGGAAAAAACTTATTTAAACCTCTCCCTTCTTAGAGCTTCAATCACCACCCTCATGGGAAGAACTTGCCCACACGGTGGGTTAGGGGCAGGGCAGGAACCAGGACTCAGGCCTAGGCCTCCTACCACCCAGTTCACCAATCTCATACTCACCACATAATACTCATTTTTAAAAGTATGACAGTAAACCCAGCAATTAAAGCTGCAATCATTAATAGTCTGTGGCATTTGTTTAAATAGTCAGCATAGTTCAGTGCTTAAAACATGGGCCTTGTATTGAAAATTCTGTTTGACTGGTTAATCCCATTTCTGCCACTCCATGGGTGAGTGACTTAGGACAGTTTACCTGTTTATACCTGGGCTTTTCAGTCTGTAAAATGAGAACAATAATAGTATCCACCATGGCACAGAGTTAAGAAGACCACACGAGGGAACACATCAGAGCACACGGATGGTGTCTGCCATATGTAAATGCTCAGCAGATGTTGGCTATTACTCTCATCCAGAGCACCCGGGACCACACCACAGTCCACCCAGCTGACTGGCACTGACATAAATGCCAGTGTAGGAGAAGACTGTCTTTTTTAGAAGTTTAAACATCATTCCCAAAACATGCAATATTAATGAAAATCAACAAGTGGGTAAGTGCTATGATAACACATTAACTACTATATTAGTCAACTATTCTTTAGTGTTCAAAACAGTTTGTGAATCTTAAATACCCAGAAAGAGCTTCAAAAAGTTAAGGTGAACTCCTGGGACTTCATTCTCAGTCAGATCTCTACCCGCAGGAACATGGAGGCACACAGATATCATAAGAGGAGCAAGTGTCCCACTAGGGTCACTGTAATGATGCAGAGCATCCAGACAGTACCCTCCTTGCATAGCCAATGACAAGCCCAGCTCCTGAGATGAGCCTTCCTCACTATCAGGCAAACAACACCCTGGTCCAGAAGTCTGCAGTCCGCTGGGCACCTCAGTTGAACTAGAGTGTCAAAGTGAGGCTTCCACCCCAGTTTCTGAATGGGGACACCCCAAGCGGGGGCTTGTGAGACTTACTGTTGGATGCTCTCATCTGCCGCCGGCGTCCCACGCGGTCCAGCCCAATGGGGGTGCTCTGGGAAAATGTGAATGGCCGGAGCCGGGCAGAAACTGCTTTGTAGGGTGGCACCTGGTGAGCTGGCACAGGAGGCCTGGCTGCAGGCTACGAAAGAAAGCAAGAGGCTGTGAAAAGATGCCAGGAAGTGGCAGCTCCTATAAGCTCTTCACACGCACAGCTGCAAGGAGCTCAGCATTCTCACCTCGAAGCTACTCACAGACATGGTTTCTCCAAAGGATATCAAAGCTTCAGGCTGCACTGAGGCTCAACTCCAATAAATTATTCCGATGTTTAAACAAATCAGTATCAACCCACGGCCCTTACCTCACAGCCTCGAGTTTCATCTTCTCTGTCAACAACATACCAATAGTCAATGCTCAGTGAAAGCAAAGTGTCAGCTAAAAGGAGGAAAAGCAAATTTAGGAAGTGGTGGCTTTCTCACAGAGAAGCAGTCACAAGGTTAAGAAGATGTGTTTGTAGGAGCAGCGCCAGACCATGCCCAGGGCGGCCAGTTGTAGCCCAGCTACTCACTTGGGTCTCCTGCTCATCTGTGTGCAGATGCCAGTGAAGTATCTATGGACTACAATTCTTGTTTACCTAAACTAACATCACAATAGGGCTTTGTTTAAAAGAGCGAGTTTTCCACAAATTTACCCTGGTCTATAGAATCAACTGTGTGCCCTTTTGATCGTCCATATTAACAATCCCTATAACTGCAAAGGCCAAGCTGGTTCATGCCTTCCTTAGGTTTCCCACCTAGTTCCCTCAATGAGTTTACAGTAGAAAGTTATCTGGCTATACTTCTTTTTCATGCCCTAAAGTGAAATGATTTCTAGATGCTTTTGATCTTCCCTATACTGTGTTTTGAATTAAAAGATTACAGTTTGCTTTAGTTTAGAATTATTTCCTGGCATGTAGAGCCTCTTAACACTTCAAAAGGTTTGTGGTATTTTTCAGCTTATTTTGTTTTTACCTTAAGAATTCAATTCAAATTCATTCAATTAAGCGAGAGTGTTTTAATTGTTTGCTATATAAACAAGGCATTGTATTGGGCTTTACAGGCAGAATGTAAACATAAAATCTTATACCAATATAGACTTTCCTTTTTAGAGAATTTTATGGGTTATGATATCAACTAGCAAGTTTAAAATATGAAATTGGGCACTCACTCATGTACTGTTCCATGAACACTGGATCATGGGTGGGGTATTAGTCTCATCAAATAACAGAAACAGGGCCTTTATTTAAAAGTTTTGTATCCTCAAAGAGCTCTCTGGTTAATTGACAAATACTTGCTGAATTACTACATTATACTAAGGGGATGATATTAAGATTTTAATCTATTGTCAAAGCAGTTACAAAGCTGCAACTCAAAAGCAAGAAAATGATGAAAAAAGTTATTTCCTTATCTCCTAAAAATCGACTTCTTTATTTATTTCTTATCTTTACATGTTAACAACAAATGATGCTTTCTCTTTTAAGAATTTTTTTCTTTCAGGAAGCTCACTAAATATGCACTGCTACTTTCCTCTTGTTCAAATCTCAGATGATTTAGAATAAACAGCAAACTAATTTCACGTATTACTCAAGATCCCAGCAAAGACAGAAGATTAGTAAAACACATCCAAATGTCAGGTGATTAGTCTTTGATTAGTTTTAATAAGTACAGCTTGCAAAGTCAGGAAGAAAGATTGTGAGACGACATCATCCCTGAGTCAGAAAAGGTAAAAGGAAAGCATCCAGTTCAGTTTGCAGGGGAGAACAGAGGCCAGGAAGCTGAGGGTTCTGCTGGCTTTGGTGGGAGCACACCAGATCTTACTTGGGTTAGAAGATTCTCTATTGCTTCTGTCTGGTTGTTCCCATAGAAGCTGACTCCGCCTATCACAGAGATGGGGCGTCTTCTCTGGCCTCCTCTGGAGCAGCACAAGGCAGCCTTCTGGCCTGCAGCCACCATTGAGGCCATGCTTAGCTGGTGGCCACTGTCCACAATGTCCTCCTTCTGGGGGTCCACAGCAATGGAGTCTTCAGGAATAGACAGACTTCGGCTGGCCAACTGGCCATAGTCTGAGAGTGGTCGAGGCCTTGACCTTCTCCCAGGGCTCCATTTCCTCCTGGAGATTGAGATCCTCTGAGCCTCTGTCCTTTCTTCCTCCAGGGATAAGCCCCGCCTCCAGGATTCCTCAGTAAAAACCTTTTCAAATTTGAACAAGTTAGGTGAGCACCAATACCTAGGAAGGTATTAAAAAAGAACAAGATATACATTCCCTTCCACCCTCCCTCAGCTCTGTCGCAAAGGCTTTCTAGATTTACTTGTTTTTGAAAGTTTCTTTTGTGTAACAGACATAACTGATAATGTGGATTAAAATAAGCAAATCTATCTTTAATTGGAGGTTGAATTAAAACTAAGTTTAATAGTGACATTTGATGACTGATACAAGATATTTTCAAAATCAGCACCATTAGGAGTTAATAAAAAGTAAGGTAGGAGTGTCACCAAAAGTATAACAACACCATGGGGGGAAAGGCAGGTCTGAAAGTAGAAGAATAAATGTGTAATGCTACCCACTGCTACTGTTTGAAAATAGAAGGTGCTTTCAGAAGCTTAGGTCTGGGTTGCTAGGGCCTGACACTCACTGATGGGGAGGAGGGGAGAGTACTGAACTAGGATTCAAAGAACCAGATCAGGCTACTCACTAGCTGTGTGAGCTTGGACAAGTCACAGCTGACCTTTCAGGATCTCAGATTTCAGAGTAGAGCCAGGGGTGTCCAACCCAAAGTCAGCAGGCTGCATGTGGCCCAGGATGGCTATGAATGTGGCCAAACACAAATTTGTAAATTTACTTAAAACATTATGAGATTTTTTTGTGATTATGTGTTGCAATGTATTTAATGTGTGGCCCAAGACAACTCTTATTCTTTCAGTATGGCCCAGAGACACCAAAAGGTTGGACACCCCTGGGCCTAGACAATACCACAGCTAGATAGTCTATGATCCTAAATTAGGCAATATGTTCTAAATTTTCAAATAACTTTTAAAGGCAGTGCAACATGCTAGAAAAAAAGCCATGAGGTTTGAAAATGAGCTGATTTCTGTGTAACTCAGGTTGGGCCCATAGCTAGCTTCATAACCTCATATAAGTTGCTTAACTTCTGTGGGTTTGGTTCTGTAACTATTCACTGGGGGGAAAAAATGGGTCCTAGTGAGAATTAAATACTACAATGATAAGATAACCTTTATTAGCTATAGTTAATTATGGCTCTTAAAAAGCACTGCCATAGAATTGCTAGCCCCTGATCAGCCTTGCCTGAAGATAACCTGTCTCAGCAGACCCCTCCAAGTCTGGTCTCAGAGCTCAACAGAGGCAGCAGGGAGAGGGGCTCACCACAGTTTGTGAGTCACCAGTCACAGGCCTGGGAGCCAGGTGGCTTTGGTTCTTCCATCCTATACATTATTTTAAAATACAATAAAAACTGAACCAGGCACCAGAAGAGAACTAAATTAACCAGAAAAATTGTGATTGCAGGGCAGACAGAGCAAGCCCTGTTGCAGACCAGGCCAGCCCTGCCCATGAGCACTGCAGGCGAGAAGTCTCACCTCTTGCCAATCAATGGCAACTGAGACCTGAAATGCAGATCCTGAAATTTCCAACCCAATGCATCTAAGAATTACCTAAGATCACATACCATGAAAAGTGTGATGAAGAGCAAAGGAAGCAGGAAAGGAATTACAGGTACTCCACTCTGTGCCCATCATTTTTCAAATTAGAAAAACTGTGACCTAGAGAAGTAAAGTGACTTGCTCAGGGTCACACAATCAATTAGCAGCAAGAGAGACACTGAAATGTGGGCCTGGTAATTTCTGTTCCCACTATACCACAGAATTTGCTCACCTTTGCTAAAAAACAAAACAAAACTGGGTTCTAGCAATCATCAATGACCTTACTACCTACTGACTCTTACTGCCCAGGGTGTTGTCTTTATTTCAAGTCATCACCGAAGGGGTCCAGAATATACTTCTGTGGCCTAAAAACTGTTTTGAGCTGGAGGTATTTTCTTCCTGAACTCCCTCACCTGTCTAAAAGCACAGACCCACGGAAGAACTCAGTTGTCATAAATCTACTCCTTTGGGATAGAAATTCTTTTTCCCTGCCAGGGAAGATGGATTCTTACCACTCCTGAGCAGAAGCCCTCACCTAAACAGGCATGGTCACAAGACCATCCTATGTCCCACATGTTCTGCTACAGCCTCATTTGTCTTTCTAAAAGTTACTTGTTTCCCCATCAGCATCCTTCTCCCTCTTTAGGATGGGACATAAGCCCCAAAACCTAACCACTTTCTGGAGTAACGCTTTTCTGTGAACTCCCACTTAACCTATAGGAATAAAAATTTGTCTTTTCTTTTGTAAATTTGTCTCTTGTCAACTTTAATTCTCACAGCCCTAAGCATAAACCTCAGGGGGTAGAAGTCAGCAGAAAAGTTAATACTATTTTTTGCATTACATAAGAAAAGAGGTTATTATGCATAGTTCAAATTAGCACATCTAATGGCACAGACAGCTTAAGCAAGCAATGAGACAGCCCACTTGTATTATCACCCTGTGATAAAAAGGTTCAGAAACAACACACTAGAAAACAGAAGTTCAACAAAATCATGGGCAATGAGAGTTTGATTACAAATCTGCATGTGCTTTTGTCTGCACTTATGCAACATTACAGCTTGTTTTCCTCACTGATGCTAAAAAGAAAATAAGAAAATGGGCTTAGTAAAACAAGTTGTCTTAGCTATTCAGGAAACAAATCCTTCTGAGACCACAGTCCAGGAAGTGATGGAGGCCATGAGAGCAGCAGACAGCTGGTGCCGCCAGGTGGAGTCCCTTAACACATCCTGCCTCAGTGCTACTGCCTCACTTGGGAGCACCCCTGAGAACCAATTGAATTCCACTGAAACTATACACAGCCCCACTGAAGACATACAAGTGGTACCAAAGTTC
Organism: Trachops cirrhosus; assembly: GCA_028533065.1. Lineage (NCBI taxonomy): Eukaryota > Metazoa > Chordata > Mammalia > Chiroptera > Phyllostomidae > Trachops > Trachops cirrhosus. The sequence goes on from CM052539.1 coordinate 83,587,632, forward strand.
TAGGAAATGCAAAAATTAGTTAACAGAAGAATATATAAAACTGAATCTCCAATTTACTCCTAGCAAAAGAACAGAAGGAAGGAGGAAGGCAGGGGACAATGTAAAGTCCCTCAACTTTAAGCTCACATTCCGACAGTGATCCTTGGCCAGAAGTGACATACATTCCTTGTAGAAAAAATTTGAACTTGGATGCATACTCCAAGACTAATCTTTTAGCAAAGTTTACCTGCTTTTGAAATACAATATATGTTCATTCTGGGGAATACACTTTGAGTGTGAACCACAAACATGGCACCAACAACAAACAACAATCTCCGAAAAGCCATAACCTACCCTGGACTTGGCTACAGGTAGCGGCGACCCACAGACACATTGAAGGAACAAGCAGTTGACCACATCCATGCTCTCTTGAGGTTTTTTTCTTGCCTTTAAAATGCTCTAATCAGGGGTGTAAGTGGCCAAAGCTCTGTTCAGTCAGCTTCTTCTCACAGTTCAGCAGCCTGAGCTTCATATCAATCCAGGGCTCTCTAAGCTTGAATGGCCAATTCACACCCAAGTCATAAACACTTGTAAACAGACTTTTCAGTGGAGTGGCTGCCCTTTTAACTCTTGCTTTTCAGTACATTTCTAACAGTTTTAAAGTACTTTCCCTACACATCTTTTCTTCCTATACAGAATTCCTTTCTTTACTTTGCAAAAGTAAAAAACCAAGATAGATCTCATTGCCTCCCATTAGACACTTCAAAACATTTGCTGAAGCCACAGTGAGATTAAATTACTAGTTGGAGGAAAAATGAAACACACGCCCAAAACTGATGTTGCATATGTCCATTCAGAAACCTGATCTAAAGTAAATATATAGGGTCTACTTGCAAGTGTTGTGGGTTGAATTGTGTCCTCCTATAAGATATGTTGCAGTCCTCACCCCAGCACCTGTGAAGTGATCTTATTTGGAGATATAGTATTTGCAGAGGTATTGAGTTAAGATGAGGCCATACTGGATTAGGTGGGCCCTACTCGAATGCTTGATGTCCTCGAAGAAGAGGGACACAAAGGCAAAAGGAGAAAGCCATGTGAAAACAGAGGCAGAGATCAGAATGATGCATCTCACGTAAGCCAAGGTACCCCAAGATTCTCCCCTAGGGCCACAAAGAGAGCTTGGACCTGCCTACACCTTAATTTCAGACTTCTGGCCTCTACAACAAAGAGAATAAATGTTTTCAGCCACCCAGCTTATGGCAATTTGTTATATTAGGAAACTAATGTGGCAAGGTATTTCAGAAGAAAATATTATAGGTAAATAAATTAAGATGCTATGGGTAGATTAAAAAAAATAAAGAGATTTTGCTTTGAACAAGCCAAAAGTACTTTCAAGATGCTATTAATATAATAAGCAAGCCTCCTGGGTTTTCCAGTTCGGACTCCTGGACACTGTAGGGAGGGTAGTACAATCACTGGGCAGGAGCGGAGAAGGGAAACATCCTGACACTGTTATGAGGACTGCGATAATAACACTAATGAAAACTATTATGTTTGAATGCCTGTGAGGTGCCAGACTATACCATCATACACTACCTTACTTAGCCTCCACAGCCACCTAGGGGTATATTATTTGTCACATTTTACAATTTAAGACATTGAAGCTAAAATAAATAAAATTACTTGTTCAGGTTAATAAGCCAGAAAGAAGAGGGGCCTGTTTTACAATCCAGTTCATCTCATTCCTTTTTACTTTGTAGCCCTGCACCCTTGGTACATAATCTTTTAAAAAATTAAAACAAATATATTTGTTTTTTAAAAAAAAATTTAAAGAGATGGAGACAACTGTACTTGAACAATAAAAAAATGCAAAAAATATTATAGTTCACACACAATATTATATTAGTTTCATTTGTACAACATAGTTATTCAACATTTATATACCTTATGATGTGATCACCATGATAAATCTATTAACCATCTGTAATCATACAAAGTTATTATGATATAATTGGCTACATTCCCTGTGTTGTACATTATATCTCTGTGATTTATTTATTTTGGAACTGGAAGTCTGTACCTCTTATTCCCCTTTATCTTTTTCATCCTTCTCCCTGCTCCTCCCACCTCTCTCCCCTCTGGCAAGTTTACAGACAGAAAACAGAACTTTTAGACTTTCCTGCCCTGAGGTGCGGATTTGCTTGGAGGGAGGGGAGAAGTTACAGCTTCTAGCAACTACTAGAGGCTCTGAAATGGTGCCTGGAAACACAGAGATTCCTGCTCAGAATCACATTTTTAAATGCATAAAACAAAACAGATAGGATTATAAAGTAAGCTGATTATTCTGAAACACAATGATCAAAATAGTAAAGGCATAGTGATATTACAATATACGTAACACATAAATTAAAAGGACTAGTGATAGGTCTAATAACTATCACACTTCTGGAGAAGTACTGGTAAGCAAGAGATATTTTAAGATATCAACAAAGATTGAAATATGATGTGAATCATACTAAAGAGATCTTTTTCAGAAAAAGATCTCTGAATTCTACTGGTAACAATGCCATAGGTACTGCTGAAAGTGCTTTGGTTTGATGCCTACATTTGTAACTGAAGGAAATGCTACATTTAAGCTAGAGATTAGTGAAAATAAAAATAAATTCTCTACTTCCTGATTTCTGTCTGTTGAGTCCTTGAATGTACATAGGTTAAAACCTTCCAATGTTATTATTTATCCAAAGAAACCCAAAGCACTAAACTGAATTATTTACAATAGCCAATATATGGAAGCAATGTATGTGTCCATCAATACATGAATGGGTAAAGAAGAAGTGATGTATATATACAATGGAATATGACTCAGTCATTTAAAAAAAAAGAATGAAATCTTGCCATCTGCAACAACATAGATGGACTTAGAGGATATTGTGCTGAGTGTGAAATAAGTCAGAGAAAAACAAATACCATATAATTTCACTTGTATGTGGAATCTAAAAAACAAAATTAAATGAACAAGCAGACTAGAAACACAGATACAGAGATCAGACTGATGGTTTCCAGACAGGAGGGGGTTTTGGGACTGGGTGAAAAAGGTGAAGGGATTAAGAAGTACAAATTGGTAGTTACAAAATAGTCACAGGGATGTAAAGTACAGCATAGGAAATATAGTCAATAATATTGTATAACTATATATGGTGTCAATGGGCACTAAATTTATTGGGGTGATCACTTTGTAAGTTATGTAAGTGTCTAAAACTGGGTTGTACACCTGAAACTAGTATGGTATTGTATGTCAACTGTAACTGAAAATAAAAATTATTTAAAAAAATACCTCGAACAAACAAAATCTTCCAGTGTAAATATCACTTAAGAGTATCCCATGGTACCAGTGTAATAGGGTGCAGCCAGGGCCCCCCTGGAAGAGGGATTTGTAATGGGGTCCAGAACTCAGGGTGTCCGGGAAATATTAAAAATAGAGGATGTCCTCACTTCCACAAGTCTGAAGTGGGGGATGGGACACGTGGAGCAGGGCCATTGAGAGTTGTTCTGCATAGCAACACTTTTGTAAATAACCTCAGGAATGGTCATTTAACATATCTATAACTTTTGACTGGTTTCATGGGTATGTTAAATAGCTGTGGCCATGCTTTGAGCCACGGAGATGGGAGTGACTTCCACCCTAGATGTAACTGGGAGGCAGCTCCCCCTGGTTACAGCGCCTGCGTGAGAACTTGGGCATGACTCACTCCGTACCATGCGGCTACACCTGCCCGGACTTACTATGGCAGCCGAGAAAAGCTGCAAAAACATGGGAATGCTGGCAGGTGTAGCCGATTGTGGGAGGAGTCAGAAATGGGGTTGCAGAGGAAGATTAGCACTGGGATTTAAACCCAGTCGTGGGAGCCATGCAAGGAAAAACCATGCAGCTTTGGAGAAGAGGGGGACCCAGGCAGCTTTGGTAAGAGGGAGAACCACACGGCTTTGGGGCTCCCTTTGCTGAAGCTTAAGAAGCTGGAATGCAAGATGCAGCAGCGATGCAGAGCTCTCTCTTAGCAGTTTGGAAGAATGCAGGAGAGATGCTGTGGGAAGGAAAGGGGTGAAAGGACTCTTGCTGTTGGGCCAGGAGAAAGTGCCATGCGGGTTTGGATTAAGAACTGGAGATCCCAGCGACACAGCGGATGGTGCTGGGAACCAAGGGAGGCCTCCCAGCTGAGCACAGATTACTGGAAAGAACCAGGGGCTACCTGAGCCATGGACTTCTTTTCCTGAGATATGTTACCCCTGACTGGGCAAAGGGAGGAAGGACTGTGTGTGTTTGTGAATGTTTTAAGGGATTTTGGAATTTTAATGAAGATATTAAGTCATTACTTTTAAGTATGTATAACTTTTGAGTAAATATTTCCTTTACTTTTCAACAATCTCTGACATTGAGAGTTATAATTCCCTGGCGGCAGGCAAGGTGAACCTAGTACCGGGGGACCCTGGGACAAGAGGGGTCCATTTGGTAATAGTATATTGTCCCACAACCCCGGGTCTATTCTGTAACACCAGCAGTGTGCTCCAACTCCAGAAAATTAAATTGTAGGCTTTATACATAAACCCCCCTCCATCCACAGGGGATACCTTCCAAAGACCCCCAAAGGATACCTGAAACTGCAGAATAGTCAACCTTAAATGTACTGTCTTGTCCTATACATACACATTTTCACTTAAAGAAAGCACTTTCCAGCCTCTCTTTGGCATATCTAAACTGCCAGCATCACTGCTCTTGCACTTTGGAGTCATTAGTGAAGTAAGGGTTATCTGAACACAGGCACTGCACTACTATGACAGAAATCTGATAACTGAGATGGCTCTTAAGTGACTAGTGGGTGGGTAGTGTATGCAGTGTGGAGACACTGGACAAAGGGATAATTCACATCCCTTTGTAATGTGAGCGTAATGGTGTGAGATGTCACCACACCGCTAGTCAGGACAGCAGGATATTGCACAACTTAAAGCTTATAAATTATTTCTGAAATTTAATATTTTTGGCCCATAGTTAATGGGGGGGAGTAAGTGAAGCTTTAGAAAGTGAAACTGGATTGGGCGGAGAGGCTACTGTATATTATAAAATCAAAGTAGTGACATCTCACTATTTAAGAGTTATATACTATTACCTAATTTTCCTTAAATGAAAATTAATGCATCATAATAAAAAAAGACCCTGCACAGCACCCATAGCAGCCCCCCTACCAACTTTTCTTTCTTTCTTTTTTTTTTTTTTTTAAGCACAGGAGTCAGATTATACAGTGCTTAGAATGGGATATGTATAAATATATGTCCTAGAATTTTAAATGAGGAGCAAATTCAGAAGATTCCAGATTAGACTTCCAGCCAAGATGGAGGCGTAGGTAGACACACTGTGCCTCCTTGCACAACTAAAAGAAGGACAACAACAAATTTAAAAACAAAAGACAACCAGAACTGACAGAAAATTGAACTGTATGGAAGTCTGACAACCAAGGAGTTAAAGAAAAAACATTCATCCAAACCCGTAGGAGGGGCGGAGATGGGTAGCCAGGCAGAGAGGACTCGAGGCAAAGTGGTGGATGGTGGACTGGGCAGTCCCACATTCGCATGCAGATGAAGTGGGAGGAGCAACTTGGGAGTGAGACAGACCGCACAACCCAGGGATCCAGTATTGGGAAATAAAGCCTCAAAACCTCTGACTGAAAAAACCTGTGGGGGTTGAGGCCACAGCAAGAGAAACTCCCAGCCTCATAGGAGAGTTCATTGGAGAGACCCACAGGGTTCTAGAATGTACACAAACCCACCCACCCAGGAATCAGCACCAGAAGAGCCCAATTTGGTTATGGGTAGCCAGGGAAGTGACTGAAAACTGGCAGAGAGCTAAGCAAGCATCGTTGTTCCCTCTTGGACCCCTCCCCCACATACAGCATCACAACACAGCAATGTGGGTTGTCCCGCCCTGGTGAACACCTAAGTCTCTGCCCCTTACTACATAACAGGTGCACCAAGACAGAAAAAAAAAGGCCTAAATAAAAGAACAGTTCAAAGCTCCAGAAACACTACAACTAAGCAACGAGGAGAAAGCTAACCTATCAGATGCACAGTTCAAAACACTGGTTATCAAGATGCTCTAGGAACTCTTTGGGTATTTCAACAGCATAAAAAAGACCCAGGCAGCAATGAAAGTTGCACTATGTGAAATGAAGAAAAATCTACAGGGAACCAACAGTGAAGGGAAGGAAACCAGGACTCAAATCAACGTTTTGGAGCAAAAGAAAGAAGGAAACATTCAATCAGAACAGAATGAAGAAACAAGAATTCAGAAAAATGAGGAGAGGCTTAGGAACCTCCAGGACACCTTTAAATGTTTAAATGTTCCAACATCCGAATCATAGGGGTGCCAGAAGGAGAAGAGGAGACCAAGAAATTGAAAACTTATTTGAACAAATAATGAAGGAGAACTTCCCCAATCTGGCAAAGGAAACAGACTTCCAGGAAGTCCAGGAAGCTCAGAGAGTCCCAAAGAAGTTGGACCCAAGGAGGAACACACCAAGGCACATCATCATTACATTAGCCAAGGTAAAAATGAAAAAGAGAATCCTAGAAGCAGCAAGAGATAAGGAGACAGTAACCTACAAAGGAGAGCCCATCAGACTGTCAGCTGATTTCTCAAAAGAGACCTTGCAGGCAAGAAGGGACTGAAAGAAGTATTCCAAGTCATGAAAGGCAAGGACCTACTCTATCTAGCAAAACTATCATTTAGAACGGGAAGGCAGATCAAGTGTTTCCCAGATAAGGTAAAACTAAAGGAGTTCATCATCACCCAGCCCTTACTATATGAAATGTTAAAGGACTTATCTAAGAAAAAGAAGATAAAAAATATGGAGAGTTAAATGACATCAAACTCACAGCTACTAAATACCAAACCTAAAAAACAAAACAAAAACAGACTAAGCAAACAACTAGAACAGGAACAGAATCACAGAAATGAAGATCACATGGATGATTATCAGTGGGGGAGAAGGGGAGGGAAGGAGGGGGAAGGAACAGAGAATAAGTAGCATAGATGGTAGGTAGAAAATAGGAGGAGGTTAAGAACAGTATGGGAAATATAGAAGCCAAAGAACTTATATGTATGACCCATGGACATAAACTAAAGAGGGGGAATGCAGGTGGGAGGGAGTGTGCAGGTTGGTGGAGAATAAAGGGGTGGAAATGAGACAACTGTAATAGCATAATCAGTAAAATATATTTTAAAAAAGAAGATTCCAGATAAACTACCATATATTAAAGGGTTAAAGCAAGGAACACAGAAATATTTTATATATTATTTTATAAAAAATATTTTTAGAAGAGAAGAGTTTGAGCCCCAATGACATTTTTCCTATTTTTTGGTTATTTTTAACACCAAATATCTTACATTTACTTGAAAATCCTTTTAAAGTTTTATTGAGATAATTGACATAAATAACTGTATAATTTTAAGGTGTGCAGCACAATGACTTGACTCTTAAATACTGTGAAATGCCCACCACAGTAAGTTTAACATCCATCATCTCATATAGATACAAAAGAAAAAGGGAAAGAAGGATGTTTTCCTTGTGATGAGAACTTTTAGGAAATGCTCTTAGCAACTTGCAAACACACGATACAGGAGCGTTAACACTACAACATGCTATACGCTACATCCCAGTATTATTTATCTCATAGCTAGAAATTTGTCCTTAAAAATCTTAACTTTTTGCCAGCTTGCTTTAACATCTACTTAACACTATTTTTCAGGTAAGGAAAGAGGACATTATTATACCCATTTTAGAGATGATAAGGTCAAGTTAAAGGAGTTCATCATCACTAAGTCCTTACTGTATGAAATGGTAAAGGGACTTACCTAAGAAAAAGAAGATAAAAAACATGTACAGTAAAATGACAGCAAACTCACAATTATTAACAACCACACCTGAAACAAAAACAAGAAGAAACTAGAACAGGAACAGAACCACAGAAATGGAGATCACATGGAGGGTTAGCAACAGGGGAGTGGGAGGAGGAGAGAGGGGGGACAGGTACGAAGAATAAGTAGCATGGATGGTAGATAGAAAATAGACGGGGAGGGCAAGAATAGTATGGGAAATGTAGAAGCTAAAGAACTTATGACACATGGACATGAACTAAAGGGGGGAATGTGGGTGGGAGAGGGTGTTCAGGGTGGAGGGGAATGAAGGGGGGATAATAGGAGAACTATAATAGCATAATCAATAAAATATATTAAAAAAAGAAAAAAAAGAGATGAGAAGGCAATGGACTTAATGAAAGAGCACATGAGGGAATTAAGGCATATCATTCAATTTCATCTTTGCAAGAAAAGTGCCAAACTTTTTTTGATTTATGGAAAAAACTCTTAGTAGCAACTTCCAAGAATACTACACCATGTGCTATTGTTCCACAAAAACCTCCATATGCTTCTTTTTGGCATCTTCTTTGTGTTGAAGCTCATGAAAGTATTAAATACTATTAACCCAGTTCTGTTATGATTAAAAAAAACAATAACTGAAAAATTCTAGACTGATAAGGTCGCCCCCCAGTCTTTGTAATAATCATTTGTGGGAACTGCACTTTCTGGGCTTAACTAAAAAACTGACAATCCTACCATCTTAAAATTTACAGCAACAAAACAGAGTTTGACACCCAGGTAGAGAAGATAGAATTGTAGGTTGTAGTTTTATGCTTGGATTCATTAAAAATAAAGAGACAGTTTGAAACCATCATATTGCCCTAGCCAGGCTCAACATCCCATACACCAAAAGTTACCAGTTTGATCCCCAGTCAAGGCACATACCTAGGTTGAGGGTCCCATTCCTCGTCCGGAAGTGTAGGGGGGATGACCAATGGATGTTTCTTTCTCGCATCGATCTTTCTCTCTTTCTCCCTCTCTCCCTGCCTACTTCCTTCCCTTTCTCTCTATAAATAATAATAAAAAAAAATCCTCAGGCATGCCAAGACAAAAAAATATTTGTGACAATATGGACAGGCCTAGAGGGTATTATACAAAGTGAAATAAGTCAGACAGAGAAAGACAAATACCACATGATTCCACTTACGTGTATAATCTAAAGAAAATAAACAAATAGACAAAATAAAAACATACTCATAGATATAGATAACAGACTGTCATCAGGGAGGTGTGTTGGGGGGTTTTGTGAGAATGGTAAGGGGTGCCCCAACTGGTTAGCTCAGCTGGTTAGAGAGTTGTCCTGGTATACCAAGGCTGTGGGTTCAATCCTGGGTCAGGGCACATACAAGAATCAATCAATGAATGCATAAGTAAGTGGAACAACAAATTAATGTTTCTTTTTCTCTCTTTCATCAATAAATTTTTTTTAAGCTGAAGGAATTAAGTAGTGTGAATTGGTAGTTACAGAATAGTCACAGGTGTAGATTATGGCGTAAGAAATACAGTCAATAATATCATGATAACCATGTATGGGGGCAGGTGGGTACTTGAAACACCAGGGGACCACTCTGTAACATATATGAATTTCTAACCACTTTGTTGTACATCTGAAACTAATACAGTGTAATATTGAATGTAAACTGTAACTAAACAAATAAGAAAAAAGATAGCATCAGTCTTGTTTCTTTTTTATTTGCATAGAGGGATATGAGAATCTAACCTATACTGCTGCAAAATATCTTGAAAATCTTTAATGCAAAACTTGGCAATAAAAGAATTACAGATGAATAATTTATACCAGAAAAAGAGTGAAGACACAAAGCCTAATATACAACAGAACCTTGGTATAAATAAATATATTAAAACTTTATATTGTACATTAGGGAATGGAACTGAAATACTTTACCCTCATCCCAAAGTGTATTGAAGATGCTGTGCCTCCTGTCTCCCCACCTGTGTGTGGGGAGACCTACTAGAAATGGCCAAGTTCTGGCCCTGTAGTCTCAACACTTCTGTCCATGGTGGCTTTCTTTTCTGTGCCATTAGGTGAGTCACCAAAACAAGATACCAAATAAAGGAGTGAAGCTCTTTAGTTGAGCTGCCTAGCCTATCCCAGGCAGCCAAAAAATCAAGAGGAAGGACTCTTGATTTGGGCAGAAAGCAGTGGTGGTTGAAAGTGGCCCAATCTTAGTGGGAAGAATGCTAGACATAGTCCAAAGGGAAAGGGAATGGAAATTTATCATGCCACTATGACACCACCATTTGAAATCTGGCCTTTACAGATCCAATTTCATTTACTTTAAAACCCTGTGCATGACATACTTTTAATCCTGTTTTACTGATGAAAAAAGAAAAGACTAAGGCTTCACTAAAGATCAGGAAACTAGCAGGTGGTTAGAATTTAAGTCTGCATGCTAGACACCAAGCAGACATTGTTGCTGGGACTTCTTTCCCACTTTGAGACCTGGCTCTAGGCTCAGCTCTGCCACTCACCAGATATATGACTTTGGGAGGGTCCTGTGATCTTTCCAAGCGTCAGTTTAGTCTTTTAAAGCAAATGCAAAATTGCTACCCTACTTCACTGGGTGGCTGTGTGATATGAAGGACCTATATTGGTTGAAAAGGCATCCTATAAATATGAGTGGTTACTATTGACACTTTGATTTTTAATTCTTAAAGTTCCTAAATGAGTTAGTAAAATTCTATTTACCAGCAGTGGACAGAGCAATTGCTGGAATCACACTCTTCTATACATTTCAGACCAAATCCAAATGCTGTATTCCACCAGTTCCCACTTGAAAATTTTTAATCTTTCTTTTCTCCTTTCTTTCTTTCTTTTTTCTTTTCTTCTCTTCTCTTCTCTTCTTTCTCTTCTCTTCTCTCTCTCTCTTTCTTTCTCACCTCCCTTCTTTCTTTCTTTCCTTCTCTATCTCTCTCTCTGCACCAAAGGGAATTGTGTTTCTTTTGTGTAGAAATTCTTATCCAATTGATAATATAGTTCAATGGAAAAAATAGGATTACAGCCATCTTTAACTTTTTCAGGAATGCCTCTTTTTCCTTAATCAAGAGTTAATGGGGCAGGGATGCAGATCTGGAGGAGAAATGGTACTCAAAAATACAGAATACTTAATGTAGGTGTACTTTGGAGATACTGGAGGTTCACTTCCAGACCCCTGCAGTAAAGCTAGTCATAATCTTTTTGTTGGCGGGAGGTCTTGCTTTCAATTTGTAAAAACACATAACATCTGTGAAACATAATAAAGCGAAGCCTGGACAGCAGATCTCAAACTTTAGTGTGGCAAAAAGAACTTCTGTGGGTGGCATGGTAGAAGTCCAGACTACTGGGTGTCCATCCAAGTGATCCCAATTCAGTAGCTCCAGGTGGGGCTTGGGGATCTGTGCCTTTAGCTTGTATCCTGGATGGTCTTTATGACATACTTTGAGAAACTGGCCAGAAGATCAGAGTTTGCAAAGTTTCATTGGTCTGTACTGGAGTGCTAACCAAATGCAGTACTTTTAATGCTTACTTAGTGTAAGCATTACATTCTTTTATAATTATGATAAAAGTTAACATTTATTAAATTTACTATGTTCCAGGCACTGTAAATACCTTATATGCATTGTTCCATTTAATCCTGGTAAGTACTATTATCTCCATTTTTTTAAAAAAAGAAACTTAAACTTTAAAGAGGCTTAAGTAGGCCAAGTATCTTTGTTAAGTACAGAGTTGGTTAGTAGTGAAACTAGGATTTGAACTCAGGCAGCCCTACTACAAAGCCCACCTATTTTTACACCATGGACCTTCCCGACCACTCAGAAATGTTGGCAGTGGGTGGCTGGCAGCCACATGGTTGCTGTTTTCCTAGGGAGTTGCCAGCTGTGAGTGCTCTTTCCACTCCAACCAACCTGAGCACCAGCCCCCACCCACCAACTGCCTTACTGTGATCATTTTACATAATGGAACATTCCAAATTGCTGTCTTGTCTCTAGACTGTCAGTGGCAGAAGAAATGTACATAACAGTCAGTTTAGATAGTGACGTGTGGCGATTTGTTTGCCCTTCTGCCAACTAAACTTATGGTATTCTTTTTGGCTATCATGGCTGCCATGTGTTCATTTTGACAGAGACCTTGCTTTGCAATGCAGCAAAAATGACATGAACTTCAAGGACAGAAGAGGCCCTGGAAGCCAGAATCTGTGCCCTGGAGGAAGAGCCGTGAGCAGTGGAGCAGTGATGGTCCCCCTCTCCAGGTGCAGTGGACAAGTGGGAGGTGGAGGAAGATGAGAGTGATGCGAACCACGTTCCTGGAAGATCCACCCAGTGGTATTACAGAAAATGAAGTCCCAGCAGCCCCTAGTGCTCAGGAGAGATCTGGCTGGCCCCACCTTGATGGTGGAGCACATTGCCTACAGGCAGGCCGAACTGGTTGATCTTGTGAATTAATTTCACCAGAGACCCTGGAGCCTTTAGCAGTGTGGCTCTTGCACCTGTGATAATTAGATGGAAAAGTTAGCTTCCATCATGACTCATCCCTCTCTGTGCCAATGGCTGCAGAACAGCTGGAGGCACGGTCAGCACAGGGCTCACATTCTTTGAAGGAGTGGGTAATGGCAGCTATCCATACTGTACAGGGAACCATTTCGTGTGGTGTAGGAATGTAGCCCAGCCCCCACTCACAAAGGCCAGTGGCAAGCGAGGTTCTGGCACACAGGAGCCACGCCCACGGTTAGGTTCTCCCATGGGGAATCAGGCCTGCATTGTACCTAGGCTGCTATGAGACTTGCTTTTGCTAAAACTCCCTCATCCTGAATTGAGGCAGCAAGTGTTTACTGTAACTTCCTAAAATCTGAGCTAAACCTCCCCAGTATGGAGTATAACCAGTTCAACCACTTTCCCCCTTGATCTGTAACATCCTTCTCTTTGAAGTAATTAGCAACATTCTTTCCTTTGTTATATGCAAAAGATAATCGCCTACAGCACACCTGTGCATAGTAAATGAGGACCATCCTTGATGTAATGTACCCAGAAAAGCAATAAAAACTTGTCCAGGCAGGGGTCGGGGCCTTCTCTCTCACTTAGAGAGTGGCTTTGCCATCCTTTTTCTCCACAGGACTTCTGTAGTCCATATGAATTTGTCTCTTGTGGCCATGACACATGGATCCTGCCAGCCAGGATCTGCATCAGTACTGTCTGGGCAAATGTGGGTGACATGCTAGACACAGTGAGCAAGTGGCAGTCCTTTATAGACTTAGTACAAATCCTGCGGGAATTGGGCATGCGCCAGGCCATGTTCAATCCCAATACTCAGGGCCCTGATGATGAATGTTTTACAGCTGGAATGCTGAATCTCGTGTTGCAGCCCGCTTCCCCACCAGGTAAGACAAAAGTCATCCCTGATGCAGTGATAGATAAAATTCAGGCATATCTGACCCCTACCACTGTGAAACAGCTGCAGACACTTTTGGGCCTGTTGGGGTACTGGAGAGCATTTGTGCCTCATACAAGGTCATTCGTCACTTGTATGCTTGGGTGAAAAAAAGGGAGCAAACTGGGATTAGAACCTGACCTTGGAACAAGCATTCCAAGGAGCAAAGCTCCTTATCGTTAAGTGCGCCCAGGCCTTGCATGCTCTGGATCCAGCTAGATGCTGTGTGCTACATGTGCATGTCACACAGGAAGGCTTTGGATGGGGTTTGTGGCAGTGATCGGAATGGCTATGTCAGCCCTTGGGTTTCTGATCCCAACTATGGAAGGGAGCAGAGGTACAGTACTCCTTGACTGAAAAGCAACTGGCTGCAGTGTATGCTGCCCTGTTGGCTATGGAGTCCATAACAGGAACTGCCCCAGTTCCTGTAAGGACTATAAGGACCACTTATCCCATTGCTGGGTGGGTCCAAGACTGGATGGCCAAGCCTCATAGTGACACAGCTCAGGCGCTCACATTGGCTAAGTGAGGGGCTTATCTGCAACAAAGGAGTACTTTGTCCACTAGCCTTTTGCAGGCTGAGCTACAGGAAGTGATAGGTCCCGTTACTTTGTAGATGAGAAATCTACTGTTCCCATCCCTATAGAAGAGATGGAAGCTAACCCCTTCCAGGAAGGGCAGGCACCTATTCCCTTAGATGCATGGTACACTGATGGGTCCAGCAGGGCCCAGCCTGCCGTGTGGACTGCTGTGGTAGCTCAGCCAGAATAGACACCATTTGGTTTGACAGTGGCATAGGTCAGAGTAGCCAGTGGGCAAAACTGTGAGCTGTGTGGCTCGTGGCTGCCAGCGAAGACCTGCCCCTGACTATTTGCACAGATAGTTGGGCTGTGTGCCAGACACTAACATTGTGGATCTCCACATGGCATGCAAATACCATGGATGGGTATGCATAGGCCATTATGGGGGCAGTCCTTGTGGCAAGACCTCTGGGAATTAGGCTACCAGATGCATATCAGTATATCCTGTGACCAAACATGCATACCTTGTTTCCCCCAGGAATGATGAAGCGGATAGGCTAGCCAAGGTGTGATGGTTGGAAACAGTATCTGCCAGTCCCTCAGGAAGGGAAGTAGCCCAATGGCTACACCATTGCCTCTTACATGCTGGGCAAAAGACCATGTGGCCCACTGTCAAAACTTGGGGGTTACCTGTCACCTTAGCATAGGTATGAGAAGCTTGCAACACCTGTGTTGTCTGCTCACAAGAGCATCCCTGGAGGCCTGTGGGAACTACTGGACAGGTGCTTTGGGGAAGGGTACCACTGACCCAGTGGCAGGTGGATGTAATTGAGCTCCTACCTGGTTCAGAGGGTGTAAGTATGCTATCACAGATGTGGACGCGGCCACAGGACTTCCAGCTGCTTGTCTTGCACGGCACCCAGATCAGAAAGCAGTAATTGCTGCACTGGAGTGGTTATGTGCTGCTTATGGATGGCCCTTAATCATTGGAAATGATCAGGGGACGCATTTTCCTGGGGCAATGGTGGGCTCTGGACTTGCAGATTGACTGGAAATTCCATATGGCCTATCACCCCCAAGCTGTCGGAATCATTGAACGGTACAATGGTCCCTTAAGCTGGGCCTGCGAGCTTCAGCTGCCACCCCTATGCTGAGGGGTTGGACGAAACGCTTATGGAATGTCCTCTGGACTCTAAATGAGAGGAGTCAGAGGGGCGTGACCAGTTCCCTGGAAGCACGGCTCCACCAGACTGTAGCTCAAATTCAGGTGCAGGTGCAGGCTAAGGATGATTTGCTGAAACCAGGCACG
>CM052539.1:83603331-83637155 GCA_028533065.1 Trachops cirrhosus
ACCTTTGTGATTTCCCTATGGCCCATGATGAGTTCTCCCCTGTTGCTGCAAGTAGATGTAGATGCTGAACCCCCAGCTGAGGCACAAAAGGTCTGGTGTTCACACCCAGGAAGACCCCCTCTGCCAGCCACTGACTTATTGGCTGACCAGAAGTTTGCTTGTATATAGCATGATGGTCATGATCTGCCATTATTGGTGCCTATAACTGCTTTGTCTTTTCACCCTGAGGGTACAGAATAACACTTTAGTGGACTGGGTTCATACATATGCCTCAGTGGCTAACCAATCAGCATGTTGGATCTGCACTGAGCTCCCCATGAACACATCAGCCGGCCTCCCAGGGTGAATCTCTCCTGCTTCTGTCTCAAATTGGACTTGGTTACAAAACCAGAGGAACAGTGAATATCTCTTGTTGAATGCTAGCTGGACTGACATCTACGCTGCGCCCAAGCAGTGGTATGACTGGCCCAGGCCACTGGTCAGCTACTCCATATGGGATGGCTCGGGGTGACTCACTGCTGAGGCCATGAAGCTGGCTGGACTAGCTCCCCTTTGTACTGAGAACTTTGAAGGATAAGCCCAGGTGGGCTGGACTCCTACAGGTCTGTGTCAGACTCAGACTTTAAAGCATTTCTGGGAGGAGCGGAATGATGTGTGGGCTGCAGTTCCCATTGGAACCCTCTGGGTATGTGTCTCATTGGGTGGCCTTACCTGTCTGGAAATTAGACTGGTTGTTGTACCTGGGGATGGCCTTATTTGCCTGCTTGAGTTCAGAAAACTCCTGTACTCCAGCCACCCAATTAGGAGGCATTTAAGGCATGACACTGTGTAAAGTGTACTCCCTGGTAGTATTACCCATTAGCTATTTTTTCTCCTCAAATTGCTTCTATAGTCACTGAGACTGAAATAACTGCTTTAGCTTTGCACACTGCTTGTGCATTGAATGCAACACATGATTCCTTAAGCCTCTTAAATGAGGAAGTAAATCAATTGTGAAAAGCAGCCTTGCAAAATCCTATTGCTTTAGATGTGCTTACTGCATCCCATGGTAGGATGTGTGCCCCAGTAGGGGCTGAATGCTGTGTATGTGTTCCTGATGTCCATCACAATACCAGTCAAGCTTTATAGGTGTTAGCTTCTGAGACCTGTGCTATCGAGCACCTGACAGGCGATCCCCTGCAGGAATGGTGGGCATCCGTAACCACTGAGTGGTGGTGGGTCCTTGCTGTTTTGGGTGGCAGTGCTTGTATTTTGGCTGCTTGTTGCCATAGTCTATACTGCTGTTGTGGGTTATGGGTGCAGGGCTCTGCCCTCTCTGCCAAGTGACCTTCGCAGAAGATATCCTTGTGTAGATTGTGTGGTGAGGAACCCAGAAGGGGTAGATTATAGGGTAAAAGGAGTCAGTCTGGTGTCCTCACCCAGATGTCTAGGGAACTAAGATAAGCAGCATTCCCACAGCCTTGAGTCTGGGTCCCATAAACTGTGTTCCCATAACATTGAGTGGGCCCACATGCGCAGAATCACACTGTGTTATACAATATTTTGGTTCCCAGCCAGCTTTGTATGCATTTAGTATGTAAGGAAGTTAGGGTCTTCCCTCTGGGGGATACACGGCTTGCAGTGTGCGTGGATCACCCACCCTTGAATAAGGCATGTCAAGCATCCCCACAGTTCCGCGACTTGTCCTCCGTCTGCCCGAATCCAGGGTGGACCTGCCAGGCCTTTGACAGGCTGTAAGACACTCGGCAAATACACTATTATATTACTTCATATCATTTCAAGATTTTGTTTAAGTATTTCATATACTTTAGAAAGTTTAATTATTAATATGATACAGTATGTCATTTACACTTGATTACAAATGGTTATTATAATAACTTCTATAAAAAATAGGATCTTAACTCAGGTACATAGGTATATAATTCTGTCTTCTTCTCCCCCTCGTTTTTAATGGGAAAATCCTATTTGATGTCAATTCACTAGAGAGAAACCATTTGAGAAATGAGCCACTGTAAATTCAAGAATTATACATTATTTTTTATATGATACCTGTTTATACTCTTCTTTCTTTAGATATTACAGTTTTAGAAATAATTTTAGAAGTGGCCTTTTAAGTTTATAAAGTTCTGTTGACTGTCGAACACCGAGCACCCACTCAGAAATACTTTGAAACTTTCCACTGGAAAAGAAATAGCTGTTTATGTAATGAGGAGCATAAACCTTTTCAAAGCAAGGAGAAACTTCTTTAAAAAAAGACTGAGCTTCAAAACTGAGAGACAAGGAAAGGCTGCCCCAGACAGAGGAAGGCTGAAGAGACATGACACCTGAAAATGTGATAGGTGGTCTTGGATGGGATCCTGTACCTGAAAAACTATGCAGACAACAAGTAAGACAATGGATGAAATCTGAATAAAGTCTGTGTGTTGAATTAGAAAAAAATAAGGCCACAAAAGCCTTAGAATGGCAATGAGTTAAGCCTGCCACATCTGTTGCATGGTCTCCCGGGCTGAGGGAGGAGGAAGGGTGCTGCCAGGCCCCATCGGCCCTGAGCACCTCGAGGGTGTGGATACAGAATGGTGGGATGTGCCTGGTGCTCCCTGCCACCTGCATGGCCTTGGCCATGTGCCTTAAGCTCTTTAAGATGCAGTTGCCTCATATGTGAAGTGAGGTGATGATGCCCCTTTTAGGGTTATTGAGAGAACTAAAGTCCCGGCAGCATAGGACAAGCTGAGGATGTGGCACAGTCACGTGGCTGTTTGACCTGAAGCCTGTCTGCAGAGCAGAGCTTGGTGTGGACTGAGTCCTGGCCCTCTGCTGTTTGATGAAATTGCAGTCCCTGACTCAGTTTCCCTCTGCAAACAGAGGGATCTCACAGTTCTCCCACCCTTCAAGATGTATAGGTTTGGCCCAGCTTGTTAAAGGTTTTTAAAACCAGAGCACTTTGAAGATGAAAAATGTCATGTGATTTACAATTTAAATAAAATGCAACAACTTAAAAAGACAAACAAACAAAAAAAAAGACTGAAATTAAGAAGTATAAACTTCCAGTTATAAAATTAGTCATGGATGTAATATACAACATAGGGAATAGAGTTGATAATATCACAAATATATAGGGTGCCAGATGGTACTAGACTTACCACGGTGACTACCTTGTAAGGTATATAAACGTCTCACCACTATGTTGTACACTTGAAACTAATATGATATGATGTCAACTACAATTAAAAAATAAATTAAAAAGCAAATACTGAGTTAGAAAATGTCTTAATTGTTAAAGTAGAAAGTTATTTTCACATTTGGATGCATGCCTATGATTTAATAAAATTTCTGCAAGAGACTTTTTTCTATTTAGGAATTTTTCTGCTGCAAAAGGAATGTTAAAATAAACTGAAAACACCTCAGGAGAAACTAAACGTAAGCTATCATGAAGACGACTAATAGAGAGCACATCGATTCTCTTCACAACACAGGGAAAAGCACACTCTGGGGGCAGTGTCTGTAGAAGGGTATGCACCCAGGGCCACTATTTAGGTAACACTGTGAAACACAGACAGTATAGCCCATGTCCCAGTAACAAAATGTTACCTTCATTAGAAAAGTACTTATTACAAGTACAAATAACATTATTTTCAAATTATCTTTCCAATTGTAATTTCAATTCTTGGCACTCAGATTCTAGGGCTCCTTTGTCAGAGAAAACTGAGGACCCAGAAGAACATGGAAACTTACATTCTCTGTGGTGTTAACAACTGCGGGCAGCTCAGCAAATGTAGGTGGGATCACCGGATGTCCATATGCCAGAAAGTGAGCCAAGCCCTTTACTTCACACTATACACAAAAATCAACTAAAAATGGAGTGTATACCTAAAGTAAGAGTTAAAACTGTAACACTTCTAGAAGATAGGAAAAAATCTTTGTGACCTTAGGATAGACATAGATTTCTTAGATCTAATGCCAGAAACACGATGCCTAAAAGAAAAATAATTAATTGGATTTTCATCAAAATTAGATACTTTTGCTTTTCAAAAGACACCATTAAGAAAAAGCAATGCCAGAGACTATGAGAAGATATTTGCATCCTGACCAGGTAGCTTAGTTGGTTAGAGCATTGTCCTGATATGTCAAGGTTGTAGGTTCAATTCTCAGTCAGGGCACATATAAAAATCAACCAATGAGTGTTTGAATAAATAAAACAACAAATTGATGGTTCTCTTGCTTTCCTTCTGCCTTTCTCTCTCTCTCTTTCTGAAAGCAATAAAAAATAAACATAAAAAATATTTTTAAGTTTTACATCTGATAAAGGACTTGTATCCAAAATGTATAAAGAAATCTTACTGCTCAATAATAAAACAAAAATGCAGTAAAATTAGGAGCAAAATATTTGAATAGATATTTCACCAAATAAGATAAATGAATGGCTAATAAACACATGAAAAGATGCTCAACATCATTAGTCATTAGGGAAATATTAATTAAAATAAAAATAAAATACTACTATATACCCCCTTGAAGGGCTAGAATCCAGAACACTGGCAATACCAAGTACTGGCAAGGATGCAGGGAAAACAGAACCCTAACATACTGCTGGTGGGAACTACAACGGGACAACTATTGCAGTAAACAGCTTGGCAGTTATGGTTACACATAGAATTAATGTATGAAATGAAAATCCAGCTCCTAGTTACCTACCCAAGAGAATGAAAACGTATGTCCAATATCCACAAGATTTGCATGTAAATGTTCACAGCAGCATTATTCATAATAGCCAAAAAGTGGAGACCACTCACGTGTATACCAACTGATGAGTGGATAAACAAATGTGGGCCATCCATTCAACTGAATATTATTTGGTCATAAAATGAAATGAAGTACCGATACATGTTACCACATGGTTGAACTTAGGTGAAAGAAGCCAGACAAAAGTGATCCTGTATTACCTCAGTCCATCCATTATGAAATGTCCAGAAAGGTTTAATTTACAGACACAAGAAGGAGATCAGGCACTAGGGACGGAACAGGGAATGGCTGCAGTGAGTGTGCGTTTCCTTTCTGGGGTGATCGAATGTTCTAAAATTATGACAGATAACAGCGATGGCTTACAACTCTAAATGCACAAACATTCACTGAGTTACATTAAAAAAGCATTGAGACAGAATACTAATCAGCAATTGCCTAGGACTTAGTGGGAGAAGGGATGGATTGTGAAAGGGCATGGAGGAGCTTTTGGGATGGCAGGAGTATTCTGTACTTGACTGTGGTGGTGGCTGCACAACTATGACTTTCCTGAAAGTCATCAAACTGTATGCTTGCAATGGGTGAATTTTATGTTATACAAATTATAACTAAATCAAACGCCTAAAAAATCTTGGGCAGACTTTCTAGGGTCACTAAATATACATCATACATACAACCCCATCTCTCTGCTTCTAAGAATGGCTCTGTGAAATAGCTCTGGGTGATTTCTAACCTTCATGAGAACTGTTTGAATCTTCCAACTAGCTATTTGAGTAACCCAAAGAGTAACATCTAAGTAATCTACAAGGAGTCAAAATTATGCTATGTATCTGTATCTCTGATTAAATCATACCAAACCAGCACCTTGGAGCTATCATTATGTATGAAGTAACCATCATCATCATAAAACTCCACGATTCCTAATTCACATGGCAAATAGGCTTCAATTTAGCCCCTGCTCACCTAATAACCATTCCAGTACCCAAAACTGGAAGGAGGCTTTATTTTGGTGACATTACCGTGTGGTGCCACAGAATTCTCCTCCTTTTTCTTTCCGAGGCTGGGATGAGAGCCAGTGGAGTAGTGGGTGAGCTGATATCACCACCTCAGAGCCTGGGCCACACTATGATTACCCCATGTGGTAATAACAATTTGTATTCTACAGAACTAAAATCTAGTCAAGCACTCACATCATTATAACTTCATAAGACTGTGTAGTACAATGGCTTCCAACAATTTTGAAGCTACAAATCCCTGAGGAAGAAAATCATAAAACCCTGAACACTTCAGCGTTCAAGTAAACTGGGGCTCAGAAAAGGAAAGTGATTTCCTAGAAGGTGACATTGTGTTAGTGGGCTAGGATGATAACCCAAAGTCAGCTGTAGTCCATTGTTTGTGTGGCTTGTTCAATTATTGATCCCTACACAACAATATCCTCCCAATCACCCTGTTATCTTTGACTTCTCACTGCTGCCACCCCTCCCCAGAATTCAAATGCTAGTTAATATAAACTGTGAGGTCATTTTGGAGTCTTCCCCTCCTCTCCATTTTCCTGGCCTCAGCGTAGATCTCATCACCTCTGACCTAGACTAGTAAGGAGCACTGTCTCTCCCAAGCCACCCCATCCTGACCCTCCTCTGTAGTCCCTGGTTAAACACTTCTTGGGGTTTCTAATGCCTGCAGGGGAAAGTTCTAACTCCACAGGTCCAAACAAGGACCTTCCTAATTACATACAGACCTAAGTCTCCAATCTTATCTCTCACTTCTCTACCCAACCACCCTGGACAAAAGTTATGGCGAGCAATGTGCCTTCCCTTAGCACAACAGATTAGCCTTTTTGTGGACACTTAGTGTTTGCAAAGGCCAGTGCTAAATACTCTACACGATTGCCTCATTTAATCTTCATAACAACCCTGTAGGTAGGTATCTTACCACCTCAGTTTACAGGGGAGGAAAATGAAGCTTAGAGAACTCCTCTGGCTGATTGTCCCCCAGTCTACAGTGCCTGCCTCCTCCCCCATGCTCTTATGGTTGGCCTGGAAGGCCCTGCTGCTCCTCAGCTGCTGCCCCCTGCATCCCCCAACATAATCTTTGAGACCCCACTCAACTGTCCTTCCCCAATAATGCCATTCTTCACCCAGCATTAATACTTCTTTCTTTGCAGCTCCTGTGCTGCTCTGTACATTCCTCATTCGAAATTCTTATCACAACGTATCATAATGATCTGTATACATTCCAATCTGCCAATTAGACTGTGAACTCATGAGAATAAGAATAGCTTTTAAAAAACAAACAAATCAACCAACAACAAAAAAAGTCTTTTTTGTCCCTCTGTCTGGCACATAGGTAATAAATGAACAAGGTGTGTTACTATATATGATGTGTTGTTTCATTCACTCCTGTTCCTTCCTTATATATTCTATTTCACAGCCTTATTACCTCTGAACTCTCATTGGCAATATATCCTGATAGCTTTCCCTCTGGCTGCTTTTCCCCCCGATTCTCTTTTTTACCAATGGTGGACTAATTCCTCCAAAACACAGTTCTCAGTCTGGCTCTTCTCTGTTCAAAAACATCCTTGATGCCTCAGTGTTTACCAAGTAATGTGTAGATTCTTTACTTGGGAATTTCAGAGTGTCCATGATCTGCACTTAATGATTTCATCTTACCTCAGACCATTCCCCCACACCAAACCAAATTATGTTACTTCCTATTTTCTCAAATCACACAAAATCTCCTTACATCTGATCACTGACATGCCCCACCTTTCTCTCCAAAACTACCATAGAAATCTCACCTTCTCCAAATAAGATTTGATCACCCTTACTAAGCCTTCCTTTATTTGGTACATGGGTAAAAACTACAACTCTTCCGAAACCCTATAGCATTATGGTTTTATTTCCTTTTATGGGATTTAATCCATTCTGCAGAGTTCTACTATGATGCAGATACATCTTAGCTCATCTATAATCTCCTTGTCCTCACCTACTCTTCCTTATAGAGCTATGCCCAACTGAGTGTCTTATACTTGGTAGGTGCTTAACAAAGTTAGTTTAGTGTTTTATTAAAATAACATACATGTTAGGCTATGGTAAAACCTAACTGTTATGCATTAAAAAAATTAATGTGAAGTCAAACTAATTGAGGAACTTCACAATCACCCATAAGGCTGTATCATACAGTGGCATGCTAAAAACCAGTTTTGTGGAAAAAAATAAAAACTGACCTTAACTGGCCCATATCTTAAGTAGTCAGATCAGTCTAGGATGGAAAAATTGTCTAAACCAATAGTAAACATCACAGAGTGGCAGCCACTGTTAAACACGAAGTCATTTTTAACATGTATAATTTCCTTAATTCTTACAAATCATAAAGCTATTCCATGTTCTTCCCTTGAGAAGACTGAGGTCAACAGAAGTTCAACAGTTTGCCCAACGTTAAGTATCTTTTAAATGGCAGAACCAGGGTCCCAACCAAACTAGAAACATTTACCAAAAGACTAAAGCCTCCTGTGAAGGAATTAATTAGCATGGATTCTCATCACTTAAAAGAGCCTCATCTATGACAGCAATTTTTCAACTGTTTTGCTGCAATAATTTTTAAAACATACAATACCTGACTATTTAGTCAGGGGCACTAATCGCTTTTCCCTTAGATTGTCAAATTAAAAAATGACAACGGCCTGGTGTGAATGAATCAAAATTATACTGAATTTTTTGTCAGATTGCCAAAATATATATTTTTGGTGTGCCACAAGTTTTTAGTAATTAGTTTATGTGTGCCATGAGATGAAAAAGGCTGAACATCACACTATCACCAGCTACTGAGTCCATACTGCGTAAGTAAGGACAGGGCCCCTTTGCCGCTGACCCCATTCAGCCAAAGGTGTTATTGGGTGACTTGGTAGGAAACCTGTAGCAACACTAAATTCTTGTGCCTGTACCTCTATAATGTTCAGGGAGCACTCTGGACAAGTATAAATGTTACAATGAATGTTTAAACCAAACAACAATTTTAGGAATTCACTCAACTGATCTTTGTTCTTACAACAAAGTTTACCACTAGGTGGCAGAAGTACAACGTTAGGGACTTAGGTGAGTTTTCTACAAAACTCTATAAATGAAGGTAGCTTGACATTTTCCAACTCTTTTTCACAGTAATATAAAATCTTGTTTAACTGCTTAGAGTTTTAAAAAATATTTTGTCACTTTTAGAGTGGCTAGATACAGATAAATGATTCTAAATAAAAATTTATTCTCCCTTATTGAAAATGTCATTATAATAGTTTAAATATCAGAATATACACAGGTTTCAACCTTTTTTTACTCAACAATAGCCACAGCTTAAACTAGCTTTACAAATGAAAGTAGAACCATGCTATCAATAAGTTTCTAAAAAGAACCCTACTGTATATTAAGATACAATAAAGATTGAAATTTAATTTTTGTAATGCTATACAACATAGATGAAAACTGCTTTTAACCTATAAAGGTTGGAATTCTTGCATTTTGTAAAGCTTTTTTGTTGTTTGCTTTGTTTCATTTTGTTTCTAAATGTCAAGATAAAAGAGAAAATCTGGGACTTCTGGCCTCTAGAACTGTCACAAAATAAATTTCTGTTGTTTAGAAAAATTAAATAAAAGAAAGTTTCAGGTCTTCAAGTAAAACTGAAGATTACCAATATATAAAATAAAAATTGGCAAAATTATCTTGACATTTATATTAAAAGTACAAAAGGAAGCTTGATGTGTTGTATAAGAATTTTGAGGAAATGAATGCAACTTAAATATGTGATTATTGTCCTGAGGCCAATTTGTAGAATTATCTATCAACATGTGTGCAATTTTAATAACTTGTGCCCTGCCTTCTATCTTTATCAGTTAAATGATATATAACTAAGGATAGCACATATTCATGTAAAACTTTATAATGGTCAAATCACTCGAGGAAGTAACTAAGTTAGAAACTAAGGCTTGCTTATGTTCACTTAGTAAGTACTCAGAAATAAAATATTTTAAAGGTTTTTTTTACCTAGTTTTGTTAAAAAAAAATAAAATCCCCACCTTAACAGAAAAACCCTCTGGACCTATGCTAATCCTTTTTTGGGGGGAGGGTGTCCCAAACCACCAGTGTGGCAGTTCAGGGTGTTTGGTGGAAGGAACTGTGTGCTTCATCTCATCAACCGGGAAGTAGTGAAGCCCAGACTGGGGCAGACCTTGGCCAATTATATAAAGTAGAGCTAGCAGAACTGGAATGCCTTCCCAGGTCTGGTGGCAAGTCCTGTGTCCTCACAATTGTCCCAGAAGACTTCTTTGGAAATCTGCAAATGAGCAAATGGTGCTCATATATGACATCTCTGGAAGACATTCTGGCCCTGAGGTCTCACACATACCTAGATCCACAAAAATGAGGCCAACTCACTGCTCATTTAGATCTCCTGAAAGTCATCTACAATAGGCTTTGCTTTCTAAGTCTCTCTATAAAGAGGCTGTCCTGGCTTGCAAAAGATGTGTATTCATTCACTGGCAGCATTAAACCAACACTGAGATCCTGTCCAGGGATCAGTGGGAAGGAGCAGTTGCTAGGGGATTATTTTCCATGGCAAGCACCAATGTACACCTGTAAAATAGTCTAGAAATATATGTGAAGAATAATTTGCAATATATACATGTGGATGCATTCCCTCATCTTTCAACTCTGTTAGGTAATATTACCTAACGCATTTATAAAGTGAAAATTATACAGTTAGGTAAAGTTGTCTGGATGCTTGACAGGATATGAAAAGAACATTGCATTTGTGGCCTTGACAAGTTATTAGTTGAATCAATTCATGAGATGCTTATGTTCTCCTCTAAAAATAAGTACAAAACCCATCATAAAAATTTCTTTGAACAGTCATTACTCAGAGCTTGGAAGGTATCAAACTGCACATTTCTAGTTCATTCTTAGGGGAAAAAAAGACTTAGAACATGTAATGATCTCTCAACACAAAGAATCTCATTTAGTGTATGCACTTGGTTGAAAAGAATACAGAAACCATTTTAAATACAAAAAAAAGAAATCTATGGGTAATAGCAAATGCTTCAAAAATCAAAATTTTGATAGCCCCCATTAGCTGCCTGGAATGGAAGATGGGCCTTTTTCACCGCCCGCCCCCCTCCACATATGCCTCCCACACACGATCTAGCACGTAGTTGGTGCTCAATAAAATTTCTTTTGCAGAAATGGTGTAGTAAGTGCCATCTCAAGGAATTTTCTACATTAGCAATTCATTTAAAAAGAGATAAAGATAACCTCTGAATGTGGTAAACAGCAACTTAACATGAACAATTGTGATAGCAACACAATCAGCAGAGAGCCCACCTCTGCTAAGAGAAAACACCTATGCACGTGGGCAACCTCCAGCAGGGATGAAGGGGAGCGCTGTCACAACCACTCTCACACAGTGGGTCATGTACAACAGGTCACTGCCCTGCACTTACCTCCTCCTCCTTTTCTTCTAGACCCAAGGACCCACTGAGGCTCAGCTGAGGGTGGCTGCTGGAACCACTGTCCTTACTGCCTTTGTCACATGTGGCTTGTACCGAATCTGGGAAGGACACAAGACCTTCTGCCCTCTCCTCACTGTCCACCGAACTCAGGGACAGCGCACTGAGATTGTTGGCACACTTGGCATTTCCTGTGCCTGGGTTCTGAGGACTAGGGGGCTTCGGTGTGGTGGGCCTTAGTGGTGTGAGAGGCTGCTCAGGTTCCAGCATAAACTGGCTGCCAGGTTTTGGTTCATAGGAATCTTGGTGTGATAATTCCTGGGCAGTTGAACTTGGGGGTAAGCTGCCAGAACTCATGTTCTGGGCCTCGAGAGGAAACACCGCGGTCTCCACGTCCAGCTGGGGGCCCCGCAGGCAGGCCAGGCTGAAGCCTGGGGTCATGGCGCACCTCCTGCGCTCCAGCTCCACGCTGCTGGACACCCTGTGCGAGTAGTCCTCATGCAGGCGGCTGCAGGGCCTGCGCTGCGGGGAAGTGTCACTGGGGCCGGCCACCCTGCTCCTGGGGCTCTCTTGCTTCAAGGCTGCCTCTGTGGCACTGCTCACCAGCTTGAGGACCCGGTCAAAGTCCTTGGCCCTGATGGGGCTCTTCCAGCGTTTTGTCCTCTTCTCCAACCCGCCGAGCTTCTCTGAGTCTGCAGAGCAGCTGCTTAGCGTTCGTGGGGGTGTGGGTCTGTCAGGCACCGTCCTGAGGTCCACGAGGTTGGAAGCAGATTTCCTTTTGAAGGAACCCTTCCTCAGGAAGTTCAGGTTGTCTGTGCTCTTGCTCCTTTGGGAGGAGATGTTGTTGTACTCGGAGTCTTTCACAAGGATGGCGCACACAGGGGGCTCCTGGATGGCAGAGGGCAAAGGCAGGTCATGGTGCTGGCAGTCCCAGAGGCTGATGCGGCCCAGGCCATAGGCACGGCGCAGGCTGCGGGAGCGGTGTGTGCTCCTCTGGAAGGCATCATCCGCCTCCTCCGGCTCCGAACTGTCCGATGCAGGGCCAGGCTGGGGGAGTCCACTGGCGGTTTCCGAGGAGCTGCGCCTGCCTGCTGGGACTACCACAGCTGTCCCATTGGGGAGGGCTGGGCCCAAATCAGGCTCTGAGACCTCCTCCTTGGCTGCATAGGGCCCCTCTCGGTTTTGAATTCCCTGAAGGACGGAGGACTTCAGTTTTTTAAAAGATCCCATCTTCCGAAAGGAGGCCAGGGCGTTCCAGGTGGAGGAGTGCCCCATCAAGACCATGGAGCGGGGCCTCTCGGGGTTGGCACCTGTCCTCTTCCTGCTCACTGAGAAGAGGCGCATAAGTTTGGCGGGGCCCAGCCTAGAGTCCTGGGCTTCCGTGTCACCACCGCATTCTCCGTTCTGACAGGCTGGGTAAATCACCATGTTGGGGTCTGGCGGTTCCGAGACTGAACAGGGGATTGCAGCAACTCGCCCATGGCCGTTCTGGGCTGTTGTCATGTTCTCAGGGCCAGAAGCCTGCGGCCACAGGGCAGCGTGGTTCAACCCCACATGTCTACTGGTGTCCACTGGCCCTAGGTGCAGGTTTTCATCTCTGAGGCTGCTGCCCGCCTGGCTTTCACACCTGCTTTGCACATCGGGCTCCTTCTCAGTTGTGGCCACTGTCTGCAGGAGAAAACAAAACAGGATTTAGCCATTTCCTCCATGGAAGAGCCTTTGTAAACAAGGGCTAGTTATTTTGTTTAATAATTGCTAACAGACAAAAAGGCATGACCCATAAATGGGCTAATCAAATAAAAATAGTGTTTTTTAAAGATTTTATTTATTTATTTTTAGAGAGGAGAAGGGAGGAAGAGACGGAAAGAAACATCAATGTGTGGTTGCATCTCATGCATCCCTATTGGGGACCTGGCCCTCAACCCAGGGCATGTGCCCTGACTGGGAATCAAACCCGTGACCATTTGGTTCACAGGCTGGCACTCAATTCACTGAGCCACACCAGCCAGGGCAAAAAAAAATTGTTTTTAAATTAGGTTAAAATTTTATTTTAAAAATTTCACTTCACAATAAATTAAAGGGAAGAATGGAAATTCTACATTCCTTTTTAAAAAGATAATTATGGTTTGTGCTTTCAATATGAGGGTAAACTCTTGAATCCACTGAAACTTGTTTAAGGAAAAGTTTGAAAAACTTCTGGAAAAAGTCAAGGCATCATTCAAAACTATCTTCTCTTTATTTAAAAAAGAAAATTTTAGTTTCAAATAATAAAAAAGCAACAATTTCAAAATGTGTCACAGCAAAATGTCCACTGAAGTTTAACACACCTAGTAGATAGCTGAGTGTTAGTATATATGAGATCTAGTGCAAGGAATTGTGATGGAGACCAAGGTGCTCTCAGCTGCCTACTGTCTATAAAATACCCCAAATGCAAATGAGCGAGCTACAAAATGCTCCATGTACACAGGATTGAGAGGGACCAAGCTGAGGTCACATTAGGTCAACTGTGTGCAGGAAACCACATTAGTGAGGGGCTCCTGTCAGCAGCATTCTAACTGGCCAAGGAAGAGAGAAACATGAGGATAATACTGAAGTACTAGAAATTCAGAAACAAAAATTTAATTAAATACTGAACTTTCTTCTTTCCTCCCACATGCCCTGCAGCCCACCATGCACCTGTGTTCATGATTTTCTGTCTTCTGCCACCCCACCGCCTCCCCTAAGTGAAAAAAGTCTGCTCTCCTTAACTCTTCCCATCAGGTCAAGCCCTCCTAGGCCTTCAAGAGACAGCTTGAATGTCACAGTAACCTTATTCTCAGTAAATGACAAGTGAATGAATGAAGAAAGGAAGGGTTTACAATAATAACCATAATAACCACAGAAGACTACTATTTATTAAGGGCTTACTACATGTCAGCCCCCTCTACTAAGTGCTTTAGAAACAGTGTGCCACTGAGTACTCCTGCAAACCTAAGAGGTCGATACAATGACTTCCATTTTGTAGATAATGTAATGGCCACTTGGGCAGATTAGGTAATCTATCTGGGGATCCCGCAGCTGTCCCTCCAAAGCCTATGCTCTTCTCCACTGCTTCAAACTCATGATCAAACAGAAAAGCAGAGGTGGGACAAGCACCTCAGGTGTCTAACTCCAACTTCTGTACCTTGTGACATAACCCTGACTCAAGTGAAATCCCAGAAATCCCAATGATGCTAGTCAAATGCCATTACTTCCACAGGTAAAAATAAAAGCAGAAGAGGAGGAGAAAGTTGTATAAAGATCTTGAGGTTAGGTCCCAATTTAACTTAGCCTTCTCAAGTGCAGAAGAAAATCTGACTTCATACAAAGAGGTCTGATGGGCTTCTACTCTACCAATTCTCAAATGGGTTCATTTTTATTTGCCCTTGTGTCATGCCCAGTTAGGAGGGATTCCCAGGGACAGCCATAGTTAAATGATTGATTCCATCTGAGACCAGATACACTACAGAAACTTCAACCTCTGGAACCTTTCTGAAGTTCAGTCTGATCATTAATCAGAAGCCTGATGGGCTTCCACATGCTCTCTGCAGTTTAATGTTCTAATGGGGCAACTAGGAGCCTGACGACCTATAGATTGCACTTGAATGAGCACATAAACCGAGTCTTGAATCATCCCAGCACTGAGACTGGATGTGACATCTACCCAGTTGCAAAAGAGCCTGCCACTCAGCATCTCCTGTCTACCTGTACTTATTCTAGGAGGGATGGGGATTGTGGTTGTTTCACCTTTTCAGAATCTGGAAACAAAGTAGTTACTTTATGCAGAGTCAAGTCCAGTCCCAAACACTGACTGGCTGCATATTATGTAGAAATAGTCTTGTCATGATTTGCACTGCATACAAAAGAATAGGCAGGATCCTTTATCCTGTAATCTGGTTGTAGAAAGATAGATTACTGACACCACAACTAGAGGGCACTAGGAGACCTTTCATAACCCAGGATGAAACTGTTAAACTGACCCTGAGGGCTCAAAGGGTACAGGAATGTGCTTGACTTAATGCTGGGTAGTTTGAGAATGCTCTGTGGAAGATATGGGGCCAGGCCTAGGTTCGAGACTCAGTACTGTCATAAAATATTGAGTAAGTGATTTTAGGGATCTGTGCTTCAGTGCCATGTTTAAAAGAAGAGATGCCAACATTTATGTATTATTATCAACCAACTCATCAATTCATGTGGGCCCTGTGATGAACTCAAGGCAGTGACAAGGTGATAGCCCATTCCAGATGGGAAACTGGCACAAGCAAAGGAAGAGTCAGAAATATAAGTATGATTGGGAAGCAGTATATTTGGGTGACCAACTGTCCCAATATGCCCAGGGGTAAGATATTTCCCAGCATGTGGGACTCTCATGGCTGAAACTGGGAAAGTTCTTGGCAAACTGAGATGACTGGTCACTGTACAGTAAGTAAATCAATATAGTTGAAAGGATGGCTCAGTGTAACATGTAGTAGAAATTAAGGTGAGAACAGGTTTAGAAAAGCATACATACCATTAGTCTAACACTTTAAAACTATCTTAAAAGGTGTCACCTTTTTTAGGAATTCCTTCCTTATTCCCCTCAAATGAATTAGATCCATTACTCTGTGGGTTACAGGTGTCTCCTCAAATTGCTTTACACAAACTTTTACAATGGTAGGTTTATATGGCTGCCTTCAGTATAAGACTTTGGTCTCTTAAACAGGAAGAACGTGTGCTTTGCACACTTAGATTATGTAACTTTATCTTCATGTGAAATTGTATCAGTTCTCCTGCCTTGTCAATACCTGTACCAAGGCAACAATCCATTACTGCGTGCCACCACTATTTTTCCAATGTGAAGATGTTTAGATTTTTATAACACTAAAAATTCTAAGTATTTATGTAAAACTCATTTAAGTTTTAGGGTACAGATCCAGTAAAATACATGCAGCAAATCAGTTTCTAATTAGGGCAACATGCTTTTTAAAAGGTCACTGCCTTACTATTTCGTTAATGTAGCTGAACAATGTGATTGTTGTGTGTTATCTGGAATGAAACTGAAAATCACGGAAGAAAGCTTTTCCTGGAATTTCCAAGTAACATACCCAGTTGCATTATTTAGAACTAACACTATGACCTCTATTAACAAGGGCTGCAATTCAATCAGTGGTTTTGTAGCA
This sequence comes from Trachops cirrhosus, assembly GCA_028533065.1. Lineage (NCBI taxonomy): Eukaryota > Metazoa > Chordata > Mammalia > Chiroptera > Phyllostomidae > Trachops > Trachops cirrhosus. Next base: position 83,619,733 of record CM052539.1, read on the forward strand.
AGTCTTGTAAATTGTGGGAGCTCTGCCAGAGATATTTTTGAACAGAACTGCAAGAAAGAATTTTAGATGGGAATATTGTGAAATCCATTGTCTACAGGCTAGATTCTGGGGTGTATGAACTTTCGAACAGAACATTTTAGTCATAATGAGAGTTCTCTGAAAACAACTATGACCAGTAATTTTTAAATAAGAACTTGTACTTGAATTTGAAATTCAGAAATATATACCAAGTTAAATGTACAAAAAAGGTTTTTATAATATGCTGCTATAAATTATAGAACGTGCAACACCAGAGAAAAACATTGAAATCTGAAATAGATCCTTGAATCACAGCACTGTAGGGTATTGCCCTAGGGAACATGGAACCCCTAACTGCAAAGAATAGGACACTGGGGACCAGGGCACCCAAGACTTCCCATGGTTAAGCTATATAGGTGAAAGCACAGTGGGCTGGGCACAGAGGGACCAGGTTCTGCTACAGCAGTGCCACCTACTGGCCAAAACCTGGTGGTGGTCTTAGACTTCCTTTCATTCCCTCAGTAGTCACCAAGTGTAAGAGATCCTTGCTCAGTGTGGGCAGCCTCAGCCTTATTTCCATCCTTTAGGAACTTTACCTGGATGACTGCATTAGTCTCCTGACAAGTCTCCTGTCTTCTAGTCAACTCTTATCCAGTCTAGTCACAGTGTCCTTCCCAAACTGCAAATAGAGTCATGTCATTTCATTTAGTATCACTGGCTGCCTTTGGAGATGTAGAGATGTCAAATCATCTAAGCCTAGCACACAATACAGTAAGTCTTTCTCATACTGCTATGCTTTAGGGTATTTCCTTGTTTGCTCTCAGAGTCTTTCTCCAGTCCTTTTTGTCTCTCTGTAGTGCAGGGAACCACAGTCCCCAGGCTCCTGTGGCAAATGGCTCCTGGCCAGATGGGCCAGTTGGGAAGTATGGGTGGAAGATGCCAGGGTATTTCTCTCTCTGTTTAGGCTGCTGCAGGGGCCTTTCCAGTAGCTTCTGGAGCTCTTGTTTGCCTCTGGCTCCTGCAGGGCAGCTCCCCCTGCCAGGTGGCACAGTGTCTGGCATTAAGTAGCACAACTTCTTCTCTCTATCCCTCCAGGCTAGGGATGGTAGCCACTTCCTGCTACTGCTCATTTGAGTGCCTCACTGTCTTCTCTTTTGTTTCTCAGTTGTGTAAAAATAATCCCTAGATTAATTATCTTTGTTTGAAACACCTAGAGATGTTTCTCTTTTCCTGACTGATAAATACATGCTCTGCCTAACTTTCATTAATTCACATTACCTGTTCCCTAGAGGCACTCTGGCCTTCCTATGCAACTCAGATGCCTCTCCAGTATGGGCTTGCAGCACTTGGGCATGACTATTTTAGCACTTACCATGCTGCTCTGTAATTCTGGTTTTTCTGTCTGCTTTCTCTACTAAATTCTGAAAAGGTTGAAAAGTTCTTTCAAGGCAGGAACCACATCTTATTTAACTCTATTCTCAGCATTCAGTCAGTTCTGACTGAATGAATGAGGCTAACACTGCTTCTTTGACATAACTTAGGTGTGTCAACCTAACATTTGGGGCCAGATAATTCTTAGCTGTGAGGGCTGTCCTAGGCATTGCAGAATGTTTTAGCAGCATCCCCAGCCACTGCCTTAAAATGATGCTATTAGGAAGAAGAAATAAAAAATATAGAAAAAGCTCTGAAAACCATGAAAGTACCATGAATTAGTTTCACAGTGGTTTCTTTGAAACTACTGAAATTTATTATTTTTAATCATAAAACAGAGCATGCTACTTATTGCTTAATGGTATTGATTAACAGGGTTTTTTTTAAAGATTTAATTTATTTATTTTTAGAGAGGGGAAGGGAGGGAGAAAGAGAGGGAGAGAAACATCATTGTGTGGTTGCCTCTCATGAGGCCCCACTGGGGAACTAGCCAGAAACCGAGGCATTTGCCCTGACTGGGAATGGAATGGAATCGGTAACCCTTTGATTCATAGGCCGGCACTCAGTCCACTGAGCAACACCAGCCAGGACAACAGCTTTTTTTAAAATAGTAATATTATTAGCAGCTACAGATTCCTGTGGCAAAAAGCTTAATTTAATGAATATTTATGTTCCATTATTATAATAGTTTTATCTAATTTTGCAAATGCTTTTTAAAAAATTGATGTGTATTTTTTAATCCTCACCTGAGGATACGTTTATGTTCAATTGAGAGGAAGGTTGGGGGACAGAGGAGAGAGAAAGAGAACTTCAATGTGAGAGAGAAAAGTTGATCAGCTGCCTCCCATATGCTCTCCAACCAGGGATCAAACCTGCGGTCTGTTGGTGTATGGGACAATGCTCTAATCCACTTATCCACCTGGCCAGGGCTATAAATGCTTTTTTGTATATTCAATGAAAAGGAAAATTTAATAAGGAAAGTACTATATTTTGCTGTGTATAATGTGCTCCTGTGTATAACATGCACCTGCTTTTTTGTGTGCATTATGCATAGGATTATTATATCCATGGTATGTAATCATTATACCCATGTATAGTGTGCATCCTTATTTTTCTCTCAAAAATGTGGGCAAAAAATGTGCATTATACATGGCAAAATACAGTAAATACTGACATGTTAATAGTTACTACCTGATCACTATTTAACTATCAATACAGATACAGTCTTTCATTTTAATAGATAATCAATTGATCTATAAAAAGTTAGTAATTTCAGTCTCAGATTTCATAAAGTATATGTCTGAGTTAATATGACAAGAATTTTATAAACAAATGTTTAATAACACACTTAAAATATGGTTAATATTAATGTGTAAATGTAGATATGATTAAGATATGCTTCAATTCATTTGTCTCCATGGTAATCAGCAATATTTGAATAAAAACATTCAAAGAGGGTCCTAAAATACCTGTGATTATTAGGAAAGTGATTTTCTTCTATAAAATTATATATTACCTTTAAAATATAAAATATTTTTCTCTAAAATACAAATATATTGGAAATACTTAACACAAGCCATGCCTTAATATTTTCCCTACTCTTGACCACACAGGGGAGCACCTGGAGTGCCCAGCTCAGTGATTTGAGAGGCTGTGCTACTGGACTTCACAGGATACCTACCACATTACCATGTGTGGGAGACGTAAAAGCTCTACCTCATAGTCACAAACACAGAGAGGCAGCCAAAATGAGGACACAAAGAAACATGGCCCAAATGAAAGAACAGATCAAAACTCCAGAAAAAGAACTAAACAAAATGGAGGCAAGCAATCTACCAGATGCAGAGTTCAAAATACTGGTTATAAGAATGCTCAATGAACTTAGGGGAAGAGTAGATAAAATTAGTGAGAACTTCAGCAAAGAGATAGGAAACATAAAAACAGATAGAAAATTAAAAAGAAAACCAGTCAAGCCTGGCTGGTGTGGCTTGGTTGGTTGGAGCATCGTGCTGTAACCAAAGGGTTGTAAGTTTGCTTCAGGGTCAGGGCACATGCCTAGGTTGCAGGTTTGATCCCTGATCCAGGCACATACGGTCTTAGTCTGGGCACTGATCCCCTATCTGGAAGTCTATGGGAGACAACCTATTAATGCTTCTTTTTCACATCAATGTTTCCCTCTCTCTCTAAAAACAATGACAAAACAACAACAACAAAACAAAAACAAAAATAAAACCAGTCAAAAGTGAAGAATACATTAACTGAAGTGAAGAATACATTACAGAAAATCAATAGTAGGATAGAGCAAGAAGAGGTTCAAATCAGAAATTTGGAAGATAAGGAAGCAGAAAGCACCCAATCAAAACAGCAAAAAAATTTTTAAAAATCCAAAAAGTTGAGGATAGTACATGAAGCCTCTGAGACAACTTGAAGTGTACCAACATTTGCATCATAGGGGTGCTGGAAAGAGAAGAAAGAGAGCAAGGAGTGTGAAAAAATGACAAAAATTTCCCTAACCTGATGAAGGAAACAGACACACAAATCCAGGAAGCACAGAGTTCCAAACAAGATGAACCTAAAGGGGCCCACACCAAGGCACATCATAATTAAAATGACAAAGGTTAAAGACAAAGAGAGAATCTTAAAAGCAGCAAGAGAAAAGCACTTAGTTATCTACAAGGGAATTCACATTAAGACTATCGGTTGATTTCTGAATATAAACTTTGAAGACCAGCGTGGACTGGCAAGAAATATTCAAAGTGATGAATAGCAAAGACCTACAACCAAAATTACTCTACCTAGCAAAGCTATCATTTAGAATCAGTGGACAGATAAAGAGCTTCCCCAACAAGAGAAAGCTAAAGGAATTCAGTATCACCAAACCAGTAAGTATTACAAGAAATGTTAAGGGTCTTCTTTAAGAAGAAGAAAAAAATATGAATAATAAATTGGTGATACTTTAAATGCAAATGTATTAAATGCTTCAATCAAAAGATATATGGAGACTGAATGAATAAGAAAACAAGACCCATACATATGCTATACAAGAGACTCACTTCTAATCAAAAGACACACACAGAATGAAAAAGATATGTCATGAAAATGGAAACAAACAAAAAACTGGGGTAGCAATAGTTATATGAGACAAAATAGACTTTAAAATGAAGGCTATATAACAAGAGGCAAAGAAGGACCCAGCAATTCCACTTCGGGGTTTTTTTTTGTTTTGTTTTTAATCCTCACCTGAGAATATGTTTTTTGATTTGAGAGAGAGAGGGAGAGGGAGAGAAAGAAACATTGATGTGAGAGAGAAGCATCAATTGGTTGCCTCCGATACACACCCTGACTGGGGATCAAACCTTCAGCCTAGGTATGTGCCTTGACCAGGCATTGAACCTTCAACCTTTTGATGTATGGGATCATGTTCCAACCCACTTATCCACCCGACTGGGGCCACTTCTGGCTATTTGTCCAAAGAAACCCAAAACACTAAGTCAAAAAGACATGTGTATCCATATATTTACTGCAGCATTATTTACAATAGTCAAGATATGGAAGCACCCTAAATGTCCATCAATAGATGAAAGGATAAAGTAGTAGTGCATGTATACAATGGAATATGACTCAGCTATGAAAAAGAATGAAGTCTTGCCATCTGCAACAACATGGATGACCTAGAGGGTACTGTGCCAAGTGAAGTAAGTCAGACAAAGACAATGCCAGTTGATTCACTTACATGTGGAGTCTAAAAAAGAAAATAAACAAACAAGCAGAACAGAAACAGACTCTTAGATACAGAAAACATTTTGACAGTTGCCAGATGTGAGGAAGGGTTGGGGGACTGGGTAAAAAGGGTGAAGGGATTAAAAAGTACAAATTGGTAGTTACAGAATAGTCATGGGGATGTAAAATACAGCATAGGGAATATAGTCAATAAATAATATTCTAATAACAATGTATGGTGTCAGATGGGTAGTAAATTTATCAAGGTGATCACTTAGTAAGTTATGTAATGTCTAATCCCTGAGTTGTACATCTGAAACTAATATTGTATGTAGGCTATAATAAAAAATATTTAAAGTTAAAAAAATAAGAGATCATTAAAAAATTTTCCTACACTTAGTTCAAAGTAACTTTTAACTTTATTAAATGTAAAATAAAGGTTAAGTTGTATTGGGTTGGTCAAAAAGTTTGTTTGGTTTTTTCCATCAGATGGCTCTAGTAACACTTAGTTGTCTTTAATTTCATTCTAAACAATTTTGTTAAATTGTATTATGACAGCTGTCGTATCATCGTGCCTTTTAAAATATCAAAAGTGGTGCATTTTTGTGTAGCCATTTTAATACTGAAGATAAAAGAAAATAAACAACATTTTTGGCATATTATACTTTGTTATTTCAAGAAAGGTAAAAACAGGAAAAAAGATTGGTGCAGTGTATGGAGAAAGTGCTGTGACTGATCAAATGTGTCAAAAGTTTATGAAGTTTTGTGCTGGAGATTTCTTGCTGGACAGTTGGGTAGACCAGTTGAAATTGATAGTGATCAAATTGAGACATTAGTTGAGAGCAATCGACATTATATCACATGAGAGATAGCCAACATACTCAAAATATCCAAATCAATAAAGTTATTGGTGAAAATGAAAAATGTGTCTTTTATTTTATGGAAAAAACCATATGGACTTTTTAGCCAACCTAATATATAAATTAAGCTATTAAAGTTCTTTATAAATCACTGCATTCATACTTGGGTTAAGGATAAGTTTCTTCATTTCACACCAAATACTGTCATAGTAACCTAACACACACAAACACATACACACACACACTCATATATATTTGAAACTTCAAACTTCTTTCTAATAAAGTCAAGATGGCCATGAAAAAAAATAGATGTGTACCTAAAAGACATTCAGATAAATATTAATAGTCAAAATATCTGACAGCAGTAAGTGTTTTACTTTATTACAATTATATAAAATTTCATTCTGATTAAATTACAGTTTGGGGATAAGTAGAAACAAAGCACCACAGTGCTAAAGTCTTTCTCAGCTGCTGAACTTGCCAATTTTATTCTCCCCTTTCACTTCCTGTTAGGTCCTTTCCTTCTATTATTTATTACAGTTCCTTCCCCAGAACCTATTGAAATCAGGATCCTGACCACAAATGGAAATTCTAGTACCCCACATTTTAGTAAGCCTTTAGGTTGTATTCTAAAGGCTTACTTATAGGCAGTCTATTTCCCTACAGACCCTGTCCATCAAACTATCAATATCTTTAATGATAATATAGCTACCACTGAACTCAAGCATAATTTATAACATATCCATAGGAAAATAAACCTGAGATTCAACTGTGGGTTCCAGTTCCAAAGAAGTTCCTTTCCCCCTCCCCTAGTCCTTAATACACATCCTTCTCCCTCTCCTTTCCAACAGCAATGTGCACATCAGTCATGGGGGGAAGGCCCCTCACCACAGATCAGCTATCTTTAGGTTCTCTTCTGTTGCAGGATGGGAACCATACTTCAAAAGAGCCAGTAGCTCTGGCTTCATTTAAATATCTAATCATTTAAGTGTTTATAAATTGAAAGGATGCATAAAAATGTAACTGTGTATGAGACACAATCATTGTATCTTTGGGAAAAGTGTCAATTTCATACAAGTATATGATTGCCTTGGCTTGCCTTATGTGGGTTACTAGGCTAAACCACATTTCTGTGGGTGAGGATAGGTTTCCCAATGGGGACAGATGTTTGCTTTGTCAATATGTGGGGTGGTGCAGATAGAGAAAATGAAGAGTTGCAAAGGCAGGCCTCACACCAAAAAGGAAAATTTTCCTTTGGTCTCTGAAGCTGGGGGACTGGCAGGTATAGCAAGACATGTCAGGGTGTGTCTGGGACTGTGCAACAGCTCACATGATCCTACATGGTACTATCCTGCCATCACCTTGGGGCTCAGCAAAGTTCCAGCCTCTGAACCTCCCTTTCCTCCACTCCCATTTTAACCACTGGTGTGGAAACACAGCTTTGGAACATTTCACGAGAGTTATTGCCAATCGAAAGTCTGAAGATGGCTAGCCCTCATCCCCTGCCCACCATGTTTTTCATGGTAAATAAGATTGCAGCAGTAACCACCAAAGTTCATGGTATTACCTGCAACCGATGCCAAAACTGATGTCACCACAGGAACTGTGCTTCCCCTGCACTTACCATTTAGAGCAAAGGTTTTCAGATGGATGGCCCTAATCTTGAAGGTACTTTGAAAGTCAATGGAGGAAAAACAATGTTTCTGCTTGCTAGAGGCAGATTTAGTAGGATCTGGAGCTACACATTATTATTATGCTCATGGTCTAAGACACTCGATCTAAGGCACACCTTCACCCACCTGCACAGAAAACCCTGTCAAAGGATCTATGTGGCTTGAATATACAGCTTATGGTTAAATATGTAACATCTATAAGAGCACATATTTGTGTTGTATTTTTCTCTGCATTTATTTTACTGCTCCGGGTTGTTGGTTTTTTTTTTTTTTTGCATAGAATGTATTTCTAGGCATAGAACCCCAATTTGCAACACTGCATTTTGAGGAAACAATATCAACTTTCAGCCCAGTTTCCATTCAGAAATAAATCAGGCTGTAACTTAGGAAACGCCACAGCAGCTGGTCCCGCCATCCACCACGAAAGACAGAGGCTCTGGAAATGCATTTTCCCTGCTCCGTTCAGTGAGGTAGCCCCTAGTCTCAAATCTGCGGTTCATGTTAAAGCAGTTGCTGAAATGCCTTGTATTGTCTAATTTATTTTTTTACATTTTATTTTTAGAGAGAGGAGAAGGGAGGGAGAAAAAGAGGGAAAGAAACATCAAAGTGTGGTTGCCTCTCACATGGCCCCTACTGGGGACCTGGCCTGCAACCCAGGCATGTGCCCTGACAGGGAATCGAACTGGAGACACTTTGGTTCACAGCCCACACTCAATCCACTGAGCTACACCAGCCAGGGCTATTGTCCAATTTAAATTGTCTTCTAATTGAACTGACATTTGGATATTGTTTCCTTGTGAGCCCGTCACGTCTCTGGGCATGGCCATCCGCTCTGAGAGGCATACTGGATAACAATGTGGGATGACGACACTGAAGAACAGAGCCAGTGGTGACTGAGCTGTTTGTTGTTCCTGAGCAGAGTCCCCTACCCTACACCTCCACCCTCAGGACTGCCAGGCTGCGCATGCAGGGCTGATCTGTACCACTTTGTTAGAGGACTAGGCTGTTGTGATGAGCCCATCCTGAGGAGACACTGGACATAAAGAAAACTTCCTACTGTTCATGAAGAAGCCACATTCTCACACTCTCCCATGGCTGATAAAAGCAAACTAGCCCCTGGCACAAAGGAAACCTGAAAGAGGGGCAGAGGGGCAGAATCCTGGTGAGGAAAACTGGTAGTGGGGAAAAAATGTTACCCATTTCTCAGGCTTTCGCCGTAGGTGCCTATTTCTCTGCATTTATATGTCCTTCAAAAAGGGCTCAAGGCAGCTCAGAAAGGCTCCTCCACCATTTCTTTGGAATTTTACCATTCTTCTACACACAGAGTTTTGTGGCCAGAGGTTTCCATGGGATCACATGACCCAATCCATCATCACTTGGCGTATTTCTTTAGGGGACCTGCTATGAGCAAGGGCCCAGTTCTTGGTGCTGTGCCCCGAAGGTCTCATTGCAACAATCATTGATAATACTGAGTCTATGGATACAGCCGCTAGTGGTGACTATCACAGCTGCTCTCTGCCAATCCACTACCTACTGGTGGGGTAGGCATGTGAGAGACAAGCCATGCTAAACACCTTTATCTCTTAGACTATCAACCCTCCAAATACATCCCAAGGAGCATTTTTCTTCCTCTCATGTTTATGTCTGACTTTCTTCTCAGTCATGTGTGTCATTATTAGCCTGTGGTCCTCAACAGCCCATCAACCTAACCCAAACCTCTGACCTGGCACCTACTGGAGGAGACCTGGCCATGAATGTTGCCACATTATTCTTTCCTTACCTGCATTTGCCTGACGTGGTCCTGACGTGAAACAAGCCAGAAGTTTCTGGATGCTTAACAGAACATGGCAGGAGCATGTATCCCACTCAGGAATGCCCTGGCCCACACCCTGCTGATAAGACTCCTTTAATACAGATCATAATAATGTTTTTAATATGTCAGATACTTGGCAGGCCCTGAAATGAAATAAATAATACATTCTGTTTTCTGTGAGAATTTCAAAACCAGTTTAGTTTAGGTGGTTAAAAAAAACAACCCTCAAAACAAAAGAATAACAAAGACTTTAATATCTTGAACCTAAAAATAGGTGGGGTTTTTTTTGGTACCCAGAATATAACAAGAACTCTCAAACTCAATAATAATAAGAAAATAACTCAGTTTTTACTGAATTTTTTGGGTGACAGTTAATAAAATGATACAGGTTTCAGGTACAGTTCTGTAACACTTCTGTATATTGTATTGTGTGTTCACTGCCCCAAGTCAACCCTCCTTGTATCACCATTTATCCCCCAATACCCTCTTCTACCTCCCTCACCCGATTTTCCCTCCAGTAATCACCATACTATTGTCTGTGTCTATGAATTTATATACATTTTTTGCATAATCCCTTTACCTTTTTCACCCAGCCCCACAACCCCCTCTCCTCTGACAGCTGTTCTCTATGAGTCTGTTTCTATTTAGTTAGTTTATTTTGTTCACTAGATTCCACATATGAGTGAAATCATATGGTACCTGTCTTGTTCTGACTGGCTTACTTCACTTGGCATAACACTTTCTAGGTTTGTCCATGCTGTCACAAAGGGTAAGGACAAGATGAACCAGGGGATACCTTCTGCAAGACAATAATAGCCTATAGAAAGTGAGTCCCTATTCTTAAAACAGATTTATCTTCTGAGAGCAGCTGCCAAGAACCCAGGGATGACCTATAAGACCAGGGAATGTCTCAGTAGGGCCAAGCTGAAGAGTCACAGCTCAAGGCAGGTTAGGTGAAGGACCAAGAGCTGAGGCTCGGATTTCCCGGGCCTGGGTTCTGACTCTGCCTTCTATACCAGCTTTGGAAACCTGGGCCAGTCACACCCCATCTTTGGCCTCAGGTTTCTCAATGTGATCCTAACACTTTTTTGAGAGTAGTATTATGAAGGGTTGTTATAAGAAGCAAAAAACAAAAACAAAACAAAACAATATCCTCACCGAAATATCAATGATGCTCACAGCATGACACCTTTCTTTGTAAAGCATAAACTTTATAGTTTCAGGTTAATAGAAAATAGAATTCTAAACCACAATTTCTAGATCAAAAAGAAGTGGAATACTCAGTTGGAAATTTAATGGACTTAAGCTTATTAGATATACATCTGGACTTACCCAAAAGTAACACACCCCACGAGGCCTGGGAGGTGTCACTCACATACATGCATAGGTCATGGCCATGCAACCAGCAAATGGAAACACATTCCCTTCCTGACAGTTCGAAGGTCACTGCCAGATGGAGATTACCTACAGTCAGCGTGGTAAGGTACCAGCAGAGGAATAGCTAAATTCGGATGTGAGGGAATGTGGTCTCTGAAACTAAAAATCTATTTAATGCCACTGTTTCAACTCTATCTTTTAAATCAGCCCCACCTTTTTTCCATGCATGTGGGTAATACATGCCCTAGGACTCTTCAACCCTGCCTGGGAGATAGAAATAACTGATATCTCCAATTTTGACAAGTAGTATTCTAAAAGTTTTTCAGAATTTAAAATGCATTGTACTGTAAGATTCTCCTATTATTTGCCCAATCCCACCTAATCCATAATGTAAATAAATTATTTTGCTAATAGTAGATCAAAAACTAAGTTAATAATAGTTAATAAAAAGATGAACCCAATTTCTTTGGCTCAGAGGCTACTAGGGTGGCAGAGGAAGACGAGCTCGGTCCCCCTTCTTGTATGATGAGGACACTTTGCAATATTTGGAAACAGATGCCTTGGGCTTTGGTAACCTCTGACGTTCGGCTGCTTTCACCCTGCTTCTGCCTACTCACCCCCCACAATGTTCCATTATGCAAGAGGTCACTCCTGCCTCTGGCCACCTTCCTCCTCGTTTTCAGGCCAGGAATGTCCTCGATGCTGTAGAAACAGAGCAAAGCCACACAGGCCAGCCTGAAGAAGCAACCTGCAGTTGTTTCCTTTGGAACATCTATTGTATGAGAAGGGCAGACCTGCCATGGAGTCAGCAATGCTGAGCTGCCTGCCAGCCCCACCACTACGTCCCCAGCATCTCTGCACATCCTGAGCAAATCCTGTTTGGTTGTTGTTTGCTGTTTTCCCAATGGCAGTGACTTCAGGGCTCAAAGACAGAGTGGTATGGCAGAGCAGGTACCTCTGTGGAAACAGGGTTGTGAGTCTAAGCTTGCCCGTCCACCAAACAAAGCCTGCCTTTCACATTTTCCAATATATGGCAAAGTAACTGTTTAAGCATGTACTCCAATGTGACCACTTCAACTATATTCAAACTTCATTTAGAAAACAACCCTGCTTCACATACCACCCCCCCAAAAAACTGCCAAAGTTTGCTAGCTCAATTCTTTTTTAATTATAACTTCAGAATTATAATGATATGTCAATCAACTCTCTAAGTCCTAATAGTCCCTCCTAGACCAAGTGTTCTGATGCAAGAGTCTAGTGGTTTGGCAACAGTCACTACCCCGGATGGTTATGTAAGCAGGGTAGGGCCATATGCAGATAAGAACATCTGCAAAGTCAACCAAGACTGCCATCATTTGAGTGAACGTAAATTAAAAAGAAACACTGATGAAAGAAACACCACTTTAAAGGAAGTTCCCATGGCTTGTTTCAAAACTCCATCTTTTAACAAGAAAGAACCTCGTATGAGGCATCATTTGCTCATTCATTCAACAAATGTGTCTTGGGTCCCTCCTGTCTGACTGGTGCTGGGGAAGACAGTAGGAGTAGAATGGTGCAGTGCACACATTTTCACAGCCATCGCAGACCTTTAGCCAAGGGGGAAAAGATATAGAATTAAATAAGGTATTGGTATGAAACCTGAACTGGCCTCCTTCAGGAACTGACATTAGCACTAGGACCGGAAAGATAATGGAAGGTGGGGGCTACCAAGAGCCTGGGGTAGAGAACAGGCTGGAGGGCAGCGGGCAGGGAGGGGCTAGGACCTACCTTTTAAACCATGTTAAGGATTTTAAGGTTTATTCCAAGGGTTATGAGAACTTCAGCAGCAAGTGACCTGTGCAGATCCAAAGGTGGCAAGATGAGAAGCAGCAGAGGTAATTGTGAGGCTGACAGTTGCCAGGGTAAGAGAGTGGTGGCCTGGATTCACGAGGTGGCTGTGTGATGGGGAGAGGTGACAGGAGATACAGCCAATGTGGCATGGTGACTAACTGGGTGTGGGATGGGGGAGAGGGAAGATGGAAGGAGACAGAAGACACGAGTGTGACTACAAGTGACAGGCTGGGTTCAGAACAGCAATGAACTCCCGAGGCCTTGAGGGGGATAGATTGAGTGGAAAGATGAGGAGTTCTAATTTAAATATATTGACTTTGCATCATGTTCAGGAGGCAGCTATAATACCCTGGGCCTGGAGTTGGCAAAAGAGGTCTGGGCTCAAGACACAGATCCAAGGCTATCCTGTCACTCTGGGAAGTGACTGACACTAGTGGGGACGGGCCAGTGCTTAGGCCTGAGAAGCACCTCTTAGGCGACAGGTAAAGACATGTTGTCTGGAAGAGGGAACTGAAAGGGAGACAGCCAAATGGGGTGGACTTAGTATGAAGACTAGGGAGTTGCACACCTATTACTCAGGTCACTCCTGGAGCTCCAACAGTGTGGAGTGGATGTGGTCACCTCATGACAAAGGTCCTGTTTTTATTTTATCAGATAACCTTTGGCAAGAACTGTCTTTTCAGCTTCAATTCCCTCACCCTGCACCATAAGTAAGACAATCTAATTGCAACAAAAATACTAACCCTTTAACATTAAAAATTAAGTGAATTCTTTTACCTCTGTCCACTTGAGACGACAAAAGTATAACTGGTCTTAACAGAGAAACAGGAAAGAATGGATCCTTTAACATACTCACTGTTGATACTATTGTGATCACATGGTGTTTTCATGAATTCCTAGAATCGGTTTGATCCTAACTAAGTACAGTTCTTGACCAAGTTGGCAGAGACACATCTTACCATATCACTGCTAAAACAGGCCCCTGCTTATGTGCTGAGAGCTTCCCAGTACGGCACAAGGCCCAAGAAGCCACAGTTGATGTGGGCCTATTCTACAGATCACAGTCTTGTCCAGAAAACAACATGATTAGAGATTCCCACCTTCCAGGAATTTTGTGTTTTCCATATAATTTTGTAAAACTTTTGGTTAAAAAAAACACCACCAAAAACCTACATGCGTTCTTCAATGGAGTGAATAGTCATCCCTTGAGACTTCCACTGGGAATGAATTAAACCCAGCACACTAATTTTGGAAGAAGCCAAAGCTTTTCTTAACTCCCTTCTTTCTCTCTACAATTAGAAACATCCCTTTTCAGACTACTTAATCAATAAAATGTTTAGTTATTTCTTTTGGCTTAGCAGCTCGTAAAAGACTTACTAAGACACCAGGGCCCACAAACTGAGAACATCTGGGGATCCTCTGGATTGAAGGGTTAAAACTATTGGCGGCTAAAGAACAATCTGGAATGGCTCCGCCCCAATCAGGCCTTTCATGACTGACTGACATGAGGCAGCTCATTCAGAAAAGCCCATGTGAACTGCCATCCAGATGTCTGAGAACTTGGCTCTATTGATTTTGCCTCCCTGGAATCCTGCTAGCACTGGGGGATGATGAAATTCGGCTGCAGACTTCGGTCTTCCTTGGGTACATGCTGTACTGTGTGTTTTATTCCACAGTAGAGCAATCAAATTGCAACCATGGTGCACCATCTAACTGACAGGAATATAGAGAACATGATAATCTTCCTGTTTGGGAACTGAACCTCCTATTACAGGTCACCACTGGTATAAAGTTTCTTCCTCCAGGTCCCTCGCTATTCTGGGAGGCCACTCAGTCTTTGATTTTAAAAAGCAATTCTGAGCCTCACCTGACACTCACTGCCTTCCTCCAGCTTGATGACAAAGGAATTCCACTCTCAAGACTGTTGGCCACCAATAAGAACAAGGCTTGTCACTTCCCACAGAAAGCTCTTCAAGGGCTCCCCATTGGGCAGTACTGCTCAAACTTTTCCTCTGAATTACTCCTGATAGGAAAAGAAATAGAGGTGGAGATGGAGATAATCTATATAACCAGTATCCTCAGCACTCATAACCACCCTCTGTTATCAAACCCATTTCACAGATGCAAAATCTGAGGTTGGGCCCTAAAATCACACAGGAGAAAGTGATGGAGCCAGCATCTGTACCAGCTAATCTGACTGCAGCCGTGAGCTCCTAATCCACTGCAACTGCCTCTCCTGGCAGGAGAACAAGTTCATACCTTGGGGAAAGGCTGAGGTAGCAGGTTATTGAAGGAAATTTAAAATTCCAGGATTTAACTTTATAAATCATACAAATTTGGCATTCTTTTCATAAGGTTTGTTTTTATTAAAAAAACAATGCTTTCCATATCACACCCATTAAAAATTATTATTATCCAAAAGACAGAAAATAACAATTGTTAGTGAAAATGTGGAGAAATTAAAACCCGTTTGCACTGTTGGTAGGAATATAAAATGGTGCAGCCATTGTGGAAAACAATATGGTGGTTCCGCCCAAAATTAAACACAGAATTACCATATGA
The DNA here is from genome assembly GCA_028533065.1 of Trachops cirrhosus. Classification (NCBI taxonomy): domain Eukaryota; kingdom Metazoa; phylum Chordata; class Mammalia; order Chiroptera; family Phyllostomidae; genus Trachops; species Trachops cirrhosus. The sequence continues at coordinate 83,635,017 of CM052539.1, forward strand.
TCCAGCAATTACACTTCTGGATATATACCCAAAAGAATTGAAAGCAAGGTCTTGAAGAGATATCTGTACACCTATATTCATAGTAGCATCATTCACAATACCCAAAGGTAAAAACAACCCAAAATAACCATCAACTGATGAATGGATAAAGAAAATGTGATATATAAATACAATGGAGTACTATTCAGTACTTTCCTTAGAAAGGAAAACTATTCTGTAGTATGGTACTACATTATGCTAAACGAAAAAAGTCGGTCACAAAGGGTCAAATATGTATAATTCCACTTATATGAGTGATCTAAGGTAGTCAAACTCACCGAGACAGGAAGTGGGAGGATGGGTGGGTGCCAGGAGGTGAGGAAAGGGAGGGGGTTAGTGTTTAGTGAGCAGAGTCTCAGGATGGTCATGATGACTGTACAACAACGTAAATGCCGTGCACTTAATGCCATCAAGCTACACCCTTAATATGGTAAAATGTTACATTTTATAATATGTATATTTTACTATACAAAAGTTCCAGTTAAAAATAATAAAATTAAAATAACTAAAATTAAGATCATTAAAAACCATAGTGCCTTTAATAATTTACCAGTTAAATTACTTTAAATTTTCCAAAATATGTGATTCAGGAAGATTCACAATTATCCTATAGTTTCGGGTATAGGCCCTGAGCACATAGCTTCCTCAGATTTCTCATCTGTACAGTGGGATAATGGTACCAGAGACCTTAGATGACTATAGTGAGGATTCAGTAATATGGTTCCGGCACCAGTGTCTGTTGAGCAGCAGGTGCTCTGGTGAATTCCTGGCTCTTATTCCTCACAGTGCCTTCTGTGACTTGCCTCCTGCCACCATCACCTATGAGATTCAAATTTCTCCAATGGCCTCCCCAAAGTGATAAGTCCTGTGCTAAACCATGATGTTGTGCAAGTCTGCATCTAACACACACCCATATGTAAAATCACGTTTGTGCATGGCCAGTGCACCCCCCACCAGTACAAACCCTTGAAGACGGGACCAGTCTTAGTTATGTTTAACCATATAGCGTATACCCAGGGTGGGGCTAAAATAGGTTTACAGTTGTGAGTACATGAAACAGAGTTCATTCCTATATTATTTATTAATTTTATATTATTTTTCCATAAGGACAACTGTAAACCTACTTTTGCCCCAACCTGTGTGTGTGTATCACGGGGTCTGGCACCTAATAATAGCAGCTCAGTAAATATTTGATAAAACTTTTAGGGCCTCTTTCTAAACATTAGGTCTAGATGTCTACAAAGGAAACATATCTGTCTATGGGAAACACCACCAAATTCTTCTTGTGAATCACATGTATTTTATAATATCAAAAAAGTGTTTCCAGTTTCTTTTCCCACTTATCTACAAAGAAAGAAGAGAAATAAGAAATCTGAGAACTGGAAGGCCCACTGAACTTAAGCCACAGGAAAGAGCCAATCCCAATTCTCACCTCCAGGAAACAGCCATGAAATAAAGGAAAGGCTCCATATTACTGAAGTCATGCTCTCCTGATACACACGTGGGACCACCCATCTACACGTGACATACAGAGACCTACATACCATGTCTAGTCCTCGGTAGTGATGTTTAAGGCAACAACATGAAAGGCCACAGGAGTTCTGTCCCTTTACTTGACTCGATACCCAACCAACTAACCAGTCACCGAAACAGACTTCATGAAATATAGCTGGTGTCTTTGAAGCTTCTTTGTGTTGAATTTAGAGATGAGACATGAAAAAGTTAAGGTGCTAGATCTGGTATTTCTTCCTGTTCTGTTAAGTGGCGATTACCCAGGAATTAATTTACACCCTCTATAAAATGGTCCTTTACACTTGCAGGTGGGGGGCTTGGAAAGTGGCAACGTTAAATATTTGTTCTTCAAAAACCTGCACATAATAACAATCACAGCATAATGCTAGGAGCCATTTCTTACTTCCTAAGTTAGAGTTTACTATTTCCTATCAACTAGTCTACCACCAAATTGGACAAACACGTAGAATACTTTAGCTTTATTATTCTGTAGTTCATAAAATAAGAGGTGTTTATAACATTATTCTGATCTCCAGTGAGTGCTTTGCTACCTTTCGCTGAGTGAAAATTTCTTATCTTTTTTTTTTT
>CM052539.1:83637655-83650304 GCA_028533065.1 Trachops cirrhosus
CAAGTGCGCAGTATGCCCCTCAACCTGGTCTGTTTGTTTGGCACCTGATTTGTCTTGTAGGACCTAAATGTTACCATGTTATAAAATCGTGTATTCCTGTTATTGGAAAGAATGTGTGATCTTGTTGCATATCTTGTCCTGTCACACGTGCTCAATGAACCATCAGTCACTGTTTTATGAAGTCAGCAAATATTGATGAGTACCTGCTTTGCACCAAACACTGAGCAAGCAGTTTTATCCCTTTCTTAGTGTGGAAGGGCAAACATGTCTCTTTCTGTGTCAGCATGTATGAAATATTTCTTTTGGTTTGGGTTTGTAACTGCAGCCTTCTTTGTTCCTGTCTCTTTTGGTGACATAATTGTTCAACTTTTAATAACAGGACATCTGAAGGACATTTTTTCATGTTAATTTCATGGACCTTCTTTAAACCCTGCTGAGATTAATTAAGTCAAACCCCACACTACAATTATTCTAAAATATCTCGACAAGTTATTAACATCCAGTTTGCCTGGGACCAGGTGCATGACCCGTAGTTAGTCCCTGCAGAACAAAATCTCTGATCATTTTCAGTGCTGTGGGTTTCTAATTTGGTTTAGTCCAGAATCAGTCCTAAGGTATGGCTAGATTAGTTAAAGAAATGAGAAATAGGTAAATTTGTGATTTATTCTTTTTCTGTGGAAAAGCGAGGTGATGTTTTTGGTTTGGTTTGGTTTTCCTGTGCAGGGCATACAAGTAACTGATGCTTAGTGTTAGATTGCCCCCATACATTTAAATGTGTGCTGTAAATGGAAATAATTGATTCACTATATTTGTTCTGCTGCCCGTTTACAAAATGAAAATCTGCCACTGGGGAACTTTGCATAGCCAGCACACAAGTAGCTCAGTATTATGGTAAAGACTAGCCTGCATTGTGAGCTCTTACCATTATCACTCATGTAACCCACAGACTGAATAGGCTTTAGAAATACAGGCCTTCAAAGGAATTGCCCTTGCTTAAATGTTCCATGGATCCTTCTGAAATAACATCCTGCAAACCCTCATTCAACAATATATATTCAAAAGGATTCTATATTTAAAATGAGAAAAGTTAAAAATACATTTTAATTAAAAAAATTAACAAGTAACCAAATACACTAGGAAAAGTAAACAAAATATTTTTTTTAAATGTTATGTTTTAAGATCTGCCAGACCTGCTTTCTATGCTTTTTCTACCTTTGGCTTTCTAACACAAATCTAGACTCCCCAGAGTGGATTGTTTGGCTCATCTTACTGAACAGCCTACTTGTTTTACCAAGTCAAGGTCAGCTCTGGCATGAGAGTGTCTCTCTCTGTGTCCTTAGGCCACTCTGCCAGAACTGTGGTGTCCTGCACTTCCTAGAAAAGGATTGGGAACTTTACTCTATGTCCCAGCTCCATTTCTTGGCCACAGTCTATTGGGGTGTGTGGTGTGTGTGTGTGTGTGTGTGTGTGTGTGTGTGTGTGTGTGTGATGGAGACATAGTGATATGCTTATATATCAGTATGATATGGAGTAAGATGCTAATCCAAGTTGAGTCTTAGGCTCCTGGTCTCACTAAGTAAATAAGACTGTGGAATTCTTAATAAGAAAAGTGGAGGCTTTTTTTTAACATCAAGTTTTTCAATGGCAAATTGTGGCAAGGTGTGAGTAAGAAAACTGATTTATAGACTTGTAGCTGTGGAATCAGGCTGACCATGGTTATACTTGTATTTCCAAAAGCTGTCCCCACCAGCCACCATTGGTCCAAACAGCTCTGCTCAAATAATGAGCCATCTGAAGGCATAACACCATCCCAGACTCAACTCCTCAAGTGCCATGTACCCAGCAGTGTCTTGTGCTCCCACAAGTCATTTTGGTTCATGGATAATGACGATGTTCATTGAGATGAAAGGACAGACCATTTGTTCAAAACCACAGATGTGGTGTGGCCAGGGTGAGGCACTGGTGCTGAGCACATGCTTACAATGTCCAGTCTCAACAATAATCAGGCAGTGCTTGCCTCCTCGCTCCCCCTTCTAGTCTCACCTTCTCTCATTTGATCTCTGTTGAATGGGAGGAGGTTGATGAAGGTTAACCTCCCATAGACTTTTCTTTTCAGGCCAGAATCTTCTGCTTCCAGGAGGAGGGCACCCAGGAAAAGTGAGGATATGAGTGCTCCATCAGTCCCTGTCTGCTGTTCTGCCTGCAGACCATCTCATGGCTCCAACCAAAGTTAAAAAACATCATGAGGGCTCAGGGAATGCTGTCTGCTGTCCTAATGATATAGAGGTAATCTCATAGGAGGAAGCGAGGACTCTTTCTGCCTTTCCTAATCTTTATTTCTAATCTGACCCTTTTATACAAAGCGCCTACCCTGAATGGATGCTGATTCAGAAGCTTCAAGAGATAAACAGAAGTGAGAATGGTCTAGCATTCTAAGGTCAATGCTTACACGTGGGTAGGTCAAACCATATTATATTACTGCCACTGCCTAAATATGCCTAATTTGGTAGGCTGTTTTCACTTTCATATTAGTGCATCTGAAGGAAGTTCATCACACCGACTTCCTGGGGGCTGTTTTAAAGTCTGCTTGAGATTAAGTCAAACCCCGTGCAACAATTATTCTAAAACATAGTGGTTTATTATATTTCACTGCATGTTGGACTACTAAATTTGAATCGTTCAAGTAGATGACATTTTTGTTGATTTTTTTGCTGTAGGGGTCTAATATCCTTCCTTATTGTTGTGGGTGGCTACTACTAATCTTTTTTAGCTTTTATTTTCTGCCGGGACAAGGAATCTCTAAAGGAACAATGAAATGCCTGTTGCAACAGGACAGTACTGTTTTCTAGGCTTTCCTAGAAAGTTCTTTGTAGATGACAGATCTTACTCTGTACACAGTACATCTGTTTCTCTTGGGTTAGGGAATTTTAAGAACACCTCATATTAATTGGAACACTTTTCTTGTGAGATAAAGACAATAGGTATTTGTGCAAATCAGTCTGGGATAAACAGACCATTGTGAAAGGAGACCTGGTGCAGCAGGAGGGTTCCTAAGCCCTTATCAAACTGAACTTGGACAGCTACCTTCTGTGTATACTTCCAGGTCAACTGAGAAGACTGGAGAGCACTTTAGTCATTACTCAGAAAGGATTTAAAACAAAAAATAAAACTCTCTAAAGCTTATGTTTGTATTACTCTTTCTGGTGAACAAGAAGTGTTTTTCTATGTTACTGTTTTAAAGAGAACTGGACCATGCAGTGACCAGTTATTACACATGCCTGGTTATTGAATCTTTTTCTTCCTGGTACAAACTCATTGCTGCAGGATTCAAAAAGAATTAGCTTGGAGCACATCTCTCGTGGATTTTTAGTTGGAAGATGTTCCCCATTGGCAGGATCCTGCAGCTTTCATTTCAGAAGAGTGAGGAACTCAGATTTTGTGAGTGGTTTCAGATTTCTAAGGAATGGCTGTTGTGCCATCTGAGTACAAAGCCACTTGAAAACATTGCCTATTGTCTACCTCAGGTTTTCATGTTGCCATTTGGCAAGAAGCAGAAAAAAAATGGTGAAATGGTAGCTGTCATCTCAGAACCTGCAGAGCAGATCTGACGGCACCTGCTGCTTCCATGTGGAAGACGGAGCACAGAGAATTGATGCTGGGAAGGCTGCCTGCCACTGGTGTATCCCATGGATGGTCTTAACTGCAGTGCATCCTACTTCTCCCACAGTGTGATGCAGATAACAGTGAGAATGTTACTAGAGTTAGGTAAATGGTTTCAAAGGAAGTGCTACAGATAGAGGGCTGCTAATTATCAATGGCCTAGTAGGGAGGTAGCCATAGATACTTGCTGGTGCATGACTGGGTAATCTATCCTAGAATTCAGACAGACTTCTATCATTAAGCCCTAGGTTCTTCAACTGAATGGGTCTACATCATTTGTGAGGTTAGGATATTAAAGAGAAGATCTCTTTAAATAATTTTGAACTTCCTATTTAAAGCCATACCAAATCCTGGTGATTGGTTATGCAGAAGACACAGATTGTTTTTATTAGCTGGAATAATGTTGGTAAAAGTCAACATCTGACAGAAGAGGCAGGAGTTGGCAAAAGAAGAGAGTAGGGATTTGAGCATTAAAGCAATATACATAGAATTGTATTTACAAAGACTTTCAAATTCTTTTTTATTAATTTTTATTAAACTGTATTTTAATAGTTATGGGTTGATTGTTATTAATTCACATGCATGATGCAGCACAATGGTATTTACATGATATGGTAGTACAGTATCACAGCCTGAATGTTGACATTGATCTAGTTAAGACACATTTCCTTCAAAAGATTTTTCATGTTGTCCTTTTATAGCCATATCCACTTCCCTCCTGTCCCCCCTCCTTCCTTTAACCTCTGGTACCCACTAATTTGTTCTCCATATAATTTTCTCATTTCAAAAGTGTTCTAAAACTGAAATTCTGTGGTATGTTGTGATTTACTTTATATATGTGTGTGTGTGTGTGTGTATGTATATATATGAATGAAAAGTGAATGGCAGCTGCAGGTATAATTGGCTTTTTTCATTCAGCATAATTCCCTGAAGATAATAGTCATTTTTTTTAGACAACGTGGTTTGCAAATATGTACTCTGACTCTGTAATTTGTTTATTCAGATTCTTAACTGGGTCTTTTGAAGAACAATTTTAAATTTTAATGAGGTACAATTTATTGATTTTTCCTTTTATGGATCCTACTTCTGGTGTCAAGTCTAAGAACTCTTTGCCTATCCCTGGATTCTGAAGATTCTCTTCTATTTTTTCGTAAATTTTTACATTTAAGTCCATGATCCATTTGAATTAATTTTTCTATAAGGTGTGAGACTGAGGTCATGGGGTTTTTTTTGTTGTTGTTTTTCTTTTTGCCTGTGGTCGTCAAATTGCTTTAATACTTTTTTGTTGAAAAGGGGCTATCCCTTTTCCATTCAGTTGCTTTTACACCTTTGTCAAAAATCAGTTGTAGGTCTGTTCCTTAGTTCTCTTTTTTTGTTTTATTGAGCTGTGTCTATTCCTCAGACAATATCGAGTCTCAACTACTACAACTATATATACAAGTCTTAAAATTAGATAGACTAATCATCTCATTTTATTCCTCTTTTTCAAAATTACTTTAGTGATTCTAGGTCATTTCCCTTTCTATAGTAATCATAGAATACTCTATATCTACAAAAAAATTTTGCTGGAATTTGGGAGAGATTGGTATCTTTACTATGTTGAGTCTTCTGACAGATGAACATAGTAGTCCTCTGTATTTCTTTCATCAGTATGGTGTAATTTTCAGCATGCAATTCCTGTATGATTTCTTAGGTTTATACCTAAGTATTTCAATTTTTTAAAAAATTGTAAATGGTATTATCTTTTTAATTTCAGTGTCCAAGTATTCATTGCTTATATATAGGTATACAATTTCTTTTTGTATGTTTCATTTGTATCCTTCAACCTTATAGATCTCATTCATTAGTTCTAGGAGGTTTTTGGTAGAGTCCTTGAGATTTTCTATGTAGACAATCTTGTAATCTGCCAATCAGGGGTGGTTCAGTTTCTTCCTTTTCAATCTTTGCCTTTTATTTTCTTGCCTTATTGCACTAGCTAGAGATAACACTATGTTGCTAGAATGAGAGCAGTGAGTACAAAAATCCTTGCCTCATGTTCTTGATCTTGGGGGGAAACATCCCATCTTTTGCCACTAAGTAAAATGTTAGCTCTAGGCTTTTGGAATATGCTCCTTATCAAGCTGAGGAGACCCCCTCTATCTGTTTTTCTGAGAGTTGTTAAAACAATGAATGGGTGTTGAATTTTATTAAATACTGTTTTGGTATCAATTGACCTGATTATATATGATTTTTCTTTTTTAGCCTATTAATATGGTGGATTATATTGATTAATTTTCAAATACTGAACCAGTCTTCAATCCCTGGATTAAACCCCACTTAATCATGTGCATAATTATTTTTATGTATTGCTTTATTCTATTTTGCTAAATATTTTTGTGTCTATATTCCTGAGGGATATTGGTCTGAAGTTCTGTTTATTTTGGTACTATCTTTATCTGGTTTTTGTATTATGGTAATAATATCAATAGCTTAATGAAATGAATACAGAAGTGTTCCCTCATCTTCAATTTCCTGGAAAAGAGAGTATATAATTGGTATTAATTCTTCTTTAAACATTTGGTGAAATTCTTTAGTGAGATCATCAGGGCCTGGAGATTTCTCTTCTTGGGAGTTTTTAAACAATAAATTTAATTTCCTGAATGGTTAAGGGCTGATGAAATTATCTATTTCAGTGGTCCCCAACCTTTTTGGCCAGTTTTGTAGAAGGCAATTTTTCCACAGACTGGGGTGTGGGGAGTGGGTCGGCAACAGGTGGAGGAACTCAGGTGGTAATGCAAGTGAAGCTTTGCTTGCTTACCCTCTGTTCACCTTCTGTCCAGCCTGGTTCGTAAGAGGCCATGCACTGGCACTGATCTGCTGCTTAGGAGTTGGGGACCCCTGATCAATTTCATATTTTCACATTGTGTGAGCTTTGGTAGTTTGTGTTTTTTTGAGGAAGTCATTCCTTTTGTCTAAGTTGTCAATTTTATGTCTGTAAAGTTGTTTATAGTATTCCTTTAGCCTTTTGATGTCTGCTAGAACTTTAATAATATCTTGTTTCATTCCTAATATTGGTGTATTGTGACTTCTTTCTTTTGTTTCTATCAGAATTGTTAGAAGTTTGTAAATTATCAATGTTTTAAAAAAAACTAGTCTTGATTTAATTGATTTTTTTCTATTTTTGCTTTCATTTTCTTTTATATGTGCTCTTTCCTTTATTATTTTCTTCCTTCTCTTGCTTTGGGTTTAATTTGCTCTTTTTCTAGGTTCTTGAGGTGGAAGCTTAGATCATTGATTTGAGAAGTTTCTTCTTATGTATTCATTTAATGCTATAAATTGACCTCAGCATTAATTTAGCTGTGCCCTACTAATTTTGATATGTTGCCTTTTCATTTTCATTCAGTTAAATGTACAATAGTTTTAAAATTTCCCTTTAGATGTCCTTTTTGGCCTGTGGATTATTTAGAAGTGTGTTGTTTAATTTTCAAGTGTTTGGAGTTTTTCCTGTTATCTTTCTGTCAGTAATTTCTAGTTTATTCCTTTATGATGGTAGAATACATTCTGCATGATTTCTGTTCTTATAAATTTTTGAGGGTTTTTTAATGGCCCAGGATATCATCTATCTTGATATATGTTTCATGTGTACTCAAAAGATTGTATATCTTGCCCTGGCTGATGTGGCTCAGTGAATTGAGTACTGGCCTGAGAACTGAAGGGTCATAGGTTCCATTCCCGGTCAGGGCACATGTCTGGGTTGTGGGCTTATCAGAGGCGACCTATTGATGTGTCTGTTGCATACTGATGTTTCTCTCCTCTCTTTCTCCCTCCCTTCCACTCCCTAAAAATAAATAAATAAAGTATTTTTTAAAAAAGATTGTATATACTACTGTTGTAGGGCAGAGTGCTCTGTAACTTTTTAATCTTGTTGGTTGATGGTGCTAATCCTGATACAGAGTTTTTTTGTTGTAGTGATGTTGGTAGTTGCTGTTTTTGTTTTTGATTTATTGTTTGCTTCCTTATTTTTGTTTGCTCTAGTAGGGGCATGGGAATTAGGAATGAAGGGCAGAGAATTTGAAATCATTATTGTCTGGCAAAAATAAGGAGAGTTAAAAGTCTGTATCGACAATTTGATTCAACTTTAATGATCAACCAAAGAGAGAATAGAATTTATATTCTCAATTGAAGATGTAGGTACCAAAGGGCCATTTCATCACATCATTTTTTTAGAATAACAAAGTCTGAGGAAAACTAAGCTTGATCTCAAAATCTGCAGTCAGTGAAACTTGCCAACCAAGACTGGAGGAAAAGGAATGTTTCAAGGTTGTTTAGATTGCTTCTTGTTGAGTAGTATTTATGAGTTAACTAACTTACTGTTCACTAAGTACTATTCAGTTATTACTTCAATTAGATCCAGAGCAGAGAAATGGATTATTAATGTAAAAGCTAATTACTCGTCTGTTTAAAAAAATTGTTGAATAACTCCTCTGTTACAGAAGTGACACTAGTCCCTGGAGTTATAAAAATAAACCAGTGAGATATGAACTAAGGTACCTTTTATTCTCCCACACAAGAAAAACCTAGAGTTCCCAATGGCTTCTATAAAGAGTGATTACTAGAAAATATAAGAGAAAATTTAACATTGAAGATTATTTTACTTTCAGATGCAGCGGCTTAAATTTGGAAAATAATATTAAAATGATTTTTAGGGATATTATGTTTTATTACTTGGTTACATAGTCACTGGTAATTCCAAACCTGGCATGAGCCTTCTGTGTGCCAGGCACTGAAGTGGGCTCAGTGGGTCTGGGTTTGTTTAGTTCCTGGTGTACTTCCTAAGTTTGATTTTTATAAAGGTAGAGGCCTAGTATACATTTCTTAAACATTATATTCATTTTTATGTTTTCTTTTTTGAGTAATAGAAGCTTCCATGTATACTGGAAAATTTATTTGCATTGTGTTTTCAATAACACAGTGTTATAAAGAATACATATATAAGTCATGTTGAGTTTACATATACAAACAGATTCAGTATTGGTATCAATACTGAAGTTACTTCACATCGATTTGTAAACATACTATTAGTTTAACTTGTTTAACCAGGTACAATTTCAGAAAGGCAGCAAGACTTTGGTCTATTACTTTTCATATAATACAACAAAAAGTAAGAAAATACAGCTAAATGTAATATTTGCTCTCATTTCCCCATAACATCATGGTTTCCCTTCAATATCTGTTTTTTTAGATCATGAAAACATGTTATTTTCCCAGAAAACCAGTCGCTTTGATTAATGGGGCCAGGCCAGTCCAAGGACAGATTAAGCACACGGGATCCTGGCATGAGTCCTAGAAACGGATCTGAGTCTCCTTTCTCTCACCCTGGGTCTGTTTAATTTAATTACTGTGTTTTCTGTGAAAATAGAACCTGCTAATTCTCTAAAGACATTCTAGAAACCTAAATAGGTAATAGATGATTTGTTGATAAGCTCTTAATTTTTCTTTTTTGCATTTTTATAAGATTTATGTAGTTTTAGAGAGAGGGGAAGGGAGAGAGGGAGAGAAACATTGATGTGCTGGAGAAACATAGATTGGTTGCCTCTTACACACCCCCAACTGGGGACTTAGCCCATAACCCAGGCTTGTGCCTTGGTTGGGAATCAACCCAGCAATTTTTGGTTCACAAGCCAGCGCTCAATACCAGTGACCCACACCAGCCAGGGCTTTTTGATTTTTCATTGTATTTTTTCCATGACCATTTATACCTCTTAATACCTCTTCCCTCCCAACAGTCACCAACCATGCTGTTATTTATGTCCATGGTTTCTTTTTCCTTTTTGCTCAGTCCCTATAGTCCCTATCTACCGCCCCCTACCCTTAGCTGTTATCCCGCTCTCTATCTGTGAGTCTGTCTCTATTTTGCTTGTTAGTTCAGTTTGGTCATTAGATTGCACATATGAGTGAAATCATGTGGCATTTGTCTTTCTCTGACTGGCTTATTTCATTTAGCATAATGTTCTCCAGGTCCATCCATGCTGTCACAGAGGGTAAAATTTTCCTCTTTTTTACAGCCAAGTAGAATTCCATTGTGTAAATGTCCCATAGTTGTTGTGTCCACTCATTTACTGATGGACACTTAGGCTACTTCCATATCTTGGAGATTGTGAATAACATTGCAGTGAACATAGGAGTGCTTATGTTCTTTCAAATTAGTATTTCAAGTTTCTTTGGGTGAACTCCCAGAAGTAGAATTGCTGGGTCATAACACTGGTCCATTTTTAATTTTTTGAGGAAATTCCATACTTCTTTCCACAGTGGTTACACCAGTCTACACTCCTGCCAACAGTGCAAAAGGGTTCCCCTTTCTCCACATCCTCAACAGCACTTGTTCGTTGATTTATTGATGGTGGCCATTCTGACAGGTGTGAGGTGATACCTCATTGTGGTTTTAATTTGCATTTCTCTGATGATTAGTGATGTTGAACATCTTTTCATATGTCTATTGGCCATCTGTATGTCCTCTTTGAAGAAGTCTCTATTCAAGTGCTTTGCCCATTTTTTAATTGGATTGTTTGGGTTTTTTGGTGGTGAGTTTTGTAAGTTCTTTATAAATTTTGGATATTAACCATTTATCGAATGTACCAGCGAGTATGTTCTCCCATTCTCTGGGTTGTCTGTTTATCTTGATGATGGCTTCCTTTGCTGTGCAAACATTAATTCTTAATAAATAATAAGCTCCTGTTTTATTTTGTATCATTTTATTAACAAGCCTCCTTCTTTCTTCCTTATATAAAAAGAAGTTGAATATTATACTGGCTATTCAAGTTGTTTGTTATTTCTTAATCAAAATGTGATGGACATGGAACTGCTTCTATTCACCATTACTTTTACCTGCTACATTGAGTTATTATGGATAACTGGAAGAAATTGATCAAATACTTTTATAATAATTCAGGCATGTATCAGTTAGTCTGGCTGCTATGGTTTGCCCTAGAGAAGTCAGAAAACTTCCTAGAGCCTTATTCTTTCCATCTGTATAAAATGAATTGGCTGATAATAAGGGACCCCACCTATTTCTTATAGCTGTTTTCATCATTCCCTGCTAGTGTGCAAGCTCCTTAAGACTGAGAGCTGTGGCCTGTGTGTCTCTGTAGCTGCAGTCTGACAGCCCCGATGGTGCAAATGCTCTGCTTCTGGGGCTGTGCAAGTGACAGAGAAGCTCTGCAGTTTGGATGGAGGCTGTTGTTCCATAGGTTCCGCCTGTACGGTTCACAAGGAAACGTGGCCCAACCTTAGCAAGTTCTCTTATTTTCCCAGATAATCTAGAAATATGGATTTTTAAGAGACAATCTATTTTAAAAATTGAAAATGAATCCAGTTTTTAAAAACTCCCTGAGGAGGCCAAACGAAGCATGAGTGCTTTGAAATTCAATCCAAAAGCCAGTGCTTGCCACCCATGGACATGCTCTTAAAAAATATTTATTAACAGCAATTCATTGAGCTGCATTATGATACAGCTGCCATGAATAGAGATCATTTTAATACTTCTGAGGAAGATGCATGTCTTTTTTAGTAAGAGCTTTTTTTACTATACAGTGATGACATTATTTGTATAGTTATTAATAGTACTACTAATAACAAGTACCATAATTAATCAGCTTACTATGTGCCATGCATTGTTAGGGAGGTATTATTATCCATATAAGAAAGACATAGAAATTGAAGGTCATGAAGTTTAAATAATGACCCAAGCTGACACATTCTATCTAATGTCTGGGCTGAGGTTATAACCCAGCAGTTTATACTGCACCATTCCTGCCTGTTACCACCTTCTGTCTAGATTAGGAATGAATCCACACCACAGCAAACATCAGGCCTAATTTGTTTCTTTAATAGCTTTATTGAAGTATAATTGACATACTATACAGTTCATCCATTAAAAGTGCAATATTCAATTGTTTTCAGTATATTCAGTCATATCAGTCATCAACACCATCAATTCCAGAACATTTTCATCACCCCGGAAAGAAATCCTGTACCCATTAGTAGCCATTCCCATTTCCCCTGACCCCTAACCCTGGGCAATGAGTCATCTACTTTTATCACTATAGATTTGCATTTTCTATGCATGTTACATAAATGGAATCAATATGTGGTCTTTTGTGCCATGCCTGGTTTCTTTTAGCATAAGGTTCCAAGGTTTGTTTGTGTTGGAACATGTATTAGTAATTTCTTTACATTGCTGAATAGTCCATTGTGTGTATAATACCACATAGTATATACTCATTTATCAGTTTATGGACATTTGGGTTATTTATACTTTTTGACTATTACAAAATGTTTTTATGAACATTTGTGTACATGTTTTCACATGGATATACGTTTTTATTTCTCTTGGAGAAGCATTGCTGGGTCACATGTTTACTCTTATGTTTGACCTTTTGAGGAATTGTCAGACTATTTTCTGAAGTGACTGCACTATTTTACATTCTCACCATCAATGCATGAGGGTTCCAGTTTCTTCACTTCCTTATCAATACTGGTGGGTGGGTATTCTTTTAAATTGTGGTAAAATACTCATGTAAAAATTTTATCATCTTATTTAATTAATTAATTTATTTATTTTTATTTTAATCATTATTCAAGTACAGTTTCTATCCTTTACTCTCATTCCAGCCCACCCACCCATCCCTCCCCTCCCCCCTCCCATTTCCAACCCCCCTAGTTTTTGCCCATGTGTCCTTTATATTTGTTCCTGTAAACCCTTCCCTTCTCCCCTGAAATTCCCTCCCCTCTCCCCTGTGGTCACTATCAGCTGGTTCTCCATTTCAGTGTCTTTGGCTATATTTTGCTTGTTTCTTTGTTTTGTTGTTTAGGTTCCTGTTAAAGGTGAGATCATATGGTATTTGTCTTTCACTCCCTGGCTTATTTTGCTTAGCATAATGCTTTCCAGCTCCATCCATGTTGTTGCAAAGGGTATGAGCTTCTTCTTTCTTTCAGCTGCATAGAATTCCAT
>CM052539.1:83658801-83675555 GCA_028533065.1 Trachops cirrhosus
GGAGGTTCCTAAGCCTCTCCTCAGTTTTTTGAATTCTTATTTCTTCATTCTTTTCTGGTTGTATATTTTTTTCTTCCTTCTGGTCCACTCCAATGATGTGAGACCCATCTTTCATTCCATCACTATTGGTTCCCTGTGTATTTTTCTTCATTAAACTTATTGTAGCCTGCATTTTTTCATCTAATTTGCGACCAAAATCAACCAGTTCTGTGAGTATCCTGATCACCAGTGCTTTGAACTGTGCATCTGATAGGTTGGCTATCTCTTGGTCGCTTAAAAGGACGGGTTCTAGGGCTTTCAATTCTTCTGTTTGAGCCATTTTTTTGCTGTTATTTTTTGTTTGTTTTTTTGTTTTTTGTTTTTGGTCTTGTGGAGCTCCCGTAGTGAGGGGCGGGACCTTAGGAGTTCACCAGGGTGGGGCACCCCAGTTGCTGGGTTGTGATGCTGTATGTGGGGGCGGGGTCCGAGAAGGAACAATGGCACTTGCTCTGCTCTCTGTAGGACCTTAGACCCTTCCACTGCTTTCCGCAAGCCAACTGGGCCCCTCTGGCACCAGTTCTGGTGTGGGTGGGCCTGTGCACCCTGTGGGACCTTCCTTTTCAGTCAGTGACCCAAAGCTCTATTTCCCGGTGCTGGGACCCTGAGTTGCATGCAGTGTCTTGCTTCACTATGGCCGCCGGGGCCCACCAGCCACCGCTGCTTGTGCTCCCAGGGTCTGCCTGCTGCGGACTTGCACCCCGCCCGGGTTGCTCAGCTCTCTGCTCCGCGTCCCTTGCCCGGCCGACTCTGCCCCTCCTACTGGTCTGGATGAATGTGTCTAATTTTAACTCCTTGGTTGTCTGACTTCCATACACTTCAATTTTCTTTCAGTTCTGGTTGTTATTTTGTTTCTATATTTATGTTGTCCCTATCTTGGTTGTGCAAGGAGGCACAGTGCGTCTACCTATGCCTCCATCTTGGCCGGAAGTCAGAGCTGTCATTCTTATTCACTCTTGTGGCAGTTCACACCGGTTTCCTAAACAAGTGGTTTTGGACTTTGAAAGTGGATGTATGCTTAAGCAGGTACGTAGGTGAGTTTTGTTTTACAGTCTCTCCACTCCACCCTTGTTCTTCAAAGCTTGGCTGTTGTGTGGCCTGTCCCACATGTCATCATTAGGACATGGAAACAAATGAAGTTTCATCGCTCGGCAAAGTTAGTACCAGCAACAGCATGTTGCCAAGTGATTGCCAGAGGGCATCTGAGGCACGTGATACTCCTTCTTTCTGAAAGGATCTTTTCTGCTCTTTATGTAAGGATTGTATTTTTAAGATATGCATTGTATACATTCAGGATGATAGAACTATAAAACCAGAGGAAATCTCAGAGGTTGTGATTCCAGCCCAATGCCATCTGCAATCTGTGGCAACCGCCCCTGAGCCCTCCTCAGATGGAAAGCCTTAACCTCACCAGATGCCATGGTCCATTTCTTTGATTATTCATGAATTCGCTGTCCCAGGATGAAAAACCACCTCATTCTATGCACCAATTCTACCAGAGGGTGCACATGGGAATAAATCTGTACTCCTTCCATAGGAAAAAGCACTATGCTACCTTCCCTAAAAAGTGGTCTCTTTCAAGCTGAGTAGTATATCAGAATCCTACAACTTATGAAAGGATACAGGTGGAAGATCATTGTTCAAAGATGTGGTGCTTAGAACGAAACCCCAAATGAACAGCCAGTGTATGGGTTTGGGAAGGGATGGGAAAGTCTGCCTCTTTAGATCTGAGCTGTTTTACTGTTTCTGTGGACCTGAAGTTTATTGGACTTTCTTTTCTTTGTCTTTTTAGATTTTATTTTATTTTTTTTACTTTTATTTTTTAAATTATATTTCATTGATTATGCTAGTACAATTGTCCCAAATTTTCACTCTTTGCCCCCTGTCCTATGGGCAATCTCCACACTATGTCCATGGATCATGTGTATAAAAGTTCTTGGGCTACTCCATTGCCTATACTGTACTTTACATCCCTATGGCTATTGTGTAACTACCTATTTGTACTTCTTAATCCCCTCACCTCTTCACCTGTTCACCTGTCCCCCTCCCTCCTCCCATCTGGCAATCTTCAAAACGCTCTCCCTGTCCAATATTTGTCTCTGTTATTCTTGTTTGCTTAGTTTGGTTTTTTTAGTTTCAATTGTTGATAGATATGTATTTATTGCCATTTTATTGTTCACAGTTTTGATCTTACTTTTCTTAAATAAGTCCCTTTAACATTTCATATAATAATGGTTTGGTGATGATGAACTCTTTGAGTTTTTTCTTGTCTGGGAAGCTCTTCATCTACCCTCAATTCTAAATGAAAGCTTTGCTGTGTAGAGCAATCTTGGTGGTGGGTCTCTGCTTTTCATGACTTTCAAGATTTCTTGCCAATCCCTTGTAGCCTGCAAAGTTTCTTTTGAGAAATCAGCTGAAAATCTTAGGGGAACTTACCTGTAGGTAACTAACCATCTTTCTCTTGTTGCTTTTAAGATTCTCTCTTTATTTTTAATCTTTAGCATTTTAATTATGATGCTTCTGGGAATAGGCCTCTTTGCAGTCATCTTGTTAGAGATTCTCTGTGCTTTCTGGACTTGTATGCCTATTTCCTTCACCAACTTAGGGAAGTTTTCTTTCATTATTTTTTCAAATAGATTCCCAAGATCTTGCTCTTCCTCTTCTACTTCTAGCACCTCTATGATTTGGATGTTGGAAGGTTTAAAGTTGTCCAGGAGGTTCCTAAGCTTCTCTTCTTCATTTTTTTGAATTCTTGTTTCTTCTGTTCTATTTGAATGTTTATTTTTTCCTTCTGGTCTAAACCACTGGTTTGGGTCCCCGTTTTCTTCCCTTCACTGTAAGTACCCTGTACATTTTTCTTTATTTCACTTTTCATAGCCTTCACTTTTTCCTCTATTTTGTAACTATACCCAATCATTTCTGTGAGCATTCTGATTACCAGTGATTTGAACTGTGCATCTGATATGTTGGCTATCTCTTCATCACTTAGTTCTATTTTTTCTGGAGCTTTGATCTGTTCTTTCATTTGGGCCATATTTTTTTTTTGCCTTGGCTGCCTGTTACATACTAAGGGTCGGAGCTTTAGGTATTCGCCAGGGTGGGGCAACCCTTGTAGCTGGGCTCTGGCACTGTCTATGGGGAAGGGATCTGAGAGGGAACACTACTATTTGCTCAGCTCTTGGCAGGCTTTCAGTCACTTCCCCCACTATCCATAAGCAAATTGGCCCTCCTGGTGCTAATTCCTGGGTGGGTGGTTTTGTATATGTTCCAGGAGCCTGTGGGTCTCTCCAAGGAACTGTACTGTGAGGCTGGGAGTTTCTCTTCCTGCCTAACCCCCACAGGTCTTTACAGTGAAAGGCTTTGAGACTTTATTTCCCCACACTGGAACCCTGGGTTGCGTGGTCCGTCTTGCTCCCCAGTTGTTCCTCCTGGTTTATCCACATGCAAATGTGGGACCTCCCGCTCTGCCAGCCACTGCCTCACCCAGTCCACCAGCTGCTGCCGTGCTGTGAGTCCTCTCCACCCAGGCTGCCCGTCTCCACTCCTCCTACTGGTCTGGATAAATGTTTCTTCTTTAACTCCTTGGTTGTTGGACTTCCATACAGTTCAATTTTCTGGCAGTTCTGGTTATTTTTTTTGTTTTTAAATTTGTTGTTGTCCTTCTTTTGGTTGTGTGAGGAGGAACAGTGTGTCTACCCACACCTCCATCTGGGCCAGAAGTAACCCCCTTCCTACCAGTCTTGATGGATGTAGATTCTTTAATTCCATAGTTGTCATACTTCCATTCTACTAGATGGAAGTATGGTTCTGAGTGATGGTTGTTCTATATTTTTGTTGTAATTTTGATGTAGTTGTGTGAGGAGGCAAGCTGTGTTTACCTACGCTGCCATTTTTTTTTTGGAATTTCTGATAGCCACACAACGTTAGATCACATTGGCCTCCTGGTTCACGACCTCTTTGGGTTCTTTGTAGTAAATTGTTTTTGTGTAATATTCCCATCTAAGCCATTTATAGGTAATTTTTAACCTAAAATTTTTAAATCTTAGCTGTGAATATGTATAGTAACCAACACCATTAATAATAATACATGTTTTATTAGGGAGAAAGAATAGTATGGTAGTTAAGAGCCAGGAACTTGAATCAGACTAACTACAGATTCAAATCCTGTCTCCTATGCTTGTGACTAAATGACCTTGAGATAATTTAATGTGATTGCGTCTGGAAGGTCCTTCCCCTGGCTCCTGGCACATGGTCAGTGATCAACAAATAAGAGCTGTTATAATTTACTTTGCCAGATTCCCACTGAGCTCTTCAACAGACATTATCCTATTTGACACAACTACACCGAAGAATACTATTCTTCCTTTTTCAGGTGTGGGAACTGAAGCTCAGATTAGTTGTGTCATTTGTCCAGGGCTCTCTTACTGCTGAGTGGTGCGGTGTTGATTTGAATAGAGGTAGGTCTGATGCCATTTTTATTAAATGCCATTTGTATTAGTATTTTCTGACCCATCCATTTAAGACTTGCCTATCTTTTAAAAAACCTTTATTAGATATTTAATTTATACAAAGAATGGTTTTAACATATGTATAAGTTGGAACATTAACAAATAGCATATATACACTACCCAAACAGAATTATAAAATGCCACCAATATCTTTGAATGTCCCTCCATGTCCTCAAGCCCCACCAACCTTTCCCAATCTGGGGATTATCACTTGTTAACTTTTCTTTATTGGTTTTCTGCACAAATATATCCCTAGACAACATTTTTCTTTACATGACTGTCTAGTTGAACAAGCATAATGTATGAGATGTGAATATAAAGGAGGTTTGTTTCTTTGCTCCCCATCTTCTCCTTAAGTTAGCTCTGTGATTAGTTCTTCACCCACTTGAAAATTCAGGCAGGTCCCATGACTTTTCTAGTCACTTTTGGGTCATAAGAATCTCACAATTGCTTCAGGTTTAAAAAAAACCTCACTTCTGCAATTCAAATGCTCAATTTCATGTAATAATCAAGCTTTAATCTGTCTTTAAGATTGAGGCTATTCACATGGCAGGGTATGTTCCACACCTGTCCCCCAACCTCATTCCTGCAAGTATTGCAGGTATGCCAAGCTCTTGTTCTTCTGTGTGAACTTTAAAATCAGCTGGTCAAGGTTATACACATACAGAGTTTGGATCAGAGGTATTTCCAAATCTCGACGATGTAATGTTATTAGTTTTTCCATTACCTTAGTCTTGTTAGTGTGATTATTAACACAAGGGGTCGGTCCTACATAATAATCTGGGCTGTGTACAAAACTCCCAAGTCCCTCATCTGACTTTGCCACTCACTCAGCAGCTGTTTGCATATTTAAGTTTTAAATTAGTATACCGTACTTTACTTTTCAGAGCCATTTTAAGTTTCCAGAAAAATTGACGGGAAAGTACAAAGTTCTCAAATACCCCTGACCCCTGTATACTGTTTCCCCTGTTGTTAACATCTTACATAATTGTGGCACATGTTACAAATGATGAGCTAATGTTGATACATTATTATTATCTAAAGTCCGTAGTTTACTTTAGGGTTTGTTCAGTCTTGGTGTTGTGCATTCTGTGGGTTTGGACAAATGTAAAATCATATGTATCAACCATTACAGTATCATACAGAATTTCACTGCCCTAAACATCTGCTGTGCTCAGCTCCTTCATCCCTCCACCTCCACTAGCCCCTGGCACCCACTGGTATTTTATTGTATCCATAGTTTATCTTCTCTTTTATTTCCACTTTAAAATCACTTTTATTTTAAAATTACAGTTAGCATATATTATTACATTAGTTTCAGGTGTATGCCCCAATGATTAGACATTACCTAACTTACTAAGTGATTATCCCAATAAATCTCAAACCCATCTGACACCACAGTTATTAGAATACTATTAACTATATTCCCCATTTTGTACTTTACATCCCCATGACTATTCTGGAACATCCAGTTTGTGCTTCTTAACCCCTTCACCTTTTTCACCCATCTCCCCAACCCCCATCCCATCTGGCAACGGTAAAATGTTCTATATCAGTCTGTTTCTGTACTGCTTGTTCAGTTTATTTGTTTTTTAGATTCAATTGTTGATAGATATATATTTATTTCCATTTTATTTTTTATCTTTTTTCTTCTTCTTCTAAAGAATGCCCTTCAACATTTCATATAGTACTGGTTTGTTGGTGGAGAACACCCTTAGCTCTTTCTTGTCTGGGAAGCTCTTTATCTGTCCTTCCATTCTAAATGATAGCTCTGCTTGGTAGAGTAATCTTGGATGTAGGACCTTTCTTTTCCTTACTTGGCTATAGGTCTTACCAATACTTTTTGGCCCGTAAAGTTGCTGTTGAGAAATCAGCTGACAGTCTTACAGAAGCTACCTTGTAGATAACTAACAGCTTTTCTCTTGCACCTCTTTAAGATTCTGTCTTTGTATTTAACCTTTGGCATTTTAATTATGATGTGTCTTGGTGTGGGCCTATTTGGGACGCTGTGATTCCTGGATTTGTGTCTAGTTCCTTAGTCAAGTTAGGAAAGTTTTCTCTCATTTTTTTCACATAGGTTTTCAACTTCTTGCTCCTTCTTCTTCTAGTATCCCAGTGATGTCAATGTTAGTACACTTGAACTTGTCCCAGGGCTCCTTAAACAATTCTCATTTTGGAAGATTCTTTTTTTAATTTTTACTGTTCTGATTGGGTATATTTGCTTCCTATATATGAAATTGCTCATTTACTTCTTGGCTTCATCTACTCTACTGCTGATTCCCTATAAATTCTCCTGCATTTCAGTTAGTGTATCTTTTGTTTCTGACTGGTTCTTTTTTACACTGCTGAAGTCCTCACTAAGTTGAGCATCTTTGTAACTAGTGTTTTGAACTCTGGAACTAGTAGATTGCTTGTCTCCATTTTTTTTACTTCTTTTTCTAGAGTTTTGTTCTGTTTTCTCAGTTGGGCCATGTGTCTTTGTCTCTCATTTTGGCACCTTTCATGTGTTTGTTTTTATGTATTAGGTAGGGCTGCTATGTCTCCCAGGCTTGGTAGAGTGGTTTAATATAGTAGGTCTTCTGTAGGGTCCAATGGCTCAGTCTCCCCAGTCACCCAGGCTGGGCCCTTGAAATGTGCACTGTGTGTGGCTGTGTACATCCTCCTGATGAAGTTGAGCCTTGACTGTTGTTGGCATTTCAGTAGGAGGGATTTACCCCCAAGCCGATTAGCTGCTAAGACTGGCTGCCACCACCAACCTCTGAACATCAAAGAGAAAGAATGAGCTGTGCAGGGTCCCACACCACAGAGCAGGACTAATTTCATCAGGGCTCTGGTGCCTGCTGAGTCAGCCCCTTGATGTGTCACTTGTGGAGGTGGTTGGGTGCTGATGCTACCACGTGGTCTGAAGCAGTCCTCTGGGGCCTCCTGGGATTGCAGGCTGAGATCAGCTGACACCTGAGTTCTTCCCAGGGCCACCTGACATGAATTACAAAGTGGTCTGCAGATGGATTCTACTTGTTCTGGGCTTGGAGGTATCCAGGTGAGGCCAAGCTGTGAATCAAGGCAAGCTGCTGTTAATGCAGGGCTGCGGATACTTAGTGAGAGGCACAGGGCTTCTGAAGCCAGATGCTGCTTGTATGAGAGATTTTAGAAAGATTTGAAGGATGAGATAAGACAGGCCATTTGTATGGAAAAGCCAATGAAGACAGTTTGGGGAAGGGTGAAAGTTGGGTTTGGTGGGGTCAGGAAATCACCAGGGCTAGACAAACAGTGTGAGCCAGGTTGATGGAGTCACAGGTATGGCACTTGCCTGCCAGCTCGGTTGGGGGAGGGCTCATTAAAGGAACAATGGCGTCTGCCAGTATATATATATATTTTTTTTTTCGTTTTTCTCTCCTCTTTTCTGCTTGATCCTTCTGCCCTCCCCCCCCCCACACCCACTAGCTAACAGCTGTCACCTTGCTCTCTATCTGTGAGTCTGTCACTATTTTGCTTGTTAGTTCATTTTGTTCATTAGATTTCACTTAGCATATTGCTGTCCAGATCAACTCATGCTGTGGCAAAGGGTCAGATTTTCTTTTTTTTTTTTTTTTTTTACAGCTGAGTAGTATTCCATTGTGTAAATGTCCCACAGTTTTTTACCCACTCTTCTACTGATGGACACTTGGGCTGCTTCCAAATGTTGGCTATTGTAAATAGTGCTGCGGTGAACATACTGTCCATATATCTTTCAAATTAGGGTTTCAAGTTTCTTGAGTTAAATACCCAGAAGTGGAATAGCTGGGTCATAAGGCAGTTCCACTTAATTTTTTGAGGTAACTCCATACTACTTTCCACAGTGGCTGCACCAATTGGCATTCCTGCAAATACTGCACAAGTATTCCCTTTTCTCCACATTCCTCCCAACACTTGTTAATTTATTGATGAGTGTCATTGTGACCAGTGTGAGGTGGTTATCTCACTGTGGTTTTAATTTGCATTTCTCTTATGACTAATGATGTTGAGCATGTTTTCATATGCCTATTGTCCACCTTTGTGTCCTCTTTGGAAAAGTATCTTCAGATCCTTTGCCCATTTTTTTAATTGAATTGTTTGTGTGTGTTGAGTTTTATAAGTTCTTTATAAATTTTGGATATTAACCCTTTATCAGATGTATCAGCATATATGTTCTCCCATTCAGTGAGTTGTCTTTTCATTTTGTTGATCGTTTCCTCTGCTGTGCAAAACTTTTTAGTTTGATGTAGTCCCATTTATTTATTTTTTCTTTTGTTTCCCTATCCCAAGGTGATATATCAGAAAAAATGTTACTAGGAGAAATGTCTGAGACTTTACTGCCTATGTTTTCTTCTAGGATTTTTATGGTTTTGAGTCTAACATTTAAGTCTTTAATTCATTTTGAGGTTTTTCTTGTGTGTGGTGTAAGAAGGTGGTCTAGTTCCATTTTTCACTTATTTGTCCCATATTCCCATCACCACTTATTGAATGCACTATCTTTACCTCATTGTATAGTGTTGCCTTATTTCTCAAATCTTAATTGGCTCTAAAGGTATGGATTTATTTCTGGGTTCTCTATTCTATTCATTGATCTGTGTGTCTGTTTTTATGCCAGTGCCATTATGTTTTGATTACTATAGCTTTGTAGTATAGTGTGATATCAGGTAGCATGATTCCTCCAACTTTTTTCTTCTTAAAATTGCTGTTGCTATTCAGTGTCATCTGTAGTTCCAAATAAATGTTTGGAATAATGTGTTCTAGTTCTGTGAAATACACCATTGGTATATTGATAGGAATTGCATTGAATATATAGATTACTTTGGGTAAATGGAGATTTTAATGATGTTAATTTTTTCTATCCATGAATACATTATATGCCTCTAATTATTTGTATCTTCAGATTCTTTCTTCAGTGTCTTATAATTTTCTGAGTACAGATCTTTTACCTCCTTAGCTAAATTTGTTCCTAGGCATTTTATTCTTTTTAAGGCAATTATGAATGGGATTGTTTTCTTAGTTTGCCTTTCTGATAGTTCATTAGTGGTATATGAAAATGCAACTGATTTATGGATATTAATTTTGTATCCTGTTGCTTTGCTGAATTCATGTATCAGTTCTAGTAGTTGGTAGAATCTTTAGGGTTCTATATACATTATCATGTCATGTGCAAATAATGACACTGTTACCTTTTCCTCTCCAATCAGATGCCTTTTATTTCTTCTTCTTGTCTGATTGTTGTGGCTAGCATTTTCAATACTATATTGAATAAAAGAGGTGAAAGCAGACATTGCTGTCTTGTTCCTGATCTTAAGGGAAATGCTTTTAGTTTTTGCCCATTGAGTATGATGCTGGCTGTGGGTTTGTCATATATGGCTTCTATTACATTGAGGTATGTTACCTTATTTCCCACTTTGCTGAGAGTTTTTATATCGTCACTGAATGTTGGATTTTATCAGATGCTTTTTCTGTGTCTTGATATGATCATGTGGTTTTTATCCTTCATTTTGTTTATATGATGTATCACATTTATTGATTTGTAGGTATTGTACCAACCTTGCATCCCTGGAATAAATCTTATGTGATCATGGTGTATGATCATTTTAAAGTATAACTGGATGCTGTTTGCTAACATTTTGTTGAAGATTTTAGCATTTATGTTCATCAGGGAAATAGGCCTTTAATTTTCTTTCTCTGTAGTGTCTTTATCTGGTTTTAGAATTAGGATAATGCTGGCCATGTAAAATGAGCTTGGAAGTTTTCTGTCCTTTTGAATTTTTTGGAATGTTTCAAAAAGGACAGGTGTTAGTTCTTCTTTATATGTTTGATAAAATTTACCTGTGAAGCCATCTGGTACAGGGCTTTTGATTGCTGGGTATTTTTTTTATTACTTCTTCAATTTCACTAGTTGTAATCTGTCTTTTCTGATTCTCTGATTCTTCCTGATTTAGTTTTGGAAAATTGTGTTTCTAGGAATTTATTCATTTTGTCCAGATTACCCAATCTGTTGGCATGTAGTTGTTTGTAATGTTTCCTTACAATCCTTTGTATTGTTTTGGTGTCAGTTGTTACTTCTCTATTATGTTTGACGTTATTGATTTGGGGTCTCTTTTTTTTAAGCGACGACCTTGGTTGAGTTTTATCAATCTTGTTTATATTTCCAAAGAAACATCTCTTGGTTTCATTTGTATTGCTTTTGGGGCTCTATCTTTTGGAGTTTGCTCTGATCTTTATTATTTCCTTTGTGTACTCACTTTGGACTTTGTTGTTGCTTTTCAAGTTCCTTTAAGTATAAAGTTAGATTGTTTATTTGAGATATTTTTATTGTTTCTTCAGATAGGTCTGTAATGCTATGAATTTCCCTCTTAGGACTGCTTTCACTGTGTCCCATAGATTTTGGGTTGTTGCGTTCCCATTTCAATTTGTTCAAAGGTATCTTGATTTTTTCCTTGATCTCCTTGTTAACCCATTCATTGTTCAGTAACAATTTATTTAGCCTCCATGTACTTGTGTGTTTTTCAGGTTTTTTTCTTGTGATTGAAGTCTAGTTTCATGCCATTTTAGTTACAAAATGCTTGATATGATTTCAATCTCCATAAGTTTCTTGAGACTTGTTTTGTGTATAACATGTGGTCTATCCTAGAGAATGTTGCATGTGCACTTGAATAGAATGTTGATTCACCTGATGGAGTGAAATGCTCTGAAGATATTAATTAAATCTATTTGACCTGGTCTGTCACTTAAGGCCCCTGTTTTCTTGTTGATTTTCTGTCTGGAAGATCTTTCCACTGATGTCAATGAGGTGTTAAAATTCCCTACTATGACTCTATTACTGTCAGTCTCTCACTTTATATGCATCAATATTTGCTATACATATTTAGGTGCTCCTATATTAGTTGCATAAATGTTAATATAGGTTGTATCTTATTGTTGGAGTGCTTTATCATTATGTAGTGTTCTTCTTTGTCTCTTGTTTTAAAGTCTGTTTTGTCAAGTGTAAGTATTACTACCTCAGCTGCTTTTTGATTTCCAGTTGCATGGAATATCTTTTTTATCTCTTTACTTTTAGTCTGTTTATATATTTCATTCTGAGGTGGGTCTCTTGTAGACAGTATATATATAGGTCTTCTTTTCTCTTCTATTCAACAACCCTGTGTCTTTTGATTGGAGGGAGCATTCAATCTGTTTGTATTTAAAATGGTTATTGTAGGTACATATTTATTGCCATTTTGTTCTTTCAACTATGTTTCTCTGTTCCTCCTCCTCCTCCTCTTCCATCATAAACAGGCCCTTTAACATTTCTTGTAATACTTTTTTGGTGGTTACAAACTTCTTTAGCATTTTCTTATCTAGGAAGCTCTTTATTTTCCCCTCAATTTTAAATGAATAGCCTTACTGTTTAAAATAGTCTTTGTTGTAGGTCCTTGTTTTCCATCACTTTGAATAATTCATGTCAAGCCTTCTGGCCTGAAATGTTTCTGTTGAGAAGTCAGTTTACAGTCTTATGGGTGCTCCCTTGTAGGTAACTCTCTTTTTCTTGCAGTTTTTAAGATTCCCTCTTTGTTTTAACCTTTGCCATTTTAATTATGACATGCCTTACATGGGATTGACCCTCAGGCTGGCTGAATGTAAGGGTCAACCAGAGCACAGTGTGCAAGCTGCTGTGCAGGTGCTAACCACACCAAGTAGAATTCACTCCAGCAGAGTTTTGTGCCTGCCAAGATCTCTTTGGATATGCTGCTTGTGAAACTTACTGGATCCTGCTCTGATGTTGTGTGGCTGGCCACTGGGTGTGTTGGTTCTGGGCCCCTAGGGTGGGAGCTGGTGCAGACCAATGTTGGACACGGCCTGTGACTGGCCCTTGGCAACCTTTTTGGAACCACAAGTGATCCACAGTTTGTGATTGCCTCTGTTGGGCCTGGGTGCACACAGGAAGGACCAAGCTGTGCACCATAGCTAGCTTTTACCAGTACTGGGCCTGGAGGCAGGTCAGCAAAAGTCTCAAGACACCCTGACAAGAATTGCTTCTGTCTGCCTCAGGCTGCTCATTGCCTGTTAGGCTCAGTCACTGAAAGAGCCTCTGGCTGTACCCCTCAGGATGGGGTAAGCTCTGCTGGGTGGGGTGAGAGGGAGTCCACATGATAGGGCTATTGCTTTCCCCTAGGCTGATGCTACACTCCCCCAAGAAAGATGGCATCTGTGGTATGGGAGAGGGACTCAACACAGGGATCCTGGCAGCTGCCCCTTCAGTATTCTCCCCAGATACAAACCCTAGATACAAACCTCACACAACTTTAATCTGCTCCACCCTCCCTCCACAGGAGCCCAGGTTGAGTAGCTATGAAGGAAATATTGTGTATTGGCCCTTTAAATGGGTACCTGTGTCTCTAGCGAACTCCTGCCTCTCCCTGAAGGACAGAAACCCCACTGCTTTTCACAGCCAGATTTTATGTGGGCCCCTCTTTCCAGCTGTGGTGCTCTGGGTTAGGGAGCCCAGGTTGGGGTTTAGACCCCGTTCTTCTCAGAGGGAACCCCCCAGAACTGACATATCCCTATATAACCTCAGCCACTGCCTGTTGAAGCAGGGCCAGCCTTTTTCTTGATTCTGTCCTTCCTACCAGTCTTATTGTGACTACTTCTATAATTCCTTGGCTATAAGACTCCTTTCCAGCTAGTCTTCACTTGGTTACTCAAGATGATTGTTCTATAATTTAGTTGTAATTCCAATTTGGTCCTGGAAAGAGGTTGGTGTAACTTCCACCTACTCTGCCACCAAGTAGAAAGTGTTTTGCCTCTGCCAGCACTGCTGCCTGGGAGAAAGCTGCTTCCCCAGCTATCACCCTGATGCTGGACAACTCTTTACCTTTCCATGTATATCTGGCGCCTTTCAAGCTGCTCCCCTGGCTGTAGAGCTCATAGGGAGTAAGTCTGTTTAAGTCCATGCACGGGGCCATTAAAAGGAATTGCCTAGGACTGAAGAAGCCTCCAGCTCCCTTAGCCTCATTCCCCACTGGTTTTTACAGCCAGAAGTAATGGGGACTTCTCTTCCTGGCACTGAAACCCTGGGCTAGGGGGCCTGGTGTGGGTTGGAATCCCTCCCTCCTCAAGGGGATCTCCTCAGCTGAGATATGCCTCCCAATTTTTATCTCCCATGTGTGGGTATGGGACCAGCCTGTTCTGCTTCTCTGTCCCTCCTACCAGTCTCAATGTGGCTTCTTTAGTTCCCTAGTTGTAGGACTTTCATTCAGCCGGATTTCAGGTTGTTCTAAATGATGGTTCTGTAGTTTAGTTGTAATTTTGATGTGGTTGTAGGAGGAGGCAATTACTGTGTTTACTTATGCCTCCATCTTGCCCAAAAGTCCTTTTGCCCTTTTCAGAATGTCATGTAGATGTAGTCATACACTATGTAGCGTTTTTGGATTGGCTTTTTTTTTTTACTAAGTAATATGCTTTTAAGTTTCCTCCATATCTTTTCATGGCTTGATAGTTCATTTTGTCTTGTCACCAAATAATGTTTCATTTGCTGGATAAACTACAGTTTATTTATGCACTCACCTACTAAAGGACATCTTGGTGGTTTCTAAGTTTTGGCAGTTGTGAATAAAGCTACCATAAACATTTTAGCTATTTAGTTTTGATCTCTTGGGTCCTCATTTGTAAAATGAGACATTTAACAGAAGTCTTTATTGTTTCTAACACTTGACAGTCCCCTCTGTGAAGGAAGCTGACTGCCAGGAACAGGAAAAAGAAAATGGGTGACATTTTGAAGTCAGGAGTAAGTGGGCTGCAGCCTGGCCTGGAGACGGTGGGAAGGCGTTCCACTGGGGCTAGTGTTGGAATCTAGGACACTGTTTCTTGGTTTACCTGACTAGTATGTCAACCTATTACCAATTTGCATATGGAGCTAGAAAGAAAGGACTGGAAAGTGGCAAACATAGGTGAATGCATCTGCTTAGCAGGTCAGATAATAAATCAGCTTGAAACACAAGCAATGACAAGGATGACTCATGGTGACCCTCACCACACAGTGTCTGTCATGGGCCTGACGCTCTGCTTGCAGGGCCTCCTGGCCTGTTCCCAACACTGTGCTAAGTTAGGCATCCTCTTCTGAATCTGACCAAGAGGGAGGTACATGGAAAACTCACCAGCCCTAGGAGTGTTGCATGTAGATGACTTTTGGGTCACATCTAGGATATATCCCAAAGATAACATTAAAAAGACTTCCCCCCACTTTATTAAGAAATAATTGACATACATCACTATGTAAGTTTAAGGTATATGGCATGATGGTTTGATTTAACATATACTGTGAAATTAGTACCACAGTAGGTTTAGTTAACAACCATCATCTCATACACACAATAAAAAAAAGAAAGAAAAAAGGGAAAAAATTTCTACTTGTGATGAGAACTCTTAGAATTTACTCCAACAACTTTCCTATATATCACACAGCAGTCCTGGCTATTGTCATCACATTGTCCTGTACATACCCTAGGACTTACTTACTAAAGGGCATTTCTTGGGAGAGCTCTTGATTGTTTGGATGAAGGCCTCTCTTTGTGACTCTAATCCATACAAGTAACAGGAAGCAGGTTTTCTCTCCTATGTAATGTAGAGTTGGGCCACAGGGAAAAGCTGAAGTCCAAATAGGCAAATACTAAAAAATCAAAATGTTCATTTTCAAGTTCCTAAAAATGGTGCTAGAAAAATCATCAAGAGAGCTGATTTATGAGGTTATTGATGAAGAGGATGGAAAACTTGTGAGGAATGTTACGGATTTCTCTGAGGTGGGGATTTGGGAACCACACTGTGGTTCGTTTGACTGAAATTCATTACCCAGATGCTTTATCTTGAATTATGTAATCTGTTGTCTAAATCCTCTTCAGAATGTTCATTAGACTATTCACATGGCAATTAAGATTAATAGTTTTAGTTTTTAGTAAATTTACAGAGCTCTGCAACCATCAGTACAATCGCATTTTGGAACATTCCCACCATCCAAAAAGGAAACCTTATGACCGTATATAGTCACTGTTTATTTCCTCCCTCGGCCCCGGCAGCCACTACTCAACTTTCTGTCTCTATAGGGTTTCCCCTTTCTGGACATCTCAGTATGTCACTAGAACATACAGTACATGGTTTTTGTGTCTGTCTGTCTTCTTTCACTTAACCCTTTTAAGGTTTCACTTAGCTTTTCAGGTTTATCCATGTTACAGCAACATTTATTTTTATATCATTAAAATAAATGGCTCTATATTTGACTCGAATTGGTTGATATATCTGAGTATATTAATATTCTTGCTTTTAAAAGAGAATAGGTAAGGATATCATTTTGTGTGAGTTTGTTTTAAATGCTTCTAGGACTAGTCCTGGCTGGTGTGGCTCAGTGAATTGACCACCAGCCTGAGAACTGAAAGGTCATTGGTTTGATTCCTGATCAAGGCACATGGCTGGTTGTGGGCCAGATCCCCAGTTGGGGTTGTATGAGAAGCATCATCTCTGATTGATGTTTCTCTCCCTCTTTCTCCCTTCCCTCTCTCTGAAAATAAATAAATAAATTTAAAAGAATAAATAAATGCTTCTAGGACTAAATTTCAGAAGGACACTTATAATCTCACTGTGTAAAAGATTTTGATCTTGCTGTGACTGGGCCCCCAAGCCTACTTTTGATGGGAAACTGTACAATGGCAGCTCAGCAGCCATAAATATTTTGTTTATGATCAAAAAGGGCATTTGGTCCCACAGAGAACAGCTCATTCTTGAGACTAGCCTGGGGACAAATGTCTGCCTGAGCACTTTTTCATCAGTACCAGAGCTGTGCAGAGCACCCATCTCACACAGCCCATGGACCTCCAGGCCTAGTCTCGTCAGACACCCCACCTTTCCTATTTTTTAGCTTCACCTCTATTTTAAGATACAGTATTAGAATGCCAATATGACTTTGTGTGTATGTGCAAATTGGGGAAGAAAATTAAAATTGAGGTTTAATACCTGAAGGGAGTAGGAGGAAGAATCTTGCATAATAATACATAATAGACCCAGTGCTCCTGTTCAGAAGACATAGGTAGAAAAAAGTGACAACTCTCTCACTAGGTGGGTTTTTTCCTTTCATTCTGATTCTCCATTTATATTTCTTATTATTTAAGATAAGAGAACAGAGGGGAGAGAAGATGGCGGCGTGGTAGGATGCAGCAGATTCTACTCTCCCACAACCAGGGG
>CM052539.1:83676055-83711722 GCA_028533065.1 Trachops cirrhosus
TACACTATGAATGAGATAACGGGGGAAACCTATGGAATGATACAATATAATCAGCCAAGCAAAGAAGTCTATACAAAAAGAAGAGGAATAGTAAAATACTATAAAAATAAAGGTGTATGAATAATGAAATAATGATAATACAATTATGCAATTACTTGCAGGTTCAAAAAAAAAAAAAAAAAGGAAGGAACCAAGCAGACGATGTAAAGAAGAAGAAGAGATAAATTTGGAAAGCAAAGGAGAAGGGTCAAGACTAGTGTGACAGAAAGAGAAGCATAAAGAAGTGATAGATTAAAAAGTAGTACAAATTAAAAGATGAAAGGTTACTTTAAAATAATTAAAAGAAAACAAAAACAAACACAAAAAACAAACAAAACAAAAAACACCTATTGTTGGTTTCAGACTGGCCAAACTGGTTTTTCTAGCTGGCTTCAGCACTCTGAGGGGCAACTGGAGACCGTTTTTTTCTGTTCCCATTCAGGACTCAGTCTGCCTCTGGCGTACTGTTCCTAGTATAGGCGTGTGTTCTCCCCCAAGCCCGTCCAGTGCTTCCCGGAAGGGATCTGTGTGTGGGGGTTGGGTGCAACTATGTGCATCCTTGGGAGTTCACTTCTGTGTGTTCCGATGTCCCACGGAGCACCCGCGCCTTTTCCGGGTTCACGGGTGCACACTCTCTAGATCCCGAGAGGTGCCCACTTCTCCTACTTTCAGGGCCTGGGCCTCACAGGTCCCGGGGAGCACCCTTGCCTTTTCCTTTTTCAATGCTGTGGTTTCCAAGACTTTCACCAAACCACGCTCTCTCTGCGTTGGGGGCACGGGCGTAGAGGCGGGTGCCTTTGGTTGCACGGGGTGGGGTCCACACTTTCACCAGGGCTTTGTGTAGGTGCTTACAGCCCCTGTGTGGGTGCCTCTTCATCCTCACTCCTCTCTCTGTGCCCTCCAGTAAACTGGCTTCCCCCGGTGCTGCTCCACATTTTAACATTTTAATATGCATTTATACATTTACACATTTTAATCAAGTAACCAATCCATGCCTTTCTACATTCTCTCCTCCTGACATCACCAGCACCCAAATTATAAAGTGACACCAGTATTGCCAGGGAGTTGAGAAGAAGGTGGTTTGAACAAGTTTCCTTTGACTTGCCTGGTTCAGAATCACGGCTCATTGTGGTGAATTGCTGTAGCCTTTCATCCTGCCTATGTTCACAATGCCCCTTTCCTCTTTCCTTTTTCTCTCCTCATCCCTACCACAACAACCTTCATTTCTTCATCTTCCATGAATTGAGAGGTCTACTAAAATCTTAGTCCAAGTTTGGGGAGGAATGGAGGACTTCGGGAGAGGGGTCAGCACTGTAATCTGAGGGAGACCTCAGGGCAGGAAGTGGAAGACAGGGGCAAAGGGGTAGAGAGCCAGGTGGGAGCAGAAGTCAGCTCATCATTCCACGTTTTAGCACTGATGCCACAGGGACCCAGAACCAGAGTCTCTGTGGCTTTTCACTTTGGGACTGTGGAACATAAACGGGCTGGTGTGCTGAAACCAGGAGGGAGCTGAGGGGCAGGACCCAGCAGCCTGCAGGGACCAAGAACCTCTGAGACAGCTCTGCAGTATGTTCAAGCAAAGCCTGACCACCAGCCTGGCACCTCCAGCACACTGTCACCTCTGGAACAAAGAGCTTTGTCTCCCTGAACTACGACACTTCTTAAACATGATGCCTCTCATGTAGCAGCCAGCATTGTTCCTGGAATGCAGTGCTGAGTGATGTTAGTCCCCTCTCTTTCCCCTTGTCTTTTTGGCAAAGGATGTAGAGCTTCCAAGAATTTTTTATCCATCCATTTGATGTGGGGAGACTAGGTGGAAGGAAGGTGAGTACCTGTTCTTCACTTAGTATAAAGTCCATAAAGTGTATAAGGTGTGTGGTAAAGTAGATCACAGAATCAGATAGGTATGGGTTCAGATCCCGATGGCATGACCAGATAGAGGCAGAGTTGCACCCTCTTTAGGAACTGCATTCCTACTCTGCAAAGTAAGGGTAATAATGACCACCTCACAAAGTTAGGTAGTGGTAGGATCACCTGAGATAGGGATACACAAGGTCTGAGAGTCAGTGGGAAATTCCCCTGCCCCTCACATGCTCAGGGCCTACTCTGGCCAACCCTGGCCCAGGTGCTTCTCACTGATGTGACCTTATCTAATTTCTGCATAACCACACAAGGTAGGTATGATCACTCTTGTCTTACAGACAAGGAAATCAGATAAATAGCTCACTAAGGACATCTGACCAGAGAGGAAACTGTGGAAGTGCCACATTTCTGGCCCTATCTCAATCCCTTTCTCCTGTTTAGAGAGCCATCTCAGAACTTCTGGAACTGTCCCACTGCCAGTCACCAGAAAGTTTCTGAAAAGAGTTAACCCCTGTGTTAGGTGTTCTATGCTTTCATTTATAGGGCATCTGAGCTAAGTACCATCCCCAAGCTGAGGTAATGCATCTCTCTTTATTGCTGACCTCAGAGTCCTAAAACCTGGGAAGAAAGACCACAGCTTGGAAAACAGTGAGTTTTTAAGTTTAGGAAACATATTGTTCTTTTCTGCCTTGAGTCATTCCTGTTTAAACGAGATCAAGTGATTCAAAATTGATCCATATGAATGATGTAATGCCAGTATTTGAGGACTTTTACCAGCACCGGACTTCTGGTGCCCTCCCCTCCCAACTGCACTCCAGTTGCCACAGAGGATATTTTTTTTTTTAATTGGAAACAGTGGAGAGAGGAAAAAAGAGAAAGACGAAAAGGGAAGGCAGAGAGGAGCCTCTCATAGATCTCATTGATGTCACTTCCAGATCTCTGGGCTCTTAAACTGGCCTTAAACACTAAGAACTCTCCAGACATTCTACTGCAGGCACCTGTAGGTATTCTCTGGCTTGGAATGGGCCAGAATGTCAGGAAGAGAGCACCCTAGAAACATCTTCCAAATGAATGACCAAGACTCAAATCATTGTCTCAGGACCGGCTGCTGAATGAACCCAACTTAAGAAACAGCTTGTAATCAATCAAAGGCAGTATTGGCCTGGAAGCTGCTTCCGCAGGAAGAGAGGGCCCCTGGCTCACAACGCATCTCTGCTAACAGAATAGAGTAGGACCACCAGCTCGGTCTTTTCTCAGATCCTGTGAGGCAGGGAAATGAATAGTCTTCTAAGGGAAACTTGGACCATGAATCATGATTCTATACCCTCAGTCATTGAGTGAGCTACCAAATTCCTGAGAAATACAGAGAACATTAAATGCCAGTAAAAGCAAATAAAGTAATTATCTGTTAAGAAGTAATTCTCAAAACACACAAAAGATCAGTGTAAAAAAATTTTTTTACATGCACTAAAAAGAACACAATATCTCTTCTATAGTACTTCCACCCAAAATGCATAACCTTTGTCTGACATGAGAGAAACACCAGACAAATCCAAATTGAGAGAGTAGCCAGTGGTGTTCTTTGAAAGCACAAATGTCATGAAAGACAAAGACAAAGACCATTTGGAGAAAATAGTTTAATTTGACAACTAAATGCGATGTTGAATCCTGGGCTAGGTCCTGAACTTGACAAAAGACATGTAGTGGGAAAAATGGTGGATCTGGAATAAGACCTGGAAGTTAGCATGTAGTATTGTATCAATATTAATGTCCTAGTTTGGATCATTGCACTGTGGATATTTCATATGTTAACTTTAGGGGAAGCTGGGGAAGAATATATAGGAACTCTTTCCTATTTTTACAACATTTTTGTAAATCTAAAATTATTTTAAAATAAAGCATATTCCCTACCAATGATTAACCTGATTGAAGATCACATCAGCACTGTAAGTCATAAACTGGAGAAAGCTTGCTTGATTGTTTCTAGTAAAAAATTCAAGAACAGGGAAAAGACACTGCCTGGTCTACTTTTTACAATCACCCAAGCTGGAACACTCATAGTAACATAGCAAAGACATGTTTAGCCCATCCTTAGAAAAAAACAGTATTTTTAAGGTGTTGTTTCCACAAGGTTCACTGAGACGCCTGAGCCAGGTGAATACATACTGAATTTTTTAGACTACAAGAAGCACTTTTTTACCACATTTTGAAGCAAAAAATGTGGTAAAAAGTGCATCTTATAGTCCAAAAAATGCGGTAACTACATGAAGACCCAACAGTTCCTTTTCCAGCCTGAGTTAAATGGCAGTTTTGAAGAAAAAGAAAATACCAGACTTGCCCAAAATAGTGGTTAGCTTGCTCTGAAACAGCACATTATCGCCCTTGAAGTGATACATGAATTAGAAAAAAATGGACAATGTTCACTTAATAATATATCTGTATCTCTTTTTTGTAGTCATTAGAGGCTTCATAGCTAATGATCTAAAGGCAGCAATTTTTACAGGTTGGCCTATTTCTTACCTACTTAACAAACATCCATGAAATGCCTCCTGTGTGCCAGGTGCTAGGGTTGTATGGGTCAATAGGACTCAGACCATTCTCTCATGAAGCATTCCTATTCTAACAAACTGCCCCAATTAATCATGTTATATTGATAGGCTATGATAGATCCACATGCAAAGTGTTTTTGAAACATAGGAGAGAGAAGGATTAGCTCAGATGGAGAAGTCAAGTAAGGCTTTGAGGAATAAGTAGGAGCTTGTAATGAGTAAATAACATAAGGGTGTGTAGACTTGTGAAATCTTGTAAGTTCAAGAGTTGAATGTGACTATAGTGTACAGGGAAGTAGAAAGTGGAAACAGATTCCAAAGCACTACCATGGCCCAGTGTTAAATAGTGACCTTCATTAGGATTCCTCAGGGTACTTAGTGAGTTAATTTTTAAAATATTAATTCTCACTACTCCCTTTTAAGATTTTATGAAACAGATAAGTGTTAGTGGTCATAATGTTACAAATATGGCAGAGGTTTATCCGAGCAGTGAATCTTGGTGCTCATCAATAAAGAGGTTAGGAAATTGATCCAGATTTCGTAGACCCACCCACCTCATTATATTATCATTCTTGGCTATTTTACTTAAGTGGGCTGCAGAGATTCATTAATAATTTTAGTCCTGAATGTTCAATAAACTACAGATAGTTGTTTCAAAAGGACTTATACACAATCATACTTTTGAATAAGAACATCTGACCTCAGCAGAGAGAGGTTGGCTCTTAATCCAAAGAGCTCCACTTCTACCTCTGACCCTGTTTGTTTGGGGTTCTGGAATCTGTTACTGAGGGTCCCACCAAATCTCTTATTTATAAAGGGCTTTGAAGATGAAAACTCCATAGTTGAATCAATGAGTTTCACTTCCAACATCAATGAGCCTTTTATACTTTGAAAATATCCTCTCTTCCTGTAGGGAGAACAAACTGTGGATTGATTATGTGAGCATCTCGGCATCTGTCAGAAGTCCTGACCTTACCTGAAAACCCAACACAGCATTCAAGGATAACAATGGCTTGAATATAAACTACCTTTAACCTGGATGACTAGGTTTCTGTTTATTAAACATGACATTGCAAAGCCATTTACCCCTACAAATATACATCTGAAAATAGCAGCAAATAAACTTATTATAGCACTTGCAGGCATAGGTTATTAGAATTGGAAAGGCTCTTAACAGTGATCTATACTCTCCATGTTACAGATTCTGGACTAGGGACAGATGTGTCAATTAAGCAGCGTGTTGTAAAGCACACAGTCAAGCAGTGCCAGAACCAGGAAAAGCACAGGGTGCCTGTTCTGTGTAGAATGTGCTCTCTGCCTTATCAGATTGCCAGAGGTTATTTCTGTAGTTCCAGTGGTTAGTAACTAGTATTCTGAAATCTTAATAACTAGTTTATGTGTTTTTAAAGTCCAACTAATTTAAAACGTGGAGATCATGGCTTTCTGCTGTACCTTGATGTAGCAGATGGTAATGAACCTACACAGGTTTTCCTCTGAGATTGTATCACTACCTAACAGTTTTTTGTTCCTGCCCCATCAGAAGAACCTCCTGTTCATATTTTCTTTTTAGGTATTGTTTGGGCTCAACCGTGCTCTCTTCCTCCAAAATAGGTTGAAGTCCTAACTCCTGTAAATATGGCCTTTTTTAGAAACAGGGGCTTTACAGATGTAGTCAAGTAGAGGTCAGGTCATACTGGGTTGGGGGTTCCCTAATCCAACTGGTGTTCTTATAAGAACAGGGAAATTTCAATACAGAGACCCCCAAGGAGAGTGCTGTGTGAAGATAGAGGCAGGCGTTGGAATGATGCATGTGTAAGCTAAGGATCACCAAAGTTGCTGGAACCAGCAGAAGTGTGCAGAGGCAAGGAAGGATGCTCCCCTAAAATCTTCAGAGAGAGTGTGGCTTTGCTGATACTTTAATTCAGACTTCTAGCCTCTGCACCTGTGGGCAAACACATTTATATACTTTAAACCACTGTTTTATAGTAATTTATTAGGGCAACCCCTAGGAAATTAATATAAGCACATTATTAAATTAGATGCTAAAATCCATTAATACCCCAATAGATAAAAGTTATAAAAAGATA
The DNA here is from genome assembly GCA_028533065.1 of Trachops cirrhosus. NCBI lineage: Eukaryota > Metazoa > Chordata > Mammalia > Chiroptera > Phyllostomidae > Trachops > Trachops cirrhosus. The sequence continues at coordinate 83,682,594 of CM052539.1, forward strand.
TTTTATGACCAAAAAATATAATTATTAACCATAGAAAAAATATATTCAACCTTATTTTATATTAAAGAAATGCATATTAAAACACCAATGTGGCCCTGGCTGGTGTGGCTCAGTGGACTGAGGGTGGGGCAGAGGGCGAACCAAAGGGTCGTCAGGTGGATTCCCAGACAGGGCACATGCCTGGGTTTTGGGCCAGGTCCTCAGTGGAGGGGGGGGGCTCATGAGAGGCAACCACACATGGGTGTTTCTCTCCCTGTCTTTCTCCTTCCCTTCCCCTCTAAAAATAAACAAATAAAATCTTTTTAAAAGAACTACCAATATGGTAGTTCTTTGATTAAAGTAGCAATGATTCAATGTCGTGTCAATAGTCAATGCAGGTCCATCTGTGGGAAACTGACACACTAAAACATTATCAGAGGGCATATAGAATTGGCACAACCCTACTGAGAAACAATTTGTGAGTACTTATTTAGTAGCACTTTGATAAAACCTGTGGGCATCTGATCAGATTCAAAAGGAACAGAGTAAAAGTTTCAAGAACACACAACAGCAGGCAGTCAAACATGTCACTGAGTGCCAGACTTTATCAAATAGCAGTTTAGTTATCTGCCTCTCTGGCCCTCCTGGGCTGTATAACCCATCCTCTGATAAAGCACATAAAATTCTCAAACAAAAGTCTGAGAGCACAAGCACTTCTTGATAACCCTTAATATTACTTATTAAGTATCACTTCATATCACTTCTTAATAACACTTAAGCTGAATTTAAAGAGATCTTATTCCAAAATCCCACACCAGTCCTAAAAATTATAATACAATCTACAACTCTTTTTAGTAAAAGATGCTAGTTCTGGTAGAGAATTAATTTCTCAAAGAAATCCTGAGGTATCTTCTATCTTCCCAGTGTTATTGAAGATGAAATTCAGACTCAGAAATGGTAGGCAACCTGAACCAGGCCCCTGGGCTAACTGGTGGCCAACCCAGGAGTAGAACCCACGTCTTCTCATTTCAGTTTGGTGGTTTTTCACTCCTCCATGATGCTAGGAAAGTGTTTGCATTGACCTTTTCAAAGTTGGAGGAGACTTAGATATCAACTTATAGATGAGGAAACTAAAGCCCAAGGAGGGTAAATGACTTTGCTACGTTCACGCAGTGACTACAGGGCGTGCATCCTGTCGTGGAGCCGCAGGACCACAAGTCTCATGAGTAACCGAACACCTTTAATCTAACTTCTGTCAACTGCAAAGATTTCTTGCACCCAAATCTATTCAGCATTCCTTGAACAGATGTTTTTGTGGGCCTACTGTGTGACAGGCTTGTGCTAGGGGCTATCTGCCCAAGTCCAGGAGGCCCAGAAGTCAGCAATGTTGGTATATATTGTATCCCCCTGAGCTGAACCCATCCATTTAACTTTGGGAGGTTTAGAATCAGAATTTAGCTAATGAATTTTCTACATTTCCTAGTTATTTCTGTCCATGATTGTTTATTTGAAAATAAGGATTTTTTGTGGCCTGGAAGTGAGAGACCATTCAGAATCTCAGACAAATAATCTGTGAATGATCTACGTAGGAAAACTTCTCCCCCACACATCAGCCCAACAGAGATGAATGCTCTCTGTGCAGCTTCTGAGGCTGACTGATGTCCAGCAGGAATGGAGAACTTCTTAATTCAGCTCAGGAAAGTGAACATGGAGTTTTCTGGAGATCCAAAAACTTATCTAAAAAGATTGTGCTCAATTTGCAAACTTCTCTGGGACTAATACCCTTGCCTCTAGTCAGGCAAATGAATCTCTCCAGAGGACCCTATGAATATTTATGCTCAATAAATACCATTATCATTTCATTATGTTCCCTTTATCCAGCAGTAATTCTAAGGATTAGCTAAAAGTTCATGGTTTCCGAAAATGAATTCTGTCTAAAATTACTGTTAAAATGTGAAAGTGAAACGCATGATATTATTTTCAACCTTGAATGATAGTCTTTGTAAAAGGAATTAAACTCCTAACTGAGGAAATTATTTTAACCTTGAACAAGTATAATTTGATAAGAGACACAGCCTTTAAAGCTTCATTAAAAATATGTATTTGTTTTTCCTGACCTGGTAGCTCAGTTGGTTAGAGTGTTGCCCCGATAAGCCAAGGTTGCAGCAGGTTTGATCCCCAGTCAGGGCACAAACAAGAATCAATCAATGAATGCATAAATAAATAAATAACAAATCAATGTCTCTCAGTCTCTTTCTCTCTCCTACCTCCTTTATCTCTATAAAAAATATCAATAAAATTGATGTGTAATCTGTTACCCAACTATTGCAAATCTGAGGGAAAGAGAAAGGAGTTTTCTGTTTTGGAGTTTTGGTTTTTTTTTTTATGTTGATGTGTGTATTAGTTTGCTAAGGCTGCCATAATGAAGTACCACAAACTGAGTGGCTAAAGCAACAAAAATTGATGGTCTCACAGTTCTGGAGACTAGAAGTTCAAGATTAAGGTGTCAGCAGGGCTGGTTCCTTCTGGGAGCTGTGAGTGCAGCATCTGTTCCAGGCCTCTCTCCTTGGCTTGTAGATGGTGGTCTTCTCTTTGTGTCTCCTCATCATTCTTCCTGTGTGTGCCGCTGTGTCCAAATGTCCCCTTTCTACAAGGATACCAGTCATAGTAGACTAGGGCCCACCCTAATGACTTCATTTTAACTCAATTTCTTCTGTAAAGATCTTATCTTCAAATAAGGTCACATTCTGAAGTACATTTTGAAAACTTCAAAATATGAAGTTTTAGGAGGGCCACAATTCAACCCATAAAGATGAATAAAGCTACTCCAAGGCCCATAAAACCACTAAACTGATGCTTTATATTTTATAGGCCAAGAGAGCAATGTTGGAGTTACTAGTGGCTAGGAGTGGTTACAACTAGGAAATATGGGAATTGTCCTCTGGCTCTCCAGGGAGCAAGCTGGCATGGTAGGAAATACTATGGGGCTCTGATGGACCAAGTCTTGTCCTTGCATGCATGGCACAAGCTAGCAGGTGACCTGGGTGACATAATTTATATTTCACAGCAAACGTTACATTTACCAAGAGTTTAACTTTTTTTTCACAAACAGGATTTTTGTCACTATTAAATGTCTGAATTTTAAACAGATTCTTGAAATGAGGGCTCATATCTATCAGTTTGTTCACCTTTAGCACCTGTCTCATCCCTAGGAGCTTTTCCAGAACTGCTACCTTCACCATGAAGCTCCATGAGTTTTCCCAGTTCAATCTTGGGCTTCTTTAGCATTTTGACTTTTCTAACAAAGATATCATGGAGCAGACAAATAGATTGGCAAGCGTTCTCTATGTCTTTTCCAATGCTATCTGGAATCAATTTATTGACCATTTCTTTCAAGTCATCTCTCCACACCTCTCAGGTCATGATTTCCATCATCTTCCAGATTTGGCAGACCTGTTGATAACAAGTATAAGAGGTCATCTGAATCTGACTGTGTTCTTTTGTAAAAGCAACACAGAATAGGCAAAACAAATAACAATCAGCAGTCTTGACATCAACATGAACTTTAATCATGGTCTGCCATTTTTACCATGGAGCACATTTTGTTGGCAAGATCCATGCCATGGAAATGAGGCAGGTTTTGTCCTAAACATCCTCAGTAATTAGTTTAAATTTTTTAAATGCAACTTCATCATTCTTCAGATCAGCTCAGCTCACTTCAAAAGCACCCTTGAGACTATCAGATGGGATTTTGGTTCCTTGAGTTCTCATTACTAGTGTTTTTCCAATATTTCTTATATTGACCATAGCTGGTGCTTTCATGTGATGCCAGTCTTTCTTAGAAAGTAGATTAACCATTTTCTTTTTGGTGCTTGTACTTGCCCACCACCATGGTGTCAGTCAGAGAGCCAAAAGGGCCCCAAAGTTTAACTTTTATCTGTTCATCTCAGTGAAACCTTATAAAGACCTAGTAAATGAGAGAGTGTCACCCTCTTTTAAATGGATGGAAAAAATGAATAAGAAGGTTGAGACCCAGAGAAGTCAAATGAGGAGACATAATCTTAGCATGAACCAGTACTGGAATCCAGAAAGTCCTTAATTCACTGCTTTTGATGTTCCACTCCACACCCAGTGTTTTCTTCTCCAACTTTCTTGCAAATTGCAAAGGCCACTTCCAGCTCAAAATATACTGTCACAGCTAACTTCTCATCAACCTTAGGTGAAAATTTAAGCAGCTTTCCTGTCCCTTTTGTTCTGTCTATAATGGCAACATGAGGCTGACAAATATGGACTCACTAACTGCCTTTTTGCAGAACAAAGTCTCTTGGTGACTGAAAATCCCTCAAGAGTTTCCCTGAGCCCCTGGAAATTCATGCACATGAGTAAGTGTGTTTGCTTTCTTTGGAAAATGTCTCTAACTTTTCATCAGCTTCTTTTAGAATTCATTCGTCCTTAAATGAGTAAGGACCATGGGTCTATCAGGATGGCACATCCAGTCCCTCTCTCCATAAAAACTATCTAGGTCTTCTATCTCCTGAGAACACTTTCCAGGGGGACCCCTTTGATGATCAAGGGCTGGCCTAACTGCCTAGAGGAGATGTACTGCTCTGGGTATTAGCCAACCTCTATGCAGCGGTCCTTCCCCATGTGCTTCTGTGATAAACCCCAACAAGAAGTTAGCCTGGGCTTCTCCAGTCCCTTGTGCCTCACACTGCATTCCTGAAAATCCCAGAGCAGAACTACTCACTGGCAAAGCGACTGGGATCTTGGGTTTTCATGGATTTAAAGCCTCCTGAGACCAGCATGACAACTCCATCAGGTACCATCTCCATTCTCCTTGGATAAAAGCAAAGATGTCTTCATGTCTGGGAGGGAAATCCATGGGACCTAAAGCTACAGTCAGCCACAGAGCTTTTGAGTTCTCTTTACTTACTTTGCCTGGCAGAATCCCACCTGGGCACCACTCTACCTTCACCTTCACTTGGATCATTTGATGCCCTTCCCCAGCCATTCCCAACCTTCTGCCAGCAACAATCCAACATGCCCCTGGAAGGTATGGGAAATTGGTGTTATAACAGGTCCTGGAGCCAGCCATCTCCTAGACCAGGAAAACTAAGAAGCTCCAGTCAACATGCTGTCTGTCTTGTCCAACACTGGGCTGTACCCACTCCTAGAAGCCAAACTCCCTGACCTGATGACTTGTGCTGTTCCTTCCCCTTGGGACCAGAACTCTGCTTTCTTTTGCTTCTGATGTGAGGACCTGACTCTACGGTCTGCCCTGTGGCTCAGTTCTGCAGCCTCCCAGCCCCAGCCATCTGTTCACATCTCTGGAGCTCTCTGCTCGGGCTCCCTGTGTGGCACTGCACCTGCCCCCCTGTTATGGAACCTAGGACAGCATTTGGCTTGCCTACCACCTGTTGCTTGTCTCTGGCTATTGTATTATACTTGCATGACCTGCTTTTCCTCCTTCCCTTTCAGGTATATCTAGCACCTGCCCAAACTCAGTAGGAGTATCTATTTCCATTTCTGGCTACTGTCTTTCCTGTGCCCAATGAAATGAAATCTTCTGAAAGCTGTGGATCAAAAGTTTGATGCTGGCATCAAAAGTTATATATAATGTGGCACACATGCAGATATATGAGTTTATTTCCTATAATTGATCTCAAATGTCCCATGAGCTGCTATATCTACTTACAGGTAGAAAAAGATTTAGCATAGTTATTTTTAAAAAGATTTTATTTATTTATTTTTAGAGAGAGGGGAAGAGAAGGAGAAAGAGAGGGAAAGAAACATCAATGTGTAGTTGCCTCTAGCACACCCCTTCCTGGGGACCTGGCCTGCAACCCAGGCATGTTCTCTGACTGGCAATTGAACCAGTGGACCATTTGGTTCACAGGCCCGAGCTCAATCCACTGAGCTACACCAGCCAGGAGATTTAGTGTAGTTATTGTTGTTTTAAATAATCTCTACCAGGTTAACTTAATCTCTTTAGGGCAAATAGTCTTTCAAGTTTCTCTTTCTCTTCCATGGGCAGCATCTGGGCACAGGGCAAGTTTCAAAGTCTGGCTGACCTCCATGCTATCGTTTGAGTGGCACAGGCCTCACAGGCTCATCCCTTGGGTCTCTTGGTTACATCTGCTGGATCTACCTTTCCACTGGGAATATGCAGGAACCCATCATTGATGTTGGCCCTTGCCTTCGTCTTCAGCTGTAACATTTATGGGTTCTGTGTCTTGCTTGTCCCAACACTGAGACCCTTATGGTCCCATCAACTCTCTTTGCTCATCTGCCTGCCTTGATGTAACAGGACAGATTTCTAGATTCCCCCTCCCTCCCCACCATTTACAGGCCATGGGAACCTGCATATGACATGAAGGAAGCCATCACCCACCATCTCTACCTGAAGGCAGCCACATATAGGAGAACTAAGACCTCAGACCTCTCTGCTTGTTGGATCCCCTCAACCTCTTTGAATTTTCAAATATCTCTTCCTCAAACAGGGTGTGCAATAGCTACCCTCTTCCTTCTGAAGCTATGGTTCTGGAGGAAGCAGACAGGGCCCTGTGACGGGGACTCCCAGTCGGAAGTGGTCTTAGATTTTACCAGGCAGGCAGGGGCCTCTGGGAAGTTGGCCTGGCTGGCCCCCATACTGGGGATCAGAAGCAAGGTTTCTGTCTATCACGACTCCAGTGCTGGGCTACTTACTAACACAAAAACTCAGGGACAGAAATTTTTACATGATAAAACTGGAATTGTGTGTGCATCCTGGGTCTCAGGATGAAGACAGAAGGTCTGTTCTTAGAACTGAGGCCTAAGAATGGGGTCAATAAAACAAAAAACATGATTTGGGTCCATCAATAACTTTTTCTACATCTCAGCATCAAAACCAAGCTAAGGACATCCAACCATAAACTTATCTTTCATGTAATAATTTACCTTTCATCTAGCACAGTTGAGTAAACTGTGCTTCTTTCACCTTCTGACTTAGCTCCTTTTCTATTGTGGCCAGAATCTAGATTGTTTTCTGAGTCATCATTTTCTTTATGTCATCCTTTCCTGCTCAGAAGCTGCAGGCATTCCCTGCTGTCTTAGATAAATCCACACTCCTCAGCCTGCTATTCCAGCCTTTTAGCAACTTCTTCCTCCATCTCCCAGCTACCACATTTCCCAGGAGTTCCTGCTCCATTTCCATCAGGTAAGTCCTACCTCTAATCCTCCTTTTGACAGTACTTGCTACTGCTACCTCTGCTTTTTTTTTTAAGATTTTATTTATTTATTTTCAGAAAGAGGGGAAGGGAAGGAGGCACAGGGAGAGAAACATTGATATGCAAGAGAAACATGGCTCAGTTGCCTCTCACACCCCTCCAACTAAGGACCTGGTCAGCAAGCCAGGCATGTGCCCTGACTGGGAATTGAACCAAGAGCTCTATTGACTGAACCACACCAGCCAGGGCTGCCTGGGCTTTTAAACATAACAAAATTATCTGTGCTGATTTTGTAATAGGCACATAGTCACAATGGAGGAAATAAAAATAAATGAATTCAGGCCCTGAGTTGTATGAAGTTTCCTCTTATGGGAATCCTTGAAGTTTCCTTTCCTATACTTTGAATTACAAATACCACATTTTCTTAATGTCTTGTCCTAAGCCAGGCCTTCCTGAATTAATCCCTTTCTGTACTTTCTTAGTACAGGTATTCATAACATTTTATATTTGTTTAACTTTTTATGCTTTCAAAAATATTTTCAAATAATTTTTATCTTCAACACAGCCTGTGAGATGTCAAGATAGTTATTTTACCCCCCAATTTTACATATGAGGAAATGATGCTCAGAGGCTTTGAGCAATTTGCCTGAGGTTGCACAGTTAATAAATAAGGACCAAACTAGGACCAGAACTCAGGCCTCTTGCCCCTTTGCCCAGAGTCCTGTCTATTATAATACAGCACAAAGCAGGATTGCATTCAACCAGCCATGTGGAACTGAAGACTGGGTATGATGGCTTAACTCAGGGATGTCAAACTCATTTTCACCAGGAGCCACATCAGTCTCGCGGTTGCCTTCAAAGGGCCGAGTGTAATTTCAACTCCTTAACAGTTAAGGAGTGGTTAAATTTATACAGTCCCAAAATTATTTCAGCCTTTTGAAGGCAACCATGAGACTGATGTGGCCCCCAGTGAAAATGAGTTTGAAACCCCTGGCTTAACTAAACAGAGGTTTATTTTTCTCTATAGTGAGAACTTCGGAGTTAAGTCATCCCAAGGCTGACATGGCAGCTCCATAATATAATCTGGTTCCAGACTTTTTCTATATTTCTGTCTGTCACACTTACCATGTGGTTTTTTATCCTTGTGGTGGGAAGATGATTGCCACCTTGAAGAACTAGCTCTGTGTTCCAAGAAGAAAGGGCAAAGTGTGTCCCAATCAAAATGGGACCTGGCTGGTGTGACTCAGTGGATTGAGTGCCAGCCTGAGAAGCGAAAGGTCAAAGGTTTGATTCCCAGTCAGACCACATGCCTGGGTTATAGGCCAGGTTCCTGGCTAAGGGTGTGCAAGAGGCAACAGATAGATGTATCTCTTGGACACTGATGTTTCTCTCCCTCTCTTTCTTCCTCCCTTCCCCTCTCTCTAAAAATACATAAATAAAATCTTTAAAAAACAAAACCCAAAATGATACATGTCAGTTATTTGTCCTTTAAGGAGCTTTCCTGGAAGCCATGCCCAGTGACTCTACTTATTTTATTGGCTAACCTGTCTCACCTGGTCAACTCTAGCTGCAAGGGAGTCTGGGAAGCTGGGTGTGTTAATCTGGTCACATTGCCACCTAAACAAAGTGTGAGCTATTATAAGGAAAGGATGGCTGGCTGTATTTATTACAACTGCTTACCTCTTGTATCTGCCTCCTCTTGTTTTGTATTGCCATATGACAGTCCTGTTCCACCATTTACTTGTCCTCTTTTATCCCAGTTCCCCACCCCACAAAGAGTTATAATATCCCAAGAGAGCCAGGATACACAGTCATTGCCTATTTCTCAGCAAAGCTTCTATTTACACAGTGAGATATTAAAAGCAACAATCTATGAAAGTAATGAATACAACTGTATGAAAGCTGTATTTATCCTGGATTTTCTTCCTATTTCTCATTTCAAACACATGGTCCTACTGTTTTCATAAACAATAATTCCCAACATTTCAGTAGCCAAACTCTACCTCCTGGAAATCTGGGAGTAGTGCAAAATCCCTTTACCTGACATGTGTTAATTTTCAGCTAATTTCCAGGTCCTGGGGATATTGAGGTGAATGAAACAAGATCTTTTTTTCCAGGTGCTCTCTGTCTGGATGGGAATATAGTCCATTGTCCTAGTCAGGCAAGTGGAGATGGTTCTGTGCGCCCATGCCAAAAGGACTACCTAGTTGGGACTAATCTGTGGTGTGTGGGGCTGCAGAGATGAGGGACACTGGGGTCTGCAGGAGGCAGGGAAGCATGGTGGGAAGGGGAGTATTTGATCAGAACAAGATATGTCCTGAATGTGGTATGAGTTCTCTTTTTTTGCTGTAAACATATGCACAAGAACTTAAACACCCAAGTAAATGTTGGCCTCTTCGAAGCAGCCACCTAAGTGGACTTTGATCACGTAGCCTTTGTTCAAAGCATTCTTTTGCAGATGCAATTTGTTCAAATGCAATCCTTTTCTGGATTCTTTTCAAGCTTATATAAAAATCCTTTGAATTTCCTCACTGAAAAATCCTTGTCCTTTAGAATGAGATTTATTTCTGAACCAATGGGGGCTCATATGGAGACAATATGTGAATCAGAATGAAGCAGGAGGGCTTTCTTTTAAGCAAGTTCACCTGCTGAGTTCCCAATTCCTTGGATGCATATGGAAAACCTATAGAGGAAAAGTAAATAATTTAAAAAGCAGTCAAAATTTGAGCAGGTCTTTATTTATTTAGGTCTAGTATGTTTACAGGTTCTGTCACTTTCTGTCTTCTCAGTGCTAGGATAAGTGGTTACTTTTCACATGTGGTGGCTACTTTATCCTGAAAAACTGTTAAACCTTCAGCATGCTATTAGCACAAAGAACTATTTACTCATCTGCTTAGGGAAACATGGACATGGAATGATTAAACCTGTAAAGCAGGCCACCCTTAAACTGCTGATCTAGTCTGATAAACTCTGTGCTCTAATGACACTGAGTAAGTAAGGAGTTGAAATGTAGCAAATATATCAGAAAAGCTATTCTTTCCATGGGCTTCTAGAATTCTCATCAACTCTACTTTTGCCTTTATCACTGACATCTTCCCATTTTCTCTCTTCTCTGTTTCATGTTTTCTCTTTTATAGCTGGATCCTGGACAGTGATTTGATTCATATTTTTTAAGCAGTCTCCCTTTTAATCCAGTTATAGGTAGGTGCCCATATGGGCTCAAACTGGATACTGGAAGGATTTTGACTTCCTAAGGTCCAGTCTCTGATCACTTAGACACCAGGACCTGTGTGTTTAAAGCCGCCTTGTATTGCATCAGCCAGTTGCTCTCCAGTGAGGACTCCTGGGGACATACGGGGATTTGTTATTTCTCTGGCATGATGCCCTCACACAAAGCACTGGGCACACACAGAGCACAGTGCAAATGCCTCCAGCAAGGACGGGCCTTACACAGGGGATGAGGTCAGCCTGGGGAGCTTACTGCCAGCTCTGGGCAGAAAGAAAACATCCTGAAGGAAGGTGTGGGTGGGGCAGCCTACAGGCCACCTCACCCACCTCTATGCACTTCCCTAAAAGTCTGGGGAGTTGGAGGGAGTCCCAAGTGACTTTATGAATCAGGAAAAGACAACATTTCATCAGGAAGCAACACAGGAAGCCACAGGCTAGGGCTCCAGGGTCCTCTAGGGTCCTGACCTTTTGGCCCAGGGTCATGAGATTTTTAATCAGCTACCCTGGCTACAGAGTTATTGTGTGGTCTTCAATGCTGAGGAGGCAGAGAGCCCCAGCCCCACTCACCAGGCAGGAGCTGGACAGGGTTGGGCTCATTTTCTAGGAGGAAATGTGCCTGACAAAATTTGCTGCAAGTCCTAAATGAGAGGAGTCTGTGGCCACCACACAGACAGCTCCTGGGTGAGCTAAGGGTATAAAGCAGAAACAGCCAGAAATCCTTACAGGGATCAGAGGTCACTAGCTCCTTTTTTTATTCCACAGAGTGCCCTCCATTTCATCTAACTTCAAGCACATATCAGGGGAACCAAACATATGGCTATTAAGCAAAACAAACCCAGAACTTTCTAATTTTCAGCTTAAGGTCTCCAGCGAATGTCAGATTTGTAAGACCTGTTGTGCCCCCACAATTCCCAACTCCAGAAGGTTTCTGTTACACCCTTAACATTTCTCTGGGCCAACACCATCTGTGTGTGTTTTTAGGAGGTTTTAAAAATTTTATCCTGGAACACAAAAGGTTAAAGAATGGACCATGGGATTTAAGGATTAAAGTTAGACTGAATCCCTGTTCCCTCCCTCCCACACAGGACAGATTTCTCGCTCAACTCTTTCATCACTGGATATTCCTCTGACCCCCAGCATTTTAGCATAGGCTGCAGAAGGCACCCCCAATCCCGAAGCCCAGACAGGCTCTCTTTTCAGCTGGCACCACTGGGACTTAGGGTTTAAGGCCTACAGTGCAAAAGTCCCCTCTTCAAAATACATGGTCATTAGAGGTTCTCAGTAGATTGATGGCTTGGGGCTACAGGGAGACAACAAAGGAGAAGGGTTGTTGAGTTTCACAGCATCTGCAGCTGTCAGATTAGATTAGATGGATGCTCTGCTAAAACTATTCTGGAACTATTATTGTCCTAAATAAAGAAAATAGTTTGCTTTGGGATGTCAGAAAAAGTAAAGTTCTTAGTTCTCTGATTTTCTTAACAAATTTTAAAGATCAGTGGGTAGTAAAATGTCTTTGCATTGAAATAACATGCACAAAAATAATTATTTCAGAAATAGGATGAACTAAAGGTTAACCTTTAGTTTATATTTTTAAAGAGAAATAAGTAGTTTCTTATAATATAACCTAGGAAATTGTTATGCTTAAATCCTCCTTAAATATATCTTGTTTTTCTGGCACCCAGGAATCCTGTTTCCAAAACAAGGCTGCACAGCCAGCCCTCCATATCCACCGATTCCACTTCTGTGGATTGAACCAATCACAGGTGGAAAAATATTCGGGGAAAAAAGATCCCAGAAAGTTCCAAAAAGCAAAACTTGAATTTGCCATGCACCTAGCACTACACTGAATCCACAAGAATGAAGTGATGTGTAGGCAGACCCTACAGTAGCCTCAATGCAAACACAGGTTATATGCAAATACTAGGCCATTTTATTTAAAAACTTGAGCATCTGAGGATTTTGGTGTGAACGGGTGCGGGGGCGGGGACTGTATGTCCGCATCAATGGAGAGCCTGGTTTCCAAAGCGTTAGTCTGGGACAGGGGAACCGGCTAACTGGTATAAAGCTACCTAAGGCCAGAGCAGCACCATCTGGCTCCGTGGACTTTTCTGATGGCCTGCCCCACCATTGAATTCCCTCTAGGTTTTACCTTTCTCCTCAAATAACCAGACCCAGAAAAATCTGACCAGCCATTGGGGTTAAAATAAATTAAAGTCAATGCTTTAGAATGTTTTGAAAACCTTTCCAGAGCAGGTTAGGACAAGCAGAGGTCATTTCCAAGGATGGCAGGCCACAGATGTCATTTCCTCTCCTGGGCATGACAAGTGCACATGTATAGATCACCCCACAGAGTGCAGAAAAATGTCTCATTGGCCACCACGGGGCTCAATTCCAAGGAAAAAGGTACTGGTAATAGACCATGCCAGTGCTGTCTGAGTAGGGCATTTTATTCCCCTGATCCCAGGGCCCTAGAATTTATGACTAATATGTTAGAGGATCCATCCATCCAGAGCCTCCTTATAAGCAGAAAGCTCCCCTGAAACGCCAAAGAGAACCTCAGACCCCAAAGACAGTGTGCAGCAGGGGTTAGCCCTCCATTTACAAAGCAAATTCACTTATTTGTAAGTGCTGTTCTTTAATTGCACTGTCATTTTGCCAGTAGGAGAATTAGAATATGTAGATACAAACACAATTTGGGAAGAAAAATGAGAAATTAATAAAGTCATAATAGACTTGATGTTCTTCTGTTTTATCTCCACTTGTGATATTCAATGTAAATGTACAGCATCATCATCTTTTACATTATCTTAAATTCAAGTGTTAAACTTGCTCACAAGTCAATATTTTATGCTGTTTCCAGAACACGATTACTATTTAACAGAGACCCACTGGCACATCCTGTAAGTATGGGAGTGACTAATGGTTTGTGGAAAAACAAAGATTCCTGCTGTCAAGAAACATTCAAGTTTAGGGCTTGAAAGGATCTAAATCGAACTTGAAGTGACATCACAATAGCTCTCATTTCTTGAGCCTTCCTTTGCTGTATATCTCTGACTCCTTCTTGGAGTCACTCTACAGTTCACCCTTCTCCAAACTGCTGTGTCCCCAAAGGCTGCCCAATTTTGGCTACTCCCCCATGGGCTTGTACAATGGGGAGTATGGCTGGACTGGAAGGAGGGAGAGGAGGAGGGAATGAGGGAATGAGGTCAGGCTGGCGTCACTGTGGGCTGGCTGCCCTTGAGGATAGGTTACGATACCTATAAGGCAGCTTTCTCTTCCTTCCAGTTCTGGCAGTGCCCTCCTCAGGCCTGGAGATGGCCCCGTAGTGTTCCAAGCCTGGGCATGCACTTCCTTTGTGTTTCCCTACCACTGTGTAAATCAATCCTTTATTAAACATTCTTTAAGTCATTCCCCTCCCCACCCATCCCTTTGGGGCTGCCTCGCATTCCTACCATGATTCTGGTGATATTTAATTAAATCCTCAAACAACACAATGATGTAATATTATTAGTTTCATTTTACAGAACCTAGAACTGAGTCTCAGAAGGGCTAGGGTATTTCCTCAAGAGCTCAAGTTAGATCAAGGACATGCAGGAATTCCAATCCATTTATGAACCTCTGGTCCAGAATCTGGTGGAAAGTGAGAGCTGCTGAGTTAATAATAAAAATAATAACACCTATTTTGGGGTCCCTTTCCCCTCTTCATGTCCAGGGAAACTCCAGGATGAACACAACTGACTGTCACTGACTTTAGAAATGACTCAACTTCAACATTCACTGAGAGATAATTTGTCAGTTAGCCCAGCTGGTTAGTGCAGTAATGAGACCAAGACCTGACTTTTGAGTCCCTCTTTTCTAGTTAATTTAACATTGCAACAAATTATCTCATAGGCCTTGCACTGTAACCCACCTCTGGATGCCCTTGCCCAGACTCAACCACACATCACAGTAGCAAAGGCTGCTGGATACCCTCCCCCCATGGCCTCATGGGGCAGCTCCTGCAGTACTCAGCACGGAGGGCAGAGAAGGAAATGGAACTGCTGCAGGATCACAAAGTAGGCCTGGGGGAGAGGGGAGGATGCTCTCCCATCCCATGTCTCACCTGGGTCTGAGACAGTCACCTGGCTCATCTCCTCCATTCCTGTCTCTCCAGGAACCAGTTAGTCGCTCCAAGGTGCCTGAAGATTTGTCTCTGAGGAAAGGGAACATTTGAAATCCACATCTCAGAGTTAGCTCCCTAATATGTCTATTCGTCCTTTATTGACTCTGCCAATTAATTTATGAGATGTTTATTGAGTATTATTATTTTTAATCCTCATCCAAGGATATATTTATTAATTCCAGAGGTGGGGGCAGGTAGAGAGAAAGAGACAGACAGACAGAGAGAAACACTGATATGAGAGAACATTGATCGGTTACCTCCCTACATGCCCCAACCAGGGATGGAACTTGCAACCCAGATAGGTGTCCTGACTGGGAATCGAACCTGTGACCTTTAGATTTACAGGATGATGCTCCACCCAGCTAAATCACACCAGCCAGGGTGAGCATTTATTATTTTTAAGAGCAGTGCTGGTCTTCCCTCATTCTTTTCCTGCTTCCTGGCAACTTTCCTTTTGGTTGCCTAAAATTCTTCTGCCCTCATATTTCTTGTTTCTCATATTCAAAATGACCTCTCTCCTTCCTCCTACTCCGTAGCAAAGAAAACTCCCATTTTTTGAATCTTGAAGATCTTAGCCAAGTGTGAGAAAGAAATTTCCTGTTATTAAACCAACTATGTGGGGGGAGGTAGAAGAGGGTATGGGGGGATAAAGGGTGATGAAAGGAGACATGACTTGGAGTAGTGAGCACACAGTACAATATACAGATGATGTATTATAGAATCGTACAATGGAAACTTATGTGATTTTATTATCCAATGTCACCCTATTAAATTCAATTAAAAATAAATAAATAAATAAATAAATAAATAAATAAATAATCAACTGGGTGGACTGACAAGTGTTCTTAACTCTCCCTTGGTCCTTTAACCAACTGGATCTCTAGTTGGGAAATTTTATCAAGTATGGGAGAAAATTTAGGTTGTTCCACATGTCCTCACCCTTCCCCCACTCTGCTCCACCCCACATACCATAGGATCATTTGTGTTCTCCATCTATGTTGAAGGAGAAATGGAAAAGGACAACCTTGTAGTGACTCCCACTGCAACTTAATCATTACCAGCTTGTCTGGTCTCTTAAGATGCAAACAGGTTGTCCTCTCATCCCTATCTCCACTCCATCCCTCCCCCGGACACTGAAGCTCTGGATGTTCCTTCCGATTCTCTTTTCCCAATGCAATGAGGAGACACTGGTTAGGATAAGAGGAAGTCCCCCTACTCTGAGTCAAAGGTCATCTCCCCCCACTCTTTTTGGAGGAAGCAACTCTCTTATCTGGAGCTACAGATCTTCTGCTGAAGAATCCAGAAGGGATGGCCTCTGAGCCAACTACTAGCTCCAGAGTCAGTGCCTTTGTAGCCACTTCTACTTGCCATGCAGGCTTGAGTTTTGAGGGAGCAGATGCTAAGAGTCTTACAGTGTACACAGGATACCAGGGAGGGGAAGGGAGAGACACTGGAACCATGTGGAAAAATAGGGTAGAGAGACCCTACCTGCCATTGCATTCTTGAAGACTTCCTGTTTGCTTCCACACTTTCTCCTTTGCAAAGGAGTGTCAGTTCTTTTTAGGTCCTTGACCCCAGTGAGGGACTTTCCCTCACAAATCTGGGCAGACAGGCTGGGATGGGGTAAAAAAGCTGATAATCTAGAAATATCTGGTCCAACTGCAAATTTTTGGACAAGTGTGTAGGGAACATTGGAAACTAACAAGGCTAAGCATTGATTATACAAAAAATATATATTAAAAAGACAAAAACTGGGGTAATTATCTTCCTCTTACTTGTTGTAGAGGACAAAAGTAGGATCTACAAAGCACAACTAACTGAAACCGAGGAAGTTCAGTCAAATGATATGTTTAGTTTTGGAACAAGTTGAATGTCTGATATTCAGTTAGATTTGTTTGATGTCCTCTGGACAAATCCACGTTCAGAACAGCCGTTTTCACCCAAATCCACACAAGAGCACAGAGTTCTAAGGTGAGATCCCCCTTAGTCTGAGAAGATCTGATGTTCTGCTGCTGCACTGGAAAGGTGAGCCAGCATTTTCTGACCACCTGCTCTGTGTTACTTCAGATCATGTAGGAGGCTATGGATCTACTGCATCCTGGAAAAGTCTGCTCCCTGTGAGTTTGTAACTTAGAGAACTGTGGTCATGGTGCCCTAATCTTATACGTGGAGAATAAGAGAGAGTCTACTACATTGTAGATAAAATACCACAAACAAACAAAGCAAAAATTAAAAAAAAAACAAATTTTAAAAACCAAAAATGAGCTTACCACCAGTGTTTTTTTGAGACTGGATAGTAAGAATCTAGGAAAATTCCTTGGCAAATGAAATAGGGAAACTGAGACAGATAGCTGTGTGCAGTGGCCAAGCAATTCACAGCCAGGTGCAGACAGTCCTGGCAGGCGCAAAACTGAAAAACAAGGACCTCACCCTTGGGGTAACCTCTCCTCCTCTGGCCTTTCCTCCCTGGAGATAACATTTAGGCGTCAGTTGTATTTCAGCTCCAGGCTCAGAAAAGCTACAATGGCCAGAACCAACTGTAATGACTAAAGAACCCTGCCCTCACTGACCACTCACTCAGTGGACACCATGACCCTGAAAGAGCACACCAGGAGAACTGATGAATATTCTGCCAAAACCCTCCCTGACACCTCCCCTAAGATTCCCACCTGCAAGAAAGCAATAAAAGCCTCAAGACAAAGGACCAAGCTTCTCTCCCTCTAAGGAGCAGCCCTCCCCATTCCCTGCCCCCACCCCGCCCTACCCAGACTTCTTTCTTCATAGGCAAGCATCTCCTACACTCTAAGGCAATGGGCGGCTGGCAGCTTGTCCCAGGCTAATCCTCTGACCTGTCACAAAGCCCCCTTTTCTCCGACTTCCCAGTGAGCTAATGCAGCCCAGCCTAGGCTGTCCTGTTGCTTTCTTCTTCTATGCTAAGCCTTTCCTTTTTTCATCATCCCCAGCTTTAATAAATGCATCTTCATAGTCACCCTGACTCATGCTGTGAAATTTTTTCCTACACCAAGTCAAGAGCCCCACACTAGAGCTGGCCCTAGGCAGACCGGCTCAGGGTCAATGCTCAGTTCAGTAAGTTTTCTCTATAAGAACTCAGACAACCACTTTCTTTGGTTAATTTACATATTATTTGGTGATTAGAAGACGACCCCAAATAGGTTGCGCTTGGCAAAGGGTTAAAGGAGGTTGGTAATGATTCTGACTAATCCCTGTGTTTCTGTGAGCCCACTGGTGTGAACCCAGGGCCTCACCCAGGCCTGGCCAGGAGGCACAGGGGAAATACCTCAGGGACATTTGACCCTTCCTTTCCCATGGACGGTTTGCACAGGTTATCTCAGGAGCCTAAAACAGGAAATTTGTTAAGAAGTTAACAATGGTTATCTGTGGGTGGAGGAGTTGTTTCATTTTTTTAAGATGTTATTTATTTTATTTTTACACAGGGGGAAGGGAGGAAGAAGGGGAGTCAAACATCAATGTGTGGTTGCCTCTTGAGCACCCTCTACTGGGGAGCTGGCCTGCAACCCAGGAATGTGCCCTGACTGGAAATTGAATCAGTGACCCCTTGGTTCACAGGCCAGCGCTCAATCCACTGAGTCACACCAGCCAGGGCTGGGTGGGGGAGTTTTAAGTGACTTTTCTCCTGCTTTAAACATTCCTGTATATTACCAGTAGGCCTTCTTAACTTTTGTAATTTTTTTTTAATTTAAGAAAAAAACAAAAAGCAAGCAAGCCAGCATGGAATATCTCTCACTTCATCATTTGTTATCTTGATTTTTCTGTCCCAGGAAGCTTCCCACAATTTGTAATGTCCATTCTTCCATGGTGGTGCAGTACCTAAGTTCCCATTTGTAAGTGGAACTTAGAACTTTTCTCTCAATACATGTTTGCTCCCATCACTTCTATTAAAAGATAAGTGCCTGGTATGCAAGGGTTCTAAAACACTGGGCAGCCCTTCCAGCTCCTAAACATGAACAGAGCCTTATTTTTTAGCTGATACTTTGATTTTGATTTTAAGCCTTTGTAGTAATAATAACAACAAGCATTTATGAAGTATTTGTTTGATGCCAGAATCTAAGTACTTCATAGACATTAACATATAATACTCATGGAACTCTGAGAACTGGATAGCCCCCATTTTACAGTGGAGAAAAACCAAGGCAGAAGGAAGTACAGTAATTTGTCCAAAGTTACATAATGAATGGTGAGCCAGAGTTTTTAAAGATTTTATTTATTTATTTTTAGAGAGAGGGAAAGGGAGGGAGAAAAACAAAAATGTGAGACAAAGACATCTATTGGCTTCTTCTGGCAGTGCCCTGACCAGGGACCAAATCGAACCTGGCGAGCCTTCACCCTGGGGGATGACGCCGAACCAACTGAGCCACACCAAAGAGGGCTGTGAGCTAGAGTGGAAAATGTAGATAAACCTAACTTACCTACAGCTGCTATGCATGGTAGGGACAGAGACAAGGAAGGGCCATTTCCTTCATAAATCTTCCCAGTGGACCTAAATAACCAAGGACCAAAGTGGGTAACTAAGCAACTGACCCAGGGCTGCTCATTTGCAAAGGCAGGATGTCTTTTGCATTCTTCTGTGTTTCCTTGCAGTCATTAGCCAATGTCTTGATAATAATTAACTAAAAATTAAGCAGCAGGAGGAAAACCCTGACTTTTTCAGAGGAGGAAACAGAATCCCAGGAGTTTGTGGGGAGGGAGGAGCAGAGGGAGGTTGAGGTTCAGGACTGCCTTAGAGCCAGATACAAATCACGAAAGACAGCTGGAATAAACAAATGCAAGAATGATACCACCATTTGGTGACTGTTTCTCCTTGCTCTGTTAGCTGGGGAAACAACTAAGAGGCTGCAGGCTGTTTGAAGAGAACTCAAGTGTTTGATCCCTAATGGCAGTGCTAATGGGAACTGTCATGGTGTTTCACACTAGGACACTTTCTCAACGCATTCCCCTGGTTACACATAGACTGATTGGGGAGAGTTAGTCTCACCCTGCCTGCAAAGTGAGCTTGAGCTTTGTGACGGAGGTGCCTTTCCCAGCTTTAATCAGTTGGTAGCAGTTCAGCTCTCAGTAGAACCGTTCATAGTGAAGACAGGAGGAGATTAAGACTCTGCATAGACATGAATTTGGATTCTTAGCTAAACGAAGACATGGCCTTGGAAAACCTTACAAAGTGGCTCTGTTTTTCTGAGTGAGTCATTGACTGCTTTTGAGGACTTTTTTTTGGTGACAAGCTGTTCACACAAAGCAAAGTTGATCATAACTGCTCACCTCAGTTGGAGCAAAAGAAGTATTTAGCAAAGGCTTTGATAAATGTGCCATGGAGTGATTTCCCAGGTGTCTGGGTCCATGTTAGGAAGATGTCTAACTGCCACTGAGAAAAAATAGTATCAGTAAAGGCAAGTTTGGTCAAGGTTTTTAACCTTCAACATCAATTTGAAAACTTTTCTATTGAATAAGTTTAGAATTTTCTTCTTTGAAAATATTCCTGGATTTATCCTTGGTAGGGATTCGAGAACTTGAAATCAATCAGAAAAAGAGAGTATTGCCCAGGAATCTTAGTTTTACAATTCAACCTCCCCACCCCAAACATCTTTCTTAGCCCTATTACCTGTGTGACTATGGGTTGGTTACCGAACCGCTCTAAGGGTCATTGTTCTCTCTGTAAAATAGGAATATAGATCAGAGTTGTGAGAATTTATAAAGTTCTACACACAGGGACTAGCACATGGTGAGTTCCAAATATAAGTTAGTTCTTACTGTTATTATCGGTTATTGGGAGGTAATTATGTGTCAGGCACTATACCAGGGGTTAGAGATGGGTAAGGCTGTAATGGGGTCCTTCCCCTTAAGAAACAGCCCAACACAGTGGTTCTCAAGTCTGGTCCCCAAAGCAGCACCAACAGCATCAACAACAACTTGTTGAAGATGCAAATTCTCAGGTCCCACCCCAGACCCACCAAATCAGAATTTTGGGGGCACAACATAGCCACCTGGTTGAGAACCAGGATCAAACAAATAAGACACATCTGATATGTGTTTTATAATGATTCTAAATTTCGGTGAATTTAGTTTCATGTGCTTAGAGACCCCTTAGTTACTGAATACATCATGTGTGAATAATGCACATGTGCCAAGAATTGTCACATACAATTTTTGTAACTATCATAAATGCACAAACAGTTTTGCATTTCTCCAACTGCATTTTCCTGCTGTAAATTAGAAACAATATATCAAGTAATTAGGGAGAATTAGGCCGTGGTTGGTAAGAAGAGAGTATGATGGGCAGTGAGCACTCTCAGCCATGAAAACAACTGAGGTGGGTGGAGGAAGATAGAATGGCTGATGTCAGCACCTGGCTTCTCAGGTGTTGGTGGTCTGCACTTAAGTTTAGATTTGTGTGCTATTTGGGACTTTCTCATCATGTCTGATCTTTTGTTTTTCTCTTTTAAAGTTTTAATCGATCAACTTATAATTTGTAGTTGTAACAAATTGAACTGAGAGCCATAAAAACAAATTGCTATTGAAACTCCTTTGAGATCAAAAACATCACTCAAGTTTTTCTAAGTCTGTTTTTTGAAAACAAACAGTAAATTCTACAATTGTAAGTTTGAAAGTGTGAGGTATTTCAGGAATACAATTATAATGTTGAAACAGAATAAAATATGCATTGCTGGTACTGTTAAAGAATATCAACAAAAATTGTCTCATTACATAATGGTACTTCAACTTCATGCTGTGTCTGTGTGGCCCAAACATAAGGGAATGAATGAACTGAACAGCCAAACTAGGGCTGCTGTGCTCACTGTGCAGTAATGTCTTTGGGATGACTTTCTCCTTCTTTTCTCATTTATTAAAAGAAACTTAAAGACTATTTCAGGGAGCCTTGTGCTGCGACAACAACTCTCACAGAAAAATGACATAATGCAGGCAATTACAGAGAAGCGGAAGATGAACATATCTGAAGGTCTACAGTTTGCTGAGCTCTATAAAGTTGTTAATCAAATAAGGTAATCACTAAAGACAGAAATATGTTTGACAAAGTGTTTTGTTGTCTAAAATGTGAGAAATTGCAGGCAAGGTCGAGGATTGTCTTAGGGGATAACAGTCCTGATCAGATGCAGTGTGTATGAGTTAGCAAAGAGAGTAAATTGTTGTAGAACCAGAGGAAGAAAGAAGAAAACCTAGATGAGGTGAAAGCAATGGCATTTATTAATTTTCTTTAGTGCAAATAGGCTAAAGGTTTCACTTGTACATTGTTGGAGGATTCAAAATTAAACCAGACCATATACACTCTCTGTTACTAAACCTATATTTATCTTTCAGTCTAATCAATAATGTAGATACAAATGTCACCTTGCAGCCAGTGTCTTGGGTTGTCCTTGTAAGAATTAAAAGTAGAACATAGCAATAAACACCTCCTGTTTCTGAGACAGGTAGACCTCGGTTGGAATCCTACCTCTACCACTTGGTATTCGTAAGATTTTGGACACATTGCTGAGATATTTCTTCATTGTAAAATGAGGTAGAGTCATTGTGATGACTGAATGAGATATTCACAATGAGATACTCATCTGTCTTATTCCATTCAGCATAATACTCTCCATATCTGTCCATGTTGTCCCAAATGACAGGATGTCATCTTTTTATGGGTGAGTACTATTCCATTACTTGTATGGAAAATAATACAATAATTAGTAAATAATAATACAAGAATAAAGCCTGTGTTTTGCTTACAACTATAAACCTATTTTTTCTCCACCCTGTATTTACAACATCTTCTTTATCCATTCATCCATCAATGAGCACGAAGTTTGCTTCCATGTTTTAACTATTGTAAATAATGCTGCAGTGAACATAGGAGTACCATTTGTATACCTTTACAAATTAGTGTTTTCATATTATTCAGGTAAATACCAAAAGACGAATTGCTGGATCATATGATAGTTCTATTCTTAATTTTTTTGAGGAACCTCTATACTGTTTTCCACAGTGGCTGTACCAATTAAAAATTCTCACCAACAGTGTATGAGGATTCCCTTTTCTCTGCACCCTCATCAATCCTAGTTATTTCTTGTCTTTCTAATTATGGCCATTCTAACAGGTGTGAGGTGATTTATATCATTGTGGTTTTCACTTTCATTTCCCTAATAAATAGAGATGTTGGACATCTTTTCATATGCCTATTGGCCGTCTGTATTTCTTCCTTGGAAAAATATCTATTCAAATCCTCTGCCCATTTTAAAATGTTTTTTATTTATTTTTAGAGAGAGGGGAAGGGAGGGAGAAGGAGAGGGAGAGAAACAGTGTGGGAGAGAAACATTGATCAGTTGTCTCTCATATGCACCCTGACCAGAGACCAAACTTGCAACCTAGGCATGTGTCCTGACTAGAATCGAACCCATGACCTTTTGCTTTGCAGGACAATGTTCAACCAATTGAGCCACACCAGTCAGTGTCCGACCATTTTTTTAATTGGATTTTGTTGTTGCTGAGTTGCATGAATTCTTCATATATTTTGGACATTAGCCTCAATTAAAAGTATCATTTGCAAATATCTTCTCCCATCCAGTTGGTTGCCTTTTTGTTTTGATAGTTTCTTTGGTTGTGCAGAAACTTTTGTTTGATGTAGTCCCACTTGTTTATATTTGCTTTTGTTTCCCTTGCCTTTGGAGTCAAATTCACAAAAATCTTTCTGAGAGCAATGTCAGAAGATTTGTGCCTGTGTTTTATTCTATTAATTTTATTGTTTCAGGTCTTAAATTCAAGTCTTTAATCTATTTTGAGTTAAATTTTGTATATGGTATATGAAAATGGCCTAGTTTCTTTCTTTCTTTCTTTCTTTCTTTCTTTCTTTCTTTCTTTCTTTCTTTCTTTCTTTCTTTCTTTCTTTCTTTCTTTCTTTCTCTCCTCTCTCTCTCTCTCCTTTCTTTCTTTCTTCTTTTTTTAATATGGCTGTCCAGTTTCCCACCACCATTTATTGAAGAGATTTTCCTTTGTCCATTGTATGTTCTTGGCTCCTTTGTCGTAAATTAGTTGCCTGTGTATGTGTAGGTTTATTTCTGAGCTTTCTATTCTATTCCATTGGTCTGTATGTTTTTCTGCCAGTACCATAATGTGTTGATCACTATAGCTTTGTTGTATAGTTCAAAATTGGGGTGTGATACCTCCAGCTTTGTTCTTTTAGGATTTTGTTTTAGTGAGATAAATACAGCACAAACAATAAAGGGAAAAATAGTAAACTTGATTACATAAAAAATATGGAAGCAGTAAAAAGGTCTCATATAAGATAAGATTTCAGGGAGCAAGATCCATGTTAGAGAGGTAAAATAATGAGTAAATTAAGACATTAGCAAAGGATGTAAGATATTATACTTTGTTTTTTTAGAATTAGATATGTTTCTTCCTTAGTCTCTTTTATTATTTTTATTAATAAAGAAGGAGTCAAGAATACATTATATTAACAGATAATACAAATATATTTCAGTCCTCCACTGAGCCATACCAGCCAGAGCATAAATATATTTCGGTCTTTAGCAGAGGTCCAAAAGGATGTTAGCTTGCACAGTTCTTTATACCCATCTCTGAGGTTGGTTATTGACTAGAAAAATTTGCCCCCATGCTCTGTGTAATCTGCTTTACAGGTTATGAAATTATCACTTTGTTGTCATAGGTTAAATATTTATTTCCTAAATAGCTTTCAAACACTTCACCACCAAAAACATGTTTATTTTATGTCTGTCTCCAGGAGCAAACATTGTACTTGGCACATGGTGGGGGTCTGGTAAAGGCTTGATGAATGGCTAATCATTATTATTTACCCCCAAACCCTGCTTCCCCCCCACATTCTCCAGTGTTAGCAAAGATTAGGCCAAGGTCGGGGGTAGCAAATCCTTGGGGCTGATGCAGGTTCAAGGGGAACAAGTAGTCTTTATAGCAGATCAGGAGGGTCAAGGGGTTTGGAGTTGACCCATGTACTTATTTCCACATTGAGTGAATTTGGATCTAGTTCCATCAGTTCTGGCCCTCAAATGCAGCCTACTCCTCAGGTTTGTCCTAAATTTTCCCCAGTTCTCTGTAGAATACACTGGACAAGGGAGAATGAGGTCTGATCTACCATTTTGCTCCCCCTTACCCCCCTCCTTGACCTGCTCTCAAGGCTGGCAGAATGGGGAGGGCTCCAGGAGAGGCAGGCATGGCCAACAGGAGCACATGGCACACTGTATGCTCTGTATGCTCCAGTTTTTACTCCTCCAAGTTCCTCTGTGGACAGCCAGTGAAGATAAAGCATCTAAGTGCCATATTCCTCTTTAGTGAGGAATTGTTTATTGTTAACAATAAAGTTAGCAAACAATTTAAATAAGATGGCATTGTTGTCTGTCAGATTTGCTACTTCAAAAGTATAACATTGAAGGCTGAAAGAAAATCAGTACTAGGATAGAATGGAAGTTAAAAAGTGTTATAAATTTTCTTTAAGGCAATTTGGTAATATATATCAAAAGTCTTAAAAATATGCAACACTATGACTCAGTGATTTCATTTCTAAAAGTATATTCCAAGGAAATAGTAATGAGCACAGATGATGGTAATAAAGATATTCATGGTGAATTAATTTACTAGAGTAAAACATACAAACAACTTAAATGCTCAGTAATGGGATGCTGGTTAAGTGAACTACCCATATAATGAAATACTGTGCACACATTAAAAAAATAATAATGATGTAGGAGATACTTCAAAGCATATAGCTAAGTGGGAAAAAAAAGTTCCAAAAATGTATTACAATATGAACACTTTATTTTTAAATTTCCATAGTTTCTAGCTCTGATTCAATATGATGAACTCAGGACAAATGTGTATAGATATCTATATCTATATCCAATATATATCTATATCTATATCTATATCCAATCTGTATCTATATCTATATCTATCTATATCTATATCTATCTATATCTATATCTATATTCAATGAAAAGGAGATTTTAAACATTTTTGGAGATGAACCAAATGCCAAGTGTGGTAATAGTTAAAACTGAGTGGAATAAAGTACAGCCCATAAAACTCAGAGGAGTGGGGATAGCCAATCTTTCTGGCAAAACTCCAGGGAAGCTCTGGGCTTGGGGCCAATAAGTTGGAAGAGTAAGAACAAGAAAAGGTGCTGAAAACCGGAACAAATTGGAAGTCTGCCTAAGGAGTCACAGTACCATCTGTCCCAGCCCTGTGTGCTGTGGAAAATGGTCAGCATTCACTCCCAGGTCCCAAACTGGAGGGGTTTTCTAAAGAGAAATTAAGTAAACTGCCCTGGGAGATTCCTGCCGTAAGGGTGGGTGTCTCTACATAAACTCACCAAAAAGTGAGTCCCTGGTCCCTAGATCCAGCAGGTCCTGCCCCACACAAACACAGAGTTCCCAGGCAGACTCCCCATTGAAGGATGGGAGTGCTTCATATCCCAGGCACCCACGTGATTAACCTGTTTATATTATTCTGACATAAACAGGCTAGATCTTACACCAGGAGGTCAAGTCTGATATTGAAAGAACAAGAAATAGAGTTTTAACTCCAGAAAATAGTGATAATACAACTAATAGAACTAAATATAGTTTACTAAAATTGGAAGAGGGGCTGAGGATAGTGCAAATGACAATCTTTCATACCAGAGACTCAAAGATATTACCTAAACTGATATATTAATATATCAATAGTGAACAACATAAGCATCTCATTTAGAGTTCTGAGGGTTACCACCAGAAATGGCCACAGAAGGTTGTGCCTTCTCTATTCCCTGATTTTTTCACCATGTGAAAAATTTTATAATGAAGGGCGGAAATCATTTATAGAGATCATCATTGTGCTTTTTTATTTCCCATATGTAATTCAGAAATATGTAAATATAAAAATGTTGCCATTTGCCCTGGCTGGTGTGGCTCCATGGATTAAGCACCAGCCTGTGAATGGAAAGGTTGCTGGTTCAATTCCCAGTCAGGACACATGCCTGGGTTGTGGGCTAGGTCCCCAGTTGGGGGCATGCAACCCATAGATGTTTCTTTCCTCTCTTTCTCCCTCCTTCCCCTCTCTAAAAATTAAAAAAAAATGTTGGCATCAGCATTGAGGTACATTTAATGAGAAGATGACTTTTTCTCTATAAATTTCCAGACATAGAATTGACACCACTTGTTTTTAATATTTTCCGAGCAAATCACTTATTTAAATCAAAAGCTAGTATATTTGCTTGTGCTTTTATTCCTTACTAGAACCTCAGGTTTTTTGTTTTCTACTTTTTTTATGTTTGTCAAACCATTTTCCTGGCTTCTTGGGATTACACAGCAGCGACTTTGAATAGTGGTGCTCCTCTGTGTGGGGACAGCTGTCATTGGGCCTGTGTATGTAGGAAATTTTCACAGTATTACCCAGATAATGACTGAACAGAGAGTTAAAACCTTACAATTATTTTGTTGTTAAAGGGAGCCTTCAAAAGGGCACTTGAGTACCCAGCCATTCTGTAATCATCTTGCATTTCACTCCTCTCCTTCATTACTATATCTACTTTAATTTCTCGTATTTCCTCCCCAGATAGTTGTAAAAGCTTTATTTATTCCCTTCACCACTCTGGAAAACATAAATTCCTTACCCCCTTTTTTTCTGCTTTTATCTTTCTTCATGTTTGTGTCTAATCTGAAGGTTCCCAGAAATATAATTTTCAGAGAGGAAATGCAACTAAAACCTTATCAGTCAATTTCTCAAATGTTCAGAAGCGTCCACAGAAATTGGCACATGGTTACCTTTTGAATTCAAGTTCCCACATTTGTTCAAATGCACCTGATCTGCTTTATCTGGAATCCCTAATGAATTTAGGAACAAGATTTTTCTTTTGTTGTCTCTTTCTTTACAAGATTACCTATTACCCCATTTCTTTGAACAGGTCCTTAGTTTTATACCTGCAACATGGGATCTCCATAAACTGGACGTGGCCCTCACCTGGAACTTGTTCATGACATTTGCTCTGCAGTGAAAGCCAACTCTGTCAGCTCCAGTGCCATGGGATTCCATATGGGAAACAAACAGTTATTGAACTGTTGGTACTGAGACCCAGTGTAACAATGAGGGTGCTGTTCTGTCAGTGCTGCAGCTGACTGACTGCCCTGCAGCACAAGCTCAGGTGAAGTGGGAAGAAGGACAGGAAGAGGAAAAATCTGCCATGATCCCCATCACCTTTAATGGTGGAATCGTTTACATTTTCATATACAAGGAAAACTTGAAAATAACTCTTGGTTAGAAACATGAGATATGAAAGATGGGGAAGATTCCTATGAATTCATATTAACCACAAACTGGGGAGCTTAAGCAACAGACATTTATTTTCTCCCAGGCCTGAGGCAAGAAGTCCAAGATCAATGGGTCAGCAGGGTTGGTTTCTTCTGAGGCCTCTCTGTTTACAGCATATATGGTTACCTTCTCCTTGAACCTAAAGACCATGTGCCTTCACAAGGTTTTCCCTCTGTGTGTATCTGTGCCCTAATTTCCTCTTCTTATAAGGACACCAATCATATTGGATTAGGGTCCACCCTAATGGCCCCATTTTAACTAATCACCTAATTAAAGGCCCCATCTTCAAATACAGACACATTCTGAGGTGCTGGAAGTTAGGACTTCAACATATGATTTGCAGGGGGAGGACACAATCATGCTCCTAAAAGAGAATTTTCATTTCTATCCTCCTAAAGCACATTCTCTGTAGGCTTATTTTTAGCTCTTATTTCATTACCACCTTTGCTTTTCCACTTATTCAACATATATTTATTGAGCTTTCATAAAGCTCCCTTACACTGTGCTTGGTGCTGGAGATCCCACGCTGATGTGCAAAAAAATTGTTACAGGCCAGTAAGAATTCTGATGAAGCTTTGAGCAACATTTTGTGGGAGTTTAGAGGAGCAAGTGACTCCTGCTTGGGAGCAAACAAGTTTGAGCAGACAAAAGGAAAATAAACAAACTCTTAAAATGATGGATATGAGTTTATCAGGAACAGAAAACAGAGATAACATCATTGTCAAAAGAGGAATAAAAAGTACAAAGTACAGAGCATGGAAAAGTATAGCACAGTCTGGCTGTGAGCACAGATGAAGCTAGACAATTAGGTCAGAGCCAGGCAAAGAAATTAGGACTTTGGCCAGAGCAATCCAATCCATATTTTAAAACATTAATTAATTATTAAATTAATATAGTAAAATCTAGATTTCCGAACACCTTCTCTGTGCAAATCACTGTTTTTTTTAAAAATATATTTTACTGAGTATGTTATTACAGTTGTCCCATTTCCCCTCTTTATTTCCCTTCCACCCTGTATACTCACTCCCACCCACAGGCACCCACCTTAGTTCATGTCCATGGGTTGTACACATAAGTTCTTTGGCTTCTACGTTTCCTATACTATTCTTAACCTCCCCCTGTCTATTTTCTGTCTACCATTTATGCTACTTATTCCCTGTATCTTTTCCCCCTTTCTCCCCCTCCCACTCCCTGCTGATAACCCT
>CM052539.1:83712222-83735182 GCA_028533065.1 Trachops cirrhosus
AGGGTTATCAGCAGGGAGTGGGAGGGGGAGAAAGGGGGAAAAGATACAGGGAATAAGTAGCATAAATGGTAGACAGAAAATAGACAGGGGGAGGTTAAGAATAGTATAGGAAACGTAGAAGCCAAAGAACTTATGTGTACAACCCATGGACATGAACTAAGGTGGGTGCCTGTGGGTGGGAGTGAGTATACAGGGTGGAGGGAAATAAAGGGGGGAAATGGGACAACTGTAAAAGCATAATCAATAAAATACATTAAAAAATCCACAATGAGATATAACCTCACACCTGTTAGGACCAATATCAAAAGAACCTGAAAACAACAAGTTCTAGGGAGTTATGGAGAAATTGAAAGTTCTGGGCAGTCTTGGTGGGAATGTAAAATGGTGAAGGCACTATGGAAAACAGTGGAGATTTCTCAAAATATTAAAATAGCATTCCCACTTTGGGGTAAGATGTATATCCAAAGGAATCAAAAACAGGATCTCATGTACACATCCACTCCCATGTACAGCATTATTCACAGGAGCCAAGTGGTGAAAGCAACCTAAATGTCCATCAATAATAGATCAACAAAATGTGGCATATACATATAGTGGAATATGACTCAGCCTTAAAAAGCAAGAAATCCTTTTTATGCTCAACATGGATGTTATTGTAAGGATATGATATTAAGTGAAGTAAGTCAGTCACAAACAGACAAATATGGTATCATTTCACTTATGTGAGGTAATTAAAGTAGTGACAGAAACAGAAGAGGAAATGTGGTTGCCAGGGGCTGGTGGGGGGTGAGGGTGGTAGGGGAATGGGGGTTGTTTAGTGGGTATAGAGTTTCCATTTTATAAGAAAAGTCCTAGAGATCTGTTGCTTAAAAATGTGAATATAGTTAATATTAAGACGGTAAATTTAATAGTGAATTTTTTTTTCCACACGCACAAAAATAGATTAACTGGATACATAGCAGCATTAAACAGGATTAAAGGAACAAAAACATCCAAGGTTTATGGAAAATAATAAGGAAACTAAGGTTAGCATTAAAACATGATCAAAATCCCATATATAGCAGTGGTGACAGTGCTCTCAGATTGAGAATAAAGTATTTATCCAAATGTAGAGAATGTTCAAGTTACTTCTGTATGATGAAATGCGATGTGTAAGAAAATGATTTCCTTCTCTACTCTGCTATATCATACGTACTTCTTCACTTCTGCCCACCAAATGTGGGTTTTTCCCCCCACACTGACCAGTTCTCTTCTGGCACTATATAAGTGGAGTTGGTGCAGACCCCACAGACAAAGGGCTCTGTCCCACAAGACAACCCCAATGTCAGATGCCAGTGGCAAGTCCAAGCTGTCACCTGTGCTTCTGACAAACTGTTTATAAAGTGGAGGACACTACAACCCCCTCCTCGGGTGTGATAATTTGCTAGAATGACTGAGAGAACTCAGAAAAGTTCACTTATTTGATTACTGGTTTATTTATATATATAAAGAAAAAACTCAGGAAAAGCCAGCTGGAAGAGTCACATAGGACACATTATGTGGGAAGGGGCATGGAGCATCTTAGTCCTCCACCATAGGCCGCTGTCCCCACACTTTCACCAAACTGGAGGCTTCCTGAACACCATACAGGGGTGTCAAACTCATTTTCACCGGGGGCCACATTGGCCTCATGGTTGCCTTCCAAGGGCCAAAATAATTTTAGGACTGTATAAATGTAACTACTCCTTAACTGTTAAGGAGTTGAAATTACATTCCGCCCCTTGAAGGCAACACGAGGTTGATGTGGCCTCCAGTGAAAATGAGTTTGACACCCCTGCTCTAGAGATTTTCATGGAGGTTTCACTGGGCATGAGTCATTAAATTAATGACCACTGGTAATTAACTCAACCTTCAGTCCCTCTCTCCTCCCTGAAAAGGTCAGAATGTGGGGCTGAAAGTGTTTCCTCTCTAATCCTGTGGGTGATCCCTCTGGCCACCTGCCCCTATCCTGAGGCTACTTGCCCTCTCCATACACAGCCCCCCCCCAACCCTAATCATCTCATTAACATACAAAGACCCTTTGCACTGGAGATTTCAAGGGTTTCAGGTGCTGTGTGCCAGGAAAACAGGGTATGCAGAGACTAAACATATTTACTTTATATCACAAATTAAACTTTATGAGCCTTTTGAAAAGTGTGTATCTGTGTGTGTGTGGAGAGAGAGGAGGGACAAGAAGGGAATAGATAAGAAAAAGATAGGAGAAAAAAGTGGAAGAAAGCAAAGACTGGCATCAATCAGCAAAACCCTGTTGGCTATTAACAGTGGGTCTTTGTATTTTTTCAAGATTTTATCATAGACCTGTAATTTGACAGCCAGAAGAAAAGGCTTTTTAAATTAAGAATTACACTGGATTAACTCTTCAGGGAAGGAAGCACTGAGATGGAAGTCCCTGCCATCCGTCACTGGCCCACAGGTCTAGCAACTGCAGTGTGGACAGAACCCAGGACCCCAAGGTGGCCAAGGGGGCCCAGGCCATGGAAGGAAGTGGAGGCACCAAAACTCACATTGAACCTGCAGCAAGGTTTCACCTAGATCCCCAAATGCGTGTGAATTTCCTTTTGAAAATATCCAGCAAATTTTTGTTACATATTACTCATTAACTCTTATGGTAGTCACATTTCTCATTAACCTATGATATTTGTCTTTCTCTGTCTGACTTATTTCACTTTGTGTAATGCCCTCTCTAGGTCCATCCATGCAGTCCCAAATGGTAAAATTTCATTCTTTTTTATGGCTAAATAATAATCCACTGTGTAAATGTACCACAACTTATTTATCCACTCTCTATTGACGAGCACTTAGGTTGCTTCTGTATCTTGTCTGTTGTAAATAAAGCTGCAACACACATAGGAATGCATATATTTGAATTAGAGTTTTTAATTTCTTCAGATAAATACTCAGAAGTGGAATTGCTGGGTCATGAGGTAGTTCTATTTCTAATTTTTTGAGGACCCTCCAATATGATTTCACTTATATGTGGAATCTAAAGAACAAAATAAACAAACAAAATTTTATAGAAACATACTCATAGATACAGAGAACAGACTGATGGCTGCCAGACAGGAGGGGAAATGAGGGTCTGGGTGGAAAGGTCAAGGGACGAAGAAGTACAAATTGACAGTTACAGAACAGTCACGGGGATGTAAGTACAGCACAGGGAATTGAGTCAATAATATTGTGGTAACTACGTATGGTGCCAGGTGGGTACTAGACTTATGGGGGAGGTCATTTTGTAAATTATATAAATGTCTCATTACTATGTCGTGCACCTGAAACTAATGTAAAATAATACTGAATGTCAAGTGGAAAAAATGTCAATTGAATGTCAATTGAAAAAAAGTGACATGCTGTATTGGAAATGAGGGAGAGACAGAGGGAGAGGGAGAGAAAGGGAGAGAGAGAGAGAGGGAGAAAGGGGGAAGAGCAAGGTCTCAATAAGCACATTTCAAAACACATGAGCTCTTGAAAAGTAAATTCATCTGAAAACTAAATGCATTAGTTGACAGCAGGAGAAAATGGGAAGTTATTTTTTTTTCCTCTTTAGAGAGCTGGCTGATATCTTAGAGTGAACAGAGTGTAAACTTCTTAAATGTGGATACAGTGGGAAGTACATGTGTCACATAGTAAAAAGGTTTGGTAAGAAAATGTAAATATCATGAATCATTAAGAAATTATCTTGTAAGAGGCATAGTGCTTTGATGAGGTACTCCTAAGTGTCCTTTAAAGCTTTTTAAAATGTATTTGATCAATTATGCTATTAGAGTTGTCCCAGTTTTTCCCCTTTTGCCCCCTTCTACCCAGTACTCCCCATTCCCTCCAGCAATCCCCCCTTAGTTCATGTCCATGGGTCATGCATGTAAGTTCTTTGGTTTCTCTATTTCCTATACTATTCTTAACCTCCGCTGTCTATTTTGTACCTACCAATTATGCTTCTTATTCCCTGTACCTTTTCCCCCTATTCTCCTCCTTTTTCCTCCCAGCTGATAACCCTTCAAGTGATCTCCATATCTATGATTCTGTTCCTGTTCTGGTTGTTTGCTTAGTTTGATTTTAGATTCAGTTGTTGATAGTTGTGAGTTTGTTGCCATTTTAATGTTCATAGTTTTTATCTTTTTCTTAAATGAGTCCCTTTAGCATTTCATATAATAAGGGCTTGGTGATGGTGAATTCTTTCAGCTTAACCTTGTCTGGGAAGCTCTTTATATGCCCTTCCATTCTAACTGATAGCTGTGCTGTATAGAGTAATCTAGGTTGTAGGTCCTTGCTTTTCATCACTTTGAATACTTTTTGCCAGTCCCTGCTAGTATGCAAAGTTTCTTTTAAGAAATCAGCTGACAGACATAGGGCAACTCCTTTGTAGGCAACTCTCTAATGTTGCTGCTTTTAAGATTCTCTCCTTATCTTTAACCTTTGGCATTTTAATTATGTGTCTTGATGTGGTCCTCTTTGGGTCCAACTAGTATGGGATTCTCTGTGCTTCCTGGACTTGCATGTCTATTTCCTTCACCAAATTAGGGAAGTTTTCTTTCATTATTTTTTCAAATAAGTTCAATTTCTTGCTTTTCCCTTTCATCTACTGGCACCCCTATGATTCGGATGTTGGTACTCTGGAGATGTCCCAGAGACTTCTTAGTCTATCCTCATTTTCTGGAATTCTTTTTTCTTCTTGCTCTTCTGATTGAATAATTTTTCTTCTTTATGTTCCAAATCATTGATATGATTTTCAGTTTCTTCCCCTCCACTGTTGGTTCCCTGTAGATTTTTCTTTATTTCACTTAATATAACCTTCACTTCTGCATGGGTCTTTTTTATGCTGTTGCTATATTCAATGAATTCTTTGAGCATCCTGATAATCAATGTTTTGATTATCTGATAGGCATCTGATAGGTTGCTTATCTCCATTTCATTTAATTCTTTTTCTGGAGTTTGGTTTGGTTCTTTCAATTGGGTCATATTTCTTTGTCTTCTCCATTTGGTAGCCTCCCTGTGTTTGTTTCTATGTATTAGGTAGAGTTGCTTTGATTCCCTGTCTTAGTAGCATGGCCTATTGTAGAAGAGTGGACCTATGAATTGTGTAGGGTAGAGACTTAGGTGATAGTCAGGGTCAGGCAATCTGTTTCATTGCTTTGTGGCTCTGTGTCAGGGGAGAGCTGGGAGAGAGGACAGTGCTGCTGCCTGGCTCTGGAGGCTTGCCTGGGAGGAAGCTGTCTCCTGGCACTTGCACTGTTTATAGTCTCTTTCTTTTCTCATTGTATGCCACTTGTGCCCCTCCACCTGTTGCCTTGGTGCTGAATCCCAGATAGGTTGGGTGGGTCTGCTTAAGTCCTAAGTTCATGCGGGTCCTCTGAGAGGAGACTCCTGATAATCCAGCAGTTGCGTCCACTGCCCTAACCCCCAATGGTTTTTATAGCCAAAAGTTATGGGGATTTATCTTTTTGGCACGGGAACCCTGAGCTGCTGGGTGGTCTGGTTTGGGGCTGGGATCCCTTGCTCCCAAGGTATCCCTCCTAATTTTTATCCACCACATGTTAATGTTGGACCCCCTGTTCCTCCACCTCTCCATGCCACTCCCATGGCTCTGCTCCTGTCTGTGCCTCTCCACCCCTCTACATGGCTCTACTCCTCCTACCTTTCTGGATGAATGTGGCTTCTCTAAATCCTTGGTTGTTGGACTTCCACACAGCTCAATTTCCTGACAGTTCAAGGTGGTATTTGTTTTGTAGTCTAGCTGTAATTTTTTCTGTAGTTGTATGAGAAGGTGAAGTGTGTTTACCTACACCTCCATCTTGACTGGAAGTCTCAAAAAATTCTTTTTTGTTATCAAATAAAACATTGATAAAGAATGTTATAAAAATATCATCTAATGAATTAGCATAAGGTGAACACTTATGTAATCAGCACCAGCACCCAGCTCAACAAATAGAACTTTGCCACACCAGAAGCCCCTCACTACTGATTAGCATTATCCTAACTTTATAGTAATAATTTGTTTGCATTTTTTGTAGTTCTTTCATCCAAGTGTCCATTCACAGACATGATGGTTTAAAAATTCTTTGAATCTTCAGGTTCCTCTTCATCCTTTTTTTTTTTCTTAAAATTTATTTGTTCAAAAACTTGGGTCATTTGACACATAGAAGTCCCCTAAATCTGGATTTTTCTCACTATAGATTCATGATGATGGGCAGCATATTACTCTGTCCTCTGAACTGTCAAAATAGTGCTGTCTAATAACACTGCAGTGAAGGAAAAGTTCTATATATGTACCACCCACTATTGAAGCCACTGGCACTGTGGCCACAAAACACTAAAAATGTGGATAGTATGACTGAGGAACTAAAATTTTAATTTTATATAATTTTACTTAATTAAAGTTTAGATTTAAATAACTACATGTGATTAGTGATTACTCTATTGGACAGCACAAAATACTTAAGTTTCATTAGGATTTAAAAACAGTGATGTTTGAATTCCACATATTTTTGCTCATTTATTAATTGGAATAATTTTACAAAGATATGCTTATCCTCATTTATTGTACTGAGTTGTACAGTATGTAGAAATAAGGCAAGAAAAATGCTTGTCCTCTTTTTCTTCTATGTACAGATTTTCTTCTTTTTTTAGACTTTATTTATTTATTTTTAGAGAGAGGGGAAGGGAGAGAAAAAGAGAGGGAGAGAAACATTAATGTGTGGTTGCCTCTCAAGCACCCCCTACTGGGGACCTGGCCTGCAACCTTGGCATGTGACCTGAGTGGGAATTGAACCAGCAACCCCTTGGTTTGCAGGCTGGCACTCACTCCACTGAGCCACACCAGCCAGGGCAATGTACAGATTTTTAAGATAATGGATTGGTTCCCCGTTATCTTTTATAGGTCATCAGTTAGTTTTTTAAAAATATCATTATGAGCTTGTAAGTATACATACATTTGATGATTTTCAATCAAATGCAATTAATATTTGTTGTAAAACTCAAATTGTCCCATCTTTGTCAGTAGGAACCTCTTCACATTGGCATTGCCTTGGTGGTCTTTGACAGCTTTAGGACTATCTAAAATGACAAGTGGTGCTAGGCACAACTTTTCACATTTCTTAACTCAGACCTGAACCAGCCACTGCTCCAACAAGCTCCAATTTCTTTCTAAAGGAAAAGATATTTCAAGATCTCTCTGTGGACCCTAAGGATTGCTGCAGTGTTGGTCACTATTTCTAGGCAATATCAGTGACCATAATTAGGAAATATTCTATTATTAAAATATAATGTACCTCAAGAGTTTATGCTAGTATGATTATTGCTAATTCCGTTTTAGGATTATGTGAATTTCTTTTTTTTTTTTTAACATAATCTCTTCTGCTTCCCATTTGTAAATTCTTTCTTCCACAACAAGAACTTTGGTTTTTTATTTTTTAAATATATTTTATTGATTATGCTATTATAGTTGTCCCTCTTTTCTCCCCCCATATTCCCCTCCACCCTGCAACCCCCTCCCTCCAGCATCCTCCCCACCACCCTTAGTTCATGTCCATGTTTTGTACATATAAGTTCTTTGGCTTCTACATTTCCTATACTACTCTTAACCTCCCCCTGTCTATTTTCTACCTACAATTTATGCTTCTTATTCCCTGTACCTTTTCCCACATTCTCCCCTCTCCCCACCAATAACCCTCCCTGTGATCTCCATTTCTGTGATTCTGTTCCTGTTCCAGTTGTTTGTTTAGTTTGTTTTTGTTTTTGTTTTTTGAGGTTTAGTTGTTGATAGTTGTTTGTTGTCATTTTACTGTTCATAGTTTTGATCTTCTTTTTCTAAGTCCCTTTAACATTTCATATGATGAGGGCCTGATAATGATGAACTCCTTTAACTTGACCTTATCTGGGAACCACTTTATCTGCTCTTTCATTCTAAGTGATAGCTTTGGTGGAGAGAGTATTTTTGGATGTAGGTCCTTGCCTTTCATGACGTGGAATACTTTGTTCCAGCCCCTTCTTGCCTGTAAGGTTTCTTTTGAGAAATCAGCTGAAAGTCTGATGGGAACTCCTTTGTAGGTAACTGTCTCCTTTTCTCCTGCTGCCTTTAAGATTCTCTCCTTATCTTTAATCTTGGGTAATGTAATTATGATGTGCCTTGGTGTGTGCTTCCTTGGGTCCAACTTCTTTGGGAATCTCTGAGCTTCCTGGACTTCCTGGAAGTCTATTTCCTTTGCCAGATTGGGGAAGTTGTCCTTCACTATTTGTTCAAATAAGTTTGCAGTTTCTTGGTCTTCCTCTTCTCCTGCTGGCACCCATATGATTCAGATGTTGGAACATTTAAAGTTGTCCTGGAGGTTCCTCAACCTCTCATTTTTTTGAATTCTTATTTCTTCATTCTGTTCTGGTTGAATGTTTACTTCTTCCTTCTTGTCCAAATTGTTGATTTGAGTCCTGGTTTTCTTCCTGTCACTGTTGGTTACCTGTACATTTTTCTTTATTTCACTTTGCATAGCCTTCACTTTTTCCTCTATTTTGTGACCATACTCAACCATTTCTGTGAGCATCCTGATCACCAGTGTTTTGAACTCTGCATCTGATAGGCTGGCTATTTCTTCAACACTTAATTCTATTTTTGGAGCTTTGATCTGTTTTTTTTTCATTTGGGTCATATTTCTTTGTCTCAGCATAGCTGTTATGTTTAAGGGGCGGGGCCTTAAGTTTTTGCCAGGACAGAGCAACCCATGTTGCTGCATTGTGGTGCTGTACTGTGGGGTAGGGTCTGAGAGAAAATAATACCATTTGCTCAGCTCTCAGTCAGTTTTCAGTCACTTCCCCTGCTACCCACAAGCAAATTGGTCCCTTGTGGTGTTCATTCCCAGGTGGGTGGGTCTGTGTACATTCTAGGAGTCTGTGGGTCTCTCCAATGAACTCTACTGTTAGGCTGGGAGTTTCTCCCACTACTGCAACCCCCACGGTTTTTACAGCCAGAGGTTTTGAGGCTTTGTTTTCTGAGCTGGAACCCTGGGTTGCGGGGTTTGTCTTGCTCCCCAGTTTTTTCTCCTGGTTTATCTGCCCACAAATATGGGTCTACCCAGTCCCCTAGCCACTTCCTTGCTGCACATCCTCTCTGCCCTGGCTGCCCATCTCCACCCCTGCTACCACTATGGATGTATATTTCTTCTTTAACTCCTTGGTTGTTGGACTTCCATACAGTTTGATTTTCTGGCAGCTCTGGCTGATTTTTGTTTTTAAATTTATTGTTGTCATCCTTATTTTGGTTGTGTGGGGAGGCAAAGTGTATCCACCTACACCTCCATCGTGGCCAGAGGTCTTTCCATTTATCAGTTTAAATGTCACTTCATTATTGGGTCTTTTTATGGTTCGGTTTATACATATGGGATAGTAGAGCTGGAAAAGTTAACATAGGGAGCCATATTTTCATGTAGGGGAAAAAAAGTCTTTCACACCTATCCAAAATAATTCCTTCTTGTTATTTTCTATTAACACTTTCTTTTTTCTTTATAGCACTAATCATAATTTTAAGCTACATAGTTATCTGTTTAATGTCTATATCCTTCCCAAGATCACAAACCCTAGGATGCCATGAGTATGTCTGTTTTGTTCTTTGTTGTGTTCCAGTGCTTCTCCTAGCACCCAGCACACAGTAAGTCCACAATAAAAAGTCACTGAACAAAAATGTAAACTAGGCATGGTGATTCATTGACGTAGTGGAGAGTAAGAGCTCTGAGAGATAAATGACTACATCCAGACTAAGACAGGAATTAACCCAAATAGCTGCTCAGAGGCAGGTGTAATTATCATGTTATAGCTGTACTGGGATAAAGAGCTCTGGATTTAGCCCTGACATATAGGTTGTTGTCACAAGAATATGGTTAAGGTAAAAGGGGTCTGAGAGATGTGCAGCGTTGTGGGTTTGGTACCACCACACAAGGTCCATTTCAAAGATAGATGTGAGAATTTTTACAACTTAACTGATCAAAGCACTTCTCTGTGATGGAAAGAATCATTTGGGACAGTATAGCTGAGAAAGTTAATCTAGGGAGCCAGGTTTTCATGCATGGAGAGGAAGGGATGTTTCAAATTCATGAGTTTTGCTGTCCCAGAAGACAGAAATTTGTGGACACATGTAAAATCCAGTATAATTTTATTAATTATATAACATGGGGTTGAAAAAATATTTAATTGTGATAAAATATGCATAAAATTTACCATCTTAACCATTTATTATTATTATTATTAATTCCTCACCTGAGGACATGTTTAGGAAAGGAAAGAGAGGGGGGAGAGTAACATCAATCAGGGGACAGAATCCACAACAAAACTCATAACGTTTCAGTTTATGGAATGATGCTCCAACCAATGGAAACACACTGGACAGGGTGCACCTTAACCATTTTTAAGTGTACAGTTCAGTAGTTTTAAGTATATTCACATTGTTGAGAAACCTCCAGAACTCTCTTTGTATTGTAAAGCTAAAACTCTACACCAATTAAACAACAGTTTCCCATTTTCTCCTTCCCTCAGCCCCTGGCAACCACCATTCTATTTTCTGTCTCTATGAGTTTGACTACTCTAGGTAGGTACTGCATAAGTGTAATCATGTACTATTTGTCATTTTGTGACTGGCTTATTTCTTTTACACTATCATTTCAAGATTGATCCATGTGGCACCATATGACAGGATTTCCTTTCTTTATAAGGCTGAATAATATTTCATTGCATGTGCATACTAATACGTTTTGTTTATCCATTCATCCATCAATAGACACTTAGGTTGTTTCCACCTTTTAGCTATTGTGAATAATGCTGCTATGAAAGTGGGTGTACATATATCTCTTCAAGACCTGGTTTTCAATTATTCTGGATAAATACCCAGAAGTAGAATTGCTGGATCATATGGTAGTTCTATTTTTTATTTTTTATGAGCCACTGTCATACTGTTTTCCATAGCAGGTACACCATTTTACATTCCTGCCAACAGTGCACAAGTGCTCCAATTTCTCCACCTCTCTTTGTCAACACTTGTCCTTTTCCATTTTTAAAAATAATTCTAATGCATATGGGTTGGTAATATGGTTTTATGTAATGAGTTTGAAAAGGCTATCACAAATGTGAACTTCATTTATTCTAAAATATTTTAAGCATACTGAAAGAATAGAAACCATTACTCCAAATATATGTGCATCCATCCCTTAGCTTTGTCAAATTGCCGAATTTTGCCATATCCTACTCCGTTCTCTCTGCTCTGCTATGTTCTGGCATTTTGAGATATTTTGTGGTGAGAGAATTTTCAAGTTATCTAATTTTCCCCAAAACTGTTCAAGTGTTTGTCACAATTATCTGAGCAAGCGGAAATATCTATTCAGAATCACTAAATGTACCAGTAGAAAACTGGTCAAAATCTGGGTTTTCCATGTTAACTCTGAGTTCCTGACCACTAAACCACCATGTGCTCCCGAAGTCCCCATGCGCATGTTACCTAGAGGTACACAAGATATTTATGTGATTGAAAAGCTGCAATAAAGTTGCTATCATGCTTTGGGATAGACTGAAATAAATGTTGGGCAGCCAATATGTGCCCATATCAATCTTGTTTGCGCTCTTGTCCCAAAGCTCACAGCTTAGAACTGTTCCAGAACTTTCCAGTGCACAGGAATCTGGCCCCTGGTGACATCTACTATGTACATCTATATCCCATTGGGTGGACCTGCGCTACTATAATAGCAGAATGGCACCAAGTTAACCTCTGGGTTGGGGAGAGGCCTGAAAAAGAGAATCTGAGTGCTCCTGAGACCATATCAGGTCCCTCCACCTCCTCCAAGGCTTGCATGTGTGCTCAACAAGAGTGAAGCTGCTAAAAGCCATGAGCACCAGACAGGCATATGCCCTACAGAGTGCAGCATCTCTGGGCCTGGGGTAGGAATGTTTTAATGCCCCAGAGGAAGTTGGACTCTTGAGGACCCTGGGTGTGTGTGTGGACTGAGTGATCTGCTAAGTTAATAACACAGCTCTTATTAAAATCCCTCAAAAAATAGCTATGATCATTTTTTAACATTTCTATTAAAATATCAGTGCAGGCAATAAATCTGGCAATTTTGGGGATTTTAAATTAAAAGACAATGTTTCTTTAGCATTCTCTAAATGACAAAATATGCTTTTACAATATAAATGATTATGCCTTCTGCTCTGTCCCATCTCACAAGAATTAGAAATATTTACTGAAGTATCTTGCCCATCTGCTTAAATCCACAGTTCTCAATAATACCTTTCACTTTAAACCTAGAACTACCAAAACATCACAGAGCATGTATGGGTATTGTGGGTGTGAATGTGTCTGGGAATGGGGTCGAGAGTTGGAAGGGACAAAGGGGAGGGGGTGGAGTACTTGTGTGAAAAATTCTAGGAGAATATTAAGCACACATTTTATCAAAGCACTAATAAATCCAAATTGTCAAGTACATCTTTCATTGCCACACATATAATCACCAACAATGAGACACATGCTTCACTAGTTCACATTTAAAATCACTTGAATTGTGATTTTTAAGTCAGGTCTGCACCCTGAGAGTCCTATGTGCTATGAGTCAACAGGGACTGAGTTCTTCCTGTGGATTGGTTCTTAGGTGGCTGTGGTTGTGTGAAGTTGATTCTCTTGACTCAATTGTAGTTTTCCAATGCTAAATTTGGTATGAACTACTAAGCTATTCTTGAATATAGGAATTCAAGTCCTCAATGAAAGTTTTCTTAAACATTGGCTCTAGACTCTAGAATTACCTGGGGTGGGAGGTGTGCTTGATCAAAAGACAGATTCCTGGTCCTGTTGCACATTTTTTGATCCCAGCTCTGTACTTGGAGTCTAAGAATGCCTATTTTTTACCAAATCCCCAGGTCAGTGATTTTAAACCTGTGTGCTGCAAGAATTTTTAAAACATGCAATACCTGATTATTTAGTCAGAAGCACTGACCTCTTCCCTTAGACTGTCAAATTAAAAAATGACAACAACCAACACACAATAGCTGTCCAATATGTGAATGTCCTGTCTTGAACCATAAATACATAGTTCATAATAGAATTGCATCTTATTGGTCACATCACATAATAAAGTTGAGTCTGATTGGTTAATTCTTGGTACCAGAAATTCTTGTATACAAGTATAAGCACCTCATTTCTTTTTAAAAAGTAACTTTTGTAAATCAATCAAAATTGCACTTATTTTTTTGTCAGATCATCAAAAAATATAATTTTGGGTGTGTCTCAGAATTTTAGTACTTTGTGTATACCATGAGATGAAAAGGTTAAAAATGAAATCATTTTGGCCAGTTATTTCATTTTTATGAAATGAAATTTTCTAAAAGCAGATTTTGAACTGATTAAAGTAAAATCAGTGATTGCCCTAATCAGTGATTTTGATTAGGGTAATTACTGCTTTAAGTGATTTCTACGCTTATCAGTGTCTGACAAAGACTGATCTGAGCTCTACACTTAAGGTGGTTGCTATGAGGCAAAAGATAATGCATGAGGAGGTTTAGATGTAGTGACTGAGCTCAGTTCATATGGGGATCATTGAAAGACAAAGGGACCCATACTTAGTTGTCCTTAATATCATTATAAACAGAAATGTCCCCTGCTCTAGCTCTTGGTGATTCTAAAACTGCCCTTAACCTTTGCCATGTAGCAAGCACAGCAAGAAATAAAGAGGGGTTTTGCCATGGCTGATGTGGCTCAATGGATTGAGTGCATGCCTGTAAACCAAAGGGTCACCGGTTTGATTGCCAGTCAGGGCACACGCCTGGGTTGCAGGCCAGGTCCCTGGTGTGGGGCGTGCAAGAGGCAAGCACACATTGATGTTTCTCTCCTTTTTTTCTCATTCCCTTCTCCTCTTTCTAAAAATAAATAAATAAAATCTTTAAAAGAAGAAGAAATAAAGAGGGTTTTTTTTTCTAATATGAAAAGACAATGAACTAAGAAAAGCTAAAGAAAATTATGAAGTTAACATTTTTATAAGGAAGACCAGCCAAGAGTTATGAAGATAGTTTAGAAGACACCAAGTGGAGCTGTATAAAAAGAAAATATCCAGGCAAGCAGAGGTTATAAAAGTTAAGAAAACAGAGAAGTACTTAGTATTCAGTTTGTACTGGAAGCTAGTTTTGTGTTTTAACTCTAGTGCTGAGTATTAAGTTGCTTATAAGTGGAAAATAAGAGTTCTATGGATTTCCTAGTGAGTGGTTATCAAAATTCTGGAAGGGTGACTATTAGAATTCAATTCCTAAGTTCTATATTTCACTTTAATAAGGCAAGAAAAGACCCAGGAAGCTGCATTTTTTAAAAGCAAGCATTCTGCCTGACTCATAAAGTTCCTTGACCTGTGCCTTGAGAAATAGTGCTCAAAGTAGCACGACTGCAGCCTGGCTCTTTCCTCCTGTATTTGCACCACATTTTAATGTAAGGACCCTGATTCTTGGTTCTGAAAGAAGTCAGATTTTTCTTAAAATTGTAACATCGCAAATGAATCAAAATATTTAAAACAAGCCAGGCAGCAGTTTCCTCATAGCCACCAAGGCAAAGCTTCTGTTTCTTCTATGTGACCAGCTGTTCTTGAGGATACATCTGAAATATGCCTGAAATTTGCATTTATATTGGAACTATTTACTAAACTGCTTCTTCCTAGGGTCAATCTCAATTTTCATGAAGTAATTTTTACCTTAAATAAATCTAGATCACAAACTATAAGGTCTTTTTTAAACTTGGCAAATTCCCATAGAGCAAATGCATCCCTAATAATAGGGAACAGTGGAATACTGGTGACTGGAAAGTGAAGCATTTTCTGACACTTATTCAATTCTGGAAGGATGAACAGCTTGAGTAAACTCAAAGATGTTTATTTTTACCCTTTACAAAATATA
The DNA here is from genome assembly GCA_028533065.1 of Trachops cirrhosus. Taxonomy (NCBI): domain Eukaryota; kingdom Metazoa; phylum Chordata; class Mammalia; order Chiroptera; family Phyllostomidae; genus Trachops; species Trachops cirrhosus. The sequence goes on from CM052539.1 coordinate 83,727,151, forward strand.
TTCGAGATGAGGCTTAGTCACAAAGAAAAATAGCCGATTGTCACTGATGTCTCTCAATGGTGTTGACCTTTTAACCTTATGAAATATAGGGCCTCTTTCTTAGGGTCAGGTGGGAAAATGGATGGATTGTTTATTGCTTTGAAAAATAACACAAGTAAAATTTACCCTTGTTTACAAAATGTGATCACTTGCACTATTTTACCAGAATGATCTGGAAACATAAGTTTAATTATCTTACCCAGCTATTCTGTCCTTTGATTCTATTTGAAAGGAAATGGTCATCTTTATTGTCACTGAGCAGATACCAAACATTTTAAAATTCAACTTACTGTTAATGTTTCAGGCTTATTCAAGGAATCTTTTACTTCTTCAGGGCTTTTTCAGTAAGTCCACACAGTAGGGTCTCTGGAGTATGAAAACTCCACCAAAAAGTACCCAAATATCATTACTAAAAATGGCTGCCTTCTTTTTTTATTTTATAAAGCAGTCAATATTTATCATAGAAAAATTAGAAAATACAAATTAATCAAAAGAAAATAAATTCATAAGCTTATTACTCAGATATAATTTCATTTTTTCTTTATATCAATGCATCATATGTACAATAAGTGAGAACAAATACTTATTTTGAAGCTAGTGGTAGAATTTCTTTTAGGGAGAGAATAATCTTTTTTTTTATTTTTATTTTAGTTTATTCAGTACAGTTTCTATCCTTTATTCCCATTCTAGCCCGCCCACCCATCCCTGCCCTCCTCCCTCCCCTTTCCAACCCCCCTAGTTTTGTCCATGTGTCCTCTATATTTGTTCCTGTAAACCCTTCCCTTCTCCCCTGAAATTCCCCTGAAATTCCCACCCTTCTCCCCTCTGGTCACTGACAACCTGTCCTCTATTTCAGTGTCTTTTGTTATATTTTACTTGTGGGAGAGAATAATCTTTGTTTAAAAATTCTATGATGGATTTGCCAGGTATGAAAGAGGATATTCAAGTACTGAGCTTTGTGAAAATTACTATGCTTACCAATACCGTAGCCAGTTTTCTCTTTCTGGTTCCCCTGGGCTGCCTTCTTTTTAATATACAACTTAAAAGTGTAGAAATATTAATCTGCCAAAAATGTGGCAGTTTAAGGAAGAATAACTAGTATGTCAATAGAACAACATATTTTCAACAGTTAGGCCACCAAAAAACATTCCCTGGTGTGGAGTTTTTCTAGATAGAGCTATAAATAGTCCATTTCTAACAGACCTTAATGTTGGAGTTAATTACCTTTGAATAATCTTGTGTTTAAATTATTCTCATAAACTCTCTCACTCTTGTTTCCCATGTTACTTTACTATCAACCAGTTTTTAAAATTCTGCCTATCATTGACTCATGTACTTGAAAATGTATAATCCATTATCTTTTCTTATCATTCAGGTATTATCAATTGTAGACATTCAATAAATATAGGTGACAACAAGAAAGTAATAAAAGCCTACTGGGGGTATGAAAAATAGGTGAAATAAATATTAATGCCTTTAATTGATCCCAGAAGCACTAAGCATCACTATGATAAAATGGTCCTTCAGAGAACTGCCAGGAGGCCTAAAAACATCATAGGACTATGATTTCCTACTTAAACTAAGAAAAACTCTCTTAAGAAAGCCTTTTAAAAAGGTTAGTGTTGAAGAAGCACTTCTAGAATAGTGGAGTAAGGATCTTCAAAAATCTCCATAAAAACAATGAGAAACTGGAAAAAATTGTCAAAAGCAACAAAATAATTCTATAAAGTAATCAAAGGATTGCAATAATTAGAGTGTTTATTCAAGGAATATGACCAAGTCTCAGTAACAACAGTGAGTTTTGTGGCATTTCAACTCGTCTTGTTCCATCTACCCCTCTTTCTAGGACCACGGTAGCCTAGGGTGTCAACAGCCTTATATTGTGGTAAGTGTGAAAACCAGTAACCCAGCAGGCACAAGAGGTGGCAGAATGAGTTTGGAGCTCCCCAAGCCACTTCTGGACAACTGTCATTTTTTAACCTGCCTGGAAGCTCCCTAAAAAGCTCCATTCTCATGATTAGTCTTTATTTGACTTTTTCAGAGCAAGTTCTGTGCAAATAGCTGCATCACTGGGGCATTTGTCAAACACAATCTGTGGCAAATGTTTAACATGGCAGCTGCCTGAGATAGTGATACTAGATGAAGCCAACAAGAGCTGAACAAAATCAAAAGCAAATGCTGGGGGATGAGATATCTATAGGGAACTTTGTAGTACGTGACATACTACTGAGGATCTAGAAATCCACACACAGGTGTAGAGCTGTGTGTACTCCAGGGCAAGGTCTTAGAGGGGCTTAATAGCTCTCACTTCTGGCTGACGTTGAAGCTCTGTAGAAGCAGGGAGTGACAGCTAAAGCAGAGAGATAAATGGTCTGCTGGAATATTGAAGGCATTCCCCAACACGCTCAGAGCTCCTTATAAAAGGTTGGGTGACTTATTACTTCAATGCATTTAAGGAAATCCCTCCAGTCATTAGGCAACCAATAACCTAATTAAGCACAGACTCAGTAGTAGTGAGATGCACACTTTATGGAATTAGTTCAGAAAAGTCAGTAAGCAAGTAAACTGCAATAACAAAGCCAGTAACAACAAATCCTGGGAAGAAGGGAATCTGGGTATTTAATATTTAAAGTGTCTAATTTTAACAAAAAATTATTAGATATACAAAGTAAAAGGGTAATCCCTGAACAAAAAAGTTTAAAAATAGAAAAAAGTAATTAATAGAAATTGTCCCAGAGGAAGCTCAGATGTTGGATTTACTAAACCAGACCTTTAAGTCATCTATTGCAAATATGTTCAAATCACTAAAGAAAACCTAAAGAATTAGGTTTCATGTCTAAAGAATTAAAAGAGCCCTGACTGGTATGGCTCAGTGGGTTAGGTGTCATCCTGCCAACCTAAAGGTCACTGGTTCTGGTCAGGGCACATGGCTGTATTGTGGTCCAGGTCTCTGGTTGGGGGTCTGTGAGAGGCAACTGATTGATGTTTCTCTCACACATCAATGTTTCTCTCTCTTTCTCTCTCCCTCCCATCCCCTCTCTAAAAACAAATATATAAAATCTTTTAAAAAAATAATTTTTTTAAAAGATTTTATTTATTTATCTTTAGAGGGGAAGGGAAAGAGAGAGGGAGAGAAATATCAATGTATGGTTGCTTCCTGTGCATTCCCTGCTGGGAACTGGCCTGCAACCCAGGCATGTGCCCTGACTGGGAATCGAACCATGATCTCTTGTTTCACAGGCCCGCGCTTAATCCACTAAGCTATGCCAGCCAGGACTAAAATATTTAAAAAATAATTAAAAGTAAGAAAATGATGTCTCACTAAATAGAGAACATCAATAATGTGATAGAAATTACTTTTAAAAAGTTAATAAAAATTCTGTCTTGGAAAGTGTATATTGAAATGAAAAATTCAATACAGGGACTCAATAAGATACTTGAATGGACAGGAGAAAAAAAAATCAGAGAATTTGTAGAGTGATCAATGAGATTATTTAGTCTGGTGAAGGGAAAGAGAAAAGAATGAAGAGAAATAAACAGAGCCTCAGAGACCTGTGCTATACAATCAAGTGTACCAACATACATATAATGCAGTCCCATAAGGAGAACAGAGTCAGAGAAAGGGGCATAAAGAACATTTAAAGGGATAATGGCTAAAAAGTTGCCAAATTTGATTTAAAAGACATTAATCTACACATCCATGCTCAATGAACAGCAAGTAGGATAAAATGGCAGATACTTATATCTAGACACATCATAGTCAAATTGCCAAATGACCAAGAAAAGGAGAACATTGAAAGCAGCAAAAGAAAAGCAACACATCGCATATAAAGAATCCTGAAAAGATTAACACCTGACTTCTCATCAGAAACCTGGAAGCCAGAAGGCAGTGGGATGAGATCTAGTTCTGGAAGAGAAATTACAAAGTGCTGAAAAAAGGCTACTTTCATAGCCACCAAAACTATCCTTTGAAAAACAAAGGAGAAATAAAGATAATCCCAAATAAACAAAATCTGGGAGAACTTATCACTAGTAGACTTGACCTAGCAGAAAAACTAAAAAGAAACACTTCGGTTGAAATAAAAGGATGCTAGACAGTAATTTGATTCCACACAGAGAAATAAAAACACTTGTAAAGATAACTACAGAGAAGTAAGTATGAAATACAGTATAAATATAATTTTGTTTATAACTATATTATTTTGCTATCTGATTTAAAAGAGAATTGTACCCTAGCTGGTGTGGCTCAGTGGATTGAGTGTCAGCCTGTGAACCAAAGGGTTACTGGTTCAATGCCCAGTCAGGGTACATGCCTGGATTGTGGGACAGGTCCTTGGTGGGGGGCATGTGAAAGGCAACCACACATTAACATTTTTCTCCCTCTCTTTCTCCCTTCCTTCCCCTCCCTCTAAAAATAAATAAATAAAATCTCAAAAAAATAAAAGACAACTATATAAGGCAATAATTATAAAACTAAGCCAGTGGGCTTATGATGTATAAAGATTAGGTTATACCACAATAATAGCAGGAAAGAGGTGAACAGAGCTAAAATGAGCAAAGTTGTATATATATTAAAATTAAGTTGGTAGTAATTTAAACTGGATTGTGTTAAAATGTTGATTATAACTACCAGGAAAACATGAAGAAAATAACTTTTAAAATAAGTAAAATAAACAAGGAAATTAAAATAATATACTAGAGAATATTTATTTAACACAAAAAGGCAGTAATAAAGGAATAGAATAACAAAAAAAGCACAAGGCACATAAAAAGCAAATAGAAGGCAGACATAAATCCTACGAAATTGGTAATTACATTTACTATAAATACACTTTAATAAAAAGGCATAGACTTGCACTATAAATTTAAAAAACATAACTCAACTATATATTGTCTATGAGAGACACTTTAGATAAGAAGAGACAAATAAGTTGAAAATTAAAGGATGAAAAAAGATATCTTGTGCAAAGAGTACACAAAAGACAGATGAAGGAGATACAGTAATATTAGACAAAACAATAATGAGGACAAAATTTGTTACTAGAAATTTAAAAAGAACATTTAAAAATGATAAAATAGTCAAACCATCAGAAACATAATAATTATAAACACATATGCACCTAACATCAACCCCCCAAAATACATGATGTGAAAACTCAGAGAATTGAAAGAAGAAACAGACAATTCAACAATTGGAAAAATCAATATCCCATTATTAATAATGAATGAGTAATTAGGCAGAACATCAACATGGAAATGGAAGACTTAAACAACATTATAAATCAATTACACTTCACATACATCTATAGAACACTCCAATCAACAACAGCAGAATACACATTCTTCTAGTGCACATAGAACATTCTTCAGGATATGCTAGGTCATAAAACAATTCTCAAAAAATTTTAAAAAATGAGTTCTCTAAATACAATGACATGAAATTAGAAATCAATAACAGAAAAAAATTAGGGAAATTCACAAATATTTGGAAATTAAAAAACACATCCCTAAACAGCCAATGGTGAAAGACAAAAATCACATGGAAAATTAGAAGCACTTTGAGATGAACAAAAATGAGGATGTAAGATACCAAAACTTATGGGATGCACATAGAGCACTGCTTAGAAAGAAATTTATACCTAAGTTGCCCATATTAATAAAAAATCTCAAATCAATAACATAAACTTCCACCTTAGGAAACAAGAAAAAGAAGAGCAAACTAAACCCTAAGCAAGGAGAATTTAAAAAATCAATAAAGATTAGAATGGAAATAATAAAATATGAACTAAAAATACAATAAAGCAAGTCAACAAAACCAAAAGTTACTTCTCTGAAAAACCATCAAAATTGATAAAATTTAGCTAGACTGACCAAGAAAAAATTAGATAAGACTTAAATTACTTAGTTGAAGAAAGAAAGAGGGGTGACCCTTACCAACCTTATAAAAATAAAAAGAATTATAAGAGGATACTGTGAAGAATTTTATACCAATAAATTAGATAATGTAGATAAATTCCTAGAAAGAAATATACTTCCAAAACTGACTCAAGAAGGAAAAGAAAATCATATTAGACACATAACAAGTAACAAAATTGAGTTATTCTCCAAAAAGTTTCCCAGGAAGAAAAGCCCAGACTGAGGTGGCTCCACTGGTGATTTCTACCAGATAGTTAAAGATTATTAACACCAATCCATCACAAACTCTTCCAGAAAACATAAGTGAAGAGAACACAAAGACATCACAGAAACAGAAAACTATAGACCAGTATCTCTTATGAATATAAATGCAACAATGTAAACAAAATACTAGTATACCAAACCCAGCAATGTAAAAATGATCAGATGGGATTTATCCTGGAAATGCAAAGTTATTTTAATATGCTAAAATCAGTTAATATGATATAATAAGTCAATAGACTAAAAGACAAAAACTATACATTCATCTCAATAGACACCAACAATAAATTTGACAAAATACACCACCATCTCATGATAAAACCACTCAAATTAGGAATAGAATAAAAACTTCCCCAACCTGAAAAACCCCAGTAACACTGTACGTAACGGTGAAAGATTGAACACTTTTCCCTAGCGTCATAACAGACAGATGTATGCTTTTGCCACTTTTCTTAAGCACTGTAGTGGAGTTCAAGCCAAAACAATGAATGAAAGAAAGGAAAGAAAGGAAGAGAGAGAGAGAGACAGAGACAGAGAGAGAGAGAGAGAGAGAGAGAGAGAGAGAGAGAGAGAGAGAGAGAGAAGGAGGGAGGGAGGAAGGAAGGAAGGGAGGGAGGGAGGAAGGAAGGAAGGAAGGAAGGAAGGAAATTCAGATTGAAAAGAAAGAAGTAAAACTAAATCTATTTTCAGATGACATAATCTTGAATATGGAAAATAGAAAGGAATTCACAAAAACCTATTAAAATTAATAAACCAGTCCAGCAGTTTTGCAGGATACAAAAATATAGAAAATCAGTTCTTTTTTCCTTTTTTATTTGCTAATTTTTATTGCTTATGTTATTACAGCTGTACCAATTTTTCCCTTTCCCCCTTCTACCCAGCCCTCCACACACTTCCTCAGGCTATCCTCACACTGTTGTCCATGTCCATGGGTTATGCATGTATATTCTTTAGCTAATATGTTCCATATGCTGTACTTTATATTTCCATGCCTAATCTGTAACAACCAATTTGTACTTAATCCCTTCATTCTTTTTGCCCATCCCTTGATCCACCTCTCTTCTGCCAACCATCAAAACATTCTCTGTATCTAAGATTCTGTTCCTGTTCACCTTGTTCATTTATTTTGTTTTTCTAGATTCAATTGTTGATAGATATGTATTTATTGTCATTTTATTGTTCAGATTTTTCATCATCTTCTTAAAGGAGACCCTTTAACATTTTTTTCCCATGGGCAGAACTTACTTTTATTCTGAGATTCATTTTTTTTATTTTTATTTATTTTATTTTAGATTATTCAGTACAGTTTCTATCTTTTAATCCCATTCCAGCCCACCCACCCATCCCTCCCCACCTCCCTTCCATTTCCAAGCCCCGTAGTGTTGTCCATGTGTCCTCTGTATTTGTTCCTGTAAACCCTTCCCTTCTCCCCTGAAATTCCCTCCCCTCTCCCCTCTGGTCACTGACATCCCGTCCTCTATTTCAGTGACCTTTGTTATATTTACTTGTTTCTTTGTTTTGTTGTTTAGGTTCCTGTTAAAGGTGAGATCATATGGTATTTGTCTTTCATTGCCTGCCTTATTTTGCTTAGCCTAATGCTTTCCAGCTCCATCCACGCTGTTGCAAAGGGTATGAGCTCCTTCTTTCTTTCAGCTGCATAGAATTCCATTGTGAAAATGTACTATAGTTTTTTGATCCATTCATTTACTGATGGGCACCTGGGTTGTTTCCAGCACTTAGCTATTGTAAATTGTGCTGCTATGAACATTGTGGTGCATAGGTTCTTTTGGATGGGTGTTTCAGGATTCTTAGGATA
>CM052539.1:83735682-83769264 GCA_028533065.1 Trachops cirrhosus
TGGCTTGGAGCGTTTCTGATGAGAAGTCAGCTGCTAGCCTAAATGGGGCTCCCTTGTACGTTACTTCCTGTTTCTCCCTTGCTGCCTTTAAGATTCTCTCTTTGTCTTGAAATTTTGCCATTTTAATTATGATGTGTCTTGAGGTGGGCCTGTTTGGGTTCCTCTTGATCGGGACTCTCTGTGTTTCCTGGATTTGTGTGACTTTTTCTCTCATCAAATTAGGAAAGTTTTCCATCATTACTTTTTCAAATAGGTTTTCTATCCCTTGCTCTTCTTCTTCTCCTTCTGGTATACCTTTTATACAGATATTATTATGTTCCATGTTGTCCTGCATTTCCCTTAACTTCTCTGTGATCTTTGTTAGTTTTTTTTTCCTTTTCTTTTTCATTCTGGGTGTTTTTTTCTACCTTGTTCTCCAGTTCACTGATCTGATCTTCTGCTTCATCGATCCTGCTCTTGATTCCTTCTACTGTGTTCTTCAGTTCAGAAATTGTATTCTTCATTTCCTCTTGGCCCTTGTTGATAGTTTCTATTTCCTTTTTCATGTTGATATAGTTTGCAGTGAGTTCATTGTAGCTTCCCTGTAGTTTCTGGTAACTCTTTGAGAGTTCATGGAACTTCCTGATAATCATTGCTTTGAACTCAGAATCTGATAGTTGAGTTGCTTCTATTTCATTTAGCATTCTTTCTGAGGCTTCCTCCTTTCCCTTCAGCTGGGGGTTGTTTCTTTGTCTTCTCATTGTTTGTGAGGCTCTTCTTGCTAGCCTCAGCTTCTTAAATTGATCTGTTCTGGCTCCCTGGTGTTATGATGTGAACTGTGGGAATATGTGTGAGATTCAGTGGTGCCGTCTTCTTGATCTCCCAAGCTCACTGGTCTTGGGCTGTAGTTTATGTTGCCTCTGTGTTTGTCTTTGTGTTTTGATTTTTGTTGGGTTTTTCTGTGGTGGATCTTTCCCACCAGCTGGTTAACTGAGGGTCACTCTGTCCACCACCTCTTGTACTTTGTTGTGCTAGTGTGGGCAGGTTGTGTTGAATCTGGTTTTTCTGTGTGTACAAGGTTTTGAAGATTCTCTCTTGCTCTTGTTCAGTTGTTTGTTCTGGGTAATTTCTCCACTATTTAGTTGTATTTCCAGATAGGTCCTGGATTGAGGTTAGTGTGGCTTCCACTCCCTCCTTCACCTTCTTCTGTTGTTATCTATTGGTGGTTCTTTTGTTGGTGGGTTTCCTCTTCCAGCAGGTATCCTAGTGTTCACAGCTTCCACCTACTCTTTTTTGTGATCAGTTGGGGGGGGGAAGGCAAAATGGTTTAAGACAGCAAGAGTGTATTCTATGATATTTATGTATCAACCCGTAGAGAAGAGATAGGAGATCCTTTGGCTATGTATATAGTTAACTGATATTCCTCCCAACTAGCCACTTTTTAGAAAGGGTGGAGAGAAGATAAGACTCTTGTTGGGGAAGGATTGTGAGTTGGATATAGAAAGCAGTGAGCTTGTGGGAGGTCAGATTCTGAGGTAAGATGAGGGTAAAGGATAGAAAATAGGTGTAGTATGTGAGAGAATAGAGGTAACCACAATAGTAATAGAGTTCAGGAAACTGTGAAATGGGCTAAGATCTGGGAGGGGTGCTGTGTAATATTTACAATTGTATGGAACAGCTATTATTTACAATAATAATGAAGCAACAATCATATGACCGAATCTATGTGATCTGGATAACCAGAATAGGAAGTATAGTACCTTGAGTAGTGTGCTAATGGGACACAAGTGAAGTGAAAGACAGTAAATTAACAATACACTATGAAAGAGAGAACAAGGGAAACCTGTCAAATGATACAATTTAACCAGCAAAGCAAAAAAGACTAAACAGAAAGAAAAGGAATACAAAAATTCTAATAAGATAAAAGATGTAAGAATAATGAAAAAAATAATACAAATATGCAATAACTTTCAAGTTCTCTGTAATAGCAAAGTGAAATTTGTCTGACTGTCTCAGCTGTTGGCATGACTCCTCTTTGGGTCCAACTCTGGTCTTTTCACAGTTCCAGGTTTTTTTCTCACTTGTGGGAATTTTTTTTTAAAAAAAAGAAGGAAGGAAGGAAGAAAAGATAAAATGCGAAAGAAAGGAAGAAGGAATAAAACAAGAAGAAAGAGAGGAAAAAGGAGTTGAAAGATTAAATAAAAAGAATTACTTTAAACAAAAGAGCCCCTTGCTGGCTTCAAACTGGCCAAACCAGTTTTGCTAGTCTTCCTAGCTGCAGCAGGCTGAGGGTCCATTGGTTTTGCTTTTCTCCTTTCCTGATATGCACTCAGTCAGCCTTCAGCCCAGTTCCTCAGCAGCCTCTGGTCCCTCAGATTCCACAGGTTTTGGTGTGGTGAAGGCTCAGGGCCTTCCACAGAGCGCACTGTCCCCAGGTCGCCAGCATATGCACTTGGTAAGGCTGCCTCTGGTCCCTCAGGTCTGGGTGCTATACTCTTCCCAGGGCTAAAGGAGTGTGCACAGGGCCTTTCACACCACCTTGGGAGTGCCACATGGCTGGGTGGGGAGGAGGCCAGACACTTTTTCCTTTTGAGAAATTCTTCCTGTTGAAGCCTGCCTCTCCATACAGAGGCCTGGCCTCTCCCACAGTCCAATTCTCAACCAGACTGGAGACTATCCAGGTCAGGGCCCATCTCGGCCCAACTCTCAACTCTTTCAAGCTGGTGTCCACAGACTCTGTGGGTGCTGACAGCCCCTGTGTATATGCCACTTAGTCCTTATTCCCCTCTCTGTGACTTCAAGCAACCAGGTCTCTCCTGGTGCTGCTCAATCCTTGTTTGGCAGGGGAGGAAGCTGTTGACCCAGCTCTCTCCCAAGAACCCTGTGGCAGACCCAGCAGGCATCAGGCCTGGGCCTGCAGCTGCCCTTCCAATAAGATCCCTGGTTTCCACACTGGTCCAAGGGATCTTATTGTCCTGAAGCACCCTCCTTACCATCTGGTTTTTCAATGTCCTCTACAATTTTTGGTTTCCCGTCTTAATATATGCTGGGGTACTGTTGGCTGTTGGCTCTGTTCCTCCATAGATCGGCTAGGTTTTTCTCCCATGTGTATGGGGAAGTGGAATCCACTCCCTCCTACCTGGCTGCCATCTTCAGTTATTCTGCAACATTTTATATAATACTGGTTTGGTAGTGATGAACTCCTTTAGCTTTTTCTTGTCTGGGAAACTTTTTATCTGCCCTTTGATTCTAAAGTATGGCTTTGCTGGGTAGAGTAATCTTGAGTGTAGATCTTTGCTTTTCATCACTTTGAATATATCTTGCCAATACTTCCTAGCCTGCAAAATTTATTTTGAGAAATCAGCTGACCATGTTATGGAAGTTCCCTTGTACGTAGCTAACTGCTTTTCTCTTGCTGCTTTTAAAATTCTGTCTTTGAATGTAACCTTTGGCATTTTAATTATGATGTGTCTTGGTGAGGGCCTCTTGGGATCATATTGTTAGGGACTCTCTGAACTTCTTGGACATATATGTGTATTTCCCTCACCAAGTTAAGGAAGTTTTCTGTCATTATTTTTTCAAAAAGGTTTTCAATTTCTTGTTCTCTGTTTTTTTCTTCCAGCACCCCCATGATACATGAGAATGTTGGTATGCTTGAAGTTTTCCCAGAAGCTCCTTACACTATTCCTCATTTTTTTAGATTCCTTTTTATTCTTGCTCTTCTAATTGGGTGGGTTTGGTGGGGTTTTGTTTGTTTGTTTGTTTGTTTGTTTGTTGTTGCTTCCTTGTATTTCAAATCACTGATTTGATTCTTGTCTTTCTCCACTCTACTGTTGATTCCCTGTAAATTGTTCTTTATTTAAATTAGTGTATCCTTCATTACTGACTGGATCTTTTTATGCTGTTGATATCCTTACTAAGTTCACTGAGCATCCTTATAACCAGTGTTTCGAATTTTGCATCTAGTAGACTGCATGTTTCCATTTTGTTTACTTCTCTTTCTGGAGTTTTGTTCTGTTCTTTCAGTTGGGCCATGTGTCTTTATCTCCTCATGTTGGCAGCCTCCTGTGTTTGTTTCTATGGATTAGGTAGAACTTCTATGTCTTCAAGGCTTCGTAGAGTGGCCTAATGTAGTAGGTGTCCTATAGGGCCCAGTGGCACAGCCTCCCTTATCACCCAGGCTGGGTACTTGGGGTATGCTCACCATTTGTGCAGAGTACACCCTCCTCTTGTAGTTGAGCCTTGATTACTGTTGGCACAACCAAGGTTAGCTACCTCCTGTGTTCTCTCTGGAGCCACCCAATATAAGGTACAATGTGATCTATAGGTGACTGCCATTGTGGATGGGCCCAGGTGAGTCCAAGCTATGAACCAAGACTGGTTACTGCTAGTGTCGGGCCTGGGGATACTTAGCAAGAAGTACAGGGCCAGATGTTGCCTGTTTGAGAGAATTTAAAAAAATATGAAGCATGAGCCAAGACAAGCCATTTGGAAAAGCCACTGAAAATCATTTGGTGGGCCTGAAAGTTGGGTAGGACCTCAGGGTGGGGAGAACAGTGTGAGCCAGGTTGATGGAGTCTCAGATATGGCACCCACCTGCCAGTTATGTGAGGGGAGGGTTCAGAAAAAAGAATGGTCTCTGCCAGCACTTCTGCCTGGGAGGAAGCTGTCCCCCAGCTCTTGCCCTGATGCAGGACAATTGTGTTCCACTCTGTATGTCCCTGGTGCCTTTCAAGATGCTGCTCCTGCATTGGAGCTCAGAGAGTGAGTCCAAGTAATTCTGTGCATGGGCCCTTTAAGAGGAATTGCCTGGGACTCCAGCAGTTTGTCTTCCACAGCCTCAATTCCCACTGTTTTTTACAGCCAAAGTTATGGAGACTTCTCTCCCTGGCACTGGAATCCTGGACTGGACAGCCTGGTGTGAGGCTGGGATCCCTAGCTCCCAAAATACTCTCCTAAGTTTTATCCACCAACATTGGTGTAAGACCAGCCCATTCCATGTCTCCACCATTAGTTTGGCCAAACAGGAAAAAATGCCAAGGAAGAACTTGAAACTTGGAACTGCTTTATTTCACAAATGATATTTTAGATCTAATCTTATTATATATAAATAAATATATCAGTTGTATCTTGAACTGATTTTCATAAGACAGAGGTACTAAATGAATAGACAAAACCAAATTGAAATCATTTTTAGACCTCTTATATTTAGCTGGTTTTCACCACAGAAACCAACTAAATTTGCAGGATTTGTGGGCTACAGATGGTAGAGGGATTGGACTTTTTATATTTATGATGTCATTATAGAGATTTATATTTATTTATAATTGTATCAGGTTTGATGACAAATTCACCCACTTGGAGCCTGAATGTAGACAAATTATCAGCTGTAAGAGACATTTTCTCAGCATTTGTAGAAAATTGTAAATTATGTTACTCTAAGGCACAGAACATAACAATAGACAGAATGTTACCTAGATTTAGAGGCAAATGTGGGTTTAGACAATATATTCCATCCAAGCCCAGTAAACATGGTATAAAAAGCTTTGCTATGGTCGATTCAAAAGTATTTTACACAGGAAATCTTGAAATATATGTCAGTAAGCAGCCTGAAGGTCCTTACTTGATTAGTAATAAATCAGCAGACCTAACCAAGAGGCTTGCTCTCATCATGATGTAATATTGCAGCGTATAACTGGTTCACTAATATAAATCTTATCTTCAACTTGAAAAAGAAGAGACTTTCATATATAGGTGCTGTTCATAAGAATAAATCCCAACTACCCGCTGAATTTGTGTCTTCTAAAAAACAGGCCAACCTGAAAAATCCAACTTATTTGCTTTTGGTGCAGATTGCACATTTGTATTTCACATATCCAAAAGGGAAAAAAACATAATTTTAGTTTCAAGTATGCATTTAAATGATGCCATAAATTTAGATTCACAAAAGTCTGGCATAATAGAACATTACAACTAAACACAATCAGAAGTTGACACTGTGGACCAAATGATAGGTGCATTGTACTGTGGCCAGGAACACCAGAAGATGGCCTATGGTTATATTCTACACAGTTTTGAATATTACTGGAATAAATGCTCAGACTATTCATATGCTGAACAACAATGTGAAAATAAGGTGCAGAATGTTTATTAGGAATCTCATAATGCAGTTAGTGTTTTTTGTAGAACAAATAAAAAGGTGTTCAGAAATCTCTACAGGTGTGCATAAGCCTTTACACCTAAAACTTCATCAATTTCAAGCACAAATTGAAGGAAATTCTAATGACCACAAAGATACAACTCCCTTGACAAGCAGAAAAAGAAAAAGATGTGTTAGGTGCTATGTATCCAAAACAGGTCACTTATCAAAATATTTTGGCAAGTGTTGTGGAAAGTATGTGTGCCTTGAGCACAGCAATATGTTTGTGTGACTGTCACAAATGTTTGCAAAGTCAGCTGTTGAAGATTCTGATTAATTAAAGATATTTTTTGGTTGTGTTTTTTAGCAATATCCGTGTTTCCAATATTTGAAAAGAAAAAAATTATTCTTTATATTTTTATAATTCTTTGTTTAATAATTTCTAGATTTTAACTGAAAATAAATTTAAAAATCAAGTATTTTATTATATAAATATAATAAATGCAAATTTGCAGCTTTTAACTTTTTTTCACATTTCAGCACATACTAGTTATGAGTGTATCTCTCTGGTACATGCAACCTATGCTGTAATAGTTTTTGACTGTGACCTCTGCAGGGTTAAGAAAACAATTCCATTTTATAAGATCAGAAAATAATATACTTAGGAATAAATTTAAATAAATAAATTTAACATAAGAGGTATAAATCATATAAAAATCTCAGCTGTTCTTTTTGCAAATGTTGACAACCTTATCTTAAAATTAGTATGGAAACTCAAGGGGCCCGGACAGGCAAAATCATCATCATCATCATCACCACCATCATCATCATCATCATAATCATCTTGAAGTAGAAGAACAAAGTTGGAGTACTCACATTTCCTAATTTCAAAATTTACTACAAAGTAACAATAAGCAAGACAATGTAGTACTGGCATGAGTGTAGATAACATATATCAATGGAATAGAACTGAGATTCCAGAAACAACCTTGATTTATGGTCAACTCATTTTTACAAGAGTGCCAAGATGATTGAACTAGGAAATAATAGTCTTTTCACCACAACTGCATATTCATGTGCAAACAAATGAGGTTGGATAGCCTACCTCATGCCATATGAACAATTATCTCAAAAATGGATCATATACAGAAAAGGAAAAGGCAACCTATTAAATGGAAGAAAACATTTGTAACTCATATCTGATAAGTACTTAATATTCAAAATATATAAATAAGTCATACAAATAATAGCAAAAAAATAAATAATCTAATTAGAAACGGACAGAGAATCTAAATAGACATTTTTATGAAATAGTCATACAGATGACCAATGGGCACATGAAAAGGTGATCAAATCACTAATCATCAGGGAAATGCAAATCAAAACCGCATGAGATATCACCTCACACCTGTTAGAATGGCTATTGTTAAAAAGACAAGAAGTAGTTTGGTGAACCTGAAGAAAAGAGAACCTTGTGCACTGTTGATGGGAATATAAAATGGTGCTAACAGTATGAATATTCCTCAAAAAATTAAAAAATAAACTAGTATATATGATACAGCAATTCTAGTTCTGGGTACTAAGCAAAGAAAAAGAAAACACTAACTTGAAAATATATCTGCACTCTCATGTTTATCGCAACAACCTAAATGTTGACTGATGGATTAATAGGTAGAAAAACCATATATATACACACATATCTATATGCACACACATATGCACACACATACGCACACACAGTGGAATATTCTTTAGCCATAAAAAGGAGGGAAATCCTACCATTTGTAACAACATGTGCTAAGTGAAATAAGCCAGAAAGACAAATACCATATGATCTCACTTATAAGTGGAATCTAAAAAATAAAACAAAACAAAACCCCTAAAGTCATACATACAGAGAACAAATTGATGACTGCCAGAGGGGTGGCTAGGGGGCTGGGTAAAATGGGTGAATGTGGTCAAAAAGCACCAACTTCCAGTTGTAAAATAAATAATTCTTGGAGATGTAATGTACAGCATGGTTATTAATACCATAAATCTTAAAAGTTCTCACCACAAGAAAAATAATTGTAATCATGTGAGGTGATTGATGTCAGGTAGACATTGTGGTGGTCATTTCACTGTATATGCGAATATCAATTCCTTATATTGTACACTTAAAACTAATATGATGTTTTATGTCAATTACATTTCAATTTTAAAAAATGGATGGTAGAGTTTGCAGAGAACTGGCCCTACCCTCTGACCCTCAATACATAAGCCTTCCTGGAGAATCCAGAAGCCTCTTTTAAATGATTCCTTAGCATAAGGCTCTTTAGTACTTATAACCACAACTTTCCCTTCCTCCAAATTTTCAGATGCAAGCAGGTTTCTTGATAGACCAGGTAGGTAGCTGCACCTAAGTCTCTGGAGCAGGTTAGAGGAAAAAAATTAAGTAAATTTTAAGTATTAAGGACGAGGAGAATACTGGCCAAGAACATTTGCCTTATTAATTCTTACTGTCTGAAAGTCCGAAGCTGGACACAGTGAAGTGACCATAGAGTTCATCACAGTGACAACAGAAATGCCTCCACCTTTCTTTCTCACCATGCTGTGCTGTGCTGAGAAGCAAGTCCATGCAATGCAGGTGGACATCATACACAATGGAAAAATAGCTCTGCAGATAGGAATAATTGTTACTGCCCATTTAATAAACTGTTACTATAAAAACAATACACTGTTTTAAGGAATGCAGTGTCATTTCATAAATACAGTATTGAGCCAGGATATAAAAAATTAATGTAAAATATAAAGTGAGAAAAACACTTTTATATGTGTACATTAATCTTTCCCTTCTGAAATGTTTATAATTTAGTTAAAAGTTGTGCCCCCTTGACTTATGGATAGTCTCATCTATGAAAAGGCCCAGTTCAGTTGTCTAGTGATATCTTCTAAAATTATCCATGAATATTTCCCACCCTCATCAGTATTTGTTCAGGTTTCTGTTTGTCAAAAATTTAACAATCTGTATGGAATATATATATTAAGACATGTATTTTTCCTTTCACTTCATCCTTTTCCACTTCTCTTTGAAGCCACTGAGGAACTCAGGAGCACTTGATAGCACTTTCCCTGCTACCACTCTGCTCACCAGCTCCTTGGTGGGCCCATTGAGAGCCTGGGGGAATTGCAGAGACTGGCGGAGCTGGCAGCTCAGTGCATAGTGAGGAGTGGGCCAGGATGCCATTGCACTTCTATATAGGAGGTCATTTGGAAGTAAGAGATTCAGAGCTTTGATTTTTCATTCCATTTTGGAAAGAAAAAAATTGAGGTTATCAAAGTGAGTTTATTACTTTATTTTTAGAGGTACAACCTAGAGCAGTCAAATGCAAAGTAGAACACAGAATGGTGGTTACTAAGGGCTGGGGCTGGGGGAAGGGAGAATGGGGACAGAGTTTCAGTTTTATAACAATTCTGGAGGTTGGTTGCACCACAGTGTGAATATACTTGACACTACTGAACTATATACTTAAATGGTTAAGATGGTAAATTTTATGTTATCCGTACGTACCACAATTAAAAATAAAAAATAACTAAAACAACAATAAGAAAACAAGAAACTCGATTAAAAAAATTGGTAAAAGACCTCACCAAGAAAGATATACAGGTGGCAAATAAGCATATGAAAAGCTGCCCGGGATCATGTCATTAGGGAACTGCAAATTCAACAACAAAATACTACTACGTACCTATTAGAATTCCTCAAATTCAAAACTCAGACAACACTATACACTGATGAGGATGTGGAGAGACAGAAACTCTTTCACTGTTAATGGGAATACAAATGGAACAGCCACATTGGAAGACAGTTCAGTAGTTTCTTACAAAATTAAACATGCTCATACCATATGATCCAGCAATCATGCTCCTTGCTATTTACCCAAAGGAGGTGGAAACTTATGTTCATGCAAAAACCTACACATGGATGTTTATAGCAGCTTTATTCATAATTGCCAGCACTTGGGAGCAGCTAAGACATTCCTCAGTAGGTGAACAGATACATAAACTGCAGTACATCCAGACAATGGAATATGATTCAGTGCTAAAAAGAAATGAGTTGTCAGCCATTAAAAAACATGGAGGAAACTTTGATGCATGTAAATAAGTGAAAGAAGCCAATTTGGAAAGCTACCTACTGTATGACTCTAATTATGACATTCTGAGAAAGGCAAAACTACAGCGACAGTACTTGTTAAGGGTTAGAGGGAAAGAGGGAGGAATAAGCGGAACATGGGACTGTAGGGCAGTGAAACTGCTTTCATGATACTGTAATGATGGATACATGTCATTATACGTTTATGCAGACCCACAGAACCCACAGGTTATGCGTACCCACAGGTACGTTTATGTACCACACCATGAATGGACTTCAGTGTAAACTATGGACTTTTGGTGATTATGATGTGTCAGTGTAGGTTCATTCATGTAACATATGTACTACTCTGGTGCAGGATGTTGATAATAGGGGAGAATATGTAACAGGGGAATTAGTTTATAGGAAATTTATTTACTTTTCTCTCAATTTTTTTGTAAACCTAGAGCTGCTCTGAAAGATTAAAGTCTATTAAAAACAATAAGTACAGCTGCCACCTGCTAGGATAGTACTCAGATTTTGTCTTCTAGGCTGTTGACCCAACAATCAATATTTGTTACTAATGCATTACTTAGAAGAAAAAAGCAGTAAATGTCCAGAGTTTTATGCTCGGTTTCATATGCATTTTTTATCTCCAGGGGAAGAAAAATAAAACTAGAGCTCCACATGGGAGCCTGGAGTGTGACCAAGTTCAGAGCATGAGTCAGGTGGCTTCAGGTTCTCACCCCAAGTTAGACAGTTAGCAGTTACATGACCTTGGTAAATTCCATAGGCTCTGAGCCTCCATCTTCATCTGTAAAATAAAAACACCATCTACTTCAGGGGATCCAGTGCTACATCATTTTACATATGCTAGTTCCTGATCTCCTGGGACCATGTCTCAGCATAAGCCTTCATATGACAATCTTCACTTAATGAAGTAAGACCAAAGGTTAGAAACGTGTGATCCTAGGCATCTCAATCTCAGGCATTTGACTAATTCACAAACTGGAGGGTCAAACATGGCTCTACAGACATTATAAAATTATTATTAAATGTGGTTGGGCAAAAGGAGCCCTGAGAGAAGCTGGAGAAAGGCCTGAGCCTTGAGGGGCTGGACGTGTGAGTGCACCTCTAAGCACCTGCACACCAGCCAGCCAGCAGCACTGGTCCTTTTCAGCACTCAACATCTCAGCTGAGTCACCAGCAGTAGCTCCTGGGGAGGGGAGGAGCTCTGGTGGTTACCAGGACGCCAGGCTGGGTGGGAGATTTGCCAAGTGGAAGGTCAAAGGGTTTCCCAAGGTGCCCACAGGCCTCCCCAGGCCCCAGGACTTAGAGGAGTGTGTGGGTGGGGGATGAAAGATGGTGGGCAGGGGTAGTGCTGGCTTCTCTTATAGAATGCCTCGTTTTGTCCAGCTGTTTATTGACTTTAATACAGAATCATTCACTTAAAATCCTTGACACGCTGTTGGAATTTCAAAAACACAAAGATTTTTCACCTGAACTGAAGCCAGAAACTCTTAGGATTTCATTAAGATTCCAAGAAATGAAACTACTTTTAAATCCATGGATGCTGTCCATGGTTAGGGGTCACTCACAGTCTATTTTCTCCCAGAGTCCCTGACTGAGACTAAACCAAAGCACATGATTTATCAACTGTGGTTCCAAACACTGTTCCTAGGGGTGGAGGTGAAGGTGCAATGGGCTGATCAACAGTTGGCTGAAAAGCTTGGCAGAACTGCAGGGACAGGGAGCGGGGCTCTGGTACAGGACTCATGCCAGGACTGGAAGGACCCAGGCCTCCTCTCTCTAGGTGCCCAGCCCTCCCCTTCCCCCTAGACGTAGGCTGACATGCATGGGGTCCTGCTGCATGGGTAAGTTTCACTGGTGATCTTTGGAGTGTCAGTGCAAGCCTCAGAGAGAAAGCTTTTGTGGGCACAGAGAGATTTAAGAGGCCCTTGCCCCACTGTGTCCATTGAGGAGTACCTGTTACAGCAACTGACACTGTTTCTCCATATTGGTTTTTTGTCATTATTGAAAATATACAGAAAATATTTGAGCCATAGGGAAATTAGACTCACTTGTTAGCTCAGATCAGAGACTAGAATTTTTTTTAAAGTTTATTTATTTACTTTTTTTTTTTTTTTAGGGAGGGCAAGGGAGGGAGAAAGAGAGGGAGTGAAACATCAATGTGCTGTTGCCTCTCGTGAGCCCCCTTCTGGGGACCTGGCCTGCAACCCAGGCATGTGCCCTGACTGGGAATTGAACCAGTGACCCTTTGGTTCACAGACTGGCACTCAGTCCACTGAGCCACACCAGCCAGGGCCAGAGACTAGAATTTTTATCATGCAGTAGATGTGCTTTCTCCCTGTCCTGGGCTGCTCTCGATTCAACCTTGCTTTGCTCCCTCCCTTGAAGAGCTCTTCTGCACCCTTCAACTTGTTTCAGCTACCCCACAATCCAGAGGCTAACAAACCAACAGCTCCAACCACTCTCTCTTCTAGAATTTAGTTCTGTTACAGCTCCTGCTTGCTGAAGATTTCCATTTGGTGTCTACCATGAGGTCTTCAAGAGAATTCAAAATTCCAACTTCTTTCCTTACATCATGCTTTGTCTTGGTTCTTCTCCAGGCTGCTGGTTCTAAACCTTGAACTCATCCTTGCTACCACCATGCTCCTTTGTCTTCTTTTCTGAATTGCTTCTAACCAGTCACCAAGTCCTGTTGACTGAACCATTGAGCTTGCCTCTTGAATCTATACATCCATTCTTTTTTTTAATCCATTCTTTTTTTAATCCATCCATTTTTTTGTATTTTTTACTATAATATCAACTGAAGTCCTTTTACACAGTCAAGTTTGAACAGATGCATCATTTTCTAATTAACAGCCAGTGATATTGCAATTTATAATAATACAAAATAATATATATTTTTGTCTTTGTCCATGCCCATGGTTCCACCTGGGCCATGTGGAACATGCCAATGTGGCACAGAGGTCCTAAAACCCTGTAATTTCCTAAGTGATAAGAGTGATGGGAATATCTGTTATTATAATATTTGGTCTTTTTTCCGCAGTTCCTGAAATAACTTCAGAGTAATAAAGATAAAATGAGTGTCTGGTTATTTATTATATAAGAAGCCCTTTTGATCTGAGTTTATGTTAGTGAGGCCATTTTTGGAAAACCCCTAGGTAACCACAGGAAGGGACCTAGTTGCCAGGGGAACCAACAACATGATTAGAGGGTTTGAACTTTCAGTTCCCACCTTCTGACCTATGAGGAGGGGAGAGGGTCTGGAGGTAGAGTTAATCACCAATGGCCAAGGATTTATTCAATCATGTCTATCATGTAATGAAGCCTCTATTTAAAAAAAAAAAACAAAACCCTAACTAAAGGGGCTCAGAGAGCTTCTAGGTTGGCAAACATGTGGAGGTGCTGGGAGGATGGCACATCCGGAGGTGGCCTGGGACTTCATACCTCTTCCCTCACACCCTGCCCTGTGCACCTCTCCCATTTGGGTAATTCTGAGTTGTATTCTATTTTAATAAACTGGCAATCTAGTAAGTAAACTGTTTGCCTGAGTGCTATGAGCCATTTTAACAAATTATTGAACCCAAGGAGGGGGCTATGTGAACAGAGCTCCAATTTATACCTGGTTGCTCAAAGACACCAGTTATAATGTGGGCTTGACATTGGTATCCGAAGGTGGGGAATTCTGGTGGAGTGAGCCCACAACCTGAGGGATCTGATACCATCTCCAGGCAGATACTCTCTGAACTGAGAGAAATTGTAGGACCCCCAGCTGGTGTTAAAGCTTGATGTGGGAAGTCCCTCCCCCTTTACATTTGGTGTCAAAAGTGAAATACTGAGAAGAATATAAAACATTTTGCTTTCCTGACCCTTATTCTTGTGTCTTCCTCCTCTAATTCAGCTGTTACACAGCAGCCAGGCAACTCTTTCCAAAACTTGACAGAGAAGACTCCCTGTTGTAAAACTTGAGTGACTTCCACTTGCATTAGTTACCAGATAAAAAGTATCGGATGCCCAGTTAAATTTGAATTTCAAATAAGTGACAAGTAAATTTTTTAATATGACTCTGTCCCATGCAATAGTTAGGACATATTTATAGTAAAATTATTTGTTGTTTATCTGAAATTCAAATTTAACTGGGCATTATATTTTATTGGCCAAATCTGACAATCCTACTTCTTGACTACCCAAGAGAAATCAAACTCACTCATAGCATTTAAGGCTTTCTGCCATCTGACCTTTTCCTACTACTCCTTATAGTCAAACTCATCTGCTCCGGACCTTGGCAACAGTGTTCCTCTAGCCTAGAGCTTTCTTTGCTTTTGTAGAGTTTGTTTCCTACATGGATGCCAACTGATTAAGATGTTCTGCAATATTAACAGTGCCCTGTGACTCAGTAATACCGAAGAGTCAGAAACACACCAGGCCCTAAATGGCACTGCACCTCACCTGGGCAGGAGCATGAGGGTTGATGTTCCCACAGAAAGGCCAGTTCCACTTGTGCTCCCACTTTGTAAGCAGCTGGCTGGTCAGTGCCCAGCATAATCCTGCAGAGTAGAGGAGGAAGCTTCCCTCTTCAAAGGGAGATAGCTGGTCCACATAGAAGGGAATAAATAAAAGGTCAGGGAAGGACAAATTCAACGTCTACAAAAGGCACATTATTGTCAATGGGGAACATCCCTCTTGAATGTAATATCTCTCCGGCTTCCTTGTTTGGGCCAACCACTCCTCATTCCTACAGGGTTCTTCACATTACAGCCACTCTTCCCTTGCACAGTCTCAAGTCAGTCAGTGTTGGTGTTAAAAGCAGACACAGAGTCAGACTCCACCTTCTGCATAAGGGTTTCCTCATCAACACTAACAGCAAAAGAAGAGTCTCCCCTTGACCTGAAGTCCATGCTCCTGAAAGTACATGAGACTGAGTCAGGTGTTTATCACCCATCATCCTAGGTTTTACACTTAGTTCATGATTCAACAAAATCCCCCAATCTTTTTCTCATAAATTGTTGGCAAACTGGGTAGGCTTCCTCTGACCTATACTTGAATTTTCAAATGGAGATCAGTGCTGTTACATGTCTCCTTGATTTCAGATCAGCATGCAAAACCATTTGAATCCTGGCTCTGTCAACTGTTCCATTGGCCACCATTCCCCTCTTCGGCTCTCTGAGCCTGTGGTATAGCTCTCGAGATGCCCCAGATGGGCGTAGGGCACTTGTCAGAAATTCATCTCCAGCTCAAGAACTGTACAGTCTATTTCTTCCCATAAGAAAAACAACACAGTAAAGTTTCCCCAACATTTTGAAAGGAAGACCATGTTGTGCTCAGAGGGTGAGAACGGAGCCAGGGTGCAGAAAGTGCTTAGTTCCCTGGAATCCATTGTTCACTGCCCACGACTGTGCACATTTAGAAGAAAATAGCGCAGCATTCAGATTCCCCTTCCTGGGCACACTACCAATCATAAAGTATCATCGCAAGCAACTTCTGTCTCATGTGGGCCCAGCTCTTCCACTCTCCCTTATTTCTCAAAAGAAGCAGAAGTTCTAGCACATAACCTTCCCCACCTAGCAAATGAGTCCTCTCACTGTGTCTGGGGCACTAGGGGTCCTAGTCCCCTTTCCACCCACATTTCCCAATGAATTTAAATTGCTCCTCTCTTTGCTCTCTCAGGTACCATGTTGCTAAGTTACAGAAGATAATTAGGAACAGGTTTGGGAGCTCATTACAATTCTAAACACGGTTGGTTCTTTCCCCACTCTCCCCACACTCTCTCCCACTCTTTCCATCCCTTCCTCCCTCTACCACCACCACCTTCTCTTTCCAAGGAGCAGGAGGAGCAGGAGGAGCAGGGGGAAAAGGCTCAGAAAATGCTGGTTTAACTAAAATCGAGAAAAACCTTCAGCTTTGGCCACAGTAACACAGGGGCTGGGCATGATACAAGATGTACAATAAATCCATGTTGCAGAAACCTGTGAAATACTTGACTGGACCCCTGCCCTGCTTCAAGGAAAATGTCAGAAAAGCACCTGCACCTCTAGATGGGGATTGTTGGCCCAGGGACAAGGGAGGGCACAGGTAGAAAATGAGCAGTCAGGACTGAATCATTCTAAAGGATCAAGTGGAAACAGTGGAATCATCATTTGGCTGAACACAGTACTATTTCAAACCAGTAAGTGGAGTCGTTCTGTCTGAAAAGTGAGTCCTTCTGATTTCCCAAGCAACCTTGCAGGGCAGAGCAGAAGAAAGCAACGTTTCAATCGGCTCTGATTAATGTTACAAAGTGAGCTCCCCTGACATCTGCATTATTCCCTGAGCAAATGACACAGGACTGACATTTAGGGAAAACTAACAGAATCCCACCCACCTGCCAGCACACAGTTTACCATTCCCCCTCCCAGGCTGGGTACCTGCACTCCCCAACGACCTAAGCCAGCCTTACCCTCTATGACCCCACCAGTTTATTTGCAATTTGCTTTGAGGGTCCCGGAAGGCACAGCTGAGGCTGGCACCTGGGCACAGCACCCTTCGTTAGATGCAGGGGCTACTGTCACCTGCAACTGCTGCTGGGCACCTATTTCTGTTCTTCCCTTGAAGCACTCCATTAGCTGGTACAGAACCAACTGGGTCCCCCAGGGTTTATGGATGCCTTTCTCTCCTTAGATTGTAGGCACCTCAAGGCTAGAGAGAGTGCCTCATCCATCTCTACACCCATAAAAGTTTTTCATTAAGCAAATGAGTTTTCACCCTCAAGTGGAAGCTATCATTTCTAGTCTGCCTTAGAAGGCTTGGGCTACTCCAACCATGAAACATTTAGACTTATACTCAATCATGAGAAAAATTGTATAAAAATACCAATCTTAAAAATTAAAGAGGTCTCCAGAGAAGATAGCCCTTCGGCCCTGAGACTACTCGCAAATGTTAGTTCTGTCGTGGTGGTGGTAATGATGCAAAGATTGCATTTTTGTTTCCATGGCAGTTATGCATGAAAATTCTCTGGCTCTCTAAGCAGCTGGCTATGCTGGGCCAAAGCTGCGAAGGACTGACTACCTATTCAAGGTGACTTCTGACCAAGGTCACCCTCCCCTGTCACAGCAAATTATGCTATTTTAGTAAAACAAACCTAGCACATTTGATACCACATGTTTTTCAAGTCACACTGAGTTCTGCACCAGTGACTGATATCATTTCTAATCCTCCCTCTGCTGCAGGAGAGCTGTGTTCACCTGGGTGGGGAAGTCGCCCTTTCTGAATCTCAGTATCCCCGTCTGTCCGTGAGATGTAAGGGTGTTTTTGGGACCCTGCACATGAAGTAACTAGCATAGAGCTTGTCAGATAGCAGATGTACAATGACTGGCAGTGGACATTATGACTATTATCATTCTAGATACAAATCTGTTGGGTATGAAGAAGGTCAGGGTTGCTATGGGTGCAAATGGTGTGGTCATTGAGAGCAATATGCAGCACCTGGTGAAGTTAGGGGAGCATATGACCTGTGATCCACAAATCCCACTCCTGGAAATTGATTCCCAGAGAGTGCCGGTGCCAAGAAACAAGGCCCAGGCGACTTATTGCAGCATCCTTGTGGGTGTGCAAGATGGCAGGTGGACTGGGGTTTAACTCAGCAGGATGGATGGGGACAGAGGCAGCTGCATCTGACAGAAGACTGTGAAGCTGACAGGCATTGGCTAGAGGTGCCATCAGCAATGCCCACTGTTCTCAAAACACAATGTACCAGTTTTTAACAGTTAAGAAACAGGATAAGAGCTACAGCAAAATACCATTGAGGTAAATTTAAAACGTCTACATCCATGTAACAACAGAGTGCCTGGAGTGGGCGCTGACAGGTCAGATGAGAAGGGCTAGTGGGAACGCGGAGTGGGCATGAAGTGGACAAAAGAGTAAAATAAAATAAAATAAAAAAACCAGAGGAGGGCCTTGTACTGACTATTGGTGAACTTTGCATGATTAACACATCTCTTCACTTTGTTAAAAAAAAAAAAAGTGGTGGTCTCTGCTCTGTGACTTGGACAGATTTACTCCGGATGAGTCAAATCATTGTGTCCATCAGTCCAAGGGCAAGAACAAAATGGAGTTTTCTGAGAGTAATGCTAATATTTTAACTCATTTTTATACCTGCAATACTTAGCACAGCACCTAGAATATAATAGGCAGAAAAGAAATGCTTGAATGAATGAATGAAACAAAACCTATTTATATTCATGTAGAACTTCTTCTCCTTTATTTATTGAGCCTGACAAAATACTTGGAATGACAAAGGGAACTTTTGAAAACTTATCAGGAGCCAACTATGTTTCTAGGAAATGAGAAGAAAATAAGAGGTGTATTGGAGCTGGTTTTGCAGTCCCCAAGAAAATTGGTTTAATCTTTGAAGAGACAAAACTCAAATAAAGCAATTAAAGCGCGACCCAAAAGAGCATGCTGTAAAGTGCAAAATTAGCACGTGCTGTGGACTCTGAACTCTACACAACCCAAAAGAAGGTGACTGGCTCTGCATTGTCACGGGGTGAGGTGCGTGGGATGCTGCCTCCCTGGCAGTATAACTGATACTCTGTGACATGAAGGTCATGCACTAAATCCCAAAAGTAACTGCAAATTTAAGGGGAATTACCTTCTGAAATGACACATGGCCTGTCAGAGCTAATGAAGTCCAGAGCCTGACTGGGTGCAGGCTCCCACAGGCAAAGGCACCCATAATGACCCCTACCCACCCCATCCTCCCTTGTGTGTATAGGATGAGGATGCGCCTTTGGGGCATTTTATTCATTTTGAAGCAATGAGGTATGTGAGAGTGGCAAGGGGTTAAGATCACACAGCATGTCTAATCTTTTGTTTTAATTTCTAATCAGTAGTTGGAACCTCATCGATCCCTTCACAATCCACTCATTCTATGGCAGGAAATGTTTTAATTTGCTGTGATGTCCCAAGTTGTTTGTTTATAGCAATAAAATATATTGGGGTGTGTTTGAAGGCTCTTCGTCTAGATACTTCTGTTCTGACATATGGGCAGTCAAAGGAGATAGGTGATTGTTGTTTGGCAAAGACAACCTTTGGTATTAAAAGGGGTTCTTATTTAGATTGGCCTGTTACCCACAAAACACATCCTCACCTGAGAGTCAAAAGCAGGGACCAGGAAAGACTAGACATGGTGTTTGGTAGGAAGGGCCCTCAGAAATCCCCCAGAATTAGAGTCATTAGATGTCTGTGCATCTTTCTGAGTCTCAAGTCAGGATTATCAACTCAAACTTCTAGACAAGTTGCCCTGAGAGCAACTAGCAACCAGGTCAGCAAAGGAAGTTCAGTCCGAGCCTCAAATGGGAAATTCAGACTTTGGGAAAATAGAAACTTCCTATTTCTCTCCATCTGTGGCTTCTCTCCAATCCATTTTGCATCCCAAAGACAGACATTTTTTTTTCAGAGAAACTGGGATCATGCCACCCCTCTCCTCAACCTTACCTTTGTTTAACACTCTCCACAGTTTCTCTGTATTCTTAGTGTAAAGATAAAACTCCATTGTGGCTGGAACTATGCCTACCCAGATGGACCTCTGCTTATTGCCTGCCTCTCACCTCACCTCTCAGCTGTCCTATTCTAGCTTACTTGCAAATACTGTGGTGCTGCCCAGCCCCTGAACCCAACATGTCAAGAGAGGAAAGACTTTGCAACTAGACATACCTCAGTTTGAGTTTTAACTCAGCCATTTACTAGCTGTGGGACTTTAAACCAAATTTTCTGAGCCCCAGTTTTTTGTGTTTGAAATGAGGATGATAATAATAGCTATGATGTCTTTAGTGTTTACTATATGCCAAAAATCATCATATGGTCCCTGTTTATATCTCTAATCTCATTTCACACCACACAGTTTCTGCTACAGCCACACTGGCCTTCTACACATCATCCTCTTGCACACCTCAGGGCCTTTGCATATGTTCTTTTCACTTCCTAGGATGCTCTTCTTCTCATCTTCCACTGCTTCCTGC
This sequence comes from Trachops cirrhosus, assembly GCA_028533065.1. Taxonomy (NCBI): domain Eukaryota; kingdom Metazoa; phylum Chordata; class Mammalia; order Chiroptera; family Phyllostomidae; genus Trachops; species Trachops cirrhosus. Next base: position 83,755,934 of record CM052539.1, read on the forward strand.
TCACTCTTCATTTCTTAATTAAATATCACTTTCTTCAAAACCCCTCCTTGATTCTCTGGCTACATCAAATACAGTGGTAGATTTATACCACTGTACACTCTCCTCAGAGCACTTGTCAGTTGTAATTTTACATTTATTGGGTGATGATTTGATTGGTTTTCCCCCTGAGTTGTAAATACCAAGAAGGCACAGGCTATGCACACCTTGCAAATTGTTGTGTCCGCAGTATCCGGAAGAGTAAGGACATAGGAGATATTTAGTAACAGCCTGAATAGTGAATGAATGAGAAAATCAGGGCTGAAACTCACTCACAGGGTTTGGGTTGTGGGCTTGGGTTAGAGGTGGGAAAGCTGTGTGTACTGATGTCAGGATAATGAATTTAGGAACATAACTTTATAACTTAGGTGACAACTCTTTCACGAGTACATCTATTGGGAGATGGAGATCTGAACTGACGGTAACAGCAAAGAGCATCAGTTTGCTGGCTGAGGCCTGCTGCCTGCTGGGCACTGTGCTGGGACTTTCACACATCATTCCCAGACATTCAGAGTGCCTATCAGAAGTCACTCTGAGCTAGAATTTTGACCCTACCACTTACAGAAAGGGTTTTTTTGAGCAACCTACTGGAGCGCCAGGTGCCTTCCTTTCCTCAGTTGTAAAATAGGGTAATAAGCATTTACTTCAGACTGTTATTGGGAGGCTTAAATGAACATATACATAGCACTTACAATGGTTTTTGGCATACTGTAATTATCATCCTCATTTTAAACACAAGAAAACTAAGGCTCATAAAATTTGATCATTTTTTTTTAGTCTCACAACTAGTAAATGGCTGAGTTTGAACTCAAGTCTAGCTTCAAAGTATTCCCTCTCTTGACCTGTTGGGTTCAGGGGCTGGGCAGCACCAAGCCTCTGGTCTGAAGGCCTTTGATATTTGGGAACAAGCTAGCCTGGGACAGCTGTGGGGTGAGAGTGAGCAACAGGCAGAGGTCCATGTGGGCAGGCACAGTTCTAGCCACAGGTACCCAAACAGAGCCTAAGTGTCAGGGACAAGAATGAAGTACGGACCAAGTGATGAGACCAGGAACCTCTCTCAAAACTCAGTGGCTGGGACCAGTTTTGCAGAGTAAGTGTGGGTGAGCAAGATGGCTGGTGACAGTAGGCTGGGCCTTAGAGGTCCTTGGTTCAATGCTGGGATTATTCACAAAGCCTGGAGTGGGTCTGAGAGGGAATGTGGAATGGGTCGAGGGTACAAAGACTTGTGGGGCCTGGAGCAGTCCAGTCATCAAAGCAGTAGTGGGAGTAGTGGGCCACAGCCCGAGGCTTCAAGCCTGTGGGTAGGAGGTTGAGGGTCAGACAGTAGCAAGAGGAATGGGATCCTGATGTCCAATATTGGAGCAGGGCATGCCTTTTCCTGTAGAAACATGTGCGGCATTGGGGTCTGCAATATAGCATCAAAATACCGCAGTGCAGTTTATCCTGGATCTCCCAGCACAAATCTAATTTCAATGTTCTACTCTTTTGTTTCTATGAGAACATAGGTACTTGTCAAATCAAGGATCCCAATTTTGGGTTTAGAAGATATGGCCCACATTTTCTGTACTATAGTTGAGCTGTATTATGAATCAAACCAGCTCTTTTTGACTGCAGCTGGAATTCTAATTCCTACTTCTATTTCCTGTGGGAAAATTCATTCTAAATTCCAAAGAACTTTTGGGATGGAACACCTTCATAGGGTGGGCACTGCCCACCCAGTGGAAAAATCCATTTGCTATTACTAAGTTCAACTATAATGACATGGGCTCTTCCTTAACACATTCCTTCTCTCTTTATCCACAAAAGACAGTATTTTAACAAAAAAAAATAGTAATAGTGAAAACTGTGGCTTGACAAGGAACTGGATTACCTCAAAAACATATGAATTAAAGGGAAGGAGTTTGCCATTTCTAACTGAAAGCTAGTTCTTCTTAAGAACATAGCAAGGTTAATAGGGGGTCATTCTGCCATGATGACATGTGCCAGCCCACTAAGCCAGCTAATCCATGTGGACTGGAGAAATCTTGTCTGCACTTCAAGAGGACCTCACATGAACTCTGCTCTCTCAACCTGCCTTCTGCTTGGCTTCTGCCTGCTTTTCTGGGGGGAAGCAACTTCTTTTTGATTAAGTGTGACATTCTAGATATTTTTGGTCTTTTTGTGAACAGAAGTCTTCTCTCTCTCCCTCTCCTTCCATCTTGCTGTATTACCTAGAGCCTTAGTTCCTGCATTTTACAGCCACTGCAGAATTATACCAAACTGACTTCTGGCCAAGATGGAGGCATAGGTGGACGCATATTGTTCCTCCTTGTACAACCAATATAGGGACAACAACAATTTAGAAACAAAATAACAACCAGAACTGGCAGAAAATTGATCTGTATGGAGGTCCCGACACCCAAGGAGTTGAACTGGACATGTTCCTCCAGACCGGTAGGAGGGGCGGAGTCAGGCAGCCTGGCGTGGTCTTGGAGCAAAGAGCAGAGAGCATTGGGACTGAAAGCTTGTAAGGCAACTGGAACACGCAAGGCAACCCAGGTGGCACGCAGGACCGCAGCGGGCAGACCCTGGGCACATAAGTGGCGGCTGGTGGCCCTGGCCAGGGTGGTAGCGAACTGCAGACCCGGTGAGGCAGCGATTGTGAAGCAAGGCACTGCGCGCAACTCATGGTCCCAGCGCCGGGAAACAGAGCCCGGTAACAGGGGCACTGATTGAAAAGGAAGGTCCCATGGGGTGCACAAGCCCACCCACATGGGAACTGGCACCAGAGGGGCCCAGTTTGCTCGGGGAAAGCGGCTAAAGGGACTGGGGTCCCTCAGAGAGTGGAGCAAGCGCCATTGCTCCTTCTCAGACCCTGCCCTCACATACAGTATCACAACCCAGTGACTGGGGTGCCCCACCCTGGTGAACACCTAAGGCTCCGCCCCTCACATGTAACAAGTGGGACAAGAGCAAAAAAAAAACAAAACAAAACCCCAAAGAGATGGCTCAAACAGACCAATTGAAAGCCCCAGAACTCATCCTTTTAAGTGGCCAAGAGATAGCCAACCTATCAGATGCACAGTTCAAAGCACTGGTGATCAGGAAGCTCACAGAATTGGTTGATATTGGTTGCAAACTAGATGAAAAAATGAAGGCTACAATAAGTGAAATGAAGAAAAATGCACAGGGAACCAATAGTGATGAAATGAAAGATGGGTCTCACATCAGTGAAGTGGACCAGAAGGAAGAAAAAAATATACAACCAAAAAAGAAAGAACATATAAGAATTCCAAAAAATGAGGAGAGGCTTAGGAGCCTCCAGGACATCTTTAAACATTCCAACATCCGAATTATAGGTGTACCAGAAGGAGAAGAGGAAAAACAACAAGTGGAAAACTTATTTGAACAAATAAGGAAGGAGAACTTCCCCAATCTGGCAAAGGAAATAGACTTCCAGGAAGTCCAGGAAGCTCAGAGAATCCCAAAGAAGTTGGACCCAAGGAGGAACACACCAAGACACATCATAATTACATTAGCCAAGATAAAAATGAAAGAGAGAATCCTAGAAGCAGCAAGAGATAAGGGGACAGTAACCTACAAAGGAGTTCTCATCAGACTGTCAGCTGATTGCTCAAAAGAGACTTTATAGGCAAAAAGGGGTTGGAAAGAAGTATTTCAAGTCATGAAAGGCAAGGACCTACATCCAAGATTGCTCTATCCAGCAAAGCTTTCACTTAGAATGGAAGGGCAGATCAAGTGCTTCTCAGATAAGGTCAAGTTAAACGAGTTCATCATCACCAAGCCCTGATTATATGAAATGTTAAAGGGACTTATCTAAGAAAGAGAAGATAAAAAACACGTATAGTAAAATGACAGCAAATTCACAATTATTAACGACCACACCTAAAACAAAAACAAAAAGAAACTAAGCAAACAACTAGTACAGGAACAGAACCACAGAAATGGAGATCACATGGAGGGTTAGCAACAGGGGAGTGGGTGGAGGAGAGAGGGGGAAAAGGTACAGAGAATAAGTAGCATAGATGGTAGGTAGAAAATAGACAGGGGGAGGGTAAGAATAGTATGGAAAATGTAGAAGGTAAAGAACTTATGACACATGGACGTGAACTAAAGGCGGGGAATGTGGGTGGGAGAGGGTGTGCAGGGTGGAGGGGAATGAAAGGAGGGTAATGGGACAACTGTAGTAGCATAATCAATAAAATATGTTAATAAAAAAAAGAACTACACCAAACCATAGGTAACCAGGGTCACTGGAACCTATAGGACCTTTACTTTTAAAATCCCAGATTCTGCTGATTTGTTATATTTGTTTTTTTCCACTAACAAAGGTTTTTTTTGCATAAACAATATCAAAACAATAATAAAGAAACAAAACCAAATCTCTGAATTTCACTACCCTCTAGAACATCCACTTTCCTCTTCCCTTCCTCTCAGTCCTTGCCCACTGCAGACGTGCTTCACTGGTGATCCGACCAGTCATCCATCTCTCACTCTTTGGGCCTGACGGAGCCATACCCGGACTGGGGCTATCACCTGGCACACAGAGATAGATCTCCCTTTTCCCATGAGAAGTTCAGTGTGCAAAGTTCAAAATCAGTATCAACATTCTATTTCATTCAACTTTAATGAGGGACAATGAAGAGATTTCCCAGTGGAATGTGCTGCTTCTCCATGATGTGGGCACGTGGCTGGTGTGTGCTTGGCCAGTTCCTTGGGTACACTAAGAGTAGAATGTTTCCATTCTGGGTGTGATATTAAATAGATTTTAACAGAATATCTGGAGTCCTCTCCCTGAATTATAAGGTAAATATCCTCGTTTCTAACATAATGGATCCTAATTTTCCACCTCACTGCATTAGTTACCTATATTCTGCAGTTTCGTTATATACCACATTTGTGGCAATTCTTAAATGACTAAAACATATAAAATGCTATGTTTCTGTTCTTTTAGTTGACAGTCCCTGAGAACTTTCCAGTCAAGAAGGTACAATAATGGTGCTTATTATCTTAATGAATTCCAAAATAAATATTTTCTTTATTTTACAGATGCAAAAGCATGTTGACATGAGAGGGAAAAGGAAAATGGTCAGCTTGGTTTGGGAAACACATTTTACAGATATTGATAGCAATAAAAGGTCTTAAAGGAAATTGAGTGTTATCTACCACATTATTTCCTAGTTTTAGGTATTTTTTTTATTCTAGATTATTTTTGGTCCTAATTCTTCTACAGAAATCTTTCTTCTATAGGACTTTCTTTTCTACATGAAAAGAAAGGTCAATAAATGTCAAACAATTTTGAGGCCCTTTCTTTCCTTTCTATCCTGAGGTAGCATTGTGGGAAACAGAACAGTCCTGTGATCAGCAGCAAAGTGAAGAGAGCTTCTGGTCCAGGTGACCTTTTGCACTCCTGATCTGGAGGGCAAGATAAAAAAACATGCAGTCATTTTAAGTCCAGCTGAAATTACAGACAATCTTCGAGCTTCTTTGAACTAAATACTTAACTTTTACAAAGATGGATAAGCAACTTTGTCATAATATTTTTTCCAATTCCATAAAATATAAACAATGCCAGCATTATAGTCACTCTAATCAGCAAACACAGCCAGAAGATATCAGAATATCAAGTGGTCATTAGAAATAAGAGAATACTTTAGGGATTCTACTTAACTCTTGAGCTCAATGGGAAGATTTCCCTTTTATTAATATTTGCTTGATTTTTAATTTTACTAATGTAAGATTCTAAGTTGCCCAGGTTTATTCATGCATGCCTCGGCAACTTATTATTCTTTATTTTTTATTTCAGTCAACAACTATTTAATGAGTACCTACAATTTGCTAACCAAAGTTCTAGGCACTAAGGATATAACAGTATAAAGTAAGCACAGGCCTATGCTTTTATGAAGTTCACATTTTAGTGGGAGACTGGTAGTGAACAAAAGATAAATACTAAAATGTTAGAGAGTAACACAGGCTATGTGTGGATTTAATACAGTATGGTCATCAAGACTAACTAAGTGGTCAAAAAAGGCCTCTGTGAGGAAAGACACTTAAACTGGGATATAAGTGGCAAGAGGGAACCAGCTGTCAAAGGTCAGAGGGACACCATTCCCAGTAGCAGGAATAGCAAATTGAGCAAGAGTCACTATGAGCCGCCCAGGAGGTGACCAAGGTCCCCAAAAGAGGCAGCATAGAGGAGTGTAGACTCAACAGCCAGAGTCGGACATTTAAATTCCAGTTCTACCGATGGGATTCAACTAACAAGGAGCAAGTTCCTTAGCTCTTAAGAGGGTTTTGTAACCCTTTGCTTCCTCATTAGTAAAATATGAATAATAATAGTTTCCAACTCATAATAGGGTTGTTGAAAACTCCTTTAAAGGGATTAATATATGTTAGAATAATGCCTGATGCATAGGAAGTGCTATAGAAAGAATAGTCATGATTATTAGTATTAAAAATGCTAACCATACACACTCATGTTCATATCTGCATTACTCACAATAGCTAAAAGGTAGAAGCAATCTTCATGTCCTCTGATTGATGAATGGGGAAACAGAATGTGGTCTATGCACACAATGGAATATTATTCAGCCTTAAAAAGGAAGGAGATTCTGACACATGCTACAACATGGATGAACCTTGAGAACACTATGCTAAATGAAATAAACCAAAAGACAAATATGGTTTCACTTAATACAAGGTATCTAGGTAGGGACTGGAGGGAAGAGTGAGTGGGAAGTAATTGCTTTTTGGGTTTGGAGTTGCACTTTTGCAAGAAGGAACAGATCTGGAGGTGGATGGTGGCCATGGTTGCACAGCCATGTGAATGTACTTGACACTACTGAACTGTACACTTAAAATGGTTAAGACAGTAAATGTAATGTTATATGGATTTTATCACAATTTTTTAAAAAGAAATGCTAAGTACAAAATACAATTTGAGATCAGATCAGTGTAGAGACAAAGTAGAGGCTATGCAAAGGTTATTGGGACAATGAGAGGTCACACATCGCCAAGAGTTTCCATTCACATCTTGGTCTACATAATTAGTACACCCGAGATGTTCAGTTCACAGCTACCTGGATATTCATGGTGACCCTGAATGCATTCCACTCCCTAGCTTTCCAACATCAACATATCCTCTTCTTCCACATGTAAACTTAAAAACCATAACATCATCTAGAAAAATCACAATGAAATTCCTACCATTGTCTTGAATAGAAAAACTTGACATTATCAAAATATCAATGACCCACAAATAAATCTTTAAACTTAAGGAATTAAGAATGGGTTCAATGTTGGGGAAGTTCAATTTGAAATGCTAAAGTGAAAGTCAAATCTAGAATTCAGGAGATGATCTGCTTTGGACATATGAGTTTGTCCAAACTCATTTGTACACTAGGTTCAGTGTTGGATGGGATGGCCAAGGATAAACTTTGGGCAACACTTAATAGAGATGGAAAAAGAAAAGGAGCCAACAACAGATACTCAGGATGAGCTGTCAAAATTAGGAGATGGACCAGGAGAAAAGTGATGCTGGAGGAAGAGAGTTTCTGGAGCAGCCAAGAACCTCACATGCACACAGAAGTACAGAGACTGAGAAAGAAAGTCAGAGACTGAGAGCTCCAGTTTGGCAAGCAGATGTTCCAGAACAGTTTCAACCAAAGTGTGGGAGTGGAAGCCAGAACTCAGGAGACCAAGCTGTGCATGAGAGGAAAGTGCAGAAGAGGAAGCAGCAAGTCCACACAACCCTGTAATGAAGTTTATCTTCAAAGCCAAAGGGAGAGATGAGGCAGGCAGAAGCTCATGTATAACAGGATGGCTGATGTTCAGTCCCAACATATGCACACACTATGGACATCAACCTGTCTAGGTTTCAACTTGAATGTGAATCATCTGTGTGCCCATTTACACACATGCCTGGTTTTCCATTTATCTTTCTACAAAGCCTTCTGTGAATTTACCCAGATAAGAAGATTCTAAAGATTGTCTACATCAGAATATAGTTCAGCAAATAGCTACTTAAATAGAGACAATGGTTTTGGCAATGATTCGGGAGCTTTTAAAAATAAATTTGAACCAGTAACTGTAGATGTTTTTGTTTGTTTTTCTAAGGATAGTTACAAACCATTTCTTACGACTCTAAGAAAACATTTACTCTGTGATAGAGAATAACTTTTTTCTCCAATACTTGAGTGTTCAATTTTGTAGTTTCTCCAATTCACTCTTATTTAATATCCTGGATTAGATCTGTGCACTAGTTTTATTTTCTATAAAAATGATACAGGGGCATATGAATTGAATTATTAATGTAGCAAACACATGTTATGTACTTAACTGTGCCAACAAAACCATCAAAAACATGCTATAACCAGCTGCAAATCCTCATTTTTAAAGTTCACCAGCTACTGGAGCACCCAGGGACAGTTTTTATATAGTGCATATGAAGAAAATCACCTTACTCAAAGATTCTTTAAAGTCTTTCAATGTTAAAACTTTTGCCAACATAAAAACAGAGTTTAAGGGTTTCCAGAAAGATAACAAAGTGAATAATGCCAAGAACTTCCTCCTCATTGAATGTTATTGCACATAGAACAATGAAAAATTTTAGCCGCAACAATGCCAGCACTGCATATTAACTTTGACTCAACACAGAGCATGTGCAAATAGGTATGTGTAGTGTAGAGATTGTGGGAACATGCTCCAGGTCAGAGAGTGCTGAATCAGACTGATGTTCACATCCCAGAGTGCCTATCCTCCCTCGTTCCACCTTGCAAAAACAATTGAGCACATAGGGCAAAGTATTTAATTTCTAACCCTTAGTATCTTTGTCTGTAAATTATAAATAATCAGACCCACTTCACAGGTTTGTTTTGAGGACCAATAGAGACAAAGGCTTACTCCAATGCCTTGCACCAAAAATGGTAGTAGCATCATTATTACTCAGTTTTAATTACATCCACTAAAGTTCGTCATAGCAGGCTGAGCTCCAAACACATTCTGTGTCAGTTCCGACAATGTCTGGCTTCCTGCCCTTTAGTCTTGCTGCCTCCATGCCAATGTGTCTTGAATGAGTCTCAGCTCCTGTGTCTCCTGAGATGCAGACTTCCTTTCTATAAAGCAATGGTACTGCAATGTTCAAGAAGTTTATGGCTGAACTAAGGCATTAGTTTTCTGAGTACCCCTAGTTCTTCTGATTATACTAAGGCCCTTCCTTGAGCCACAGTATATTAGTCAGGGTTCACCACAGAAACAGAACCAAGAGGATGTATACATAGATATAGATATAAAGAAAATATATAAAGGAATTGGCCTATGCAGATATGGAGGTGGCCAAGTCCCAAGATCTGCAGGGTGAGTCAGCAAGCTGGAGACCCAGGGAGAGCTGATGGTTTAGTTCCAGTCCAAGTCTGAAGTCTGGGGAACCAGGAGAGGCAATGATGCAGTTCTAGTTCAAAGGCTGACTAGTTTGAGACCCAGAAAGATCCAATGTTTCAGTTTGAGTCCAAAGGCAGAAAAAAAGCTGATGTCCCAGTTTGAAGGCTGTTAGGTGGGAAGGTCACCCTGTTTGTTATGTTCAATACTTCAAATGATTGGTTGAGGTCCACCCACATTAGGAAGAGCAATCTGCTTTATTCTGTCTACCAATTTAAATATTAATCTCATTCAGAAAACCCTCACAGACACAATGCTCAATCAAACATCTGGGCACCCTGTGGCCTAGTCAAACTGACCATAACATGTAAGCATATTGTCTTAAGGCTAGGGCCTAAGTGAATCAGTAAAATGCCACTGGTTCAAGGCTGACACATGACAAACCACCAGCAAAACATACCAGAGAAGTCAAATGCTGTGGACTTCTGAGAAAGGACATCCTTTCTCTCTCCTCCTTTCAATGGGATGCCTGGAAGTGCTGCAGTTGTTCATTATCTGAGGGAAGACAGTGTAAGGAGGACAGAACAGGCCAGGAGAATCCCAGAGGGATGCCACAGCCCTGATCAAGCCAAGCCATATAAAATGACTGATTCTCTCAGGACAGATCAGTTGCCTAAGCGGACCCAACACCTTTACTGTGTAACTTAACATGGTTGGGTTTTCTGTAACTTGCAACATGAAGTCTCACTGGTCTACTTACTCCCACATGAGGGCCATTCTTGCCAGCAATCTGCCCCCTGCCCCTGAGCTCTGTTCCCTCTTCCAGCAGTCAGTATTTGGGACACTGTCTGAGCTAAATGATGTATTGGAGCTGTGATAGTGTCCCACAAACGTCACCTCTGCCTAGTCTTACCACAGACCAGTGACTTCCTCTCTAGAACTCTCCCCACCTTGTCCCCAAGTTCTCAAGCAGATAGGAATTCTGTCCTAGAGCAAACCTGAATTTGAAACATTCCCTTGGCCACTGATATTTGAACTGTTGGTCACTTTTGGGGGTCAGCCTCTCAAACCTGCCCATTCCCAACTTTCTCTCTTTCACAAGAGCCAGTACCATTTGGTCATATGACCAAATGTTAGAAAGAATTATAGAATTGGTAATATGACAGGAATAATAAAATAAATGATTAGATAATAGTTGTTGGCAAGTATAGTTGTTAAAACAAAAATAGTATTAGGTCAAATCAGTAGCTTTTTCTATCTCAAGGTTCTTTTCCTGAGGAAAGATACAAGAGATAGTTAGTGGATGCTGTTTTCCATGCTGCTAATTTCAAAGGAAATATTAGACTTAACTTCCCAAAATAATCAATATTTAATTTTATATTTTTATAGACCTGTCATCTATGAACTTATTTATATAATCTCCCTCAATCTGCTAATATTTTTGATCAATACAAAGATTTAGGTTTAATATTGGGTATTTCTTGACATGTTTTTAATTGAGCCAACTAGTTTTTAGGTTCTCAAGTTTAATGACTAAATCCTTATTCAACTTCATCATAATTTCTCTCAATTTACAGACAGTTTTTATAACTCAAGAATAGTAAGCATGAGTCAGGGACCTAGAATTGGCAGAATTTCCAGGTGTTTGCTCTCTGTATTCTGATGTTTACTCATGAAAGCCATAACTGAGTTCAATCCTGACCAGGGATGAGAAAGGTGTAAAGAATTAGAGGTTTGGTCTGGGTGGAATGGCAGTGCCTGGACTGGGGAATCTATACAACTTGGTGGGGGCGGAAGGACAGAATAAAGTACAACCAGTTTCTTCTGCTTCTGATTTAAACCTGAATGCTTATCTTCAAGAGGGCATGAGAGAAACCCACTGTGCACTAGGTTTGTGAGATTAGCAGGAGTTGTTTTAGGTAGGATCTTGTAAATGGCAACCCCAGGCCTCTGTTTGGTTTGATTTGCCCCTTCCCAGGCTACAGTTCAGTGACTGGTCAGGGCCAGCCTGAGTTTCTGAATCTGACTGCTACAGAGGGTCAGTGTTTGCTGGAGTTTGAAGGCTGACAGTGCAGGTGGCAATGTCAACTTGGCCATGGAGAAGTAGTCTCCCTGGGGCTGCTCACTGGTTGGAAGCTGTGCTGTGCTAGCAGCAGAGTTCTATGTGAAAGAGCAAAGAAGGGCACAGAGGGGAAGAAGAGGGAGAATGCGGGGTTACAATGGATCCTTCCGGGCCCCTGGAAAGACAGGGTCCATGATGGTGATGAAAGGGGTCATCATGACCACAGCCAGACACCTCTGTCACTCTCCATGCATGAGGCACTTCTGCCTTTGAGATATGCCTCTGCTTTGATGAACACTTTAAAAGCAGTTTGGTCCCAGGAGGCCCAAATGGCAGGTCTGTTTGGTAGCTGGCTTATCATGGAAAGAGTGCTGGGCTTGAAACTGGGAAACAAAAGTTCAAGCTCTGCGACTCTCAACTCTTGGCTGTGTGACTTTGGAAAAATCACAAACTCTGACACGCAGCTTCCTCATCTGCAAACTTGGGGAAAGAATACTTATTTCTAAGAGTTTTGATGAGGATCCAATGAAACAAAGTTTGTGAAAGAGTCACATGTAACATCCCTGGATAGGAATAAACCCTATTTAAGTCACCAACCTCTACTTGGGGCAGGAGAGGGGGCAGGAGTCATAAAATGACTAACTCAACTAATCATTACTTGGGTCCATTTGCAACATAAAGGTATGTTACAGTTATCTACCTTTAATAATACATAATAAAAATAATAATATATTATATTATTTCACACATACTATGTACTCAGTATTATGCAAATGCCTCATGTGCACACCTCATTTAATCCTTACAACAATCCCATGAAGACCATACTAGTTTCAAGTTTACCTGTGACAAATTTAGGCTCAGACTGCTTAAGTGGTCTAAGACCACTCAGGTTGTAACTGGAAGAGCTGAGATTCAAATCCATGTAATTTGACTTCAGAGCCCATTCTTCAGACCTTAGAATTATTAGTTTTTAATGAGTTAAGAATAATGGGATCCTCAGCACTGTGTAAAGAGCTATGCATGATTTACCAAACTCTTAGCTTCTTCAGGTGTTTCAAGTGTTAATCCTATTCTCGCATCACTAAAAAATTGTTGATATCTTTAGTTAGGTGTGGCTGAGAATGTCTCTCCTCCAGTCCTGTGAGCATTGTCTATTTTTGTTATGCTAATTCTGGGTCACCTGCTAACATTCTTGTATCCATGCTGTTTTCAATAGTCAGTGAGTTCTCACTGTTTTACTGATGTAAGACTTGCTCAAAGACAAGACTTCGATTCAGAGTTATAGTTGATGTTATTTCCAGAGCTCCACTGCTGCTTTCTCAAATCTGTTACCACACAGAATGGGCAGTGGTGGAACCTATGCAACTGGTCCTATCCTGTTTCTAACAAAACCCAGAACCAGTTTACCCCATTCATGAATAACACTTGTGAACCCTTAAATACTTCCTGCCCTACAGAACCAAAGGATGGGGAAATGACCAGAGCCTGAACACTGGAATCCTTTCAAACCACAATGAGATATCACTTCACACCAGTCAATGGCCATCATAAACAAAACAACAAACAAGTGCTGGAGAGGTTGTGGAGAAAAAGGGACCCTAGTACACTGTTGGTGGGATTGCAGACTTGTAAGACCACTATGGAAAACAGTACGAAACTTCTTCAGAAAACGAAAAATGGATCTGCCTTTTGACCCAGCAATTCCACTGTTGGGACTATATCCTAAGAAGCCTGTAACTCCATTCCAAAAGAACTATGCTCCCCAATGTTCATAGCAGCACAATTTACAATAGCTAAGTGCTGGAAACAACCTAGGTGCCCATCAGTAAATGAATGGATCAAAAAACTATGGTAC
>CM052539.1:83769364-83789615 GCA_028533065.1 Trachops cirrhosus
TTTGCCTCTTGTCTTCTTGGTGTCTGACCTTGAAATAAAGGTCTTTCTTTTCTCAAAACCAGTGCCATGGCACTGGCCTCTATGCACATAGAGCAGCGAACCCTCACTGGGCAACAGTAGAGAGGCTCACAGCCTTCCTACCACACACTCTGCCTCCCCTGCCCCGCACACCTGATGGGAAGCTCAGCACACAGGAGGGGGATTTTAGAGATCACTTCAGACTAGATGAGAAGTCCTTGGTTCCTGGATTGCCACCTAAAGAAGTTATTTCTTGCACAGTTGTCATCAAATACATTTTATGTTCCATGTACAATATTGAACAACTCCTAAGAGGTACAGTGTCTTAGTTTTATTAAGTGATTTATTAATTTTGTAAAGTATAAACATAAATGTGACATTTGTGTATAACAGAAATACAAGGTATAAATAGTTGTGTGGTAGTATTCATGAATGCCTAAATTAGAATATCCTTTACGTATTTTCAGTCAAAGGCTCAGTCTTCCTTCTTTGTGCTCCTATGATACCCTGCTGGAACCCTGCCACATTGCACAGTATCTTCCTGTGCACTTGTCTGTCTTCCCCACTAGACTCTACCTTTCAAGATGGGAAAGAAAATGTTTGTTTTGTTCATCACTTTTTTCCTCCAGCATTTCACACCATGCCTGGTATGTACTGGTGGTCCACATGATTTGTTGGATGATGAATGGATGGATGGAAAGATGAATGGGTGGATGAATAGATTCCCCATATGGAGGTTCAGAGTCTGGTTTCAGTTCCTTCTTCAGGCTTTGTCCTGTGGTTCAGTGTGGTATTTCGGGGGAGGACTATGTACCTGACTTTGTGTGGGAGCCCTAGAGATTGCTCTGCTCAGTCATAACCGCCTGACTTGGCACAAAGAGATATCAGGAACACCAGAAGGTAGTCTTAGGTAAATTCAAACTTAATTTTTGGAACTGAACTATTGATTTTGGCATAGCTTTAGAGTTGTGTAAAAGTTGTAAAGGCAGTACAGAGAGTTCCCTTACTTCTCTTACCCAGTCAATATTCATTTGTCACTGCTTTGAAACTGAGATTGGTACAATTTATTAACTCAACTTCAGCATCTGCTTAGATGTAGCCAGCAAAATGCCCTTTCTTTTGTTCCAGGATCACATTCAGGAGACCACTATGCATTTAGTTGTCTTGTCTCTTTAGTCTCTTCTGGCCTGTGACAGTTTTTCAGGCTTTCCTTGTTTTCCATGACACCTTTCAGGGGTAATGGTGAAGTACTTTATAAAATTTCCTTCAATTTGAGTTTGTCTGATGTTCTTCTCATAATTACACTGGGTTTGGGTTTTTGGAAAAAATGCTCCAGAAGTGAAGTGCTTTCTTGTCACATGATGTCAGGAGGTATCTCTTGACACTATTGGTGATCTTAATCTTCATTACCTGGTTGAGGTGGTGGCTGCCAGGTTTATCCATTGTGCAATTATGCCTTTTCTTTTGATTCAATTGTAATGCTTTATATCTGAATGTAATCTAGTCACTAAATCATAGTGATGATTGATGGAACCTAAGACACAAGCCATTGTCACTGGGTTTTTGTTGCATGTTTGTGTGCTGATGTATGGTGGCCTTTACAGCTTATCCAGTTATCTGTGACAGGATGGTCAATACACAGGGGAAAGTAGTTGGAGAGTGAGGTGGCCTGGTGAGATTGAGAAACAGATACAGTGAAGATTAGCTAAAGGAAGTGCTGGAAGGGCAGGAGGTCATGACCAGAGAATGGGATGACTAAACTGAGGACTCCTGAGGAAGAGCAGTTCTAGGGTTTGGCCAGCTCCCGGTGTAGCCATGGGAGAGTGTAGAGGCCCCACATGTAGAAGAGAAGGCCCTCAGAAAGGAGGCATCAGCCAACTGGGACATTAGGGTGTTCAAAAAGCCATTCGTGTGATGTTTTCCAGAGTAATGCTGGGACTGTGAGTTGAGTGAAGGGGGTGATGGGACACCAATTCCCAACACCAATTAAGAGGAGTACGTAGCTTCACATCCTAATGATGTGCGATAGACAGCAGGCTTTTGTTGTGTTTCATTTCACAAAAAGTGAAACAGAAGTAAAGGGAATGCTGGCTCCTCTTCTTGACCCTGAGGTACAGAGGATGTGGAAGAAGTAGTCTCCACTTGAGTGGGCTTCAGAGAAACTGTGCTCTTGGGTGACAACCAGGCTTCAATTCAGTTCAGGCAAGGAGGAGGAAGCACATTTAGTGATGATTTAGGAGAGTGTGTTTTCCTACAACAAGAGTTCAAGAGAGTAGGGCAGAAATGTTTGGGAAGGAGGCAGCTGAGGCCCTGGGTCCAGGGAGAGGAAGCCCAGATCAACTTGGGTTCAAGGTTCAAGATGGTGGTTGTCCAGAGGGGCTTATATCTTGGGCATGGATCAAGAATTGCAATAATTCACTTGTTGACTATTTAATAATTGACTATTAAGTGTGTTCTCTGTGCTACATGGAGGTTTTGCAATGAGAATACAGACATGAATAACATAAAGTCCCTCCCACGTGGAGCATATCTTTTAGTGGGGCTGACATAGGGCCATGGGGAAGTGTGATGAGGAAGAATCAGGCAGAGGAAGGGAGCTGATTGAGACAGAATCTGCTATATTAGGTAGGGTGGTTGGCAAAGTCTGTCCAAGGAGAAAGATGGCACTGAGCAGAAGACTGAAAGGAACAGGGAGAGCAGTGATGGGAAGTTTCCTGCAGAGGCAATGGCAACCCATGTGGTGTGTGGAGATAAGCTTCTGGAACAGAACTGGAGCACAGCTGAGGGGAGGGGAGTGGAGGAGGCAGTGAAAGGCCAAAGCGGACAGGACCTTAGAGGTCCTGGTCTGGTCTCTGAGCTTTATTCTGAGTGTAATGCCAGGTCAGTGGCTTACTGAGTGCAGAAGTGCCATGGTCTAATGTTATGGGACTCACCTGTAGTATGATGGGTTTGATTGGCATAAGGATGTCAATAATATTACTTCTATCAGCACCCAGAGGACAAGTGGTGCCTTGGATTCCCAGGAGCCAGATACATGCAGAAGTGGTTTTCTTCTCAGAGTGAGTAGGCAGGAAGCAGTGGTGGTCTGTGGTCTCCAAGACTCACAAAATGTGGGAAACAGAAACAGCTTCTGAGGAGGGGACTCTGGTCTCTGAAAATAAACAGCCTCAGCCTGGGCAGATGCTCAATGTCAGGGTGCCCACCTGCTGCAGGCCCAGGAGATTATTGCCCCTCTGAGAGTCATACTCAGCCTCATTAATTGTGCGGTTTGTGTGGGTTACACCAGATACAAAGAAAGGCTGCTGGAGAGAAACTCAGAGGAAGTGGTGGGAAGGGTGCCAGGTCCTCACTGGGGCCTGAGCTCCCTGCCTATAGGGAATCATGTTGGAGCTAATCCAAGGGCCTGGCACTGCCTGATGGCAGGATCATAACCACCATCAAAACATCATCAGCAACTTGAGTGCAGTT
This sequence comes from Trachops cirrhosus, assembly GCA_028533065.1. Lineage (NCBI taxonomy): Eukaryota > Metazoa > Chordata > Mammalia > Chiroptera > Phyllostomidae > Trachops > Trachops cirrhosus. The sequence goes on from CM052539.1 coordinate 83,772,851, forward strand.
TGCAACAGCTTCCAGAGTAAAATCTACCCAAAATCAAATCGTAGAAATTCTGATTCTTCCCTTACTTAACCCTAACGAAGGAGAACGAGGGGTAGACAGCAATAACAAATACATGCATGTGTGCATGCACCTGCATGCCCCTTGTTCAAGACAGGTTCCCCTTGGAGGTAATGGATCCTCATACACTGTTTCCACTAGAGACTCAAGTCTAGCATTTGTAAGACAGAGGAAAGTAAGAGCTGGGTAGAAGTTCTTTGGTCACCTGATCCAACACCCTCTATTTTGCAAATAAGAAATGTGGTCTCTAGAGAGGTGAGGTGACCTGACCAAGGAACAGGAACCTCCAGGAGGGTGGAGCACCTGTGCTCAGAGTTCTGTGCTCCATCCTCATAGCTACATGGAGAATGAGAATTCAGTGATGAAGAATCATCACCATCCATCTCATGGCCCATGTTCTCTACATCCTGATCGACCCCTTCACTGCTCTGCCCCTCAGCCTCTCTTCAAAAGATCATAACCTCATCCAGACCCACGATGATCTAAGTGGTGCTCAGAGCTTTGGGACCATGGGAAGTACATGTGGAGCTTAAAGTTTCCACAGCTCTTCACGGAATAGCTTCAGCATTAGCAAACAACAATGTGTCAAGGGTCACAGTAAAGCACTCTGAGATGTAACCTGTAAAAAAGTAATATAAATGGAACCACTTTAAAATGAAGTCAGGGCTGCCGTTCCAGAAAAACTCCTTGCACGTCTTCAGAATGTTAGAACTGGGCAAAATAACCTTTCAGCTGGGCCTAATGCAACACTGTGTCCCCCAAAACTGTTTGCAAAGATAACAAGAAAGCAGATATGATGACTACTGGACTGATGACTATGGACTGAAAATCAAACACTTTGTTTAGAATTAGCGTAGTATGTTAGCTCATCAGCACCAATAGAAATGCTTTTCTCCTATTGATGTAATTGTTCCCCTTTCTTTTCTCATAAATACACCTCTCTTTCACCTCCTAATTGGAATATCATTTGGGTTTCTGCCTGAAACAGTGCTTCTGAATAGCTCTTCTTTTGAATCTCAAATAAATGCTGTTTCCTCTCACTTCGAAAGGCCTTTGATTTTCAGGTTAACAAACCAGAACTATTAGTACTTACATGTGCAAATAAATGTGTTCTTCAAAATATTCCCATTGGTAGGTTAAAATCTCTATTCAGTGATGTTTCCACTGGTAATAAGATCTCCACCTGCTCTTCGGGATGGCAGGGGCAGTGGAAAGCCAGCTTTGAGTCAAAGGCACCTAAGTTAAATCTTAGTTCTAAAACATACCAGATAGCTGTGTGACTTTGGGTGAATTATTTAGCCTCTCTAAACTTCAGCTTCTTCAATTATAAAATGGACATGAAATTATATTTATTTTACAAAACTGATGTGAGAATTAAATGACACAATGGAAACAAAGGTACCTGTGCTTAGCATATAATAAACTTTCAGAAATGTTTTCTTTCTTCCCCCCTTTGGAATTGCCCTTAGAAAGTAAAAAACTAGTTTAAGTAAAAACAGTGCCAAATCATTGTCTTTGGAAGATGAATTAATAGCTTTGAAAATGGTCAAAAGCTATTAGGGTTCAAGTGTGATAAGTAAGACAAGCAATCAAGTGGACAATGAAAGGTGCAGCTTCTGTGTTAGTAATAATTTTCACAAACAGACTTGGTCCAATCTAAGGGGCTCACAGGTCTGTATAAGCTGCAGTGGCATTACTCCTAGAATAAACAAACACATGGCTGTGCAAGAGGGATGACTTTCAAAAAGTGATGACTTTCAAAAATAATGTACATGGAGTTGAAACATTCTTGAAACGTTGTCTAAAAATAAATTTTACTGCTTTATATGTTAACCAACAAACCGATAACACATCTACATAAGTCATAAGAAACAACAATTAGGGGATCCAAGACGGAAGAGGAGTGAGTAGAAGCCACACTAACCTCCTCCCAGGACCAATTAGGAATTACAACTAAATTGTGGAGAAATAACCAAGAACAAACAACTAACCAGTACCAAGAGAGAAGCCCTATAACCTTGGACACACAGGAGAATCATCTTCAGCACTAACTGACTGGTAAGGACTGCAGTGGATACTAGAGAAGGCTGGCTGGGTGCCCACAGGCATCAGTGCTGGAGGGATAACTAAGCAACTGGTTGGATCCCCTTAAGAAGTGTGGGTCCAAACCCTAAGCTGGGATCCCCAGCCTAGAGTACCAGAGCCCAAAATGTACACAGATAACAACCAGCAGAGAAAAGCAGCAGGGTGGCTCTGCCAGAGATGGACGGTTGGAAATGCAGAGTCATTTAAAGGGCCAACACTCAAATTTTCATTTGCAGTTACTTAATCTGGGCTTCACCGAAGGCAGGGACAGAGTGGGCTGGAGATGCCTGAGGGGGGGACTGGGGATGGAAGTTTGGGGACACAACTGAGAGAGTAGTTGATGGGATCCCAGTGCTGAGTATACCCATATAGCAGCAGTCATCCTGCTCAGGAAGACCACTCCCCTATGAGCACAACAGCAGCCTAAAGGGAAACAGCGGCCTGACCCCAGGAGAGACTCTGCCCTGGCTCTGTAGTGCTTAGTCTGACTGCTGACTGCAGAATGACTAGATTAACAACTGAGGGAGACAGCTATAGACAGTAGATCCCTGGCAAAGCGGGGGCACAGAAGACTAGAGGTGCTTGAGGAGAGAATGCGGGATGAGGCTTTGGGGAAAGAACTGAGAGACTACCTGACAGGATACTGGGGCTGCGTCATCACCCATATGGCAGCAGCCATCCTGCTCAGACAGACCACTTCCCTCTGAGCAGCAGTAGCCTGAGGGGAAACAATAGTTCCAACCCCAGGAGAGATTTGGCCCTGCCCTACGTTGCTTAAACCTGACTGCTGAGTGCAAAGTGACTACATTAATAACTGAAGACAGCCATGAACAGTAGATCCCTGGCAGCCTCACAGAAGGCTACTTAAGGTCAGACAAGGTCAACAGCTGACATCACCAGAGCCGAACCCAGAAAGGAAAAACAGTGGTACATACTAAAGGCTTCTGAGATGAAATCCACTGTGGTCTTCTCCATGAGTAGCAGTATTTTCTTTCCTGCATAGCTTTTTAACATTCATTTCTTGTCCATCAAGTTTCTGTATATCAAGTCACTACATTTTATACTATAGTTTATTTCTCTCCTTTCTTATAATAGTGTTAATCTCCTTACACCCTTATTAATACTGGCTCATTTACTGTTGATAATGGGATTGCAGTGGGCAGGAGATATTTTTGTGGATGTGGGTTTGTTTTCTGGCCTATGTGTTTTTGTTCTGGCAGCACCTGCATAACAGCATACAAGATGAGGTGGGCACAGTGACCTCAGTCAACGAGCTGGAGGGAAGGACCCACCAAAGAACAACCTAACAACAATCGAAATCCAATTACATCCAGAGAGACAACATAAACAGCATGAAGGGCATCCCAAGAACATCAGGTTCAGGGGATCAAGGAGACTGCACCACTGAATCTCACAGGTCTTCTATCATAGAAGTTCACAACAAAAATTCAGGGGGTCAGAACAGATCGATTTAAGAAGCAGAGGCAAACAAGAAGAGTCTCACAAATAATGGGAAGACAAAGAAACAACCCCCAATCGAAAGGAAAGGAAGAATCCTCAGAAAGAACACTAAATAAAACAGAGGCAAGTAAACTATCAGATATTGAGTTCAAATCAATGGTTATAAGGAAGCTCAATGACCTCAGTGAGAATTACCAAAATCTACAGGGAAGCAATAAAGAACTTACTACAAACTATGTCAGCATGAAAAAAGACATAGAAACAATCAACAAGAGCCAAGACGAAATGAAGAATACAATTTCTGAAATGAGGAACACAGTAGAAGGAATCAAAAGCAGGCTAGATGAGGCAGAGGATTGAAGCAGCAAGCTGAAGAACAAGGTAGAAAAAACTCCCAGAGAGAACAAGAAAAGAAAAAAAGACTCAAAAAGAATAAAGAGGAGGTAAAGGAACTGCAGGACAACATGAAACACAATAATATCCATATAATAGGAATACCAGAAGGGGAAGAAGAAGAAGAACAAGAGATAGAAAACCTGTTTGAAAAAATAATGATGGAGAACTTCCCTAATTTGATGAGAGAAAAAGTCACACAAATCCAGGAAGCAGAGAATGTCCCAATCAAGAGGAACCCAAGAGACCCACGTTTAGACACAACATAAAAATGGCAAAATTCCAAGACAAAGAGAGAATCTTAAAAGCAGCAAAGAAGAAACAGGAGGTAACATACAAGGGAACCCCGATAAGGCTAGCAGTTGACTTCTCAACAGAAACACCAGGAGCCAGAAGGGAATGGCAAGAAATATTCCAAGTAATGAACAGCAAAGGCCTGCAATCAAGACTATTCTACCCAGCAAGGCTCTCAAATTAAAATGGAAGGTGAAATAAGGACAAAAGAAGGCTGAAAGAATATACGTCCACCAAACCAGCACTGCAAGATATACTAAAGGGACTGCTTTAAGAAAAGGAAGAAAAAGAGTGAGAGAGAGAAGAACATAGGTCAAAGGGAGTAAAATGGCAATGAATAAGTACCCATCAATAATAACCTTAAATGTAAATGGAATAAATGCTCCAATCAAAAGACATAGGGTAGCTGAATGGATACGAAAACATGACCTGCACATATGCTGCCTACAAGAGACCCAACTCAGAACAAAAGACCTACACAGACTGAAAGTGAAGTGTTGGAAAAAAATATTTCAAGTAAATGGACAGGAAAAAAAGAGCTTGGGTAGCAAACTTATATCTGACAAAATAGACTTCAAAATAAAGGCCATATAAAGAGACCCAGAAGGACACTGCATAATACTCAAGGGAAGAATCCATCAAGAAGACATAAATATTGTAAGCATATATACATTCAACATAGGAGCACACAAACATATAAGGAAAATCTTGGAGGACTTCAAGAAAGATATAGACAGTAACACACTTATACTAGTGGATTTTAACAGTCCACTGTCAAAAATGGATAGACCTTGCAAACAAAATATCAACAAGGATATTGTGGAACTGAAAGATACACTAGATCAAGCAGATTTAATAATATGTACAGAACCTTTCATCCCAAGGAAGCAAAATACACAGCCTTTTCAAATGCACATGGAACATTTTCAAAGATAGAACATAAAACAAACCTCAACAAATTCAAGGATGTTAAACTCATATCAAGCATGTTCTGGGACCACAAGGGCTTGAAAATAGAAAGCAGAAACCAACCTCAAGGAAAAAACTAAAATAAATTCAAACTCATGTAGACTGAATAGCATGCTATTAAACAATGAAATGGTTAATAATGAAATCAAGAAAGAAATCAAAAAGTTTCTGGAAATAAATGAAAATGAACACAAAACAGCCCCAAAGCTATGGGACACAGCAAAGGCAGTCCTGAGAGGGAAGTTCATAGCAATACAGGCCTACCTAAAACAGATAGAGACATTTCAAATAAGCAACCTAACCCTACATCTACAGGAACTGAAGGAACAACAACAAACAGAGACCAGAGTAAGTAAAAGGAAAGAATTAAAAAAGATCAGAGCAGAACTAAATGATTCAGAGACTAAAAGAACAATTCAAAGGATCAATAAATCCAGGAGGTGGTTCTCTGAAAAGATAAACAAAATTGACAAGTCTTTAAGCAGACTCATCAAAAAGAGAAGGGAGAGGACCCAAATAAATAAAATCAGAAATGAAAGAGGAGAATTTACAACTGATACCACAGAAATACAAAAGACTTTAAGAAATTACTATGAACTATGTGCCAAGAAATTTGAAATCTTAGGTGAAATGGACAAATTTCTAGAAAAATATAATCTCATAAAACTGAATCAGAAGAAGCACAAAGCCTAAACAGAACAATAACAGCAAATGAAATTGAAGCAGTAATCAAAAAACTCCCGACACACAAAACTCCAGGACCAGATGGATTCACAGGAGATGTCTACAGAGCATTTAAGGAAGAGCTAACCCCTATCCTTCACAGACTATTCCAAAAAATCCAAAAAGATGGAAGACTCCCTAACTCTTTTTATGAGGCCAACATCATACTAGTACCAAAACTGATAAAGACACAACAAAGAAAGAAAACTTCAGGCCAATATCGCTGATGAACATAGACGCTAAAGTCCTCAACAAAATATTGGCAAATTTCATTCAACAATACATTAGAAAGATCATACATCATGACCAGGTGGGATTCATCCCAGGGATGCAAGGATGGTTCAATATTCGCAAATCAGTAAATGTAATACATCACATAAACAAAAGCAAAGACAAAAATCACATGATCATATCAATAGATGCAGAAAAAGCATTTGATAAGGTACAGCACCTGTTTATGATAAAATCACTCAGCAAAGTGGGAATAGAGGGAGCATTCCTCTACATAATAAAGGCCATATTTGAGAGATCTACAGCCAACATCATACTCAAGGGCAAAACTAAAACCTTTTCCACTAAGATCAGGAACAAGACAAGGCTGTCCACTTTCACCACTTCTATTCAATATAGTGCTGGAAGTTTTAGCCACAGCGATCAGACAAGAAAAGGAAATAAAAGGCATCCAAATTGGAAAGGAGGAAACAAAACTGTCAAAGGAGAAGGGCCAGGAACCTGTTCCTCAGTGAGCTTTTATTGGGTTTATTTGCATAGGAATACAGGGCATATACGTAAAGCTCATCAATCATTGTCAGACAGTAATGATCAAACAATAGATAACATTCAAAGAACTGTGAGGACTTATTTAGAGTCAGATGCTAAAGGGCCATACAACTATGGGGAACAAACTCACTTCATGCTTGGACCCTTATCATTTAAATTAAGGGTTTTAGCAACTCAGGTTTCACAGGACTTTGTGCATTTTTTCTTAGGCTTGCTTGCCCCGGGGAACCCGCTCTTTCTAGTGCAGGGCCACACCCACCTCCAGCATCATTTCAGGCTTAAGTCAGGCAGGGGAACTAAGGCAGCCAAGAGATTAAGAGACTTCTTGCAGACAGAATGAGGACTCAGGCTAAGTCAAAGCCGAGGGGCACGGGTCCATCACCCCCTTTTTCTATAGGTCCATCACCCCCAAGTCCTTCCCTGAGGGCCCCCTCATGACCCTGCCTGTCTTAGGATATCCCTCCCTTGAGGAATCTTACCCATCATTGGCTAACTGGTCATCCACTTGGGGCCAAGCCAGGTGAAGTGAAGGGGGCAGAGGCAGTGCCCCTGCCAGGGAGATAAGCTTTGTCTCCTTAGCAGCTTAGGGTCTCAAGGTTGCTCACTCAGCCTTAGCCAGGGGGGGTTACAGCTTCTGAAACCAGGCAGGGCAGTTCCCAACAAAGATCCAGTTGTAAGTACCTAGGAACTTGGATGCTCTGTCATAAGGTATCCTAGAACTAAAAGGAAGTCGAGGGTGAGTTACAAGTTATCTAGCAAGCCTTAAAACTAGCAGAGCTTATGCCAAACCTATGAGAACCAGGAAAAGGTGTATGTAGAGGAAATGGCTTTAGATACCTTCTTTACTATAGAAGAACATTTTAAAATACAGGTTAGAATTCACCTTAAGAAGCTGAAAAAAAAATAACAAAATAAACCAAGAGGACCTAAGAAGTGGAAGTACATTAAGATAGGAGCTGAAAATAATGAAGTAGACATAAGGACTAGTAAAGATTTGGCTACTTAAAAATCAGTATTTGGGTTAAGAGATGTCTGAAGTCTAACCCTGGACAAGAAGAGGGGCCTATAAACAAATGTATTGCTTCTCTTGTTATTTAGTTTCCTTTTGTATAAAATTACAATAATAGCATCAGATGGTGCTATTATACCTAAGATGGTGTAAGTGATCATAGTAAGTTATACAAATGTAATATTATTATAGTACAATTTAGGCAGTGTAGATTTCCTGCATACCTCTGCTATCATGCTACCTTCAGAATACTAAAGACACAAACTGATGTATTGTGAAAGGAGGAGTGGATGTTCTGTTTGTCATGGAGGCCTTTGCACCACAGGTGTAGGTATTCTGAAGAAAGTACCTAAAAAGTCCCTTTACTGCAGAGCCAACCTAGTTACCTGTGGGGGCCTTTAAAAGCCAAGAAGAGGTAAATGTGATTATTTTCATTTGCAGATACTTTGAGACTTTCTGAACCATCTGTAGAAGTCATAGATTGATATTAACTGTGGATTTATGAGAAATTATTGTAAAGTTATTTGTATATAGTAAATATTAGAAAGCAGATATAAAGTTGATCTTAGCTGGTAACAGAAGACTAAAATCTTCCATGTACTCCAATGCCTTGAAATCTGATAATGTGGAATGGTCAGTTTCCTAGAGCTAAATTTACCTGCTCAAACAGTCTCCCCAAGAAACCAAACATTCCTGTTTGTATTATAAGAGGAGAGTGTTGAAAGTAAATAAATAAACAACCAAACAACAAACCACGTGCAGAATAGTTGAGGTGACTTATGTTTATTGGACCGGAGGCTGACCCAGATGGTGTATCATCCCTCAGGGGCCACTTTCCCTAAGACAACACCTGGAAAAGGAAGAGGGGAGCTCAGCCTGGTGTCTAGCAGAGCAGCACCTGAGACATAGTGGCAGTGGCGGGGCCTCATCCACAGACACGAAGTGATATCCTGTGCTGTGTTGCAGCAGAAGTTCAAATGCAAGGATGGTGAAGTACTTTCCTAATGTTACATAAACCTTGCCTTTGTCCAGCTCCAGGTGAAGGATTCTGTGTCATGTTGATGATCTTGGCTGTAGGAGGCTGGGCTGCACCTGCACTGTGGAGTAGTCTGCACTGCACTCTGGTATAAAATCCAGGAGAGTGCTCTTGAGTTGGTTCTGCTGTCGTGTCCCAGGGAGCCTCCCACTTCTCAGAAATGAGCTTCTATACTTTTGTACTAAAACATCTAAGTTGTATTGCTTGAGGGTTTTTTCCTATCAGTGTTCTTACAGATGAGTGTACTGTGAGTTAACCATGTTCTAGACCCAGGTTTTCCATTAAAAAGAAAAATTATATATTGATTTTGAAGGGAGAGAGAGAACATTGATTTGTTGTTCCACTTATTTATGCATTCGTTGGTTGCTTCTTGTATGTGCCCTGAATGGGAATCAAACCTGCAGTCTTTGTATATTGGGATGATGCTCTAACCAACTAAGCTATCCCGCCACAGCTAGACAGCAAGAATATTTAAAAAATATCAGTACTTCCAATGTATAAGCAAGGTATATCTTTTCATTTATTTGCATCCTATTTAATTTCTTTAATGTCTTAGGTTTTTTTGTATTTTCCTAAATGTAAGATTCCATTTATGTAATTTTTAAAAATTATTTATTGATTTTAGAGCAAGAGGGAAACATCAATTTGTTATTCTACTTATTTATGCATTCATGGGTTGATTCTTATATGTCCCCTGACCAGGGATCAAACTCGCAACCTTGGTGAATTGGAAAAATGCTCTAACCAACTATGCTACCCAGCCAGGGCTAATGTCTTAAATTTTCAGAGTACAGTTCTTTCATCTCTTTGGTTAAATTTATTCCTAGGTATTTTGTACATTTTGATATAGTTGTAAATGTGATTATTTTCTTAATTTCTTCTGGTTGTTATTGGTATATAGAAATGCAACTGATTTCTGTATGCTGATTTTGTATTCTGCAACTTTAGTAAATTGATTTATTAGTTGTAATAGTTTTTTGTGGAGTCTTTAGGGTTTTCTATTTATAGTATTATGTCATCTGCAAATAATGAGAATTTTACTTTTTTTCTTTATAATTTGGATACTTTATTTTTGTGTGTGTGTGGTTGCTGTGGCTAGAGCTTCCATACTATGTTGAATAAAATGGTGACTGTGGGCATCTTTGTCTTGTTCCTGATTTTAGATGAAAACCTCATTAGCTGTGGGTTTGTCATAAACAGTCTTTATTATATTCAGGTACGCCCTTCTATACCCACTTTGTTGAGAGTTTTTATCATAAAAATGTGTTGAATGTTATCAAATGCTTTTTAGTCATCTACTAAGATGATCATATGATTTTTATCCTTTATTTTGTTAATGCAGTGTATCATGTTGATTAACTTACAGATGTTGGGATTGGAGGCAGAGGGGGCAGCACTATCAAATTCATGGGTGAAAGAGCCTGATGATGGTCAGGATCACCAGGACCAGGAGGAGGGCTGGGGAGGGATGGGCAAGGCAGCAGCAGGAAGGAGCTCTGGGAGTTGCTTTGCTCTTCCCACAGACTTCCCAGCCCATCCCCTGCAGCTCTTACCTATCTCCTGCCCAGGTCTAGATGTCCTATACCCAGCTTTTCCATTTTATATGCGTTCTTCATCAATTGTCTCCTCTCTTTATATGAATTAAAACTCCCTAGTTGTTGGAAAGTCGGTATGGCTGTAGGGATAGCTTGGCTTTTCCACACTGACTTATTTATACTGGGCATTCACTCTGTTCTTAATACATTTCCACATGGAAGAAGAAAGGGTGAAGCATGATTCAAAGGATCTTGGGGTCTCAGAAAAGTTTTTGTTTCTTGGTTGTCACTAAGAATTTATCTTACATTCTGAATTACATTTAAATTCAGAAGGGTCAGCACTTACATGAGACTTGATATATTATATAATATATAATTATTAGATATATATTATATATATTTGTTGTTATTGTTTTTTATTTGTTTTTATTTTATTTTTAATCCATTTTATGAGAAGTAAATGTCCCAGTCAGGTTGCTTAGAATCTCCCCCAAGGCATCTTTGCCTGACACAGTAGAATATGAATAAATGACTCTATAAAAGACAGTTTATAGGAAGACTATACATATTTAATGCCTCTGCCTAGGCCTTGGCCAGCAGCACAGTGTCTGTGCTATCAGCTTTCCCTCCTTCCTCTCCAGGTTCCTCATCTCAATCACAGTCCTGCCCAGCTTATTATTTATAAGATGTGTCTCTTGTTTTCCATGGAAAATTGTTTCATTGAGCTTACTGTAGGGATATTTTGGGACTAGGAACCTTGGCTTTTGATATTTTTTCCCTCTGCCTTGTGTAACAGTTCTGAACATTAATTCTTTTGAAGTTTCTCTCTCCTCTGCTGCTCTTAAGGCTAAAAACAGCTTTCTATAAGTTTATGGGAACTATTCATACCTACATCACATAGTTATTTACCCCTGTGATATTTTTATTTTAGGTATAAAACACATGGTGTTCAAGGAGCAAGAATATTTTGTTTTGCTTGCATTTTACCATCAGAAATGCAGAAGGAGTTTTGTGTGAGTTACGTATGCCCAGTTTCAGAGCTAACACACTTCCTGATACGATACTTCTAATCCTGTTTTTCTTTTTGGCTGGGATGTTTTAATTTGTTTCTTTTTATGATATGGCAGTACCACAATTGATAAAGGATAAATGACAGAATTTAGAAAATTGTTGCATTTATATGTAAATGTCTAGTGAACTAAAACTACCTCTGAACTACTTACTGTTGCATGGATGATTCCCCTGGAGTTCCTGCTTATTAAGTGCTAACACCACCCATTAGAGATTTGAAACTGGTCAAGCCATTCTAACCCTGGACCTCAGCTCTCTTACCAGGAAGTAAGGAGGGTCAACTAGCTTGAGACTGAGCACCCTTCTAGATCTGCCTTGAGTGGGGGTGGCAAGTTCAGGACAATACTTCTCTTTCCGGCCACTAGAGGTCCTGGGAGTGCACACCTGCAGGGCTTCTTACAGTTGGCCTTCTGACTGTCATCCCTAGGTGCTGGTGAGTCCTGCTGATGTGAGGCAGGCAATACTTTGGTTTCATATTTATAATATTTAAGGCCTGGTGATTCCACCATTGAGATACAGGCAGAAAATTTAAGAGACAGCAAAACAATCCCTCCATTTTCCTGATGGCTCTTTGAGACATGACTGGGAACAGTTAACATTTTTAGGAGTGGGTTATTGTGTGTGCCATGGAATAGGAATTTTCAAGGATTTTTCAAACATCAATGAATCAACAAAGGAAGAGTCACCATGGATTATTTATATGCTAAGGTGCAGACAGCTTTAAAAATGAACTAGCAGTCCCAGGCTTACCCCCTGTGTCTGTGATGTGGAGACTCCTGCTGAGCTTTGTCTGTGCATGGTCACTCTGCACAATTGGTGTACTGTGCTGGGGGTTGTCTTGCTAGGAGCTGTCTTTCAGGAGAGAGAGGGAAATGTGGAGGAAGTTGAAAAGAAGCCCACAGAGAGTCACCCCTTCAAGGACGACATGACAGATCCCTCCCACACACTTCCCATGTGGGAAAGCCTAGTCTTCCAGTCACTCCTCTCTTCAGCCCTGTGGTGTGAGCTACTGCCTCATTTAGCCAAGAAAGAAGGGGAAATTATTCAGGGGGGATTCAAAAAGAAGTTGAAATCCATTTGCAATATTCTTGGATAGACAAATGCCAAATTTAGCAAAATCAGCTCTATCCAACTGAGTCTCTATGTAGGTTTCAAGAAATAACCACCAAACTACTATTGGTGGGACATTAGAAATATCAGCACACCCAGAGCTAACTTTCCAAGTTAGTGTTGCAGGAAGTTGTATGATAGTGCAAGAATCATAATACTGACAAATCATGCAATAATGGCACTAACTTCTTGTGAAATTGTGCCCTCTGGTTATTAGAACTATGATTTTATGTTTATAATTAAAATTTTTATGAACAAGCATAATTCCAGTTGGTGTAATTCAAAATATATATGCCAAGCAAGAAAATGTGCTCTATCTTATTTATATAGACTCTGAAGTTTAAGTCAGCAAACCTACATGCTCTAGCAGTCGGAAGAGGCATCAGACTGTGGTTTATGTACATAAGGTGTAAGGCATATATGTTTGTGGAAGAACTATACATTTGTATGATACTCAATGTCTATTTTGTTTTTGTTCTTAAACTGTTTCCCCAGTCGTCTCCTCCTGCTTCAGGGTTATATATGCTGTTATGTATCCATTTCTTCATCATTGGGACAGCACAGTGTTTAAGATCACAGACTCAGTCAGAAGACCTGGGTTCAAGTCCTGTCTCTGTCTTTTTTGTACCTGTGTTACTTTAGGCAGATTTCTTAACTTCTCTATGACCCAGTAGGTTATGGATACTGATAGTACTAACCTCATTGGCTTGTTGTGTGAAATAATGAATTAATGTATGCAAGGTTCTTAGAATAGTACCTCATATACCTTCAGCAATTATCACTCATCCATTTAAAATATCTGTATTGTATGGCACTACATGGTGCCACATACCGGGTACTGTGCTAGGCCATGGGGCATCAGTAGTGATGGCTAGAAGAGCACTTGAGACCAAGGGGTCACTCACACCAGCCCTCAGGTGCTACTAGTCCTTAACAGCCAGGTGACTCTGGCTAAGTGACCCAACTTCTTTGAGTCCCCATTTTCTCTTTTGTCAAATACTGAAGATGAAGTCAATAATCTCAAAATTACTTTCCAACTCTAAATATTCTTGGATGTTCTAATTCTAGTCAAGTAGACTCTGTGGGCATTCATTTCAGTTGGCTGAGTAGCTCAGTCTGCACACCACCATAGATTCAGAGTAAAATGATTGTGATACGTTAGATAAATGGCATAGATAGTGTCATATCTTATTATGGAAAGTGTTTTGGGGGGTATTTGGGATGAAAGCACATATAAGGAGATCACATTAACATTAGTGGTTTGAACAATTTAGGGAGTACGTTAACAACAGGCTGTACTATTGTAAGGAACCAGCACTTTTCTCTGTGAAAGCTCTCTAAGACATCACAGCTGTTCTTCGCATGGGGAGATGGGATATAGGGAGCTACTTGGCATTTCACAGACATTGAAATAGTTGAATAGAAGACCTTAGGCAGTTTTTTTACCAAATAAGTAAAGCAAAAACTAGAAGTGATAAAGGAATAGAGGAAAGTGCCCAGTCCAGCTTCAATGAAGTGTCTTTTATAGACCCACTCAAAATTGCCAGTTAAAAGTGCTTTAAGATGACATCCAGCCAAGATGGAGGCATAGATAGAGACACTGTGCCTCCTCGCAGAACCAAAAGAAGGACAACAAATTTAAAAACAAAAAACAACCAGAACTGATAGAAAATCAAACTGTATGGAAGCCCGACAACCAAGGAGTTCGAGAAGAAACATTCTTACAGACCAGTAGGAAGGGCAGAGATGGGCAGCTGGGGCGGAGAGAGGTTATGGCAAGGTGGTGGCTGGAGGACCAGGTGAGGTGGTGGTTGGTGGACCAGACAGTCACACATTTGTGTGCAGATAAACTGGGAGGAACAACTGGGGAGCAAGACAGACCCCACAACCCAGGGTTTCAATGTGGGGAAATAAAGCCTCAAAACCTCTGACCGAAAAAAATCTATGGGGGTTGTGGTAGCAGGAGAAACTCCAAGCCTCATAGGAAAGTTCGTTGGATAGACCCACAGGGTCCTAGAACCATACACAAACCCTTCCACCCAGGAATCAGTACCACAAGGGCGCAATTCGCTTGTGGGTAGTGGAGGAAGTGATTAAAAGCCAGCCAAAAGCTGGGAAGATGGTATTGTTCCCTCTTGGACATCTGCCTGACATACAGCACCACAACACAGGGACGTGGGTTTCCCCTCCCTGGTGAATATGTAAGGATCCACCCCTTACTATGTAACAGGTGCACTGAGACATAAAAATATGCCCCAAATGAAAGAACAGATCAAAGCTCCAGAAAAATACAACTAAGCGACAAAAAGATAGCCAACCCATTAGATGGGGAGTTCAAAATACTAGTAATCAGGATATTCACAGAAATAGTTGAGTATGGTCACAAAATAGAGGAAAGAGTGAAGGCTATGCAAAGTGAAATAAAGGAAAATGCACAGGAAGCCAACAGTGAAGGGAAGGATATCGGGACTCAAATCAATGGTTTGGCGCAGAAGGAAGAAATAAACATTCAACCAGAACAGAATGAAGAAATAAGAATTTTTAAAAAAATGAGTAGAGGCTTACAAACCTTTGGGACAACTTTAAATGTTCCAACATCCAAATCATAGTGGGAGGGGCAGAAGGAGAAGAGGAAGAGCAAGAAATTGAAAACTTATTTGAAAACATAATGAAGGAGAACTTCCCCAATCTGGCAAAGGAAATAGATTTCCAGGAAGCTCAGAGAGTCCCCAAGAAGTTGGACCCCAGGAAGGACACACCAAAGCACATCATAATTACATTACCCAAGATTAAAGATAAGGAGAGAATCCTAAAAGCAAGAGAAAGGAGAGAGTTACCTCCAAAAGAGTTCCCATAAGACTCTCAGCTGATTTCTCAAAAGAAACCTCATAGGCAAGAAGGAGCTAGAAACAAGTATTCAAAGTCATGAAAGGCAAAGACCTACACCCAAGATGACTCTCTCCAGCAAAGCTATCATTTAGAATGGAAGGGCAGATAAAGTGCTTACCAGATAAGGTCAAGTGAAAGGACTTCATCATACCAAGCCCTTATTATAGGAAATGTTAAAGGGATTTATCTAAGAAAAAGATCAGAACTATGAACCATAAAATGACAACAAATTCACAACTATCAACAGCTGAATCTAAAAACAAAAACAAAAGCAAACTAAGCAAACAACTAGAACAGGAACAGAATCACAGAAATGGAGGGTTATCAGTGGGGAGGGGGAGGAGGGAGAATGGAGGAAAAGGTACAGGGAATACTAAACATAAATGGTCGGTATAAAATAGGGGGAGGTTAAGAGTAGTATAGGAAATGTAGAAGCCAAAGAACTTACATGTACTACCCATGGACATGAACTAAGTGGTGGGAATGTGGGTGGTGGGGGTACAGGTCAGAGAGGAATAAAGGGTAGAAAAATGGGACAACTATAGTAGCATAATCAACAAAATATATATTTTTTAAAAAGATGCTTTGGGAGTTCCAAAAGGGGTAGGTGGGCAAAGCTTATGCCTCAGGTTAACCAAACAGATCTGCATTGGACTTTTATTTTATTTTTGTTAAAAGATTTTTCATTTGTTTATTTTTAGAGAGAGAGGGAGGGAAGGAGAAAGAGAGGGAGAGAAACATCATTTTGTGGTTGCCTCTTATGTGTTCCCCCATCAGGAACATGGCCCGAAACCCAGGCCTGTGCCCTGACGGGGAACTGAACCGGCAACCCCTTGGTTTGAAGGCCTGATCTCAATCTACTGAGTTACACTAGCCAGGGCTGCATTTGGACTTTTAAAGGAGTAAAAGAATAAACTGAAACTTAGATTCATTATTTTTCTTTTCCATATAAAATACATGATGAATTAAATCCTCCTTCCACACACACACTCCCTCACCACTCTGTCCTCAATGTCACTCTGATTTCTTCTGTGACTCTTTGTCTTCCCATCTACAGTTTTACTTCTGTGCAGGTGGGTGTGTTATCTGGATGTTTTCTGTTCTACTCTCAGCATCCAGCACAGTGTCCAGGATGTAACAGAAGAATATGTATACAGGTATATATCTTTAGTGAAAGGAAGCACTCATCTTCTGAACTGTGCATACTCAAGACTTAAAAGACTGTTACCAACAAAGATAGAAAACTTTAGGCCAATATCACTGATGAACATAGATGCTAAAATCCTCAACAAAGTATTGGCAAACCGCATTCAACAATTCATCAGAAAGATCATACACCATGACCAAGTGGGA
>CM052539.1:83790115-83811688 GCA_028533065.1 Trachops cirrhosus
AGAAAAAGAAGATAAAAAACGGGTGTAGTAAAATGATAGCAAACTCACAATTATTAACAACCACACCTGAAACAAAAACAAGAAGAAACTAAGCAAACGACTAGAACAGGAACAGAACCACAGAAATGGAGAACACATGGAGGGTTAGCAACAGGGGAGTGGGAGGAGGAGAGTGGGGGAAAGATACGAAGAATAAGTAGCAATGAAGGTAGATAGAAAATAGGGGGAGGGCAAGAATAGTATGGGAAATGTAGAAGCAAAGAACTTATGACACATGGACTGAAGTAAAGGAGGGGAATGTGGGTGGGAGAGGGTGTTCAGGGTGGAGGGGAATGAAGGGGAGATAATAGGACAACTGTGATAGCATAATCAATAAAATATATTAAAAAAAAAAAAAAGAAAAGAGATCCACTGGTAAGAATCTGGGTAACAGACAGATAGACTGGTGGTTGCCCAGGGCTTCAAAGTACGCGAGAGATGACTGCTTAACAGTGCGTTTCTTCATTTTATTCATTCATTCATTTATTGAGAGGAGGGAGGGAGAGAAACATCAGTTTGCAGTTGTCTGTCTTGCGTCCCCTACTGAAGACCTGGCCTGCAACCCATGCATGTGCCCTGACTGGGAATCAAACTGGTGACCCTTTTAATCTTAGCCTGCGCTCAATCCACTGAGCTACACCAGCCAGGTCTTTTTAGGAGGAAAAATGTTTGCAAATTGATTGTGGTGATGGTTGCATAAGTGTGAATATGGTAAAAACCATGGAGTTGTACTTTAAATGGTAATTGTACAGTATGTGAATTATACCTCAATAAAGTTGTCATAAAAAGAATCTGGGCAAAGACAAAAAAAAAAAAAGAAGGTGGTCTAGTTTCATTTTTCTGCATGTATCTGTCCAATTTTCCCAACACCATACTGAATAAACTATCTCTAGTCCATTGTATGTACTTGCTCCTTCTGTTAAATATTAATTGACTATAAAGGTGTGGGTTTATTTCTGGCCTCTCTATTTTGTTCCATTGGTCTATGTGTCTTTTTATGCCAGTACCATGCTGTTTTGATTACTATGGCCTTGTAGTATAGCATAGGTAGTATGATTCATCCAACTTTGTTCTTCTTTCTTAGGATCACTATTTTTATGTGGGACCTTTTGTGGTTCCATATAAATTTTTGAAATATTTGTTCCAGTTCCATGAAATACATCATTGGAATCTTGGTAGGAATTGCACTGAATCTATAGATTGCTTTGGGCAGTATGGACAATTTAATGATGCTAATTCTTCCTATCCATGAACACAGTATGTGCTTCTACTTATTTGTACCTTCTTCAATTTCTTCCTTCAGTGTCTTATAATTCTCCAAGTACAGGTCTTTTACATCCTTGGTTAGGTTCATTCCTAAGTAATTTATTCCTTTAGAAGCAAAACTGAATGGGATTGTTTTCTCAGTTTCCCTTTCTGTTAGTTCATTATTGTCATATAAAAATGCAACTGATTTCTGGATATTAATTTTATATCCTGCTACTTTGCTGAATTCATTTATCAGTTCTAGTAGTTTCTTGGTGGAATCTTTGAGGTTCTCTATATACAGTATCATGTTATCTGCAAATAAAGACAGTTTTACCACTTCTTTCCAATTTGGATGCCTTTTATTTCTTCTTCTGGGCTAGTCACTGTGGCTAGGACTTCCAGTACTATGTTGAATGAGAGAGGTGAAAGCAGACATCCCTGTCTTGCTCCTAAGCTTAAGGGGAACGTTTTTGCCCATTGAGTATGATGCTGGCAGTGGGTTTGTCATATATGGCCTTTATTATGTTTAGGTATGTTCCCTCTATTCCCACTTTGCTGAGAGTTTTGATCATAAATGGGTGCTGGATATATATGTTTTCATATAGCATTTGCATCACCTTATCAACTGTTGAACTGTCATTAATGCTTTGAATTTTTAATCTAAACACAATAGACCTTGGAAGAGCCGCTGTTAATGTAAGTTCCCAGTGCTGTTTCTGTAAGCACTTATGTCAGAATCAGGTGGGAAGGCTTGATAAAATTTAGATCCCCTGGGCTCCACTACTGGCCTGCTCAGGCAACTTCCTGGAGTTGACACTTAGGAATTTCTATTTTGATCAGGTTGCTCAGCTTATGTCTATGCACGATACATTTTGAGAAGCTTATCAGGGGTAATTCAGAAAGGCTTGCACCCAGTGATCAGCACACCAAATGACTACTTGTGAGCCAGTTGAGGGGAGAGGTGAGTTGGGGCCTAGGTATGAATGTTCACTCAGGCCTCTGATTTACATGATTTGGGAAGAGGAGGATCAATGGTTTCATCTGGCAACCCAGTGTGCCTTGGCAATTGCAGTATTGTAAACATGCAGTGGTTAAGGATGTGGTCTTGTGCTTCCCATTTGTGTTGTAGTTGTTACTTTTCCCTTTTTCTCTCATTTAGTTAGAGTTTGAACTACCCACTGAGACCAGTGTAGCTTATCTATAAGCTTTCAGGGCTAATACTGTGTGTCCCTAAAATTTGGGAGTAATCACAAAGTCTTCTGACATCTGTTCCCTCTCACAATCTACCTGAAGACTATAACCTGTGCTCCTGTAACACAAGGTGCCCAGACTTTTCAGCAAATATGCCTGAGGGAAGATATCTGCTATTGCATATATCTTAAAGCGTGAGACCCACACAGCCTTACCATGCCCTTTATCTTGCTCTTCCCCTCCAGGCACAGTGTGAACGTACCCATCTCCTTGAGTGACACTCCGTCTATCCTAATACCAGCCCTTCCCATCCATGCCCAGCTCTCCTCTCCCTTATTGTCTACTTTCTGATATATATTTTTCCCCACCAAATTTGGAGGTGTCGACATGAAAAGATGAGCTAAAGGGGTGGGTGGTAACAAAACGACTAACAAGAAAGCATTTTTCTTTTTTTTAAATTTTAGCTTTTTAAAGATTTTACTTATTTTTAGAAAGAGGGCAAGAAAGGGAGAGAAACATCAATGTGTGATTACCTCTCATGCACCACCCACCAGGGACATGGCCTGCAACCCAGGTATGTGCCTCGACTGGGAATCGAACTGGTGACGCTTTGGTTCTCAGGCCGGCACTCAATCCACTGTACTACATCAGCCAGGGAAGAAAGTATTTTTCTTAACACTGCCATGATAACTCTAGGTTTGTCTGTGTTTCTAATATCTTTAAACCTTTTACCTACAAGCTATTTGACAAAACTGATAACTTTTTAATTTTACATTATGTATAGTGACATCTGTTATATCAGGGGTCTTTACCTGTGAGATTCTGATTCTGAGGCTCTTATCTTTGACATAGGCACTATAGACTATGCTAATCTGATCCTGGTCAAAATTTCTTAGTTGGGAAAATGAGCTTTAAAAGTATGCAGTTATGAGAGACAGAGAGAGAGAGAGTGAGAGAAAGACAGAGAGAGAGAGAAGCAGGCAAAAAACCTTTACATCCAAAATTCAGATGGAAACCCTTTTATTTTAAAAATCCAAGGAACCTCTAAAACAATGAAATTGCCAGGAGATTCTACAAAGAGAACATGTCACTTTCATTATGAAAAGCATGCTTTCCAAATTCTCTGGTGTGTTTTGAGCACATTGTGGATTAAATCAAATGAGTAGACTTGAACCATTGCAGCTCTATCCTAGCCCAATTTCTACCATATTCCTCTAGATCAGAGCACATGTTGGCATTTATGTTTTGCTCTATTTGTTGTTTCAAAGTTAAACTGCTTTTGTTGCTCACATCTAAATGAGGTTTAATTCCCAGTCAGGGCACAGGCCTGGGTTGCAGGCCAGGTCCCCAGTTGGGGGTGTGTGAGAAGCAACTGATCCATGTTTCTCTCACACATCAGTTTCTCTCCTTCTCTTTCTCTCTCCTTTCCCCTCTCTAAAAATAAATAAATAAAATCATTTAAAAATGTCTTTAAATGTGGCCTTAACTGTGCAATCTACCAGCACCTCATCCTAAGAGGCCTTATCTCTGCAGTCTCCAACCATAACTTTGGCATGTCCTGGAGGACCACAGCATGTGGTAATCTAATCTGAGCAAAGTTTCCTGCAATTGGCCAACCATAGTCTTTCATTGCAAAAACACAAGGAAGAGCTTTATAAAGGAATTATGATAAACAATTAGCAAAAGCCAGAGGGAAGAGATTTAAATTGCTAGAGTTTAAAATTGAGTGTTTAAAGTCCCTTTTTTTTGTTTTAATCAGCAAATTTGTATCCATAATAGAGAAATACTAGTTGGATTTTCTTCAGATAGTTTCTCCCCAATTAAAACTGAGATTTACAAAATTGGTCTTGCCTGGCTTTACAAGTGACCTTCCCTTGGACCCTATGACTATATCTACTTTTGTCTTCCAGCATCAGCACATCATGGTTATGGACGCTGAGAGAGAAGATACCTACTAAGAAGGGCTCCCAGTGCCTAACTGGGCTCAAATAATAAAAAAAATTAAAATTAAATAAAAAATATAAAAAAAAACCCAGAGCTTATTAGACATTGCCACACAGGGGGCCTCTCATGCAAACTGTGCTTCAAAGAGAGAAGCCTGCACTGAACTGTTTGTCTGCACTGTGTTTCTGCCATCTGAGCCAACCCTGATAAAGGAGTACCAAGAATGCTACTTCAACTAATAGGACTAAGGCTTTCCCCATCCAATCACAGCTGCACAACTATATCATCAGCTTCTTCAACCAATTAGAGCAGCTCCTTTCTGACCAATTAGGAAAATGCCTTTGGAATCAATCAAATTGCAAAGATTTAGTCTTCATTTGCATGAGGATAGGCCAATCTAGGATGAGGGCCAAGAACTTGTCTATTTGTCACCTCTCCTCTGGCTCTGGGAGGGCACTTTTTCATCCACCTAGGGTTGAGGACTGTGTTATCCTGTCTGCCACTGAAACACTGCAGCTGGAGCAGAGTGGAGCAGACCAGAGCAAGACAGAGCAGAGCAGAGCTGTCTAGCCAGAGAGAGACCTGGCCCCAGGGCTGCCACATAGCGGTGCTGTTTTCATAGCTATGCTGTATCACAACTGAGCTATTTTGCACTGAGGAAAGTTTCCTTCTTCACTGCACCCCAAACTGCAGATTCCTGTTGAACTGGTATCAATGACTATTAGTTGGCGTGGCGTTATCTCCTTCAGAACACAAAGTGGATTTCTGCCTGGCTTCTGTTCATGGTGTTATTAGTTTCCTCCCCAAACTTAATTACTACCATGATAGTAATCGTATACTCTTAAAGCGGGAATGGACAGCCTCAGACAGATATTGTTTCACATCTTGGCTTAGCCACTTACCATGTGTGAGTCTTTGGAATGTAACTTTTCAAAACCTCAATTTCTTGATTGGGAAAATGGGAAAAGTAGGGTTTGTGGTGCTTAATAAGATTTGTGCCTTGTTCAGTGTTTGACAGTAAAGGTTATTTCCCTCCTCTGCTTCCTCTCCATGACCAGAATCCCAACTTACATTCTCTATCCAGTTTAGGTGGAGCAGTGGTCACTTCCTATTTGGTTTGAACACCCAGCATCCCAACCCTGTCTGTTTGGGGAACTTCTGCTGAATGGATTTCAGTGGAAGTTTAGGGGAGTTGCTGCTAAAAATGCTAATCTAACCAAAGGTGCTTGTGATAGACCAAATCTAATCTAGTCTTCAGTATTTCCTGCTCCTAGGGCAGTGGCATCCAACATGGGCTCCCCCAATCATCAGAAAGATGCTCAGCATATTTTGACATAGGATAGCAATCCATGAAAGAAGGGTCAGGGCCCAGGCTCTCCTGGGTGGGGACAGCACCAGAGGTGACTGGAAGGGTGATGGCTTTCTTGGGGCAAAGGTGGCATCCATGAAGACAGCTTTAATAGTTGCCAGAAAACCAAGAACTGGTAGAAAAGACATAGGACCAGAGTCAATTATAGAATTCCCCCTACACCCTAACTTCCAAAGATGTGCAGTATAACAAATGGGAACTTGCTAAAAAGCAAAAAAGGTAATGTGTAACTTACTGATCCCCTAGGTGATAGAGCAGCAAGAAGTAAAAGGGAGAATGATCAATGCAACCTGATTGCTTTTGAGGTCCAAGATTTCCTACTGAGGAAAAAAGTCCCCTTTTATGAAACTTGATCATAAAGAGGAATCTAAATAATTCTAAGCACTTGCCATATTTTTAAATCCTGAACTGCAAACTGAACTGTCTAAAACCCTTTCTGTGTTTTCAGATCATGTAACTTATAAAAAGTTGTGAATCAGCTTCCACTATTTGTGTTCTCTTAGGCATAACACCATCATGTCTCTCTCTACCTTCAAGTTCCACTCCCACCAGGCTTTTCTCCGGCCAGAAAAGTCTGTAAGGGGCAATTGACAGAGCCAGTCTGGTAAATGAGTAGTAGCTAGTAGAGAGATGACTAGCAGCTGCAGCCACAGCTGGGTGCAAAGGCAGAATTTAAAGTGGAACAATCAAGAGATTGTTTTTAGGACTCAGCTGACATCATACACCATGGACCTTTTATTCACCATCTGTATGGAACAGAAAAAGAAAGGGTCACTAATTACAGAGAGGCAGATCAGAGTGCAATCTGGATTTTATATCAGGAGCCTGCCCTCTCCTTGTTTGTGATGCTGTAAACAATGACCTTTTTTATTGTCTCTGAGAAAGGGTGCATGAGAACTGAACAGCAACAACAAAATTGCCCTTATTTTACTGTCTCCATCACTGGGCGGCCTGTCTGAACCATTACCTGGGATAAGTGGGTTCTTTTGGATTTGTATGCTCATTTTTTTAAAGCCAAATTTACTATTGGTGAAATACATACTATCGGTGAAATCGGTGCAGAGTTCTGAAAGGCCTGCCTAATTACTCAGTGTTGGGCTTTTTATTTTAGCTGGGATTCCCAGTGAGCCATGAATTAGATCAGAGATCAACAAACTCTGGCCCTTGGGCGAAATTCAGCCCCTGCCTAATTTTAGAGTTGTACTTGGACATAACCACACCCATTGTTTACATAGGCTATCTTCTATGGCTGTGTTGATTCAACAGGGGTAGATGTGAGTAGTTGCAACAGAGACCGTATGACCAGCAAAGCCTAAACTATTTACTGTTTTCCCTTTACAGAAAGTTTGTTGGCCCCTGAGTTAAATGCCTTCTTTGCCTCTCATACCAGGAGTCTCTTTGCTAAATGTTGTAGTCATCCATGTCCTGCTTCCCTGGCACTAACCACATGTTTGCGTTGAACAAGACAGAATCAAGGAACAAACCAAGGGATCTTGCAAAACGCAGACCCCCTTGGAAGTTCAAAGGTGACTGACCACATGAGTGAATTCCAAGCTACACACACACTCGCAGAGAGAACTAAAACCCACTGGCATGATCATGGAAGTATGTGCTTTGATAGTTGAGGGTCTAAAGGATGGGTCTGTCTATGTGACCATGTTATAGCAGATCTCAGGTTTAAAAATCCCCCAGTGACCATGTTATAGCAGATCTCAGGTTTAAAAATCCCCCAAAGTCTAATCAGAGTATATTTGTTGAGGATTTATTTTGGTTGTTATTAACCCCCCACCCTTTTGAGGGAGTGACATATACCAGATAACCACAACTCATTTGTAATTTCTGTGAGTTTTTGGATTCCCAAGAAGCTAATCCATCAGCCTCAGATGATGAAACTCTAACAATTTTTTTTTTGCTAGTTGTGGGACAAATTTAAAAAGCATTAGTCCAAGAACCTGTTTTCAATTGGATTAATTAACAATTAGCAACTGCTTACTTGGCAATTAATTTAAAATGAACAGCATCTACTAAGTGCCAAATAAAGGGTACAGACAATATGTAGCTGGAATTGAGAGAAGAAATAGACTGTTGTTTAGTAAGGTGAGAGAAGTCTTCACAGATGAAATGTAATTTTGTCACAGGTGGGCACAGGTAACCAGGTTCTTGGTGACCGGGACAAAGAACTGAACTGAACACCCAGAGTTTATAGCAGAGAACATGGGAGCAGGCCAACTCCAAGCGGAGATTGGCCTCATGGGCTGAAGGGACTCTATTCTTATAGGGCGGATCCTTCCTGCCTAGTTTTGGTGGGCTTTTACTGTGCATGTACAAGTAGTTGTATTACTTTAAAGCTACTGCACATGTGGTCTCCCATAATTTCCCCTGATTGGCCACCAGGGAAGAGGGTCCCACAGTGCTACTGAATTGACCCCCCTTCCCCTGGGGTCTCCCTGTACTAGGTTCACCTTTCCCTTCGCCAGAGAATTATAGCTCTCCATATTAGAGATTTGTGAAAAGGAAAGGAGTCATTTATTCAAATTATACAGACTAAGAGTAATGACTTAATGTCTTCATCAAAATCCCAAAGTCCCTTAAAACACCCTTCCTTCCCCCCTTTGCCCAGTCTGGGGTACCGTATCTCAGGAAAAGAAATACAAGTCCATGGCTCAGGCAGCCCCTGGTTCTTCCCAGTAATACATGCCCGGCTGGTAGGCCTCCCTCAGTTCCCAGCACCATCAGCTGTGTTGCCAGGGTCTCCAACTAAAGCCGCGTGGTGGTTCTTTGAGAAAGCCTCGTGGCAATTCTTCTCATGACTGCGGAGGGTCCCCACTCTGGCCAAAGGTGCATGGTTCTCCTTACATGGCAGCAGCAGGTACTTCTCTCTCCCCTGCCACAGCCGCCCGGCTCCCTCTTCAATGGCTGCCCCGTCTGGGTTTAAATCCCCACACCAATCTTCCTTTGCAGCCCCATTTCCGACTCCTCCCACAATCGGCTACACTTGACAGCACTCTTATATCCATCCAGCTTTACTGGGCTGCCATCATGACTCTGGGCAGGCGTGGTCCCATGGCGTGGAGCCAATCATCTCCAAGCTCTCACACAGGCACTGTAACTAGGGGGAGTTGCCTCCCAGTTACATCTTGGGGGGGAAGTTCCTTCCATCTCCCTAGCTCAGAGCGTGGCCACAGTTATTTAACATATCTATGCAACCAGTTAAAGGTGATAGATATGTTAAATGACCATGCCAGGGGTTAGCTGCAAAGCTGTTGCTATGCAAAACAGCTCAATGGCGCTGCTCCACGTGTCCCTTCCTCCAACTCACACCTGTGGTGGGGGGTGAGGACATCCTGTATATCTTTCTAATATTTCCTGGACACCTTGAGTTCTGGACCCCATTAAAAATCCTTTTGGGGGACACCTGGCTGCACCCTCCTACAATATGTCTAAGATCTGAAAGAACAGCTAAGTTTTAGATAAGCAGGAAGGAGCGGGGAGGGTGGGGCTGAAGCAGGCTAAAGGTCAAAGAAGTGTCAAGTTTGACATGAATTTTGTAATGCTTCAGTAGAAGAGTCTTAGATAAGAAAATAACTAGCTGTCTTAAATAGTTTATTGCTTTCTGAAACTGCGTCCTTGAAAACAATCTAATTAGTCCATGTCTCTGTAACTAAATTTATAGCTTTCTGCTCTGTAACTTGCTCCTCGCTTATAAAAGTCTAATTAGATCCACAGTTGGTCGCTCAGAATTTAGGAGTTTTTGCTTGGCCCCTCTGAGCCCACGGGTAATAAAGTTTGTGCTCCGCCATTCCAAGTGCGTGTGAGTGATTTTTCTGCAACAGGGCCATAAATGTCTTCCAGGCTCAAAGAGTTCTCAGATTCCTAACTATGGATCCCAGGAAAAAGAGTACCTAGAACATCCCTCGAAGACAGTCACCTTAAAGAAGCCCCAGTTACTGAGGCTTCGGAGGCGATCTCTGTGAACCGTTTCTGTGTCTCACACCTTGTCAAGCTATACAATCATGACTTGCATTTGTGGGAGGCTGCTCTGTGTAGAGTGGACCCAGCTCCCACTGGGAGATGCACAGGACCCACACCCACAGATAGGTTCTCCCGTGGGGAATCAGGCCTGCAATGTACTTAGACCACTATAAGTCTTGCTTTTTGCTAAAACTCCCTCACCTTGAATTGAGGATATTTACTGCAAAGCAACTTCCTAAAAACCATGCTAAACCTTCCATGGATGAGTGTAACCGGTCCAACTACTTTTGCCTTTTCATTTGCAAATAGCCCTCTTCTGTGATATGATTACAAGCATCCTCTCCTTTGTTTTCTGTATAAGGTAACCACCTAAAGTGAGCCTGTGCATACTTAATGAGAACCTTCTTGTAATGTGCCTAGTAAGACAATAAAAACTCATTGGAGTGAGGACCGAAGCTTCTGCTCCCCTGGAGAGAAAAGCCATGCAGTCACTTTTCCTCTACAGGACTCGGGAGTCTGTGTGAATTTGTCTCATATTTCATCCATAGTGACGTGGACTCCACGAGCCGGATCCTGACCAGAGTGGCTGCATGGCTGCTTGGCCTAATGCTCTACTGTTGCCTTCTTAAAATCTGGAATAATTTTTAGATGAAGGAACAGAATTTTCATTTTGCACTGGGCCCCACAAATTATGTAGCCAGTCTTGATCCTGGGGGAAGAATGTCCAACATTAATATGATCAAACATAGATTCAAAAAGAGGAACATGTGTCTCCCCCCTTGAAGCTGGGACACCACTCTAAAAGGTGAGAGCTCCAATTCTGCTTACATGCTGTCCTAAGAACTTGCCACCAGTACTTAGGGGTCACTTTAAACTCCTTTGGATAAATGTCATGAGGCTAATTACAATCTTCTAACTTTTCACATAGAAGAGGATGTCTAATTTTTCATTTGTACAATTAAAACTTGTTTTTCTAAATTTTAGGATTTCTAGTACACATTTAAAAAAAAGAAAGAAAAGGAAACCAATCTGTAAAATGCTATGACTTAAATGAAGGGAGAAAGATTGTAAGATGTATTTTCAATTTATGTTTCTTATTTTACAGCTTACTCTATTTTCCCTAAGTTGCTATAACATTTTCAGTAGGTCCCTTTCACGTACATGGGGTCTTTTGTTCAAAGCCTCAAATCCTCTGACCTACATGAAGGATGAGTCTTTCTCCCCCTTTAAGCCTCATGATTTTCCTTGCTCAGCTGATTCAAAGCAATTTTCTTCAGGACTTTGTTATTGGAGGTTTTGTTTTCCTTCTGAGAACTAAGAACTTTAAGTTTGAATACAGTGAAATAAAGCTTGTTACTACTAGAACTGTCAAGACTTGAACTTGGTTCAGAGGACTTACCATTTATTCAACAGACTAAATTTCAATTCTTCCTGGGGGATAAATCCAAAATGTAAAACGAATGGGCAGAAGGAAAATCATGTTAAAAGGCTATATGCTTCAGTGATACCTCCCTCATTCAGGGAGCTAACCATTCACTATAAAAAAGCATAAAAAGTATTTGAATCTTACAGGAAACTAGACCTTGGCTAAGCTAAAGATGGGCAGAAAGTACTTGAGTCCACTTCATTTTGTTTTGATGGGAATTATTAGCATTGTAATTTAAGTCCTCCACAGCTAGATAAAATGGGGAAGTCTGTGTGTTCCAAAAGATCAAGAATGGAGATGTCTAGATCAGTGGGAGTCAAGTGGGGTATACATACTCCAAGAGTCCCAAGACCATTTCAAGCAATCCTAAAGATCAAAATTACTTCTGCAATAAAATATTAAGATGTCATTTGACTTTACTATGCTGACTTGTACCAATGTTGCAAATGCAGTGGTGACTAAAACCGCTGGGGCCTTGGCCTGAGTCAAGGTTCCTAACTGTGCAAGCAGTCCCATTAAATTCATCACTACCCTGTACTTGTCTTTAGTTACCAAAAAAAAAAAAAAAGCCAGTTTCACTTAAGAACATACATTATAATGTAGTAAAATTTTAAATCTGAACCTTTGACTGCACATCTTTTTAATGTTTTGTATAACAAAGTGGAAAGTACCCATAAAACACTTCTGTTGCATTCAGTAGTATAAGGATTGTCTCAAGAAGCACTTGTGTGATAGCTGAGTTGCAAGCCTTTTGTTTCCACAGTACACTACTTTTACTTGAAAGAATAACTGACATTATGGTTATTCAGACTTGGGTATTTGCTGGATAATTACTCAAAAATCCTGTCATTGAAAGGAAAACAACAGAAGGCATTGGTTACTGTAAGGAGCAAGGAAAACTTAAGCAAAAACAAAGGATTGTAAAACAGATGCAACCTAACATGTTTGGTTTGTAAAGCTACCTCTGTTGAGCCAATCCCCAACCCTGTTCCCACCTACGGACTTTGTAAGCGAATAGCTAACTGCCACATCTGCTTCTGTATAATGCTTGCTTGCTTGCCCGCCCATATAAAAGGACTTAGCTGTAAGCGCACTGTGCGACTCTCGTCTGCAGCCCTTGCGGGCACCGTGTCTTCGGACACTCTGAGAGTCCGCCCCTGTGCAGGTAAAACTTGGCCAATAAAGTAACATCTCTGAAACCCTGAAAGTCTCTGGCATCTGTTCTCGCGGTTGCTGAATGCAACAGTTACCAACAGTAAAATTCAAGTTTTAAACAAAACTTTAGATTATTAAAAACTTGTGTCCATAATCATGAGCTTGACAGCTTCCCAATATCCCAAGACTTTTCTGATAAGCTTGGTGGTGATATTAAAAAATGTACTTTCTTGATATTTTGTAATAATGAAATGTGTCAACATTTGGAAGATCTGCATAATTCAGTGTCCCAATATTTTTCAGATGATCAATGCATGATGTTGCATCATGTTACCAAATGCTGCATGGGTAAAACTGCCATTGAGAATGTCAGATAGAACAATGGATTTTAATGTTACAGTTTGAAGCTGAACTGATATGATTTCAGATTCCACATTGTGACTCACTTTTAAGAAACTATGCTTGTCAAGGGACTCAACCCATCATTATCTGAAAGGGTTGTTTAAACACTCCTCCTTTGTCCACTAACATATTAGTATGAGGTCAGATTTCCTCACTTCAACCAAGACAACATATTGCAACAGGTTCAGGTTAAACACAAAAGTAAAGATGAGGATGCAGCTGTCTTCTAATAAACCACACACTAAAGAGATTTACAAAATTCTAAAACAGTGCCACTTTTCTTACTGATTTTCTTTTTGGGGGAACATACACTTATTTTCATAAATATGTGTTTTTTATGTAATGGGATTACTATTATACTTTTTAAATAAATTAAAATATGCATTTTACCACTGTGGAAAACAGTATGGAATTTCCTCAAAACACTGAAAGTGGAACTGCCTTTTGACCCTGCAAATCCACTGCTGAGATTATACCCTAAGAATTCTAAAACACCAATTCAAAAGAACCTATGCACACCAATGTTCATAGCAGCACAATTTATAATAGCCAAATGCTGGAAGCAAGCTAGGTGCCCATCAGTAAATGAATGGATCAAAAAAACTGTGGTATATTTACACAATGCAATACTACACAGCAGAAAGAAAGGAGCTCCCACCCTTCATGACAACATGGATGGAACTGGAAAGCATTGTGCTAAGTGAAATAAGCCAGGCAGTGAAGATCTCACCTATAAGTGGAACCTAATCAACAAAACAAACAAGCACAAAATATAACCATAGACGTAGAAACAAAGGACAAACTGACAGTGACTGGAGGGGAGAAGGGAGGGGGATAATGAGGGAAAGAAGGGGAAAGATCATCAAGGAACATGTATAAAGGACCCATGGACAAAGATAATGGGGGCAGGGATTGAAGGTGGGAGGTGGGGGTGGGTAGGGCAGGGGAGAGTAATGGGGGGAAATGGGGACAACTGCAATTGAACAACAATAAAAACATTTAAAATTTTTTTTATTTTATATTTATTTAATCCTCACCCAAAGACATTTTTGCATTGTTTTGAGAGAGAGAGAGAAACACTGTTGTGAGAGGGAAATATCGATTGGCTGCCTCCCATACACACCCTGACTAGGATCTAACCAGCAACCTAGGTATGTGCCCTGACCAGGAGCCTTTTTGTTTATGGGATGAACTCCAACCAACTGAGCCATATCAGCCAGGGTTCAATTTTATTTTTTAGTATTATAAATATTAATTACCTATCCCATTATAAAAGCTCTTCAGAATCCTCAATTTTTGTGTGCAAAAAGGGGTCCTATGACCAACAAGTTGGAGAACCCCTGTCTTATAGGAACTAAATACAGCTCAATGACGTTCATCCCATTAGTCTTGTTCTCTGGTGTGTTTTTCTTCATGTCTGTTTCTTATTTCCTCTAAGTTAGGCTGTGTGCCCAGACTCCAGACTTTTAAGGTTTCTACCACTAGATTTTAAGTCTCCGTGGCCAAAGCTAAACAGGTGGCTTAAGAATATTACTTAGGGAGAGAGTGCCTGAACTGATGAAATCAGTCTGGACCAGCAGTCCAAATCACTTTACCAAGACCTGTCAGAGTTCACTGGACATTGACCAACAGTGGGGGCTACCAACTCTGCAGTAAACATTTCACATGAAATGATTGAATCCAACCAATTTTATGGAGAATTTGGTCTGCTATGTTATCTTTATTCAGAAACAGAAAGGATATTAACTTTTTTTTCCCACTATACTCTGCCACCTGGCAGTAACTGTATTAAGAGGAGAAGATTATAGGCTATATAAAGAAGGTTCCCCTTGGTTTGAAATTTAGATTGTTATACTATTTAATTTTCCCCCTCTTGAGTTTCCTTCTTGCCCAAGACCATAAAACCAAGAATTTCGGATCATCATTACAGAAGGCCACACAATCTTTTACACAGCTGCTGAATGTTGACGGTCTCATGATTCCTTAAAGGAATTTTTCTGTGGGTGGGGGAGGCCACTGCCTATGACTCTTACTTAAATACTGAAAGTTCATCCACAAAAATTCTCAGATTCTCAGAGTAGATAAACTGTCCCCACTTCCATAAATAAGAACTTGCTACAGCCCACTCCCTATTGTCTTCTTCCTTTCTGTTTAATGAAAAGACTATTCTTTTTAAAAACATTTTAAAATTTCTATTTTTAATTACTTTATTGTTGTTCAAGGCTATTCTTGATCAATAAGAAAAGCAAAAGGGTGGGTCCAAAAACTGTAGTTACCCAAGTCTTCTGATTTCACTTCCATACATTTCTTCTGACTCTGACTTCCTAAGGTGATCGCACTGGTTGAACTTCAGGACTTGCCTGCCATGTGATAGGTGGAAACACAGCCAGGGCAAAGGTGATTTTCTCCACTGACACACTAAAGAGCTTTGCTTCACTCAGTGTGAGCCCAGAGGCACTGCGAAACATGCACGGCTCCTCAGCACTACATTGGTTCTCACTACAGGTTGGACCAGGCATCCAGAGCCTAATGAGTCCCATGGAACTGAAGCCAGAAACTTCTGCTTTGTGTCCAGTTTGTACTTATTCCCTTCTTTTACGTCAGGGTTAATTATCATAGTCAATTTCCAGTCTGAGTTGAATCAAGGAGGTTACCAGAATACTTTGGGCTGAAGAAGGTGCCAGAAAGACTTCTGTACACAGATCAAATTAGCATACTCATTAATGCAAATGAGTTTATCTCTGATACTGTGAGGAGCTGGTCATCAATAATAAGAAAAGGGAAAATATGTACCATTCTGGCCCAATCAAAAAACAAATAGGAAGGAGCTGTTTTTTACATGCCTCTCAAAGTTACTGTCTTTGACTTCCAATTTTTTAGATTTCTGAAATTCTGTTTTCTGAGCAGTTGTGTTCAATTTGATGGCTTCACACATAGGACATGAGTGGTCCTGTTTCCAAATGTTACAGTCAAAACCTGCTGTCCAGGGGACTTCCGTTCACTAACATCAAAGAACGTGCTGCAGACCTCCAAGAGTTATATATCTTTTAAAAGTTAAATTAATGTCTTATTTATCTACATAAAAATGTGAATTCCTTCTTTTTCCTCATTAAAAGTACTATATTAAGCTAACCTTTCCAACCTATCTAAATTGAGTCAAACAAATAAATGAGTTAAACACTCCCTAGCTGAGGCTACCCCAAATGTCTCAGTATTCCCAGTTTCGGTACCTCAGAAAACAAAGTTAACCTTAATGTCTCAAACTCATTGACTCAACTCATCCGAACTGTAAGACTGAAAATCCAACCCTGAATCATGGTGACCTTCTAGAGTATGGTCACTCTGATGTGTGACTGCATTTAGGTTTACTCCTATTTAAAACTTTGGTTACATTTTGGGGAAAACATAACTCTCAAGTGTAAAGTGATTCTGAAGTTGCCCTACTCATGAACTAGGTTTTCCCTTGTTACCGAAACTCTATAGTCTTATTCACAACCCAAACCTCCATACTCTCCATTACAACAGAAAAAAGCAAACAACCTTTCCTCAGAGTCTGCTGCCCCCATGAACAAAAACAAGAGAAGACCTGAGGTATCTGTAATCGTTCCCTGGGACCTCTAGCTCTAGCAGACATATAGGTGGACTGATTCCAGCAGCATTCTACTTCCTGCTAGTGCCATATGAGTAATTTAGGAAATAGCAATGCCCTGAGTATTCAGTACAGAGGTGACAACTGTGGATGAAGAAATGCCTAAACATGGAGAAGAGTGACTTGCCAAAAGAGGTATCATGTAAGACAGCACTGAGAATACCTTGGAAACCCAGAAATCTAATCAGTTATCCAAAGTTGATTTCCTTAGGTCTGGAATTGAATGAAGAACTTTGCACATAGATATGAGAAAAAGGATATTTGCCTGTTTTATGGTAGAAATCTTGATTATTAGAAACAATTTTGCCAGATGTTCCATAGCCTGCAGGTCATTTAATTTTCTTAAGTCACTTAATTATCTGTGTTCTAATTCAGAGTTTGCCAAGCATACATCTGGTCATAAATGTGTTTTCTCCAATGTCTTGATATCTGGAAAGGCTCTGGAGAATGGACACAAATATTCTAGTCACAAAAAAGGACTACCTCTCACAGATAGCAAATTAATATATTGGAATTCGGTGCTATGAGATTTGGAACCATGAATCAGTGCACTAGCATCAGATTAGCTACAGGTAATATGATATAATCGATTTCTGAACCAGTAAACCTAAAGACAAGACCTTGGACTTTGCTAAATCCTTCAACACACTGCTGCTGCCTGAATTGCAGGCCAGTACTAATGGTAGTGCTAATACCATCCACCAAAGGCATTCTCCACAGGCAGTAGTTCTAACTGTGGCATGAATATACATAAATCACAACTAAATAAATAAAAATAAGATTTATCACTTTTTGCTATTTTGAATGGCAAAAGGTATTGAGAAATAGAAAAGAGTGCAGCAAACTGGATAAAAATGTAGGCTTTGAAGATGAATAGCTAAGATTAAATTTAGTTGTTACTTTGTGAATTTAAGAAAATTATTTAACTTTTCTAAATCTGAAATTTTTCTGTAAAATTGAGATAATAATAATATCCATTTCATTAGGTTGTGAGGATTGAAAGAAGTAATCTACATAAAGATTTAAATCTTTACTGCTGGCCATAGATCCTAAAACTCTCCCACTAGAGAATGTTAGACTCAGTATTTTTAAAAAGTATATGGTTAAGGCAGCAAGAGAGTTAAGCATTTCTCTGAAATAAGGACTAAACTATAGGATAAATCCAGAGATAAGAAATCACTGAACATGCCTTTCCGCATGCACCCAGGCCCCATAGAGGGAGCCACAAGGTGTGAATCACTGATAACTCCACACAGGTTGCCCAGGGCCAGTCACAGTCAGTGTCAGATATAGGTCTCCACCAGAGTCTTTGCAGATCTACCTAATACAAAGGAACTAACACAAACAGGCAGCCAAAATATGAAGACAAAGAAACAGTCCCCAAAAGAGAGAACAAAAGAATTTTCCAGAAGAAGAGCTAAATGAAATGGAGGCAGGCAATTTATCAGATATAGAGTTTAAAGTAATGATTATAAGGAGACTAAACATAATGAAAAAAGACATAGGAGCCATACAAAATTACCAGTTAGACATAGAGAATGCAGTATCTGAAATAAATAATACACTGGGAGAAATAAACAGGTAGGATGAAGCAGAGGATCAAATCAGCAACTTGGAAGAAAAGGTACAAAAAAACACCCAATCAAGGAGAAAAAAAACTTTAAAAAATGAGGATAGTTTAAGAGATCTTTGGGATAATATGAAGTATAACAACATCCACATCATTGGGGTCCTAGAGGAAAACAGAGAGTGCAAGGGATCAAGAAACTATTTGTTGAAATAATGACTGAAAACTTCCATTACCTGGTAAAGGAAAAAGACAAGTCCAGGAAGCACAGAGTGTCCCAAAAAGATGGACCCAAAGAGGCCTGCACCAAGACACATCATAATTAAAATGGCAAAGGTTAAAGACAAAGAGAGAATCTTACAAGCTGCAAGACAAAAGCAGTTAGTTACCTACTAGGGACCTCCCATAAGACTGTTGTCTGATTTCTCAACAGAAACGCTTCATGCTAGAAGGGATTAGCCTGAAATATTCAAAGTAATGAAAAGCAAGGACCAAGGCTACTTTACCAAGCAAGGCTATCATTTAAAACTGAAGGAGAAATAAAAAGTTCTCCAGACAAAAAACAGCTAAAGGAGCTTGTTAACACCAAACCTGTACTGCCACAAATGTTAAAGGGCTTGCTTTAAGAAGAAGAAGAAGAAAGCAGAAAAAAAAGTTAAAAAGTAAAATGGCAATAAATATGTAACTATCAATAATCACTTTAAATGTAAATGGCTTAAATGTTCCAAACAAAAGACAGAGAGTAGCTGAACGGATAAGAAAACAATACCCTATATATGCTGTCTCCAAGAGACCCATCTCAGAATAAAAGATACACACAGACTAAAAGTAAAGGGATGCAAAAAGATATTACATGCAAATGGAAAGGAAAGAAAAAAGCTGGAGTAGCAATACTTATTTCCGACAATGTAGACTTTAAAACCAAGGCAATAGTAAAGACAAAGACGGACACTACATAATGATAAAGGGAACATCCAACAAGAGGATATAACCCTAGTAATCATTGACACACCCAACATAGGAGCACCTAAATGTGTAAAACAATTCTTGATGGACGTAAAGGGAAAGACTGACAGAAGTACAGTCATAGTTGGGGAGTTTAACACCCCATTGACTTCAATGGGTAGATCTTCAAGACAGAAAGTCAACTAGGAGAATGCAGCTTTAAGTGACACACTAAATAAGACAGATTTAATTGATATCTTCAAAGCATTTCACCCCAAAGCAGCAGAATATACATGCTTTTCAAGAACACATGGAATGTTTTCTGGGATAGACCATATGTTAGAACAAAAAACAAGTTTCTATAAATTTAAGACTGAAATCATATCAAGCATCTTCTCTGACCACAATGTATGAAACTAGAAATCAATCACAAGAAGAAAACTGAAAAATGCACAAAGACATGGAAGCTAAATAACATGTTATTAAATAATGAATGGGTCAACAATGAGATCAAGGAAGAAATCAAAAGTTACCTTGAAACAAATGAAAATGAGAACATAACCCAAATCTGTGGGACACAAGGAAAGCAATTCTAAGAGGGAAATTCATAGTATTATGGTCCTATCTCAAGAAATAAGAAAAAAGCTCAAATAAACAAATAAATTTACATATTAAGAAACTTGAAGAACAACAAACAAAGCCCAAAGAAGGTAGAAGGAAGAAATTATGCACCCAGTGAAACCATCTTACAAGAATGATGACAATTAAAAATAAGGTGATTAAAAATTAAAAATGGAAGTGTTTGAGATCTTGCTTCCCAGCATATGTCATTACTTTGGTTCAAATAAACTCATAAAAATTTAACAACAACAAAAAAAGAATAATGGCAAAAAAATAGACATTGTCAGATAAACATGCACGATCAGATACATTGGAGGCAGTATACTGAAAAGAGAAACTCCCTAAAGGACTTGGAAGAATTTTCTACAGGAAGAAAAATAACGAGTTCAGATAAAAAAAAAAGATAGCAAAGAAAGTGGTAACTATGTGAATAAATCCAAACAAATATTAATAGTATAATATAATAATAATAGTCTAACTTGTGGGGTTTAAAAAACAAAACAAATAATACTTGTAAAGGCATATATTAAACCATAAATCAGATCTCAAATATTTTTTAAATTGATATCAAATAAACCATGTTTTCTGACTATAATATAACTAAGTAATATATCAATTTTTAAAATAACTTTAAAAACCTCCTATACATCTACAAATTATTAAAAAATTAATTCATGGATCAAAAAATAAATATAACAAAATAGAAACAACTAAAGCTGAATATTCTTTATCAAAATTTATGGTGTTAAATTGCTAAATGATATTTAAGAAGTTGTTTGAGAAAAACAAGAGAAAGAGAAAGAAGGTGGGAAGACCTCTTGTCTTTACTCAGTGCCAGGTATTATTCTAAGTTCCTTACATATGATTTTTTTTTATCTTTCCAACAAACCTATGCTACTACTTGCTACCACCCCATTTTAAGGATGTGAAACTAAAGCAGAGAGAAGTTAAGTTACCTGACCAAGTTTACATAACCAGAAAAAGGCTTAATTGCTTATAGTAGAAAAGAAGCACTGAGTATTAATGAACAAAGTATTAACTCATAAAGGTGGGAAAATGAACCCAATAAACCCAAGAATGTAGAGGAAAAGAAATAATCAAGATAAGGCATACATTAATAATATAGAAAACAGCGGCCAAGATGGAGGCATAGGTAGACACACCGTGCCTCCTCCCACAACCAAGATAGGGACAACAACATTATAGAAACAAAGTAACAACCAGAACTGACAGAAAGTTGAAGTGTATGGAAGTCGGACACCCAAGGATTTAAAAATAGACACTTTCATCCAGACCGGTAGGAGGGGAGGAGTCAGACCAGGCAAGAGACACAGAGCAGAGAGCAGAGCAACTGGGGCTGAAAAACTGGGATGGCGCGCAAGTCCCCAGCAGGCAGACCCTGGGCGCACAAGCGGTGGTGGCTGGTGGGCCAGGCCAGGGGGTGGCGACTGGCAGACCCAACCAGGCAGCCATTGTGAAGCAAGGCACTGAGAGCAGCTCAGGGGCCCCAGCACCGGGAAATAGAGCCTTGGGTCACTGACTGGAAAGGAAGGTACCGCGAGGTGCACAGGCCCACCCACACCGGAATTGGTGCCAGAGTGGCCCAGTCAGTTTTTGGAAAGCAGCAGAGGGGTCTGGGGTCCTACAAAGAGCGGAGCAAATGCCATCGTTCCTTCTCCCACCCCACCCACACATACAACGTCACAACCCAGCAACTGGGGTGCCCCACCCTGGTGAACTCCTAAGGCCCCGCCCCTCACTACAGGAGCTTGACAAGACCAAAAAACAAACAAAAAAAAAAACCAGCAAAAAGATGGCTCAAAGAGAAGAAATGAAAGCCCCAGAACCCATCCTTTTAAGCGACCAAGAGATAGCCAACCTATCAGATGCACAGTTCAAAGCACTGGTGATCAGGATACTCACAGAATTGGTTGATTTTGGTTGCAAATTAGATGAAAAAATGCAGGCTACAATAAGTTTAATGAAGAAAGATGCACAGGGAACCAATAGTGATGGAATGAAAGATGGGTCTCACATCATTGGAG
>CM052539.1:83812188-83827123 GCA_028533065.1 Trachops cirrhosus
GTTTCCGAGACTTTCACCAAACCACGCTCTCTCTTCGGGTTTTTCAATGTCCGCTACAATTTGCGATCTCCTATTTTCATTTATGGCGTGATAATGTTGGCTCTTTGCTCTGTACCTACGTAAAATGACTCAGATTTTTTTTCCCTGGTTGTGGGAGAGTAGAATCTGCTGCATCCTACCACGCCGCCATCTTCTCTCGACCCTCCAAACTAAAATTTTTGTACAGCAAAGGAGACCATCAAAATTAAAAGACAATCTACAGAATGGGAGAACGTACTCACAATACATCTGACAAGCAGTTAATATCCAAAATTTATAAAGAACTTACAAAACTCAACACCAAAAAACCCAAACAATCCAATAAAAATGGCCAAAGGACCTGAACTGACACTTCTCCAAAGAAGACATACAGATGATCAATAGACATATGAAAAGATGCTCAATGTCATTAATCATCAAAGAAACACAAATTAAAACCACAATGAGATATCACCTCACACCTGTCAGAATGGCTATCATCAATAAATCAACAAACAGCAAGTGCTGGCGAGGATGTGTAGAAAGGGAAACACTTTTGCAATGTTGTTAGGAATGCAGATGGATACAGACACTGTGGAAAGCAGTATGGAGATACCTCAAAAAATTAAAAATGGATCTGCCTTTTGACCTAGCAATTTTACTTCTGCGAGTGTATCTGAAGAAACTTGGAATACTAATTTGAAAGAACATAAGCATCCCTATGTTTATTGCGGTGTTATTTACAATTGCCAAGGTGTGGAAGCAGCCCAAGTGTCCCTTAGTAAATGAGTGGATAAAAAAACTATGGGATATTTACACAATGGAATACTACTTAGCCGTAAAAAAAAGAGGAAAATTTTACCTTTTGTGGCAGCATGGATGGACCTGGAGAACATTATGCTAAGTGAAATAAGCCAGTCAGAGAAAGAAAAACACCATATGATCTCACTCATATATGGAATCTAAGGAACAAACTGAACTAACAAGGAGAATAGAGACAGGCTCATAGATGGAGTGCAGATGACAGCCATGTGCCAGGGTAACAGGTGGAGGGGTTAAGCAAAAGGGAGAAAGGACTCATGGACATAGACAACAGTGTGGTGATTGGGGGTGGGACAGTGATATAAGGGGGATACATGATAATGGAAAAAATACAATAAAAGAAAGTTGTAGGGGTCTGTAAAAAACAATCTTGAGGAGATTTTATGTATAATTAAGCAACTAATAAACCCTTACTTTCTTGGCTGCAAACTCCTGTTTGTGTCTTATGTGTGCACAGGCAAACAGACCCCTTTAGTCCAATAACACTCACAGAAGCTCTACCTTGTAACTGAGATTTAATTTCCCTCTAAGATAACAGTTTGAAGCAGATGGCCTTAATTACCAACAATGGGGAGCTGAACTCATCAATTAGTGCCAGTAATTCTGGCCCAGGATATTGATAGTATCCTGAGAAGTGACTGGGATAAGAAGATATTTCATATCTTATTGCTATGGTCTGTGTTGTCTGAAAGAAAGATCACCACAAACAGATGAGAAAATTAAAATATAAAATTCTTTCCATTGCAAAGGCATTAATAATGATATGAAAAAAGCCTGCTAACATATATTAATCATCCATTTAAAGATAATTACTACTGAGAAATAAAAATGGAGCTAATTCCTAATACACATAATAGATATATCTCAAAAAAATGTTATGCTCAGCCATAAAAGCCAGACACAAAGAAATACATACTGTAGGATTCCATTTTTAGAAAGCCAAATAGTAGTCAATACCAATCTGTGGGGATAGAAACCATAATAGTTGCTGCCTCTCGGTGGGGGTGAGGAGAGATTAGAAATGAACATGAGGGAAATTCCTAAGGTAGCAGGGATGGTCTATACCCCTATTGAGGTGGTAACTACACGGTGTGTACAATTTTCAAAGCTAATCAAGCAATACATTTAAGATTTGTGTGTCTTACTGTATGTAATTATACCTTAATTTTTAAAAGGATGACTACTGCATAAGTTCAGTTCCCTTAAGTCTTTATCAGAAATGCTTTCATAAGAGCAAACTTTTCTTTGAGGGAAATTTTTCCTTAATGTATCTTATCATTAGTAACATGTGGAGGAGAGGTGGCAAAAATACATAAATTTAGAGGTAAGCAAGTTTCAACCAGCTATGTGAATTTGGCCAATTTAACCTTCAGAATTGTGGTTTCCTTTTAAGTAAGCTGGAGACAATAAACAAGGCCTTGGTGGGTTGCTGAGCAGGCTGAAACTTTATATGTTTTAAGGGGCTAGAAACACATAGTTAATAATCAATAAATGGTAGCTAGTCCAATGTACAGCAAGGGGGTCCCATTCATTGCATTTTTCTTAACATTACAAGGATAGAGTCTTGGCTCTAAAGAATTATGGAGTGCATCTGGAATGATCTCACAGAAATCTAGATGTTCTCTCGTGTAAGTTGTCTTCTTAGAATGTGGTGGTTCTTCTGTGTGGGGCTTGACAGAAGGTGGAAATGAAATTTTCTCTATCCTAGACTATGTCAAAAGCCTCCTAAGTGGTCTACACACAAACTCCTTGCCCTACTGTTCCCTTTCAAATACACAGGTGTTCAGCTACCTCTTTCTCCTACCCCACTTCTCTTCAAAGAGTTCCCACAGCAGATTTATGAAAAAAGAGATCAAATGAAAATCAGAAGGCAGATTAAAAGTTTTTAAAAACTAAATGAACATTTATCAGCCCAAGAAAGAGCAGAAGATTAATTCAAAGGGAAAAGGGTGGAGAAGAAATTGTACACAAGGCTTTACATTTTTGAAACTCTTTTCTTCCCAAGTTCTTTCTTTCTGAATTTCCCCATTCTCCTCTCCCTTTAGATGAACATGCATACAGACCACATTTTATTCATTTTTTTCATTTACAGGTAGCAAATGATTCTGTAATGTAGGTGACTGAGACCTTCCCATTTGTCACTTATGCTCCTTGCAAAAAAAAATTTTATTGACTTTTCCTGGCTCATGTGACTCAAGAAAAAACTAGTCATGGAACTATATTATATATATTGAGTTAAATCACACATGGAATTTTGGGGGTAACATTTGAATTTTATACAAATTTTTGTATTACAACACAAAATTTATTGAACAAATATCAATATATTTTCTAGATACATTTTATGAACTCTTTTAGATCTTGTTGATGACCTCATTAAAATCTATGAAAAGTATAAGCTCTTTGGAAAAAACTTATGCACATTCAAAATTTTGCTTACAGCTTTAGTAGGTTCACAAAACTCCTGGAGTTCATTCATTGGCACCTAAGATCCTACCTATGGTAAAATTCCCTTTTCAAGGGTGATCTAACTTCTGCCAAGGAAAGTGTAATTATACAATCTCAACTTTGTAAACATTACCTCAATTTACAAAACAATAGCATTTAAACATAATATTTTTATAAAAGAGCTAGAGTTCTCTGCAAACATATTTCGCAAACATATAAAAAACTCAGAACAGTACATGGCAGATGGTAAGCAATCAAATGGCATATCCATTTGAACCCCCTCATGAGTTAATACAAACAATAGCAATGACAACCACGATCACCATAGTGGGGTCCTCTCTGTGCCCATCCCTGTGCTAAGCACTTTAAAATATCATCAGTAACCCACAGAGCAATTTTGTAAAGTGGGTATTTTGAATTGGTTTTCATTTTGTCAAAGTAATGTATGCACATAGCTTAAAAATTCAAATGTGGAAGGCTCAAGACAAAAAACAGCAGTTCCTGGCCCCCATCTTTCCCCATTCCCATCATTTTCGGAGGAAACAACGATCAAATTCTTCAATTGTTTCTTCTGGCAATTAAACATGCCCAGAGTTCTGAACAATGTATGTATATTGTTTTCTTTTAATTAGTCAATTTAAACATGATTTATAGATTTCTTGTACTGCTCATTTACCATCATATTCTCTCTTTCCTTCTCCTTTCTTGATTTGGAGATTTTTTAACTTATTGTTTGTTTATTAGAGTGAGAGAGGAAGGTGATGGGGGGCCAGAGAGACAGAGAAACATCAATTTGTTGCTCCACCTACCTATGCATTCCTTGGTTGATTCCTGTATGTGCCCTTACTGGGGATGGAACCCGCAAGGGTGGTGTATCCAGAGGCCACTCTAACTAACTGAGATACTCAAAATAGTTACAGCTTTAAGTTAAATCTACATTAAATATTCACATTATTCTGTTCATGCAACTATTATTCACAGTTCAATATTTAGTGTACCTCGATGATTTCCTCTCTTACTTTTTGTTTTCTTAAAGTCAATAATTCTCTGCTTTACTAACTAATCACTTACTAATGTTCCTCATACTCTCCATAAATCAATCTCTCCCAAGGCCATGAATTTCCCATTTTTTCTTGGCTACACCTCTTGTCAGGGTCTCACCCCTTCGTCTGGGGGTGACTGCTGTCCAGCTTGCCTCAGCATTTTCAACTCTCCTACGTGCATTCCTTGTTCCTTGGTCTCCTGTCTTCCTCTGTCTTGTTTTAGGCCCTTGCTTTGCAGGAGCCCATCCTCCAGCAGTTCACTCACTGCAAACTGGTATAGAGGCAGAGTCATGGCATCCAGCACCCAATGCGCTGTGTTCGAGGCCCACTGCTCCAGTTGCTGTCTTCCTGCACCACTTTGGGCCTCCCTGGAAATTTCCTTCGCTGCTCTTCTTCCTGGATCTCCCAGCCTCTGTATCCTACTTTTATCTCCTTTCCAGTTCACTCCCTCATTTTAGTGGAAGACGTCTGTAAGATAGTTGCTATCCATATTTATGTTAGAAAAAGAGAAACTGAGGCTGAAAAGCCAAAGGAATGTGTGCTCAAGTCTCAAGCTACAAGGGGTCTGTTGGACTTCAAACCTGACCCTTTCGCTGATCTAAGCACTGCTCTTTCTGCAGCTTCACGCTGAGTAGGCGAGTGGAGACCCTGTGGCACATGCATCGGTGGGGAGGACAATGGGATGGCCTCTACCCAGGCAGCCTGGCGGCAGGGCAGAGCCAGACATCAGAGTGGGTGACTGCATCGGTGACATGGGCTTTGAGGAATCATAGGCGACTTGAAAAAGAGGACTGTAGTAGAATCGAATGTCAATTCTCAGGTTCAAAAGTGAGTATGGCTTTTTAAGCTTCTTGCTTTGGATCATCCCTCAGCATCCACTTTCCCTCATTACCATTCATTGCCGCTCGGATCTCTGGAGTGCAGCAAAGGAAGTCTACAGGAGGAATTGTTAAATCAGCACAGGCAAGTTACAA
Organism: Trachops cirrhosus; assembly: GCA_028533065.1. Taxonomy (NCBI): domain Eukaryota; kingdom Metazoa; phylum Chordata; class Mammalia; order Chiroptera; family Phyllostomidae; genus Trachops; species Trachops cirrhosus. Next base: position 83,817,494 of record CM052539.1, read on the forward strand.
GGGCAACACTACTTTTGTGTAACTTTCTTTTATTTTTCAAAGGAAGGAAACTGACAAAGAGGACAAGGCATTGACATATGGGTGACTAAAAAACAAAGGAACTGGACTGCCAGAGGTTTAACTGAAGGTATTAGGGGAAAGGTAGACTATAGGAATATATGGTGGGTATATATAAATGTTGAACTCCTAAGCAAATATTAAACTCCCTGGCCTATGTACACATTTCTGTGGAACAATATATACCCCTTCCCTCCATTCTAAATCAGTGCTTCATGTATGTAAGTCAACCCATTTGCTGTACATGTTAAACTTATACAATGCTGGATGTTAATCACACATCAGTAACACTGGGAAAAATGTAGACACGCTATTGTGTATTGTAATCTTGTATGTTTATATCTATCCATGTTAGTATATTTTTTTCTCTTGTGATTTTTATGACTATGTGAACACATATAGGGCATACCTCAACCAGGAAATTTAGGGGAAAAATGACAGACAAATGGGATTTGTAACAGAGCATAAGGAAGGCATGACTGAGTGTGTGCTGTCAGTTGATGCCCACTTTTGTCCACCCTCAAGACTTGTTCCCTTCTTCATTTGAACCCGTTTCTTCCCTCTCCCTGGGACACAACCTGGGTTTAAGGTTGTCTACATCAGGGAGTGCAGTCTTCGCACAGAGCCGCGGATTTGACATCTTTCCAGCTTTGCCTCAGCCTCTCCTACCACCACCTTTGGTTACCTCCTGTCTTGGCAGGGTGGGGGAGAACAATAACTTTGTACCCCTCCTCCTGGAAGTCAAGGGGCTTCCTGGAGGCAGTGGCAGTGGGTCGGCAGCAATGTACATGCTCATTTCTGACACTGTCAGTCTGGCGGAATTTGATCTTCGAATTCAAGTTCAAATTCCACTTAACATCCTTGTCCTCCTACTCTCTACAATGTTACTGCTCCTGAATCCATGGTCAGATGCTAAAGATATGTCATCTGTGCCCTGGCTGGGTAGCTCAGTTGGTTGGAACATCATCCTGATTCACCAAGGTTGTGGGTTCAAGCTCTGGTCAGGGTGCATGCAGGGGTCAACCAATGAGTGCATGGATAAGTGGAACAATGAATAGATGTTTCTCTCTCTCTCTCTCTCAAAATCAATTTAAAAAATTAAAAATATTATGCTAAGTGAAATAAGCCAGTCAGAGAAGGACAAATACCATATGGTTTCACTCATATGTGGAATCTAATGAACAAGCTAAACTAACAAGGAAAATGGAGTCAGACTCATAGATGGAGAGCAGGATGACAGCTGGTGGGGTAGGGGGAGGTTAGGGAGTAGAGGGATTGAGCAAAAAGGAAAAACAGATTGAGGAGCAGTAACATTGTAGAGAGTAGGAGGACAAGGATGTTAAGTGAAGCAAATTTCAACAGCATTGAATGTTGTGGCTTGAATTCAAAGATCAAATTATGCCAGACTGAGTGTCTGACATGAGTGTGTACATTGCTGCAGACCCACTGCCACTGCCTCCAGGAAGCCCCTTGACTTTCAGGAGGAGAAGCACAGAGTTATGGACTCAGGGGCATGGACAACAGTGTGGTGATTGCTGGGAGCAGGGGAGTATAAGGGGACTAAATGGCAATGGAATAAAATACAATAATGATTAAAAAACAAAAAATAAAAATATAAAATAAAGATATGTCTTCTGGGATGATTTAACACCAGGATCAGAATTACACATTAAGCCACATGTATTTTCAATCCATTGCTAAGACCCAGAGAACCCTTAGTGTGTCCTATGTTCTGAGAACTTTGTGTCTACATTGATGACATTTTTTTCTTAACTAGTAACCACAGCTAGAAAACAAAGGCCTCCATCTCTAAGACCTGCTCAGAATCTTATTTACTGGCCACCCTCTAAACTCCTGGGGAAACATTATAGGCACCCAGTATCTTTCTCCTTATAAGTTAATGACTATTGAGAAGCAAGTTCAATGTTTTGAAATTCATAATTCATTCAATAAATATTTTTTAGCATTTATCAGTTGCTGTAGGAGCTGGAGATAGAACAAAACAGACAATAAAATTGGTCTTTATGGTGCTTAATTCTAGTGGCAAGGGAAAGGAAATGAACAAGTAAACACACTGTCAAGTGGTTATAAGTGAGATGGAAGGTCTAAATAGGAAGGAACATGTGCGAGCGTGTTGTTGCCTTGGGTTAATCGGAGGCCCCTCCTTGAATGGCAGCAGTGACAAAGAGTCCTAAGGGCGGTGGATGAGCTGGGCAGTTCTATGGGGAGAGTTCAAGTGTCAGAGCAAGCAAGTGCTCAGGCACGAGGCCAGAGATGTACGGGTGAGTGGGCTAAAGGCACCACGATTGGTAGTCAAATGGCATAAATCAGTGTATTTAATTTAATTTTGCTTTGTGCTTACTCAGCCCATAAACACTTCTTAGTATCCTTCTTGTGCTCATGAACTGTAAACATGCAAGAGCAGGTTTCTCACATGGGATTTATCAGTTTTGCTCTCACACCTTCTGAGCAAAGGTCTCAAGGTAATTGTAAAAGCACTCCAGTGAAAGCCTTTCAGAGCTTTCTCCTGTCAGAGCAGCCAAGGAATGGTCAGCATTCACAAGCTGAAATCTCAATCTTCAGAGTGATTATTCATTTTCCAAAAGTTGAAGTCAGTCAGTTGTTAACACTCCTCTGCCTGGCTGTAGGTAACCTTGGGGTTTTTCTCACTGTTCTGTCACTGATACTTTTGTATGCACTCAAATCTCTTATAGAACACTGGTATCCTTTCAGGAAAAGTTGGTTGACATTATACATTATGCATTCTGGGAATGTGGCTTAGGACTTATGAAAAAATGTGAGCAACTTCAGCTCCAGCAAACCCAAAACATGGTCAGACACACATCATCAGTTCATGACATCAGACTCTTCTAGATTGCACAGTCCTCAACATTTACAATTTAAGTGAATTTCAAGAGAAAATAAGACCAGTTTACAGTATGTGTTGCTAAATTGTTTATTAGGTTGACGTTTAAGAGTGAAATAGCCTGAGAGCATAAGCTTGAATTAAAAAAAAAAAAAAATCCTCACCCAAGGATGTTTTTTACTGATCTTAGAAATAGAGGAAGAGAGAAAGAGAAAGAGAGAGAGAAAAGCAACAATGTGAGAGAGAAAAGCAACAATGTGAGAGAGAAACATAGATTGATAAATTGCCTCCCAAACACACCCTGACCAGGGATTGAACCAGCCATGTACCCTGACAAGAAATTACTCCAACCAACTGAGCCACACAGCCAGGGCTTGCTTGACTTTTTATAATGTGTCCACAATGAAAAGATTCTTAAACTTCAGGTCAAATGCCAAGAAAGATATAACAAATGTTCAATGTAAAAAATCAAGAGCTTCCATAAGAGTTTGATTAAACGAACAAGGATTATTTCAGTTGAAAGGGTGAAGGCTAAAAAGAAAGACTATTACAAATTTGAAATCTAGGGTGGAAGCGGCAGGCAAACTCCTGAAGTACTGCACATTGTTGAGGCAGGTGCTTCTCCTCAGTGCTCCTACAACACTGCTCTCAGACACTCAGACCTGCGTTCCAGCTACATGTTAGATTTCCCAGTCCGTCTTCAGTATGAGTCTGTGAATTCCCCGACAGCGGGAAGCACATAGATTTGTTTCTCCTGTGCCTGGCACAGAGTCTCGCACATAGCTTGTGCTGAATCCGTGCTTATTGAGCCAATGAATGACTGACAGATGGTGAGCAAAAGCACTGAATGAGGGTGCACTCTGTGACATGTGAATATCCTATGAAAGCAAGCAAAAAATATCTATTCACACAAAGCAGATGCAACTCATTATGCATAAGAATATGCACAGGCCAAAACAGAAACCACTCAGAAAGGATTTAAATGAAGTAATGGATGATGGTTCCACAGTGGGGTATTTGAAGAAAGCTAGGAATGGACAAGATAAAACATGTCACTAAGATATGTGTCTCCAGAGAGCTGAACAAAGGTGAAGATGCCAGGTATGCAGAAGGTTCTCAATGTGAACCTTGCTACTTTCCTTTGTGGTTAAAGAGCCAATAGCCCTGGGTCAGCTGGAGGCCAAGGATACCTCCAGATGGCTGCTGTTTGATACTGGAGAGTTGCTGCTGCTCTCAGGGGCCCTGGCTTCTCCACATGTGTTTCTTTATACCAAATTCCAATTTATGAATTAAGACTGCTATTTATGGCACAATTGGATTCTTCAAATTGTGTCTTTAGAGCCACATTTAAACAACAATCTAATTTATAGGAATTAGATTTACACATATATGGTATCTTCTCACTATGTTTTAATGTCCTTATGACAATTGCTTTAAAAAAAATCTTCCCAGGTGCTTAGCATCTGGGCCCATATATGAATACCTAACAAACAGTTGCTGAATTAATGAATAAACAAAATTCAAAGTGAAGAATAACAACTTACTGTGTCTTCAATAACAGCAAAGAAGTGTACACAGTTGGTCACAATGAACATTTCTGGGGAAATGTGATTAAGACTTCTTAAGGGCTTATGAAAGAGTGAATTATTTACTAAGGAACCTCAATTTCCATTTCATTTCTTCTCCCTCCAGGTCTGTCCAGGACTGAGGGCCTGGAGATGTTATATCAGCATATCATGAGGGGATTCTGTGTTTCCATGATTAAGTTTGGTGTTGGTGGCTAATAACCCTGCCAGATCTTGTCAGTTTTATGTGCCTATTTCTGTGTGGTATCCAATGAAAATGATTAAAAGTGACTTTAATTAGAATCCCAAAATAAAGTGCTTATTTGGTGCTTAGGAGAATTTAGGATAGTAGACTGAGTGGGTCTTTATTGCCACCCCTGCCCCCACCTGCTGCCTTGATTTTCTTTCATTTAATTCAAGACCCAATACTACTCTAGAGCAATTCATGGGAAGAACGTTACATTTGGAAATTTGAAGAGATTCTAAAATACATATTCGTGTCTGTGTGGAGCTTAGAATAAAGAACCTCCCATATAATTAGCCTACATTATTTGTGTATTAACTTGGGAATCCAGAAAGGGGACATGATGCATTTCTGTGTATCTCAAAAGAAGAAATTTTTTATCCACATTAATCAACCCCGTAGATAATCACAGAAACTGAGAGAAGATTTCACCGAATGATAACTGAGTTAAATATTATACATGACAATGTTGAACAATGCAGTGTGTCCCTAACAAGAGTCAAGATCTCCAGATAAGTGAGCAAATGTTTACAGAAATTAGAGCGTGCTAGGAAGAAGCATCATTAGTGCTCAGCCACCCCTGTGAGCTACTTACGTGACCTGTGGTTGCCACCTTCAGGTGTGACTGAGTTATGGGTCACTTTTCCTGAAGTCCTAGGCATTCCTAATTCATGGACCTACCAGTTCATCATGGCCAAGCCTCGCCTGCCCCCTGCCTGTTCTTCCACTCCAGTTTCTTCCTAATCCTTTGTGTGAAGGTCGTTCTTAAATCCAGAAGTGCTATCTAAATGCTTTCACAGAAAAATTTATGGCCAATGTTACAAATGTTTCTCAGTGCACTCTCAAAGTGGGCCCTGGGCAGAAACGGGGAAAACAAACACCCAGGAACACTTTTTGAAGTCATTCATGGCAATCAACAAAAAAAGTCAGCAAGTCAGTTGACCAGTCCTCACTGCATTTGTGGGTACAGAGTATTATGCTAGAAGCAGGGGGAGTTTAGGTACTGGTTTATCCCAAGGTCTCAAGTGATTTTATTAACTCTTCAGAGGTAACAAGAGCATTGAGAAAAAACAGGACTCCCCCACTCCCCACACATATACACACATTATATTTTTTATCATATAAAAAATACGGTCAACATTCAATTAGTGAACAAAATAGATATGTGCACTGTAAAAAAATTAAAATTACCTGTACCTCGGAAACTTCTAGGTCTGTGCGTCATCACAACTCCATCCTCTCATGTAAATACAATATAGTTTTTTGTGAAATATATGATGTGTTTTTATTTTAAATGCACTAAAAATTTGTTATTGCATGGTTTGCTTAAGTCACTTTAAGAGTTCTCAAAGGGTCTTGATGTAAATGGATATAAATATATAAATTTACATAAATGTAAATATATGAATGCCTGTTCATTTCTTCTATTCTCATTTGCTCTGCCACATTTTGTTTATCTGCCTGTTTTAAATTCTCTTTTAATTGTATTATATGTATTTATGTATGCCACCTAAAACTTTTTCTAAAACAAAATGTGATTTAAATAAAACAATAAAAATAATTATTGGGACATGCTGACAGCTAACATTAGCATTTCCAAAAACTTAAAGTAAAAATGGATTTTGATATTAGAAAAATAATACACTTTAGATAAGCATGGGTCCTTAGAGAAGTGAATAATAGATGTGGCATTCAACCTAGAAAAGAAGGAATCAATTTAAATGCTTCCTCAATCTCAGAGGATAGTAAAGAAGTTTATTTTTAGATCTGCTTGAATTTAAGCACAACCATCCTCCAAACTCTTGTTTCCCCTTCTTCTCACTGACCTCATATTTCATTTTCCTATTCCCTCCCACCCATGTGTCTGATGCCACCTACTGCTATGCATTTGAAAGCATTATCCCATATGGAGGGACTGCTGAAAACTGCCTTTGGACACTTGGACTGTTTGCATGGTTGCTCCCTCTCAGTTCTCATTCAGAAAGACCTATTTCTAGGCATTGGACTCTAAGGAGTGTCTGGTGTAAAGGTTTCTGGGGGTCTTTGTGTTCTTACATTTGGAAAGCAGTTGGCAGGGTGGAGTTGCTCTGTGGGGATGTAGCCTCCAATGGATGCCCGGCTGAAGGACTGACCAGGACCCTATGGGAAGCAGTTGTTCTCGGACGACATATGGCAGGGTTTCTTAGGCTCTACCTGCTGCTGCCCAGAAAACAGCCCAGGCTCAATCACTGGTACCTTTCAAAGCTGGGCGGGTGCCTCTGCTGCAGCTCTTCTCTCTCACAGCTGTGACCCTGTAGACACATCCCGCTGGCTCCCAGGAGCTAGAAGACACATCTGTTTTATAAGAAAATAAGTACTTGCAGTGATTCTATTATTTCAGAGTCAGCAAACAATGAGATTTTTCTTTTGCTTCATAGATTATTTTGTTTATTTTTCCTCTGCCAAAAGTAACACATGCTTTGAAGGAGGCCAGGGCTATGGAAGTAGCAGGGCTTTGGAGACAGGTGCTGGAATCCCAGTTCTACTGTGTGATGTGCTGTATGCTGTTAGTGAGGGAAGCAACCTCTTGGATCCTCTTTTGAATCTGTGCAATGGTTAGGGGAGCTCCAACAGAGATAAAGTATGTAGAGGGCCAGTGAGTACCTCTGAAACAACCAGCTATCCCCATCACATCCTCCTTCCCTCTGCAGGGAAAGAATTACAGTTGGGTCGCAAGAATTAGAAAACAAAGTTAGTCTTCATAATTAAGCAATCACCTCTTTCAAAGGATATGCCAGAGTGCTGCACTCCAAAAGGCCAGGTGACTAGAGTGAGAAATAATTATAATAGCTAGCCCTGTGATTTTTGTACATTGTTTCATTTAATTAATATCCTCAGCCATCTCTGAGGTGGGTGTTATTACCCATGCTTACAACCAGGAAACCAGACTCTGAGATGGAGTGTCTTGTGCAGCAAATGCATTTGGAGCTCAGTCTGACATCAGCTTCCAACAGTTGACCATCTGGTCACACATCAGACCCTGTGAACCTGGTATGTACACAATCAGTACTACAATTTTCTCTGCCCACGTTAAAAATTACTGAACACATAGCCTAGTCTTCATTGGTCTGTTTGATGGAAGAAACAGAAACTCACAAAGACACACATATACCTAAGGTCACACAGCTGGTGACCATAGAATTGGCCCTAAAACCCTTCCTGAAAACCTGGCCTTAGTCTCAGTTGTGTAAACCAAAATTAATTTTAGGCTGTATTAAAGAATTTTAAAAATCAGGGATTTCCGGCCAAGATGGAGGCATAGGTAGACAAACTGTGCCTCCTTGCACAACCAAAACAAGGACAACAACAAATTCAAAAACAAAAAACAACCAGAACTGACAGAAATTTGAACTGTATGGAAGTCCAACAACCAAGGAGTTAAAGAAGAAACATTCATTCACACCAGTAGGAGGGGCAGAGACAGGCAACCGGGCGGCAAGGGCTCAGCATGGCAAGGTGGTGGCTGGAGGACTGGGACAGGCAATGGCTTGCAGACTGAATGGTCCCACATTTGTGTGCAGATAAACCAGGAGGAACAACTAGGGAGCAAGACAGACTGCACAACCCAGAGTTCCAGTACCGGGAAATGAAGCCTCAACCTCTGACTGAAAACACCTGTGAGGGGAGATGCTCCCAGAAAAAACTCCCAGCCTCACAGGAGAGTTCACTGGAGAGACCCACAGGGTCCTAGAAGGTACACAAACCCACCCACATGGGAATCAACACCAGCAGGGCCCAATTTGATTATGGGTAGCAGGGGAAGTGACTGAAAACCGACAGAGAGCAGAGCAAGAGGCACTGTTCCGTCTTGGACCCCTCCCCCACATACAGCATCACAACTCAGCAACATGGGTTGCCCCACCCTGGTGAACACCTAAGGCTCTGCCCATAATTACTACATAACAGGCACACCAAGACAAAAAAAAAAGGTGCAAATGAAAGAACAGTTCACAGCTCCAGAATAAATACAACTAAGCGATGAAGAGATAGCCAACCTTATCAGATGCACAGTTCAAAACATTGGTTATCAGGATGCTCCAGGAACTCACTGGGTACTTCAACAGCATAAAAAAAACACAAGCAGCAATGAAGGTTGCATTATGTGAAATAAAGAAAATCTACAGGGAACCAACAGTAGTGAGAAGGAAACCAGGACTCAAATCAATGGTTTGAAGCAGAAGGAAGAAGGAAACATTCAACCAGAACAGAATGAAGAAACAAGAATTCAAAAAAATGACAAGAGGCTTAGGAACATCCAGGACACATTCAAACATTACAACATCCAAATTATAGTGGTACCAGAAGGAGAAGAGGAAGAGCAACAAAGTGAAAACTTATTTGAACAAGTAAAGAAGGAGAACTTCCTAATCTGGCAATGGAAATAGACTTTCAGGAAGTTCAGGAAGCTCAGAGAGTCCCAAAGAAGTTGGACCCAAGGAAGCACACACCAAGGCACATCATAATCACATTACCCAAGATTAAAGGTAAGGAGAGAATCTTAAAACCAGCAAGAGAAAAGGAGACAGTTATCAAAGGAGTGCCCATAAGACTGTCAGCTGATTTCTCAAAAGAGACCTTGCAGGCAAGAAGGAGCTGGAAAGAAGTATTCCAAGTCATGAAAGGGAAGGACCTACATCCAAGATTGCTCTATCCAGCATAACTTTCATTTAGAATGGAAGGGCATGTAAAGTGCTTCTCAGATAAGGTCAAGTTAAAGGAGTTCATCATCACCAAGCCCTTATTATATGAAATGTTAAAGGGACTTATCTAAGAAAAAGAAGATCAAAACTATGAACCATAAAATGACAACAAACTCACAGCTATTAACAACCAAACCTAAAAAGAAAAAAAAAAAAAAA
>CM052539.1:83837271-83887496 GCA_028533065.1 Trachops cirrhosus
ACACATGGAGGGTTAGCAACAGGGGAGTGGGAGGAGGAGAGTGGGGGAAAGATACGAAGAATAAGTAGCAATGAAGGTAGATAGAAAATAGACAGGAGGAGGGCAAGAATAGTATGGGAAATGTAGAAGCAAAGAACTTATGACACATGGACTGAAGTAAAGGGGGGGAATGTGGGTGGGAGAGGGTGTTCAGGGTGGAGGGGAATGAAGGGGGGATAATAAGACAACTGTAATAGCATAATCAATAAAATATATTAAAAAAAAGAATTGCTAGATCTAAAAAGAATATGAATTAAAAGATAAAAGGTTACTTAAAAATAATTAAAAGAAAACAAAAACAAACAAACAAAAAACAAAAACAAAAAAAAGAGAGGAAAATAAACACCCCACACCTATTGTTGGTTTCAGACTGGCCAAACCGGTTTTTCTAGCTGGCTTCAGCAGACTGAGGGGCGACTGGAGAAATTTTTTCTGCTCCCGTTCAGAACTCAGTAGTCAGCCTCTGGAGTACTGTTTCTAGGGTAGATGAGCATTGTCCCCCAGCCTGTCTGGTGCCTCTCCAAAGGGTCCTGAGTGTGGAGTCTAGGTGCTCCTATGCGCGTCCTTGGGAGTTCACCACCGTGTGTTCCGATGTCCCGCAGAGCACCTGCGCCTTTTCCAGGTTCATGGATGCGCACTCTCTGGATCCCGAGGGGCGCCCACTTCCCCCAAATTCACAGCCTGGGCATCATAGGTCCCGGGGAGTGCCCGCACCTTTTCCTTTTCCACCACTGTGATTTCCGAGACTTCCACCAAACCACGCTCTCTCTGGGTTGGGGGCACGGGTGTACAGGCGGGCGCCTTTGGATGCACCAGGTGGGGTGCACACTTTCACCAGGGCTTTGCGTGGGTGCTTACAGCCCCTGTGTGGGTGCCTCTTTGTCCTCACTCCTTTCTCTGTGCCCTCCAGTAAACTGACCTCCCCCGGTGCTGCTCAGTCCTTGTTTGGCCAGGGAGGGAGCGGTTGACCCAGCTCTCTCTCGGGAGCCCCTGAGGCAAACCCTGGAATACCGGGCCTGGAGCTGCAACCTCCCTGGTCCCCGAGCTGATCTCTGGGCCCTTATTATCCTTATGTAGTCTCCTTACCATTGAGTTCTTCAATGTCCGCTACAATTTGTGATCTCCTATTTTCATGTATGTTGTGATAATGTTGCCTGTTTGCTCTGTTCCTACCTAGATCGTCTCAGATTTTCTTCCGTGTATAGAAGTAGAATCTGCTCCCTCCTACCACACTGCCATCTTCCTCTCTTCTATTGTCATAATTTTCTATTTACTCCTATTGCTTGCTGATCATGCTCTGTTCCCTCTGTTGTTATTAATGCTTTGTGCCTTACTCTAATTCATCAACCACAATATAAGCCCATCCCACTCAGTATCTGGTATATGCACATGTATGAACTTAGGTATGTGTTGAAATGAATGATTTCCTAGACATTTGGAAGAAGCTTAGACATTTGTGAACCTTAGACAATTCATCCTAGAGTCCCTAACCTCCCAGTGGGGTTTCAGGCTGAGCATGACAGAACCCTAAAGCCAGAAAAGCAATTCAAGAATGTCCTGTGCTTGGAAAATTAGAATATAGTACTTGCCTTTATTCTGGGGACATTATTGACTCAGTCACTTCTCATATATCACAGCCTAATCAGTACTCAAACGCCCTAAGTTTATTAGCAAAATTGAGAGACTAAGTCACTTTTTAAGTTGAGACCAAGTAAAAGAAGTTATAGAAAGGAAAGGAAAGAGGAAAGGCTATGAAGAAGACAATTTTCAGACCACCACACACACAGCACCACATATGAATGGTCCGAACTGTGGCTGTCATCTTTGGCCTGCATTCTTGGAGTTATTTCTACCAGGGCTGTTGTTGGGTGTTGTATAAACAGAAGGGTGGCTCAAAGCTGCACAGTTCTGCTGCTTTAGTAACAGCATCTAATGTGGGAGAACAAGTCCTGCCCAACTAAAGCAATTCCTTGTTCAAATGTTTCACTAATACAGATATACATTTGGGGTCCTTTCAAATAACTCAGTGTGGCAAACTTCTGTTTCATCTTAGCTGTAGAAAATGTAGAGTAGAAAGAAACAGACATTTAATTAAATACAGGTAATTCAATTCAAGCAGAGAGAGTAAGGCTGATAGACACTAAAAACATTCCCTATATTGCAGACAAAGCTATTACTGGATAATGTGGCTCATCCCAGTGAAAGACTGAGCTTTCTATGACTGACCCCAGAATAAGGGAGCTATGTCCCCCCTCTCCTAGGCACACCCAGGCAAAACCTGCAGCATTCAGGAGCCCTGCAGAGTGTGCTGTCCCACCCAGGAGCCAAGCGTCAAGGGGAGGACAGGCAAGGGCTGGGCCACTGCTCCCCACCTCTGTCACCTATTAAGACAAGAGTGGGTTCTGAGAGGCTTTTACTAAGGCAGTTCCTCCACAAAAAATGCAACATCTGCCACCTCATGAGGGAGAAGGGCCCTCACCATAACATATAATACACAGGTTTTCTAAGTAAAACATGAGTTACTCTACAAGTGTACAGCTTAACTTCTTTGTTCAACCAGCCTCTCTGACTTTGTGTCATAGTAGAAGATGGAAGGAGGTTCAGGTTCTAAGATGTCAAATGACCAAGACATCAGGGGTCATTCTGAATCAATGGATTTCTTTTAACAGATAGTCATCTTTCACTCACGGGCCCTTCAAAAAACCATCTAAAGAAAAAGACAGGATTTGAGTTATGATAAACATCTTGGAAACCTCAGTGTGCAATGGACAGTGGTGGCACCCCAACTTAGTGAGAGATGGAAGGAGTCAGTTAGGACAAAAGAGCTGAACGCTGGTCTTGGCTCTATATGTGTGTGTGTGCATGTGGTGGGCAAGCTCCTAACCTTGGCAGCCAGTGGTCCTCACATTTGAGTGCACTTATAAGTCACCTGGAGAGTTTACTAAAAATGCCAATTCCTGAACTCCACCTCAGGGATTCTGACAGATCAAGAATCTGATTTTTAAATAAGTGCTCCCTGTGTGATTATGATGTGGGTAGTGTGGGGGCCATAATTTGAGGGAAAAAACTGCCATTGGTTTCTCATGGGTTAATTTAAAATGTGTCCCTCCTAGGGCCTCAGTGTGGATGAAGGGAGGCAGTCTATGTAAAATCAAGTAGCAAGCTGCGTACTGCACAACTACAAGATCATTCTGGGAGTAAAACTTCTTTACTCCCCATAAACCTCTTGTGTCCACTCACATGATCTATGTTCTTCACTGAATGTGGAGAGTACGTGGATAGTCTTTGTGATTTTTATGTCACACTCAGCATCCTCATTTTTATGATTTTTGTGTTTCTTCTTCATTTTTCCCCAACATCAAATGTTTCTTTGAGTTGGGGGTTCTATGTGTTATTTGTCAGTGACATCTTAATCCAGTTGCATTTCTCTTGCAACAGATTCTCCTTGGGACCCTGCTCTGTCAATATCCTTGTGAAAAGCAGCACTCTCAGGCACAGGCTGTCAGTAGCAGAGGTTTGCAACTGGTTTGGGACATCACAGCCACACAGGATCCCCACTGAAACTTTACCCTGGCTCCAGGACTTGCTAGCTTTGGTCTGTGATACTTTTACTCCTGGCCTCACTGCCTCTGCAGTCACTACCCTGTTACTGCCTCTGACCTTTGGTTGACACCATCATTATCAGTCTTCCCATCTGGGGTAAGAGCCACACCTACAGGCTGGTCTTCTGGAAGGCATTTCCCCTAGGGGTGGCTGTGGAGCAGGATTTCTATCAGACTTCATTTCTGTTCTTCCCAAACTTCCCAACCCACAACATACTGTCTGCTCACACATGTCAGCCAGGGAACAGGCTGAGATAAATGTTTGTTGAATGGACAGACCACTGAATAAGTAAATGATATGAATAGAAGGGGAGGATCACTGATGTAATACCTAATTCCCAGAGCTATGTGGGCTCAGGGTGGTGATGAAGGCTGCCTAAGAATACCTCCCCTAAAGGTGTCCTTGACCCTAACACAAAGTAGAAATGACCCTGGGGGCTACTTACACTGGAACATGGGAAGACCATGTGATATTACTGTGCTTGAAGTAATTGCCATTTTCCCATTTTAAAGTATAAATGCACAGATTCTTCTTTTAATAACACTCTTCTCTGCTACTTTGTGGCTGGGATGCCTGTGAGCTGGTTAGTTGGTGCCAACACACGGACAGGCATAATAGTTCCATATCCCTGGGGTTTGGAGGGAGTTTTAGCCAAGAGAACTGTGACATCCTCATAAATTAATGGGATATTTGTGGCTTGGGCATCTTGGAACAAAAGTGTTCTTGTGGAATGTGTCCAAACCGCTCATGCTCTGTGGAAATTTATTCACATTCTCTTCACACCTTTCTTGAGGACTGACTGTACGCAGGGGTCCAGCCGAGCAGGGGAGCAGGTGACCAAGAGTGAACAAGATGTCCTCACCTTTACGAAAGTTTTGTCTCACAAGAAAGGCAGACAAGTCCACAGACAAATGCAATGGTCTATAACATGAGGCTCCATCTTGGCATGTTCATTCTGATTGGAAGAAAAGGACTCTCCTCACAGTATCCTGACATTGGAGAATGATTTTGAAACTTCATGTACACTGGACACTTACTGGAACACTCCCACAGAAGGAGGTGTACTCCTGATTCATAGAGAACAGGAAAAGGTAGATGGAGCGGCTAACAGGAGCTGGAATACTCCATGTGTGCAGGGCCCATCTCCCATGGCTGCCATGCAGAGAGCTGGGCAATGGGAAGGGAGGATGGTTCAAATGGGCTGGACCTCTGGGCCTAAAGGGACTTAAAATTAAAAAGCAAGACTTGGTGTAAAACTGTTTGGAAGAGGATGTTGAAACAGTGCATTCTTAAGTTCCTACCTTCAAGAGAGGGGATGTGCAAATGAGCTATGAAGGTGCTGCTATAAAGGACTGCCTGAAGGGTGAGGGCATCTTGCACTGAGGTAACCAACTTCTTCACTGCTTTTTCTGGAGTCCATACAGTCTGGAATCATCTGGTGCTGTCAAGACAAATCCTGACTTCAGAGCAAGCTGTTGGGAAATCCCTCTCCTCTTTGACTCAGACTCCATGTAGTATTCCATGGAAACTTGCCATGTTCTACCAAGTAGCTGATTTTTAATAAGTGAATTCACTTTCTACTGTAGCATTCTCTGCCCTTCATTCACCATATGTCCTTTTGAGGATGTATTAATGGGTCCCTTCTATGACATTCACAAGTTTTGAAGCTGGATAAGTGTGTACAAAATTGCTTTGCTGCCAGGAGGACTATTCTGTTCCCCACCCTCACTAGTGCCAATAAAGATGTTCTCTGCTTCTCAGAGTATAAACTTTTATGCTGCTTGGACACAGCACTAAAATCAACCCTTTAAGAACTCAATTGTGCTCACTTAAAGGACAATGCTAGTAATGGTGATTTACTGTTGGAAAGTTCAGTCTCTATATTTTCCACCTGTCAGTTGGATTCTGGAATACAGTTATGATAGTAAATAATTTAACATATTGGCTACTAGTAGCTAAGTTAGAAAAAACAAATCTCCATTTAAAGCAAATGATTATTTTAACCCACTTGAGAGAGTTGTGTAAATATATTAAATATTCTTGCAACTCTTTTCTACTGGGAAAATATCCAAAGGGAAAACCACAGTCAGGCTATCTTTTATGGAAGAAAGAAAAATGAACTTCCTGTTGTTGCACTAAACTTAGACCTTTGTCAAGCTTTAAATGTGAAATTCTGCCATTTCTCAGTCTCTCAACCTCCTTCCCTTTCTCCTCCTTTCTTCTTCCTTTATTTCTCAAACACGTTTTGCTAACTAAGCTTTAAAACTTGTATTCAGTAATATTTATCCCATTCAGTTTTATCCTCTGCTGTAGCTAGGCTATTGTTCCCTTCTGAAGCATCCTAAATGTCGTCACTGACTTCATTGCCACTGCTCCAGCCTTCCCAGCTCCCACGCAGGCTGCGCTTCACTGGCCAATTGCTTCTTGTTCTTACTCTGAGTTGTTTAGAAGGATATATAAAGGGATTTATTGCTTGTTTTCTTAGGTGACATACGATGTTAATCTCTCTGAAAAGGATGGGTAATTTTAAAAAATAATGACACTGCTAGACCTGATTTTGAATGCGTCTCCCTTATGCTTGTTCTGGAACTATACATTATAAGTTTACAAGCTAATTGAACAGGAATGATATTTTAAAATAAGTGAGTTCTTAATCACACAATTCTGAGAAACTGGAATACCTTAATTATTGCTTATTTTAATATTCTTTAGGGGTGTGTATAATATGTGGTAGATAATCACTTGCTTTAATGCAATTTGTTTGTCAAATTTAGCTACCAGTAGCCAATATGTTAAATTGATTATTATCATAACTGTATTCCAGAATCCAACTGACAGGTAGAAAGAATAATAATAATTCACCATTCCAGTAACCACCATCACCATCATCTTCAAACAACCACTTTCATAGCACTTCAGAGCCTCTAAAAAGGTTTTATATGCTTACTCTCGTTTGGATCCCCAAGCACCCTATGAAACAGGTACAGTTATTTCCATTTCATGGAGGAGGAAGCTGAGGTGCAATAAGGTAAAGGCATTTCTATGGAACAAATGGTGAGTGGAAGAACTGAGATTTGAAACTGAGCCTTTCTGTGCTTCCTCACATGGTGCAATGTTGAGATATAGATGTGGATACAGATATAGAGATAATATCAAGAGCTTTGCCCTGAGACTTCCTGAATGTGAATTTCAGCCCTGCCATTTGCCACCCAGGTAACCTTGAACCTCTTTGTGCCTCCCCAGTCACCTGTCAAGTAGAACTAATTCTACATCACAGTATCATTATAAGAATAAAATAGCACACCTGAAGCATATAGAATAGCATAGAAAGCTCTACATGGTAGCCCCACTATGACTGTAGCCTGCTGCTTCTCAAAACCCTATTTCTGCTAGTGAGTGTTCAGCATAAAAGTCAGGGTCCACACCAGAATCATATGATAGGGTGTCCACATCTAAATTAGTAGGGAAAAAAGAAAACTCAGCAGGTATTCTGGATATCAGTTTTCCTTAGCTCTCTTCAAAATGCCACCCAGGCTAGAAGCAGAAGTGGTCTGAGATTTAAATGTTTAAGATGCTGGTGAGGATGTCTTATTAACTGCTCATGGAAATAGCAGTGGATGGAAAGAGCATCCATTGTGGCAGGCACTTATCTCTTGCGAGGTTAAGAAGTTCTCTGTCTCTTCTGGTCTCATCATTAGCCAGTGGAATAAAGGGCCACAATGGCTTACATTTCTACTTCAGTCTTCCCACAAAGAACAGTTACATCTGATAAGGCCAGATGCTAACATATTTCAAAACTCCCATTACATAATTCAAAGAGAGTTTAGGAGCTTTTTTTAAATTTCTCCTTAAATTATCCATAACATAAATCTTTGAAATATTTAAACTCCTTTCTCCATTTGGCAAGGAGAATGTTGATGGAAAGCTCCCTGCACACCTGAAAGGGGCATGAAGGGTGCTCTGGTGAAAGGAAGGCCTGATGGGGTGGGGGTGGCCCCCCCACAGAACCTTCAAAGGCTTTCATTCTGCATGCTCTACTTTCTGGAACTAGGAATGTTTTCCTTTGGAGATCAAGTTTTTACCAACTGGGATTTCTTTTTTTCTAACATTGTTCTCAAGAAATAGCCTTTAACAAAACACAGGCAAACATGTGAGGACATGGAAGTGTCCTCTGGTAGCAATCAAAAAGTCGCTCATTAGCAAACCCCAGGGTGCTACTATCTAGGCACTAGTGCAGCTGCCACCAACTCTGAGAGGAGAATGATTCATTACCATGGTTACTGATGCCAGAAATATTACCTTCTGCAATCAGCACACACAAAGATCCTTTAAAGAGAGTGTAAAAATTGGAGCACTGTAAACAATTAGTGGAAATTGTCAGCAGGCACAGAGGCTGAACATGCACAATGCTGCTTTCAGAGCATAAAAACAGAGGGGTTGCACCACTGCCATACCAGCAAATCTTACTGATGGCAAGAAAGGGACATTCGTGTCCAGGAAGTGAGTTAAAGGCCCCGCCAACAAACATTTCTACACAAATTTGTTATCATTGCATGGACAATGTTAGTAAAAATAACTCTCTGATTGGTAATATTTGCATGATCAAGTTCTGATTCATTAAACCCACACTCAGATTTTTTCATTAATAAACTTTACGTTTTAGATCAGTTTTAAATTCACAGCAAAACTGAGCAGGAAGTACAGAGAGTTCTAATATACCCCTGCCTGCACACATGCACAGTCTCCCCGACTCTCACCCCCCCATCGGAGGGATGCATTTGTACAACCTATGAACCTACAATGACACATTATAATTGCCAAAGCCATGGTTTACATTAGGGTTCACTCTTGGTGGTGTACATTCTATGGGTTGGAGCAAAAGTTTATTGACATCTATGCACCATTATAGTATCATACAGAGTATTTTCAGTGCCCTAAAACTCCTCTGAGTTCCACCTATTCATCCCTTCCTACCTCTCCCTTCCTCCCCCCAATCACAATCAACATAGTTTTTTCTTTTCCAGCATGTCATGTGGTTGGAATCATGCAATCATGTGGCCTTTTCAAATTGGTTTCTTTTACTTGGTAATATGCATTTAAGTTTTCTCCTCATCGTTTCATGGCTTGATAGCTCATCTCTTTCCATCATTGAATAATATTCTGTTGTCTGGCTATACGATTTCGTGTATCCATTCACTTATCAAAGGATATCTTGGTTGCTTCCAAGTTTTGACAATTTTAAATAAAGCTTCTATAAACATTCATGTGCAGGTTCTTGTGTGGACATAAGTTTTCAAATTCTTTAGCTAAATTCCAAGGAGCTCAGTTGCTGGAAAGAGTATGTTTAGTTTTGTAAGAAACCACCAACCTGTCTTCCAAAGCAGCTGTACCATATGGCATTCCCCCCAGCAGTGAATGAAAGTCCCCCAGAGTCAGTTTTTGAAGTGTCTTAGAAATGAAGTACATTAAAGTAATATGTTATCACATCCAGTTCTCTTACTTTCTAGTAACAAAATACAGATAAAGAAGTTCAAGGAAAGGAAATTTTGTTGTTAAATGACAGCAGTTTCCTTTTCAAATGTAGTAGATTTTTTCTCGTCTTAAAATAGGAAAATAGATTATCTCTCATCAAAAAACTTTGACTGAGTGGATGAGTCATTTCTGTCCGTATTTTACTCTATTTAAAGGATGTCAACACCTTGAGGAAATCCATGATTTCATAAACTCTAGCCCAAACTCAAGAAAATCCCAAAGCACCCTGTGCACTGCTGAAACAACTGTAGTGAAATCTCGATCATTCAAAACCCTTGAACTTCTCTCATGGTCATTTGAGCATATAATGGACTTCACTTTACCTTCTGTAACATAATTTCTTCATAAAAAGCTTGTTAAATAAATTAGCAGTATAAACAAGATAATAGCTTAATTATACAAAAAAGTACTTTTACATTTTGCAACATAATTAGCAAAGCCAATTAAAATGTACTACATTTCACTTACCCCAGGTCTAACTTCACATTTATCAGTGATTATTTAATTAATTGATCTCTACCATTAGGCTGCCAGCTTCATGGGGGGAGGAACCATGTCCTCTTTGAGGGGTCACCACTATTTTCCCAGTACTGTACCTAAAATAGTATCTAGCACATAATATATGCTCAGGGAATGAATGTGTCTCCTTACAAAGTTTTGTGATGCTGGGAACCATCATTAAAATAATTGTTTTTACCTATAACCACAACAAATACAGCAATTCTATCTACTAAGTTCTCTGTGTGGTTGGGCATGTCTCTGTAAAAGAGATTAAATAAGTCTCATACTATTGAATTACCCTGTTAACAATGAGAAATTTGTTGGACAAATCACCAATAATTCAGTCGTAACTGACCACATCATTATGGGGAATGGCCTTAGGGGCATTAACAAAGGTCTTTAAAATGACCAGAGCCTGATCTTGTCCAAGATGTAAAATCACTAATTAATGAAACCAACACCAAGACTGCCTCATTGGCCCAGCACAGTGTGCTCTGACTTCAGGAAGACACAGCTCATGTTTACTGGTGAGTACAGGGAGCCTTAGATCAAAAGCTTACCAATGATTGGTAATGGTGATGCCGAACTTTCACTGCTCTTTTAAGAGTAAAGGTGGTATCATCTTCAGTATTTGTGGTGCTTCTTTAAACTTTATGTTTTATGGTTTTCTGTTTATTTATTAGAAAAGCTATTTATTTATTTGTTTATTTACTTATTTATTTATTTTAGAGAAAGGGGAAGGGAGAAAAAGAGAGAGAAGCAACGACATGAGAGAAACATCAACTGGCTGCCTCTCTACAACCCCTGATCTATGACCTTTCACTTTGTGGAACAATGCTCAACCAACTGAAACATACTGGTCAAGGCACCTCTCTACTATTTTTGTAACTTCTTCTGAATCTAAAATTACTTCAAAATAAAGTTCTTTTTTAAAAAAAAGAAAATAAATTGATCTATATTTCATGTTTATCATCTTTTAAGAAAGAATAACAGTTTATTAATACTTTAGTAGTCACTTGTATGACCTCAGGTGGATGTGATTTACTAAATACATACGTAAATGTATTCTATACATTCATACATAGAAATATAGAGAGATGTAGATGCAATATAATCTTCACATGAGCAAGGATTTTTTGTTTATATTGTCCACTATTTTATTCCAAGCCAAAAAAAGTGAGAGCACATAGAAGACTATCTATACAAAGTCTTCAAATATCTACATAGTCTTCAAATACACATATGAATGAATATGAAAGCCCTCTCTCTCATCCTCCAAATTCAAAGAGTTGTTGATATTCTTCGCAAGTTTTCTTTTTCTGCAGACAGGAGCTCCCTGTCCATGAAGTCTCTAACAGTGTTTCATAGTTCTGTGTATTCACAGGCTTCACTATGCTCAGTGATTGCTCACCAGATTCTTGGGCTTCTCCAATTGATTCTGGTCTAGGGACCTGGCCTGGCTTTGTGGGCTACTCCTGCTTCACCCCAGAATTTGTGTCCCTAAACACAGCTTGGAATGAGCCCTCGCTTCTTCTTTGCTTCACTTTGATATACTTCTTTTAACCTCCAAACAGTAATTGTAAACTACATAACTGACTCCTGGTCACTTGAAGCATTATAGCATCCTTCTGAACTCTTCCTTGGTGCCAGTGGTTGATATTCAATTATAGAAACAAAGGCAGCAGCTGGGTAATGCCCACTGCACACCAAGGCTGGGTCAACAAAAGCAAGACTGGCCAAAGACTGGACTAGCTAAATTGATGGGCTTGCTAATATAGTAGCTCCCAAACAGGTTTCACGTGAAGGGACTGATATTGCAGTGAATAAACCCTGTATTTTTATTCTCTCCTTAAAGAATTATAGCTCTGGCTGGTGTGGCTCAGTGGATTGAGCACCAGCTTGAGAACCAAAGGGTCACCAGTTCTATTCCCAGTCAGGGCACATGCCTGGGTTGCAGGCCAGGTTCCCGGTGAGGAGCACCTGAGAGGAAACCATACATGCTCCCCACTGGAAACCTTCCCTCTCTTTCTCCCTCTTTTCCCCTCTCTTTAAAAATAAATAAATAAAATCTTTAAAAAAAAGAATTACATACATTCCTGAGATTAACAGAGTCTGAATACAATCATGGGTTTGCCTGGATTCTGGAGCAGAGAGGTTGAGAAGTGGTATAGGAATTTTCAAGAGGGAACTTTACAGACACAGGCTGATGGAGGTGCTTGTCTCCCAGGGGCTGCCCTGTCTCTCACAAATTGAGGCTGGCAGGGCTTGACTGGTGTGAACCCCTAATAACGACACTCATTTTTCTGCCTTGATAGAGAATCCTGGATTCTCTATCTCTGCCCAGGGAAGAAACTGAGAACAAATACATTTTCCAGTTCTACTCTTTGATGATAGGGTGAGAGTGCTGGCTTGTAGTCCATCACAGATAGGTTAAAATCTCTGCTCTGCTACTTACTACCTGTATCACTTTAGAAAACTTCTGTCACTTCTCTGTGTTTCAGCTCCTGTAGCTGTAAGATGGCAAAAGTCATTCCCTACTTAATTAGGTTGTGTGACAAGAATGGTTGCCAGTACGTGGAGACTGTGGCAGGCACAGGACAACCCTGGTGATCCTGCTCCAGCTGTTCTCCTGTTACATTCAGCAACCACGAGAACAGATGCAGGAGACTTTCAGGGTTTCAGAGATGTTACTTTATTGGCCAAATTTTCTTTTTAACCTGCGCAGGGGGGGCAGACTCTCCCAAATGTGTCCGGAGACACAGTGCTCATAACAGCTGCAAATGATAGTCCCCCCCTGCGCGCTCTCAGCTACGTCCTTACATAGGGGTATGCAAACAAGCGTTTATACAGAATCAGACACGGCAGGTAACCATTCGCTCACAACTCTCATGCATGGGAACAGGGTTAGGCATTGGCTCACCGGTTGTAAAATTTCAAACCAAACGTGTTAAATTACATCTGTTTTACGATCCTTTGTTCTTGCATGAGGCAGGAGAGCAAAATGTCTGTTTAGTAACCTCCTGTGCCCTGGGATCTAACCAATTCCTTTGCCCTTCAGCTAGGTTCCTATTTTCTCATGGTCTAAGTTTTCCTTGCTCCTTACACTCCCATGATATGTTATAAGGTGTTGTCCTATGACATCTCCTGTAAGATGTTATGATCATCTCAACTGGATGGGCCAGCCCTGCCTGGGCTGCTTCTGCTCACTTGTATGCTCACCTTGAACAGGTCTTAGCACTTTGACCCATCTCCAATGGCTGACCCAACTCCCTAGTAGAAAATGCCAAAGTTATGAAATTATAAACTATATGCAATAATGGGAGATGCATATTTTATACAAGATTTCATGCAGATTCATTAGAGAACACTCAGCATGGAAAACACAGTAGAAACAATCAAATTCCCCATTCTTTTTTTTACATAAAGGTTTTTATTAAAATATTTTATTTATTTATTTTTAGGGAGAGGGGAAAGGAAGGAGAAAGAGAGGGAGAAAAACATCAATGTGTGGTTGGCTCTCAGGTACCCTCTGCTGGGGGCACAACTTGGCTCATAACCCAGGCATGTGCCCTGACTGGGAATTGAACCAGCAACCCTTTGGTTCCCCAGTCTGGTGCTCAATCCATTGAGCCACACCAGCCAGAGCTCAAATTCCCCATTCTTTCTTCAAAAGTTTCCCTTAACTGTAATCAACCTCATACCTTCTCCTTCTCTTTCTGAAACACAGATTCTAAAGATCTCAGGAAGGAAAGAAGACAATGCAATCCCAATGTGAGAAATGACAAGTTTCACTCATAGTTTCCAGGGGGTGTTCACGTTTGCACAGCAAGGGGTTCTGGGCTGCCTACCCAGGCCTATGACTTTAAGTCCTCACTCTTTTCTGTTCTTCACATGTTTCCCCTAGGCTTTAGGCAGACAGCTGGTTTTTCCATCCCCCTCTACATTGGTGCATTTTAAGGAGAATATTGGAAATGCCAAGATGAACTCCTTCCATCAGTCATCTATAAAGTGAACCAGAGTGTGAGGCCTTTGACTTCCTTTGAGTAATTGAACAAATAGCATGGTCCTCCCAGTTTACCTACCTGGCCATAGCCCACAGGTCTGGATCACATAGAACACTTCTCTGTGTAGTGGTAGGAGGTGGACCATAAGATTTACTGTCGCGGACCTTGGCTTGTGGGGTCCACAGTGTTGTAGGTAAAACAAAAGAAATTCACATGGACTACTGAATCCTGTGGAGAAAAAGGGTGGGCAGCTTCTCTCTCAAGGGGAGCAAAAGCCTTGGCCCTGGCTTGGATGAGCTTTCATTGTCTTTCTGGGCACAGTACATGAAGGTCCTCATTTACTATGCACAGGTTTGCTTTAGGTGGTTACATTTTACAGAAAACAAAGGAGAAGATGCCGCTAATCATATCACAGAAGAGCGATATTTGCAAATGAAAAGGCAAAAGTAGTTGAACTGGTTACACTCATCCTTGGAAGGTTTAGCATGGATTAGGAAGTTACTTTGCAGTAAATGTTTGCTGCCTCAATTCAGGGTGAGGGAGTTTTAGCAAAAGCAAGTCTCATAGCAGTCTAGGTACAGTGCAGGTCTGATTCCCCACGGGAGAGAACCTATACGTGGGCGTGGGTCCTGTGCATCTCTGAGTGGGAGTTGGGCCCACGCCACGCAGAACGGTCTCCTATAATTTACCATCCTACTGCTCAGAGTTTGAATCTTGGGTTCCCCTGCTTACTAGTGGGCAAGTTACTTAACCTCTCTGAGCCTCAGCTTCCCCATCTATAAAACATAGATAACATGACCTTCCTCAAAGGATTATAGTTAGGATGCAGTGCCTGACACAACACATATTCCCAACAGAGTGAATATATGTTCCTGATTTGGCTGACCTGGGTTTGTGGCTCCCGTACCCTGGGACTGGCTTCATTAAAGAGTTGGCTGAAAAGGTCTATGTGCTTTCCTCAGAGGCCAGCTCTGTCACCACTGCAGCCATTCCTTCCTGCCTGGACCATGGGATTTCATTCTCATCACCAAGTCCTCTGCTTCCTCAGGAGACATTTGGCAGTGCCTGAAGACATTTTGTTTATCACAACATAGGGGGAGGGATGTGACCTACATCTGGTGGGTGAGGACAGGGATGCTGCTAAACATTATCTAATGAAGAAGACAGCCCTCCCAACAAAGAATCATCTAGCCCAAATGTTAATAGTACTGAAGCTCAAAACCCTGAAACAGACCCTGTAACCAGAATGTTTGTGCTCACAGATAAAATTGCATTCTTCATTTGGTGGGAGAAAAACCTGTGGGAGACAACTACATAAAAAGTATGCTTGTGGACAAGAAAACAAGAATTGTTATCAGAAGATTAAGATATCAGATGATTTTCTTGCACCTTAAATATTCCTATAATGTTGGTTGGAAAACAAAGAGAAAGAAATTATTTATTTAGTGTGGCACAAGATTCAGCTGGCACTTTAAACAAGATAAGCAATACTTGGAGACTCAATGAACTTCAAATGCTCTTCATTCAGCTAATGGCCAATATTTCCACAGCCAATGCACTTTGCAAATGCATGAGATAGAATAATACTAAGAGAATCAATATTTGGAGGGGATAAGAAAACCCATCCATATTGAAATACTTCAAGTAGGGTTTGTATATGCATTTAATTTTTACTTCATTGTTCATTAACCCAGAAAATGACAGCAGTTGCCATGACTGATTAGGTCAGTTGGGGTAAAAAAAAAAACCTTCTGGTTTGGCTGGTTTTTCCTTTTAAAAAATGTTTTCTACAGAAACTACTTTGACCTGCCAAGTCATTAAAAACTGCCAAAACCATCCTGTATGTAAAACAGAACCAAAGAAAAATAGTAGGTCAGAGGAGAAAAGTAACACTTAGAATGTGTTCCCCATTATAGGGCAGATGGTGTCCACACAACAACAAAAAGATGGCATTTATGATGAAGTAAAGTAGGTGAACATCAGAAGAGGTTATTAAATTGAAGTGGAAAAAAAGACTCCAACATATAACACAAAGGCTAATCAGGGAAAGACATTTAAAAGTCCTGTTCATTTGAAGTCAAAGAGTGGCTTAGATCCCAAAATGCTATTAAAGAGTGACTTACATCTCACATTTCTTGTTAGCTGACCATGGGAGACACAATATCTGCTTAGTCACTGTGAGCACAGTGGGGATAATTTGCTCACGATTGACATACAATATTCTTGCAGGCAAATTATGGCATTCACAGTTCTCAACGTTTTATTATTTTTTTTCGGAGGGACCCATTGAATAATGGTATGGATTTCTTTCAGTTATGTTAGTTATAACAATTTTTGTTGTTTCTGCCTGTAACCACTGGAAATTAGTAATCTCATACATTATCCTTTTTAATATTAACATTCCAATCAAGATGAGGAAACATGAAAATCTAACCTTTAATCTTGAAGATAGTTATATAGTATTGTAACAGGATGCAGCCAAGAGGGGGGCCCCAAATAAGGATTTGGAATGGGGTCCAGAACTTAAGGTGTCCAGGAAATATTAGGATGTCCTCACCCCTTCCCCCCCACAGGTGTGAGTTGGGGGAAGGGACACATGGAGCAGGAACATGCAGGGCTATTTTGCATAGCAACAGCTTTGCAGCTAACCTCTGGCATGGTCATTAAACATATCTGTAACCTTTAAATGGTTACATAGATATGTTAAATAGCTGTGGCCATGCCTTGAGCCAGGGGGATGGAAGTGACTTCCACCCAAGGTGTAACTAAGGGGCAGCTCTCCCTGGTTACAGCACCTGCGTGAGAGCTTGGAGAAGATTGGCTCCATGACATGGGGCCATGCCTGCCCAGACTCACTATGGCAGCCCAGTAAAGCTGGAAAGATATGAGAATGCTGGCAAGTGTAGCCGATTGTGGGAGGAGTTGGAAATGGGGCTGCAGATGAAGATTGGTGCAGGGGTTTAAACCGAGACTCAGCAGCCAGTGGAGGGAGAACCACGTGGTTTTGGCAGAGTGGAGATCCCCTCACAGCTTTAGTAGGAAGAGAATCACGCAGCTTTGCAGAGGAAAACCATGGGGCTTGATCCTGGCTGACGACACAGCTGATGGTGTCGGGAGCCTGAATCTACTTCTTTTCCTGGGATACAGTACCCCAAATTAGGGCAGAGGGAGAAGGAAGGACTGTGTGAGTCTGTGGGTATCCTAAAGGACTTTGATATTTTAATGAAGACATTGGGTCACTACTTTAAGTCTGTATAGCTTTAAATAAACATTTCCTTTCCTTTTAACAAATCTCTGGCATTGAGAGATGTCTTTCTTCTGGCAGCAGACAATGCAAACCTAGTGGGGGGTCCTTTGGGAAGGGATAGTATATTCTACCCCCTCCCCACGTGTTCTGTAACAGTATGAGGCTGGGCTTAGTTCCTTAGTAGAAAATGCCAAAATCATGAAACTATAAACTACATTATTTATGAAAGAGAAATGTGTCTTGACAAAAAATATCTTTAAGACAGAATTTTATAATAGGTTCAGATTATTTGATCTACCCATTCTACCCTGTCTAGTCTTGCTATCCTGCTGTAATAATGGTTATTTATTCATTAATGTATTTATGCTGCCCTCCATGAAGGCTTCAGGGAAGCACACACATACATGCAACACATACAGAGCAGCTGAGATGAGAAAGCTGAAGTAAGAAAGTGAGGTGAGAAAAAGAAGTAAGTCAGGGAGAGATTAAAACACAGAATAGTTACCATTCCAGTGCTACAGAGCTCCCAGTGTGGGCTACAGTTTTGGTGCCAGGCTTCTTAGCAGACAAAGCAAAAAGTACACCCTAATTATTACAAGGCTCACAGAAAAAAAAAAGAGTTGTTCCATGTTTCTTGACTGAAACCTGAGAGAAAATTTCCAATTGTGCTTCATGTGGGTGATTTCTTGAGGAATTTGTTAAATAATAGTAAAATTCATGTTTTCTATGTCATTACTTTTTGTACTTGTATTGTTTTCAAAATATGTTAATAGAACACAATTTTGAAAAACCACTGCCCTAGAGTCATTCTATACATATCTATAACCTTTCATATATGCGCACTGGCCGTGGCACTGGTTGAACTTCATGAGGGGATGCAGGGTGGCAGGGAGCTTCCTCTCTCTCTGTAAGACTTTCTTTAAACCAAAATAGGAAACAAACATGGCAAACCAATTAACAATCTAATCTTTGTGTGGGTACCTGGTTATCTATTATATTCTTCTCTGAACTATTCTGTGTATTAAAATCTTTAATATTTAAACATAAAAATTTAAAATAATGACAGAGAAGCTTGAGGATGGAGTTTGAAGGATCAAGAATACTGTGCCTAGGACTCTGAACCCTTTAGGCATTAGAGTGCTTGAGCAGAAGGCAGCCTTTGTCAGAGCTGTGCTCTGGAAGAGTTACTCACCAGATGCATAGAATTGATAGGAAGGAGAAGCTCTAGAGGTAAAGAGATCTGCTTGGAAGTTTTTGCAAAATGCCTGTTATAAAAGATACGGTGCAACCTACCATATTAGTTAGGAAACATATGCATTATTGCTTGAAGTATACATGATTAGCCCTTGGAAAACATGGAGGTAAGAGGCACTGACCAGCCCCCCCATGCAGTTAATTCCCCCAAAACTTAGTTACTAATAGTCTACTGTTGACTGGAAGCCTAACAATAACATAAACAGTTAACACATATTTTGTATGTTATATATATTATGTACCATATTCTTAAAATAAAGTAAGCTAGAGAAAAGAAAATGTTTTTAAGAAAACCATAAGGAAGGAAAAATACATTTTTAGTGTTTATTGAAAAAATTAGTTTATAAGTGGACCTCTGCAGTTCAAACCCTCATTCTTTCACAGTCAACAGTAAAACGCCACTCTCTTGTCTTCTTATGATACATATTTAACTTCATCTCTATATTCTGAAGTCAGATTCTCAAAGTTGTCCCAGAGGGATTACTGGAACACCCACTGTCCCACTTCACCACCATGCTCAATGTTTCTTGGCTCAGCTATAGATCTGTGGTAGACAAGATTTTGGTAATTGTAGGGAATGAGCAAGAAAAACTGAAACTGGGGGGAGGAGGGGATCCAGAATCAAGAAACATTATTGCTGCTATTAAGAAAATCCTATGGGGAGCAACATGAAATTAAAACTGAAAGCAGATTTTGTGTGAATCACATGCCAAGTCACTGGTGGCCCAGCTATTTTAAATACTGGCTTAGTTGCATGTGATTAAGAAGTATATCAAATCCAAGGATGCACACATCTCACAGTCCCTCACTTGTTCCTCCTTGTTTGAGGATCAATCCAAAGCATGACATTACATTTCTCCGAAGACTAAATTTGCCTGCACAGGAAGCTGTGGACTGTGTCTACTTCTAGTCTATGGTCTGTGTCTGCCCCAAATGAGTGCCTTGAAGAGTAAGTCAGAAATTTCCCATGGACCATATAATGTTGCTGATAGAGAATATTTTACATCCTGGCCATAACTCTGTCTGCAGTGGGTTCACTTCTACTAATATTTCTGCTTTCTTTCCTCACACTCCAGGGCTGGCTACCAAATGCTGATAGACTCAAACAAGTGTTTGTGCTATCTAACCTCAGGGCCCTCCTCACAACCCTTTTATTCATACTTCTCTGTTTCTTCTCAGTCCCCACAGGGCTGTTTCAGACTGCCAGTCACTCTCAGTTCCTCCCTCACTCTGGTCCTGGTGGCAGAAGGCTTCTCTTTTTTTCCTTTACTAAGAATATATGAGCCCTCCTGGTCATAAAGCCATGCCTTAGTTTGTACTGACTTCCCTTGTCACAGACACATCAATCTCCTCATCTTCTTCCCTCTCAGGGGAAATTTGGTTCGAGTATGTTTCCAGCAGTCTTTAGGACTGGAACAGTGATCCAGGTCAGGCTCTGTAAAATCCCCCAGCTGCAATAGTTGGCTCAAAAGCGATCATATATCCTGAGGCTGGCCAATTGGAATGATTCAAATCCCTGGCTTGAGTGATTGGGTCAAGGATGAGCTTAAGACCCAAATCTGTGTGTCCTTTATAATAGTTCCTGAACAATAAAATAATTTTCTTAAAAAAGACCGAAATCTGGCTAGTCCCGGTCAATACCAAGATTGGGGCATGTCCTCCAGGAGGAAACTTTTGTCTCTGTACTTCATACCTGAGAACTGGAGCCAACCTAACTGAGAGAGGGGAAAGAAACCAAGTTCTGATGGCATTGTTTGAACTCCTAGTTGAGTTCTGACCTTGGACATTTCACTGCATGAACCAGTGGCTTTCCTTTTTGGTTCAAGTCCATTTGAGCAGGCTTTCTGACACCTGCTGTGGACAAGTCCCAGTGTCCTCTTCCATTCCCTGCAGTTCTTCAGCAGGCTCCCCAGACCCTGTCACACTTCTGCTCATCATCAGTACATGGCCTGCTTCCTACTGCACAGGGAAAGAGAGACCCTCAGACACAAAGTCCACAGCTTCTCTTTCACTTCTCACCCATCTTCACTTCCATCACTGTGGGAATATCCTTAAGTCTGTACTTCCTCATGTCCACAGGGATCTGGGCTTCCTCTGCCCTGGATCCTGTGTCCTCTAGGCTTCTCTGGGACTAAGCTTAATCAAATACTCCCTCTTCCTTCTCTCTTCAATCTGTCCTGCTCCACTGGCTCCTTATCTTCAGCTGTGAATGTATATATGCATCTCGCTAAGAAAGTGAAAGGAAGGAAGGGAGGAAAGAAGGGAGGAAAGAAGGAAGGAAGAAAGAAAGAGAAAGGAGGGAGAGAGGGAAGAGAATTTTCCTTTTTCCTAAAAATTAGTCTGCCATCATTTTTCTTCTTTTACTTCACAGTGTGTTTGCTTCAGAAATATTGTTTCCTCTCTGTACATTCTCATCGCTGCTACATTAGGATTCTGCCCCTCTGCTTTCCTGAACCTGCCAAGTGCGGTGACCTAATTTCAGCATTTCACTCCTTGTAACAGTTTATTCTGCTGATTTGTTCTCCACAAAATGGCCTTTTAAGCACTTTTTTCAAAGATCTTACTGCTCATTTTTAGTGATTCTTCTCCCCTTTCCATCCTGTAAGCCAACAATGTGCTGCCTTATTTATTTATTTATTTTTTATTACAAAATTGTTGAAAATTTCACAAAGCTTGTGGTTTGTTTCCCTAAAAACATGTAGTTTTCATGGGATCAATCAAGGTTGTTAGTAACAAACTGAAGAATATACTCCAGCTAGTTTCATCAGAAAGGGCTCTCTTCAGGGCACAGATACACAATGGTTAGGAGAGTGAAACTCCCAGGAACTTCAAATCACACAACAGACCACTCTGCCTCTGCTGGTGACAAAGCTTCCAAATTAAAAGGTACCACCAAGATGCTGACACAAAACTATATCAGTTCTAGCAGAAACTGTAGCAACAAATTGGGTGTCCTGCACCCCATTCTTCTCTTCTCCTAAAATTCCATCCCGATCAAATCTCAAATGAGGTTCACTGTCTCCAGGTGACCTAGTTTCTAACCAGATCTCTCATGGGCCCATCTTACTGGCAGAACCTAATCTCATCCAGAACTCTAGCTTCCAGGAGGAATGCAAACTGTGGTTTCCACCTCCCCAACTCTGCATTGCAGAAAAGGGCTGAACATCTCTCTCAGATCTGTGCCTTTCCCTTCTCCTCTGAACTTGCTTTCATTAATAAGACCCTTTTCAGGAATTGTGGACATCTTATTTGGAATTATAGCCAAAGTCTGGAAACTGGTTTCACATCCTCAGTCTTGCCTTTCTTCATGCCAACCATCACTAGATAAGACAACCAGACAAGGATCTGACTTTAGCTCTGGCTTTAGACCTATCCCCTCATTCACCATGTACTCTCAAGAAAACCATTTCTTTGGACTTCAGTTTCCTCACTTGTAAAGTGAGAGAGTTGGAGTACATAATTCCCAAGGTCCCTCTAGCTCAAAAGCTGAAATTCTCATTCTAACAACTCTGCCCTGCCCCATTTATCTCACAGGGTTACCGCAAAAATTAAGAGATCGTATATGTGAATGCACTTGGAAACTCTGACATATTAGGTTTTACATCTCTAGGAATGTTATTAATTGCTATTAATTCATCAGTGTCACCTCTGACTGGCACTGAAGGCAAAACAGATTATAATAGTTAACATTTATTAAGCACTTACTGTGTGCCAGATATGGTGCTATGCCATTTGCATTCATAGTCTCTTTTAATTAACTAATGTAAAGGGGGAAGTCTATCATCACTTACTGTGATATATGGTCAGCTTGTTAGAGATAAGGTACTCTTGCTGCATCGGATCTCCAGCTGAGTGGGGGCAGGAAGACAGAGCAGAGAAAACAAAAACTGAGAAGAATATGTCCATGCAGACACAAAACTGCAGACAGTGAGGGACACCTGAGGCAGAAAGTGCTGTCTGTGTGCAGCTGTCAGTAACGGTGTCCTCAGGAAGCAAAGGCCAAGGACATGACCGCAACATTTCCATGTCCCTCAGAGATGGTTCCTACCACGTCCGTGGACAGGGGGAACCACCACCCATGGTCTTTCTCAGCAGTTTTATTCTGCCCCCTGAGGCAGAATGTGCATATCTCTTCTTTCCCTGTTATTTTCAAATTAGACAGCTCTCCACACGCATTCACATTTACTCACCTTCCCTCATCATCTCTCTTCTCCTCCTCCTCCTCCACCAAATCTTGCCCAGGAAATCTCAGACTTTTCTAGAGAAAAGTCTGTCTTCTCCCTGTATCTCAGGTCGGGTCCTCTAGAAGTAGGGCGAGGAGGGGACTCCTAAGCAAGTGTGTTAATTACGGAAGGGCTCTTGGGAGCATCCCATAAGGGAGTGAAGGATGAAAGAAAGGCAAGAGGGAAGCAAAGCCAGGATATGGTTTTGGGGAATCCCCTCCCCTCCCCCGCCCCGCCTCGCCTCAGCCTGATAGGGGGAGCTCTGGAGCCTATATTCTACTGCAAACTCTGTCCTTCCATAGGCCTGGGGAGCAGGGCTTTTGGACCCTTCTCCAGTCCCTGGGGTGGGTGGGGTGGGGGCCACCTCCAGGCAGACCTGGAGAGCTAGTGCTGGTCAAGCTCAGGCAGAACCTCAGAGAAAGTGGTGGGTCTGAGTCATTATCAGCCACACCTCAGCATTCAGTCGCTAATGGACTCCTGGGGGACCTGGGCAGGGCTCCATTATCTGCAACAGCCTTCTCCCTGTCCTCTCTTTATTGTTTCCTCTTATTTCATTCCTTAGGTAGCAAGGGTGGAAAATTGCTTAATGGCTAGCACTAGGGAAACACCAATTTAGGAAAGCCCCTGAGCTGGCCTGTGTAGGGATGGTATAAGAGTGTGGTCATTTAGGAGACAGGGAAACACAGAGGAAAATGTTGACAGGCAGTGTATAGAGAAAAAAACCTGAATGGCCAATAAATACAGTAAATAAATATAGCCCCTGACCTTATGGTCAGAGGCTATCTGGTGAGGAGTACACAAGCACCCCTGCCTGGCCTCAAGGAGGGACTGAGATAGAATATCTGCTCCATAGTACCCTGGGCATCAGGCTGAGGATGCTCCCCTGAAACCACATTCTGCTTACATGGGTTTCCCACCACTTGAAGGATGGCATTTAAACTCAGAGGACCAGGTGAGCCCAACTGTCTCTCGTGTTGCGTTAGTAATACCACCAGTTGCTTTCTGATGTTTTGAAATTAAAAATGTGTTAAACCTGTATACTTGCCTGTGTTCACAATTGCTTATCACACTAGGATCCACTGAGATTTATCATGTTGTTGCTATTGCTGTTATTATCTAACAACTCTTGGGGGAGGGAAAAATTTAAATTGATTTTTCTGGTATAAAATAAGGAGGGTAATGGAAATTCCTGGCTGTGATCCTGAGTTTCCCTAAAGTATGAGTGAATCTCACATGAGTCAGGGGACCTCATGATTCTGAGAAGAGCAGGAATCCCAGGCTTTCCCTGTTGCAGTTCTCACAGAAAAGAAAATGACAATATTTATACAGCACTGGGGGTGGAGCAAAGAAGAGGGAACTATAGATAACCATATGGGACTTGATTAAAAAATTATGTTTTCTTCATATTATATCATGTAATTATGTCAAGAAAAATAAGATAGGAATTATCAGGGAAAATATTTAATATTGACTTTTCATGACACTTTCTAATAAAATCTCTTCAAGAACTTGAGTGAGAAATTGGAGTTGTTCTCCTGGAAATGGCTGTTATGTGGCCCCACACTCCTTTTCTAGCTCTTGGTAGTCGCCATCAAGGAGAAAACGTGTTCACCTAAATGGGTG
The DNA here is from genome assembly GCA_028533065.1 of Trachops cirrhosus. NCBI lineage: Eukaryota > Metazoa > Chordata > Mammalia > Chiroptera > Phyllostomidae > Trachops > Trachops cirrhosus. The sequence continues at coordinate 83,861,298 of CM052539.1, forward strand.
ATAAAAATTGAAAACCATTTTGCAAACCTATCAAACATTTATAGTAGTTGGAATTAGGTTTAAATAGTCTAATGGCTCTTCCTTTTCTTCCTGATGGAAGTTCTCATAAGGAGGACAAATAAATTTTGAACCCAATTGGCCTTTGACACTAGTGATTCTGTGATGTAGAAACTTTCCTTCACTTATCTTGACTGTCTAAGAGCAGTCACTTTGAGGATAGTGGCTCTGCTAAAAGTTCCCCTCAGCCAGAACAGGCAGTAGCAGGCTAAACGGAAAGACAGAGCTTGGGCCTGGCCTACCTGGCCGTCCACAGCCCAGCCAAGCCCTCTCCACCACAAACCAGGCTGCACTGTGGGCTGTGGCATTCTGCTCCTGGCACCTTTCCAACACAAACTGCCCTTTTGCCAGCAAATGGACAGCTGGTGGATGAGATAGATTTTCAGGTGTTGGATCACCTTGCTTTCCTTTTCTAGCACTGCAGGTAGTCCCAGATTTTCTCATTCATTCTCTGTCCTATGGCTACCAGGGGATGATGTCAGGCCCTCTACCCCTGCCCACACCAGTCTCTAAAGATCCGCAAACCAGGTGTGGTCAGGCACTCCAGGCCCTGCCATGCTGCCCAAAGGGCTGAGGAGATCGTTCCTCCAAGCACACCTCTGAGGAACATCTAGTTAAAGCTGTAAGCAGGGAGTAGGTAAGCAACTCTTTAGAGGTTCAGAGACATTGTCTCATAAAATAACTAAAGACAGGTATAGCTGGTAGATCAATTAGACATATAAGCTATGAGACTATAATATCGATTTTTATTTCTTTACTATTTACTACAATAAAAATAATTTTTTTAAAAGTTTTATCTGGGCCTAAAAAATTTAAGTCTTTCTTTTCACCATATCTCTGCAATACTGCCATCCAATTCTGATGCTAGCCACCCAGAGTCAGCATAGATTCCACAGATTAAATGCACACAGTCTAAATGTCCTCATTTCAGATACCAGCCACAAGTTCTGGAGTCCCCAGGTCACCTGCACTTCTGACTAACTGGCTATAGATTTGGGAGTTCCTGAGACCCCCTCAGGTTTGATAGTTCACTATGATGACTCAGAGAACTCAGGAAAGTGCTACACTTACAATGACAATCATTAAAAGGATGCAGGTCGGGACCAGCCAAATGAAGACACACATAGGGCAAGGTCTGTGAGGGTCCAAAACACAGAATTTCTGTGTCCTCTCTCATGGAATCAGAGTGTGTCCCCTTCCCAGCTCAATGTGTTCACCAACCAGGAAGCTAACCATGAGAAGCCTCAGGGTCCAGAGATTTTACTGGGGTTTCATTACATAGGCACAATTGATTAAATCATGGCTGAACCCCATCTCTAGCCCCCTTTTCCTCCTTGGAAGTTGGGAGATCAGGCTGATACCACATGGCTCAGAGCCCTAGCTCTACAATCACATGGTTGGACTTTCTGGCATGACCAGTTGCCATCCTAAGTCAACTCATTAGCATAAATTCAGGTGTGATTGAGGGACCAACCATGAATTTCCACCATGCAGTTTCACTCAGGAAATTCCAAGGATTTAAAGGTTATCTCCCAGGAACTAGAAACAAAGACCAGAAAAAATTCTATAATATACAATAATCCCTAATAATACTATTTTATGAGTACAAAACTCCCAGGACAAGCCTCCCAGAAACAATAGGTATTATATGGATTTTTTCCTAAAGGTGAACAAATGAATTCTTTGGAAGGTAATTCTGGGCTAAAGGTCAGTATGAGAAAAGGTTATTAAAAGAACAAAGAACAAAGATGATAGGGAGAAGGAAATATTATAAGTAAAATACAGTCTAGAAAGGAGTAATTGATTTAAAAAATGCAAGTCCTTGAGGTGAGGGTACTATAGACAGACCATCAGAAAGAATGGAGCCAAGCAGAGTTTCACCTTTTATTGCTAAAGACCAACAGGTTGAGAGATATCACTATCAGAAGATCAATATTGAAAACAATGCTAGGCTTGGACTTGCCTGTTGATGGGGCTCTCCACTTTGAAGAAATCTGCCTGACACCCACCAGCAGCCACGTAACAATGCGTAAGGTCCTGCATCAGGCCTGGTGCCTATCTGCAAGACTGAGAAAACAAGGTGTAACACAAATTTTTGAAATGCAGTCTCATGAGCAAAAGAAAGATTCAGAAACTTGATAAACACTACCATCTGGAATTAAGTATGAGACATAGATCTATGAGAAATCAATGTCTTCTATGAGACATTGAGGTGCTAGCAGAGAAAGGTCTTCTTAGGTTATCACTGTATTCTTGGAGGATCTGGTAGATGAAGAAAGACAAGAGACAAAGATGGCAAATGTGCAAGCCTTCATTTCCTTCAAATTGGGAAGCTTGAAATATAACCCTGTATACATGTGAATTCTTCTCATGTTCATTTAATAAAGAGTATGTAATTCTGTACCAAAAGGAATATGCAATTTTCCTAAAGTTTGAGACCATGATTGTATCTGTTTGATGTGTTCTTCACTAAATATTAACTACTTCCAAATGTCAAGACATTTGTTACCTGTAGACCCAACATATAGATAACTGTCTTTTTTCACCTAAACCTTCACTTTCCTTATATTATAAGAATATTCTTATTCTTTTAATAAGAATATTACTAAAACTTAAAACAAATATTGAATACATCAAGTTTTTACCCATTCTGATAAACATTTTCACAATTTTATGTCTCTAAATTTGGGTGCATATTTCAATCAGTGTTTTTTTACAGTTATAATTGCCAGCATCTGTAACATCTTAGACTGGATGAAATATGGGCATTTCTTAAAATATTGTCACTAAACAAAATGTTTAAAGTTTAAAGTCCTAGTTGAAGAAAGTCATTGTCCTGAAGAGCTTGAATTGCTTCATGAACATGACAGAAATTAGGTGTCCAAATTCTAGAATTATTAAGAAACCTTAAAACTGCCTTCAAGCATGTGACTCTACAGCTTTGAAATGTGATATGTTTCTCCTTTAATTTGTTAATATGGTGGATTATATTAAGATTTTTTTGTTAAACCATATTTTCATTCCTGGAATAAACCCACCCAACTTGATATGATGAATATTGGTTTTACAGACTATTAGATTCCATTTTCCAATAGCTTGTATGGAAGTGTTAAATTCCATGATGAAGATATGTCTGTAATTTTCCTCAGCCATGTGCACTGAGAAATGGCGCTTCTTTCTCTTAAAGAGATCATGTTAGATTGGACTTATCTGATCATTAGATGCTTGGCAGAACTTTGGTTCTGCCATCTGGTTTTTACTTTTTTTTTTTTTTTGGTTTGGAATGGAAAGGAGTGTTTTATCTACCAATTTGTGTCTTTAGTAGTTTTAGGACTGTTCAGGTTATGTATGTCTTCTCAACTCACTTTCAGAAATTCATAGCCTTTGGAATTTGTATATTTTGTCTAAATTTTAAAATTTATTGGCAAAACTTTATATATAGCATTCTTTATCATTTTGTCTGCTGCAACTGTAGTTATACCCATCTTGTCATTCTAAACCCAACTTTTATCTTCTTTATTTTTTCTTAATAAATACTACTAGATTTTTTCAAAAGAATCAACTTTTGTCTTTGTTCGTCTATTGTAGAGTATCTTTGTTTTCTACCTCATTACTTTCTGCTCTAATCTATATTATTTCTCACATTTTCTTTGGGTCTATTTTGTTATTCTTTTTCTAATTTCTTAATTTGATTAAGATGAGTTCTTAACTCATTACTCCTCATTCTTATATCTTTATTAATCTAAGTATTTTAGGCTTTAAAATCCCTTTGAAGTGGCCTTTAGCTACATTTTATATTTTAATACATAGTTTTTATAATTATGCACTTTTGTTTTCTGATGTCAATACTCATTTATTCTTTGATCCAGAAGTTATTAAAAGATGCATTAAATTTTTTTCCAAATGTATGGAGTGGTTTTATCTTTTTACTACTAAGTTCTAGAATCATTGTATCATAGTGTTAAAAAGAAACAGACCCAAAATGGCCCCACCAAGACTTGATACCTAAACTAATTGCCGTTCTGGGGCCACCTGGTAAGCACTAGTCAGGTATTCTGCCTGCTAAGATCCCTGATTTTGATTAAGGCAACAATTTTCAAACTTTTTTCATCTCATGGCGCACATAAACTAATTACTAAAATTCTACGGCACACCAAAAAATATCTTTTTGTTGATCTGACAAAAAAAGTAGGTATAATTTTTATTCATATGGATGGATGGCTATTATTGTGTTGTCTGATGTCATTTTTTATTTGGCAGTCTAAGGGAAAAGAGATCAGTGCCTCTGACTAAAATGTCAGGCATTGCATGTTTTAAAAATTCTTCTGGCACACCAGTTGAAAATTGCTGCTTCAGGAAAAGTGTCCTTACCTGAAATAATCCACTCTTTAACTTTTTTGTATCTCCCAGTTTCCACCTATAAAAAAGCCTTTCATCTCATATGACTCCTTGAAGTTCCTTTATATTTACTAGCTGGGATGCTGCTGGATTTATGAATTGTTTAAGAAAGCCAATTAGATCTTCAAATTTACTTGGTTGCATTTTGTTCTATAACCGTAGTAAGAGAACATATTCTGCATGAACTGATTTTTTTGGAATGCATGAAGACTTACTTCATGGCTTTGCATGTAGTCAATTTTCTTAAATGTTTTAATTGTACTTGAAAAGAATGTGTATTCTCTAATTGTTTGGTCCAGGGTAATATATGGGTCTATATGTGTTGCTCAAATTTTTATTCTTACTGATATTGTGCCTGCTTTATTTTTCTAAAGGTCTGCAAAACAATCCTTCTAGTATGATTGTGGGTCTAACTATCTCTAGCATGGTTCCCAGCCCATTACTGGATCATGGAACCCAAAGTTCTAGGCCTCCAGACATCAACAGTTAAATCCAGGTAAATTCTGACCTCCTTCCCTCATGGCTTAGTAATACATTCACAGAAATAAAAATTAGTTTGGCACTTTTAAGTGATCTATATTTTTTAAAAAATTTTTAATGCTATCTAATCTTATGTATTGCCAAAAACATGTAAGATCCCTATGCCTCACTTTCTCATTGAAAAATGGAAAGAATAGTACCTAAGGTTGGGGTTTCTCAAGAAATGACACCAAGACAGAGATTTGTATGCAGCGAGTTTATTGGGAAGTTTCAGTGGCTTTAAAGGGCCAGTGTTATATCTCACTCACTCATACCCACCATGCTTAGAAAGTGAGCCTGATATATTAAGTGCTCAATATTTGTTGAGTTAAACAAAGTGACATGTATCTATTTACTGTCACATATAATTTTCACCACATGGAAAGATGCAACAAGAATATGACATCAGATCTGGGACCACTTGAGCACCTGGCAACAATTGTCCTTGAGCTGCCCAAGAGAGCCAAAGTCCTTTAAAAAGTGCCTGTGTCCACTGAATACCACCACCAACACAGGCAGCCTCTGGCACTGAGAGCAACCATCAAGCACTCTCAATTACTTCTAAAAAAGATCACTTTTACCCAGGGCTCAGGGAGTATAAAAATCTTAAGAGCTGAGAAGGAAATCAGCCTCTCAAACCATAGACCTCGAAGCCAGAAAAACATATAAGAACTGATCTTAGATGAAACACAAACTTTGCTGCTTCTACCTGGGAATAACAAGGAGAAAGGGGTGTGTCTGCAGCCTTGGATCTGGGTCTTTGCCGATGCTTCTGTTCCTTCTCGGGAATATCTCTATCCCCACCCATCATTTGTCACCCAACACATCTGCTGGTTCATAAGCACCTAGCAGGTCCTAGAGGGGCAGGAGTCTGTGAGTACACAGCATAGTTGGATGTGAAAAATTCAAGGACAGTTTTCCATTGCTTTGTACCCTCAGTTTAGATTTATGATGTTAAACTGTTCCAACAGACACATATGTTTTCACTCCCCTTTGGATCACAGTTGCTTCCTCAGGATTCTAAACCTTTAGCTTGAAGTTGTCCACAGAGCAAAAACACCATAAGAGGTAAAAATTGTGTACATCCTTAAAACTTCCCTGTGAAATCTCACATTGAAGACTGACATCAATCCATCAATGTGTCAGATGTGGCCAACAACTCCTCAGTTGTTGAGAAGTAGAGGGAGTTTCTCTGACGGAGCACTGGATGAGATTGCTTTGAGTCTGGGAGCCCACTCATATGAAAACAGTGCTCTTATTAAGTTCCAGAATCCCCATCCCACTCAGGACTGACTCAGAGCATAGGCCTGTCTCATTCCTTGTTTGCAATGGCAGAAGGAATTGCACTCTTACTTAAATTGTTTTCTATCTCTCAAACCCATATAGTTTCACCCTGACTAGTGATCCAATCTGCAAGCTAGGTATGTGCCCTGACCAGGGATCAAACCTGCAACCTTTTTGGTGCACAAAATGACACTCCAATGAACTGTGACACCTGGTCAGGGCATAGTTACATTTTTTTTTCAAGTTACATGCACCTCTCTACTGTTCTAAACCACCCAGCTATCAGCCTTCAATTATGGTTGCGCTATCTCTTATAGCCCGTTGTTTGGAGTCTGGGGGAGTATAAGCTCCATTCTTATTTGACCACCATTGTATCTGGTCACCATTGTTCTTTTAGCTGCCAAAGAACTACCCAACCAACTCAGCTACTATCCTTGACTTCCTCCACTAAGGCTAGGCTTTTCCCCCTAGCCTCTCCTAATTGTATAAAGGCTTTTAATTTCAGACCGACCAGTCTCCGAATAACACACTTAAGACTTCCTGTACTCTCATTTGTTTCCTTGTATTTATCTAAGCACACTTAATCACTCTACAACTCCCCCTAATCTAAGAAGCCCATATTTATCTCTACCCTACATCAAGTTCTTTGTTCAAGAATATTTCAACTCCAACCTATGAAGTTTTAATTTTTATAAGTGCCTTTAAAAATGTATTTTATTTATTATGCTATTACATTTGTCCCATTTTTTTCTCCCCTTCTTCCCTTCCACCCTGCACCCCCTCTCCCACCAGCTGTCCCCCTACTTAGTTTACGTCCATGGATCATACATATAAGTTCTTTTGCTTCTCCATTTCCTATACTATTCTTAACCTCCCCTTGTCTATTTTGTACAAGTGCCTTTTTAAAAACAAAAGCAGCTAAATGAACATATACGAAAAACACACTGAAAGTTAATAATGGTACAACTACCCTATGAATTAAATCTCATTCTCATTTTATAGAGCAGGGGAACTGTGGCTCACAGAACTTGGAAATTGCCTGGATTCACAGAGCCGTAAGTGTCCAAACTAGTATTCAAACTCAGATCCGGTTTGGCTCTCAAACTTTGTCTCTTTTCACCATACCTTACTACTTCAAAGACTTCAGGGTAAGTTTCCCAGCCTATCTAAGCTTCAATTTCCTCATTGCTTCATTAAAGGGAAATTGGGTTCAGTTATTTTGAGGTGTCTCTCATGTTAGTTCTAGGAAGAGAAGGAAGACAAAGGGGCTGGGGGAAGGGGGAAAGAGGAAGGGGTAGCAGAAAGGCAGGAGAGGATTTCCTATCTCACTATGGTTCTACTGATGCACATTTACCATAATTATTTACTGTGTCAATCAGATCTTCCTTCGGATGTTTATCCTGATCATGTCCTACAGATAAGTATGAATTTTCTTGGTATTTAGGAGCCATGCAAGCAACTGCAGTGTGAACAAGTCTGTTTTAAGGGAGGTATACTTCAAAAGAATTTACGTGGCCTTCAATTCTGATTTTTCAAACATAAAATGGCACTACCTCATTATTCTTCACACTGACCTTCAAAACACTATAGATTTGGACGATTATACATATGAAATAAAAGCATACCCCCCAAAACGAAACCAAATAAGAAACAGAAAACAACCTTTAGAAAGACTCCAACTGTTAGGCTGCTTCCTAACAGTCATGGGAAGATCAGGTGGCCTCATGTAAGATGATCATAAATGGAGATTTTTCTAAGTAAAAGCTCAGAACTCAGATCAGAGTCAGAATAATGAATAAACTTTTCAAAAGGCAACTGCCCAAACTTTTCACTTGTTTACAAGTGTGGAAAGAAATATGGGCCTCTCATTAGTCTTTCCACCAATCTCACACACACACACACACACACACACACACACACACACACCACATTGTTGTCACCACCATCACTGGTATAAATTCTAAAAATTGAAAAGGCTGTAAATAAAATTCATTCTGGAAAAATAACAATCAATAGATTCACTTTAAATGTGAAGAAGCAACAAAATTTATTGCCTGAATTAAACACAATGGGTAAAATGGCACTGTCATATTTTCATTTTAAGATGTTTGAATGAGAGAAGAAAAGTGTCATTAATCCAAGCTTCTTACATTCATTAAAAGAATGACTATCAAAACCAGAAACATGCACAATGATACATATGCACAAAATGGAATTATATCAACAAATATACAAAATACTGAAAATAAAATAAAGGTTTAAAAATATAAACATTGGTTCATCTATCCCATTAAATCATTGGACTGGATAAAGGAGAAAAGACCCTATTGCTATTTAGAATCTTTTTTAAAACAAGTTTTAAAAACATAGAATAATTCTAGGAGACAATTTTTGGTGTTTTTGGGGAAATTTAACATTCTATTATAAAAATAATGTCTATAATCCTACTAACAATTTTTCCTCCTGTGCACAAAAATAATATAGCCAAAAGTTTGTCCTCAAAGACATGCCTGACTTTTGGGAAAACTAATTATAAAAATGGAGTTTCTCATTTGCGTTTTCTTTGTCAATATTTTCAAATAACCTGCAATTCCCCATATTACACTGAGATATTTCATATAAACAACTTGGACAAAACCTGAAGTTAGCAATGAGCCTGGTAGATACCTGGAATCAAGTAAAAATGACAGGAATTTACTTTGCTCATGACATTAAAACCATTTCCCCTGATATCCTTTATAAAACTATCACTATCAATCAAATCACCCATGTTTAGTTAAATTTACCCTGGGAGCAATAAAAATGTTATATATTTGTTAAAGTTTCTCCTCCTTTATTTAGAAATAACTGTGTAACGGGGGATAAATGGTTATAATGCAGGTATTTGAGAAGACTCATTAATTCCTTTAGGCTACTTAGGCCTATTTCATGGCATGTTAAGAAGTATTTACTGTGTATCTATTGTGCCCCTTTGCAATTTAACCAGATATTTTTATAATTTCTTAGTTTATTAAATGACCCAGGTATGTATCTGAGAAAGTTTAATATGTCTCCAGTAACCAGTAATCTAAGTTCTATTTTGTTAATGTTATCTTCTCCCATAAAGCAGAAAGTCTACCCAATTATTGAAAATTTCCAAAATTGCCCATTTACAACTCAATAGAATGACCACCTGTTATTGAAATCTTCTACTACATCTAATTAAAATGAGGTCTGATATTTTTAATCAGGTGTAGCTAGCCTATATATTAGGAAAATAACCTCATTAACTGTCATTGCAATGCAATTTCAAACAAATTTTCCCTAAATACCGAAAGTGGCATCTTAATAGAATCACAGTGGAAGGAAACTCAGGTTGCAACCTGCTGGATTCACTACTGAAATTGCTTTTGATTTTATTATTGACAAAGTAGCCATCAGGTTATAAAATCTGTATGTATTAATAGATCTGCTAGTATGTAACTCTAATTGGTGAATATGATCCCTGGTGTGGACTGGCCCAGGTGAGAATAAACCTGCTAGAGACTCTGAGATCTCCCTTTTAGACTTCCACATATAAAGCCACCAAGTAATTTTTTTAACAAGTTCAATTTTAGCTAAACTAGTCATCATTTTAATGGTATCAACATGGTAAATATCTGGCTTGGCCATTGCAGTTCAGAACTCTGCTCAGTTTCTTACTTAAAATAAGTTATATAAAAATTGAATCATTTGGCTAAAAAAGACATAATTAAAGCATGAGCTATAGAGTTAGATTTCTGGTTCACATTCTGCCCACTACTTATTAAATGGGTGACTTGAACAAGATATTTCACCTTTGTGAGCATGATTTTCTTCACCAGTAGAATGGAGCCAATACTCACCTTGCCTGTTTCTTGTGGGCAGTGGCAATCACAATGGGAAGAAAAGTACAGAGCACCATCCCAGTACAGGGTAACACACAGTATGTGCCAGTCATTTTAATTTAATATAAAATGCTCAAATTCACAGTGACAGACAATAAATATTCAATATATATTAGGTGATTGAATCAATGAATCAAAAAATATAGGCTAGGATTCAATGGCCATAGACAGAAGGTAGGATGCACTACTTTAGAAAGAGCCAGGAGCTTATCTCTGAAGTTCAAAATTATATCAAGGAACTCCTTAACTAGCTATTATCTAAACACACAACAGAGAACACTCAGAACAAGTGAAACATGCTTGAAATGACTGACATCCTGTCAGGGAAGAAGTCTCACCATGACAACAGAAGAGATTTCTGTTCATACTTTTGATGGTACTCCCCAGAAGGAGAGGATGTGTCAAATGAAGGCAGGTTGTCTGCCTATTAACTGTACAACAGGGGCAGGTTTCCCTGTCAGTGGTGTGAGCACCATCGTTTCAGACACAAAAACAATTTCCAGCTTCATGAGATGGGCTAGCTTTTTTCCTATAGAAAATGAGTTAGTAATCACATTAAGCAGTTATGAGCTCTTATTAGCAGTTATGATAGTATTATCATAAGTTGCTAAAGAATTTATATCCCTGTTCCAAAGACTAGAAGAAATTTAGGGAGGGGAGATAGAATGGGATAGAAACAAACAAAAAGGATGAATTAAAGATGTCATAGTAGGGAGATAATATTACCAACCTATACACCCCTTAAGAGGCCTAAATAATGGTTTATAAAGCTCCTAGCGGTCACTGCACTCAGTGAGTACTCCACAGCTCTTAATCATTGTTACAGCTACTCTTCTTATTTTTAGAGGAATTTGTTCCAGCTCACCCATTCTGTTCTGCCCCACAAACTATAAGCAACAATTTTTTTTAAAAGCTAGGTAAAATAAAATAAAGGTGTTTTAATGAATATTAAGCCCAATTACAGTATAGCTAAGTGTGAGCTCCAAATTGAATGGATTTTTAAGTATTAGCTTCAGTATTTTACAGTATATGCCCTGTGAATATGTGTTGCATTGAATTAAAGTAAACATCTGACATAAAATGTGCCCAATTTTGGTTCTGGAGGCTTGTGATTATTTTAGTCTGTCTTTTTCAGCTTGAGAAGGAACTCGTTTTCCTAATCATAAAACTATCATTCTAAATCACTCCTTAAAAACATGATCTGCAGTGAGGTAATATTCCATACAAGTGGTTATTGTTGAAACAAACTGTCTCCTTTAAACCATGATCACAGTGAAAAGGCTCTGAGAAGCACCCCTGGCAGCCATCAGAAAATCTTCAGAGTGGGAAGGGGTGGCAGAACCAGTGACTGCCCTGAGGAGGGACCACACTTGCACATCACCTGAAAATGTTACAGTAGCTTTTTCTTAAAGGAAGGAAATGCTTGCTTCTTGCATTGCCCACACAGGCTATAATTAGATACCAATCTGCCATACTAGCCCTTTGATTTCAAACTGTTTTCTAAATTTTTTCATGTAGTGAGTTGAACATTTCTAAGAACTGTATTGCCAATGCCTTGATCTGCCTGGAGAAGGGAAGGGAAACAGGGTTAGGCCGAAAGGCATTTGTGTGTCTCCTCTCATTCCATCCAGAAACTTTTCATTGGCCAGCCTCAGTGGTGATAGGAGGTGACTGTGATCCTTTTTATCCCTTATTTTTAAGACTATAAAATTTCTAAATTAATTTTGTAATAGTGATAAGGGGAGCAAAGTATATGTGAATGTACTGGAACATGTATCAGTAGCAGCCAAGCACAGAAAGCCAAGTCCAGATAATCATCACTCAAGAGGGAAATCCAGAGTGACTACGCACAGGAAATGAGTTCTGCTATGCAAATGTCAAAAGAGCTAACTCGTGAGAAGGGTCCCATTACTGCTCTCTGAGGGCATGAGGCAAACATGATGGAAACAGAGGGAGAGGACAGAGAGCTCCATCACTCAACCCCTCCCTGCCAAGTTAAAGGTAAAAAGTGCCTGAAAATTAATCTAAGCTATCAATAATGAAAACTCTTAGAACATTCAGAGAACTCTTGATATCCAATATAGCCTTTTACCTTGATAATTGTGTAGGGAAAGGGCTGACTTGAATTTTTGCTTAAATGCAAATACTTGAATAAATATTTGCAATACTTCCAAAATTAATGACTAAACCCTTTAAATTCAGCAAGTCATCACCTTCATAGATGTTGAACACTTTCATTTAAGTAGGCAGATAATTTGTGGGAAATGCATCTAAAAGAAATCCTTAATGTCCTACATTCCATTGTTGTTATTAGGTGAAGTAATAAAGATCTATTTCCTCTTCTGATTATTCAAAATGCTGTAGTAAAATTTCCCCCTATTGGTGCTGATGGGAGAATAAAAGCATTGACCACCATTAGCATCAGAGTGGTTTAAGTAACTGTCTGTATAATGCAGATATTAACATCAGCCTGTCTTTGTGCATAGCTATTAAAATGATAATTTTAGGGCCAACAACTGATTTGATTTTTCTTTTCTAATTTGGTCAGCTCTTTGACTAAAGGGACTTAACCAACCAAGTATCTCAGACTCACACACAGGAAAGGTGTCATCAGCCCATATCCAACCCTTTCCTTTAAAAAATATCAGGAAACATGGCCAAATTAGACAATGCATTAATAATAATTGGAATGGAAATTTATTAAAATTCTAAAAAATACTCTCCATGAACATGAATTAGAGAAAGTAGCCCTTGGCACAGAAAACCAGCTATGATCCCTTGTCTATGGTTGGAAAAGGTTAAGACTCCCTCTTCCTGCATTGGTCCTGATTTCCCATCAAGTGATGGAAGGCATTTAATTCATTGCCGGAATCCTTTATTTGACTGGTGTAGGTAGAATTCTTAAAGATATATAATAAAAAACATGGAAAATGTATGAAAAGAAGAGGAAGAAAAGAAACCCTTTTAAATCTTGTATAAATAGTTAACAAACAAGCAAGGGGAAATTAAAGTAAACTTTGTTGGCATCTTCCTTTACTTATAAAAAGGAGACATGTAATAGCTGTGTAAATGCAGAAATAAGTCTAAAACCTGTGAAAGCAAAAATAAATAGTGCTTACAAAATAAATAGAATGCCTTTACTATTACAATATTCTCATCAGTACTTCAGGCACTCTTAACTTTCCTGTACAACTGAACAAATGAGCAATCACACTTTGTCATGGATTCATACTGAGGAAAATATAACTCTTGCAAGGGAAAGCACAAAAAGAAAATAATGGTGCTTTTTTACAGCTAGGAACATGCTTTATGTTCTTTTCACTCACTAGGGGAAAATGAACTTATTTTTTAGACTAAATAGTACTATTCATGTTAAATCAAATTTAAACAAATATCTGACCCTTTCTCAAGACAAGTAATTTCAAAGACTTCCAAGTTTACAGTAGATGCCTTTGTCTGCTAGTTGTGCACAGCTAAGTGTGTGTGCCGGTGTTAGTGTAAGTTGCTTTATGAATTCCTAGCAGTATACTCAGAGTTCTTAAGGCTATGTCTGAGTACAGGACCTCAATTATAGACACAAGAAATTTAAACATTAAAACATTACTTTGAAATAACATTAAAGACCTGACAATGCAATAAGCTGGTAATCTGACCAATCAAGAAATCCGGAAAAACTCCACCACCTTTTCTAATCGAATTGTTGCAGATTTAAAATGAGGAACAACCTGCTTTGTGTTATGGGCTCAGATTTGTTTTCCTTTGATATCTGTTTATTCTGTTACTTCCTTCACATTATTCAAATCCTTTCTCATATACTTAACTTGCCTTATTCTTTCCTTTATAAAATAGAAAACAAACTTAAAAAACATGTAATATCAGTTCATTACTTAGGCAATCTTTCTGGAAAAATGAGTTATATAGAAGTGTTGATGTCATTTCTTCCTGATACCATGAATCACCTCCTAGTGGAAACTGGTCTTTTGATGAAATGCACTGGAGTGCATTTCAGACAGTATTATAGAATTATTAGACCCTAATAGCATTCTAGGAACTGCTTTAGTTTATCATCCAAACTACCTAGATGTATAGGAACACTTTCTGAAATAAATATTTCCTCTCAAATAATAGATAATGTACACAAAGTAAGCCACTTTTCAAAAAATCTTGGTATAAAGTGTTTATGATACATAAAGTTGCCAGTGTTGTATTCTGAACATACCTATCTCAATCATAAGTCATAGAGCAGACATCAAATGACATTAAAAACTATATTTTTATATTGTTATTTGTTATGTATTCCTCATTTTGAAGTCCCCATGTTGAGGGATGGTTGAATCCAAAGTTTTTTACAACAAAGGTAAAATCTCTGAAAAACCAAGGTTTGGGGTAAGAAACACATAGACTCTTACCTAGGACAAGGCAAAACCATTGCTCTGGAACACCAACATAATAGTTGTTGTGTGTTTGTTTGTCTGTTTGTTTTCCTGCATTGAGAGCCAGAGAACCCACATAAGACAAAAACAGAATTGCTGCAGGTGACAGCACATGAAAGAATAGCAGTGGTTTGGGGACAGTTACCATATCTAGCTATAAAACCAGATTTTAAACTTGAGGTTATGGACAGATTATAAAATGTTAACAGCTGGATAAACTGTTAAATATGCATTATCTGCAAATGAATAGGTGCTAATTTATAAACACTAAAATACTGGGTCTATTGGCATTTTATGAAATCTTTCCCCAATCTTGACTTCTGCATATGGTGGAAAATTTAAAAAACTAAAAAAAAAAAAAAAAAAAGGAAAAACCTGCTCTGCTGAGCTTTTTTTCTCCCCAAACAAATTACCTAAACCAACCAAACCAAAATTCTCCTTTCTTGTCCCAGTGGTAGATATTTACCTATTTGCATACCTAGCGACTGAAAACAGGAAAATTTTCTGCCAATCAATGATGCCTTTTGCCCATCAGGTAAATAAATACCTGGGTTTTTCAGCTTCCTAGGTGTTTTCCTTACACTGCTACAGCAAAGGGTCTTTTTTTTTCCTTTCCTGGAAAGGAGAGGAGAGGAGAGGAAAGGAAAGGAAAGGAAAGGAAAGGAAAGGAAAGGAAAGGAAAGGAAAGGAAAGGAAAGGAAAGGAAAGGAAAGGAAAGGGGAAGGGGAAGGGGAAGGGGAAGGGAAGGAAGGGAGGGTGGGTCATGGAAGAGGAGGACTCCTCTGGTTTTTGTAGTGCCTGGTCCAGGCCCTCTGAACCCATCACACCATGGCCAGACATCATGGTGTGATGCTTACTTCAGTTTGGTTAAGCCCTGTTTTCTGCAAAGGCAAGTAAAGGTGACTTCCAAATATTCAGTACATTAAAGAAAAAAGAGGAAAAATAGTTTTAAAAAGGTTTAAAAAAGAAAAAGGTGCTTGCAAATAATTCCCAGGGATTTATCTTGGGAAGAGAAGCCTGTGTGCAGTGTGGCATCCCCTCTCTACCGTCTCCTGCCCACCCCCCACCTCCCCCAGGAGGAGACAAAGACCTTGTCCGTCCAGGGTCTGCAGGGAAAGTCTTGAGAGAAAGCAAAACTTATTTTAGTGGTTCCAGGGAAGGTTGTATTCCTTGATGTGTGGTCCATCCACATTGACTTCGGGAACCTCACAACTTTTTGGCACTGTGGTGGCACGCAGCTGCCCGGATGGTGGTCCCAGCCAAGCCTCGGTTGCTGACCCTGCGGACCAGCACTTTGGACACTGGGATTTTTGTTCTGGGCACCTCGCTCCTGGCTGGTTGCTGATGAACTACAGGATGGCTGGATGGAAGATTCGCGAGGTGCTTGACGCTGATAGGGATTTTAGAGTCCTTCGGCAAACTGCCTGGTGTTCGCAGTGGGCAGGTGATGGTGACTGGAGACACGGGCTTTAACCGGGACACACAGGATGTCTCCTCGTTGGCAGGAGGGACTGCTGGGCTTCCTTCGGGATCCGCGTAGAGATCGTAGAGCGCATCACCGCTGTAGCTATCCCTGGGGATGCTGGCCTTTTTCCCACTGCTGGTGCTGTCATCCTCTGGGCCTGGAGTGGTGGAATCCCAGTAGCCCTCATCACTGTTTGGGACACCTTCATGCTGTTCCTTTTGCAGGTGCTTAGGCTCCTCCTTAGGATGGGACTCAATGGGAATCCGGTTGAGCCTCCTGCACTTGACCAAAGACACATCCTTGGCCACTTCTGCACACCTGGTGTCCTTGAAGGTTTCCGGTACCACCTTGGCATCCAGTGCGGCCACTGCCTTGACTGGTCCCTCTTGGGGGCCTTGTCCTCGGTCCTCAGTCTGGGAGAGCATGTCCCAGAATTCCTGGAGATAGGTGTCGTCCACATCATCGGGACTCGCCATCTCCTCCCCTCCTCCCTGGTAGGCCACTGCGCTGGAGTTCTTTTTAGAGGTAACTGGCTTGCCTGGCCCGGGGGCATCCTTGTCACAGCTGGGACCTGCCTCTTCCTCTTGGTCTGCAATAATATCTCCACAGCCTGTAAGAGAGTCAAAGCTTTTCAGTGAAGTCACGTCAGAAAACATCAAACAAATACGATCGGCCGATGGGTCTGAGGGTGGATCAACAGAGGAAGGGTCAGGGGTAGCAGACGCCTGGCCGCTGCCACAGTTGGAGTCGACAAGGGGGACAGTTTTTATCAGAACGTCACCTGTCCTGGAGGCATCCTCGGCCGTCTGGACCAACCCAACGCCCAGCTCAGAGGGTGCCCGGGGATCCTCGACGCGCTGATGCCCCGCGGCGTCCTCTCCCTGGGTGGTAGTGGCGTCAGGGACCCCAGGGCTGTTGGCCTTTCGGCAGTGGGGCACTTCGGCACGATCGGTGGAGGCCAGCCCGGGCTCTCCCACTCCGCGCTCACCTGGTGGATCTGGTGTTGTGTCCTTGCTGAGGTTCTCAGGCACGCAAGCGGGTCCGGGCGCTTCCTCCCTGACGCACTCCAGGCTGGCGGTGAGCGACCCCGGCAGGGTGAGGCTGCCTGGGCCCCCGGCGCGCGCCTCACGTTCCCCCTCCTTGCCGCGCTTGTCCTTCCTGTGCCAGCGCACACTGCTGAAGAGCCCTCTCAGCCCCCTCTTTTGTTTGCCGCCAGCCTTGCCTGCATCTACCAGGTCCCCTTTGCCATTTTCGGACCTCCCGTTCTTTTTCAAAAGGGAGAAGAAGCTGTGTGATTTAGCTACGGAGCTGCTGGCCGGCAAGCCCACGCTGGACCCGGCAGCTCTGGGCGGACCAGGGTTCGGCCGACCTCCGCCGCGGTCACCACCGGCACCATCGCCTCCACCGCGTGGCTCCTCCTTTTTGCTGCTCTCCAGCACCACCACTTCGGCTAGTCCATCGTGGGTCCTGCTCCTTACCATGCCCTGCGGACCCGAGCCTTTCCCGTCCCCTTTGTTTTTGACCCCAAATATGCTGGGTATGTTACTACCCGATTTCCTCTTCTTGAATAATTTGAAAGCAGCTTTGTTAATCTTCCCCGACGGCTGCTCGGAGGCCGGAGTTCCGGCAGCACAATCGCAAGGCAAGTCCATGTCTGCCGCAAGGGTCCGAGCACCCGCCTCCTCCTGCCTCCTGCAGACCCCCGCGGTCGCGCCACCGCTGCCGCTGCGCGCGCTGACAGCCCCGCCGCAGCTGCGGCGGGAGCTCGTCTCCATGGAAACCAAACGAGCTAATCTGCTTTCGTCAGCTGTGGGCTCGCGCCAGGCCGCTGTCATCCGGATTCTAAACCAACCTGAGCCACTCCGTTGCTGTTGCTGCTGCTGCTGTAACACACAGAAGAAAAAAGAAAAAAAAAAAAATCTCCCCATCCGCCAACAGCTTATATAACACCCTAACCCACTTCGGATCCATCCAATTTGGCTTTGCGTTTTGTGGTGTTTTATTGTGGCAAGAGCAGGCAACAGAGCTTCGACTTCATTGCAGAATTTAGAGTCGTAATTATGGCATTCAAATTCCATCCAATCTTACCCACCTTCAGTTCCTGCCTCTAGATTTGCTCTTTTACAAAATGCCCCCAAAATAGACAAAAATAAAAAATAAAAAAATTCAACCAACACAAAATCCTTAGTCCTCTTATCACCTATCTTGGACTTCGTGAATCTTCGTGCCTTTTCCAAGCCCTTCATTTGTGTCCTTAACATTTAGTTACCGACCCCAGTAGACATGGAGCATATCTCTTTACATCTGTGTCTTATCCTGTGCTGAGCACAATATCCACTCGATGTTAAATCCTTATGGTTGCCTGTTCCGATCCTTGCTACGAAAACACCAGCCATCGCACACCCATTAGCAACTCTAGCAAGGAAAGTGCAACTGTTTCATAGATGGAAGTTGACTGGTCCTATGGGACAACCATGGCTTTATCTTAGACTCCAGCTCCTGAGGCTGAGGTCACAGAAGTCACTGCCCAGTCTGCATTTGGTCACAATGGAGTGAGCTGAAGATAGACTTTTTCAGGTCCACTCCAGAGGAGCTCCTTGGAATCCAGAGTCTATCTTCCCCTTTTCCATCCTTGCCACTGCCACCCCCTCTTCAATAGCCCCCAGGTCTGTTCCACTGCCTGCTTCCCCTGTGGAGCAGGGGGAAACCTGGCAGGATTCCTAGTGCCCAGGAGTCTCTGCAGCTACTTGATCTAGGAAAAGGAAAACCTTATCCTAGGGAACAGCCCAATCTAGGTATGTATCTCTTCTGTGCTTTGACTTAGAAGGTAACTGCTAAATTCTAACCTTGACATCTGATTCATAATCCTGCCTGATGGTTTATTAGCAAAAACAGAAATATGGAGAAGCATGTACATATATATAATCTATATGCTGAATATTATGTTTAAATGTATAATAATGTATCTTGCTATTTCTTAGATACTATTTAATACTGTTAAAATATTACATATATACAGATATCAATCTTTTCCTGAATCATCTTGAGCTTCATCTTTTGGGTGCGACTTGCATTGTACCAAGAAACCCTAATTGCAGTCCTTGCAGCCCTTGCATGGCACACAGTCAGTCTGGATTTCAGCCTGGGGTTATCACCTACATACTTACACTTTCTTGTTGGTTTTTATAAAGAACACTGTTTTGTGAAATTAAGAGATCAGTGATTTTAGATTCAGGAGAGGTTTTCATTCCCAGCATTGTAATTTCACCAGCTCTCTCCCACTCTTAGCCTACACCTCTCCCAGACACGGTGCAAGGCTGACACCAGAGAGAGGCTGTTCCCAATTCCAGGTGACCACTTGCCATGATGCATCAGGGACCTCCCTGCCTTGGGGAGAGAACAGGTGTTAATAACTATAAAGAGAAACTCATTTGTCATCTCCCCACAACCTTTTGAGGACAGTTGAAAATCTTTCTCAATGTTTTTATAAACACCATACATTTGCTTAGCTCCTGGGTTACTACAGAACTGTGTCAGTCTGGAAGAGATTATGACTGGGATCAGGGAAAAATGCAGGAGTCTATAAATATCTCCCCTTCTCCAGCCCAGAGCAAAGAATGAGAGGTGAATCTGCTTGTCTGCTGGGAGCTCTGACCTAGCAGGACAGGCCATTTACATGAGAATCCTTAAGCCCCCCTGGGAGAAATCTGGCAAGGACTTTGGGATGGATATCATTCCTCTGGGACAGAGACATTCAAACAAAGAGATCCGGACAAAGCAGTTTTCAGTCTGGGGAAAGTGTCCCAGTGGTAGTAGCAAGTCACTGGCCCTGAGGTAGAAGAATGTTAGGATCCCCGGAACCATCAAGACTTGAAGGCACAGGGCAAGGTGAGTTTTAGAAGCTATGGTGTCTGCGAGGACCCTCCCATGTACTCCAACCCAAGGTCCTCTTTATAGAGACTATCAGAGAAAGACCAGTAAAGCCAGCTTACGAAGACCTTACCAGAAGAACCAGACAAACTGTTGGGTGGCAGATTGATGTCAAAGGCCATTATTAGGAATGAGTGCAAAAGTTTATCTGCCCTTAAGTGTCCCTTCACTATCAAACATGGGGAAGCAGATTGCATTTATACAAAATGGTTTTTTCCCTGAAAGACAGATCATGACAGTGAAGAAAAATTTTACCAGAAGCACCCCCTGTTTTGGCTTACAGTTTCATTTTTCATTCTTTTCCCCTCCCTTGCCACTGCCCCACCCTGCTCCAATTTAGACAGTGAACAGAACATACCAGTAGAAAGGGTTAGAGAGAGGGGCTGAGGGGAACTGATTAAGGAAAAAGCTATTCCAAAATGACAGGATTCTTCATGAATGTAAACAGCAAGTGGGTTCTACTAAAAACAGGTGCGTGCTTTTCTTTTTTGGCACAAGGAAGAGTTTGTTTTTCAGTTGGGGCTTTTCTCTCTGGGTAGCTAGTGTCTCTGGAGAGGACAATCAAAGCAAGAAAAAAATAGAGAAACACAGGAGGAATCATTTGAGAGCCTATCATCATCATCAATTCCTTTTTCAGGGTGTCTTCTAATCAGCCTAGCCCCAGCCTTTGTCCTAAGCTTACTGAGTGGAATTTTCTACCTGCAGGAAACCATCCAGAACATAATGCGGAAAAGGCTGGGTGAGGAATTGCCCTTGGAGCTGTGGGAAGGCTGCTGCTGTGGGACACCCTATGTCACAGCTTCGCCATGAAGGACACTGCTGGCCTTTCCTTAAATTTGCCTGAGGTCTTCAAAGGGCTAATGCTTAATCAATGAAGTTTGGAAAAGATACTTGAATTTGGGCCAACACCTCCTATTTCCAACCTGTTAGCCTGCTCTGGACCCTAGCCCAAATGGAAATGCAAGCTTTAGAAGGCTCTGTGAGGCCAGTGAGGACACTCAAATGTCCTCCAACCCAGAGTCCCTGTTATGACTATCAGAAAGAGCCCCAGCTTTGTTAACCATGACCCTCATCCCCTGATCCACTCTGTCCACATACCCCAGGCCTAGCTTTGCCCTCCAAGGAATGCCATGGACTTCATACAAGCTGAGACCACAAGGTGAAGTGCTCAGGTGCCAGGAGAGAAACATGTAGATGCCCTTCGCAGGGAGACTGGCCCAGAGGTCAGTACTACGGTGCTTTCGTGCACCCTCCTTGCTGGAGAAGACTCTGGTCCGGGGCGAGCAGGGTGAGAACAAGCAAGGTCTAAGCGCAGTAAGTGCTGAGCTAAACTGAAATTTTTGTTTTCTTTTGCAGATTTTGATTCCTGATTTTTCCTGAATATCAGCTTTACTGTAGGTTAATAGCTGTTCTGGGTTTATGTTTATTCAGAGGAGAAATTAATTTCTAATTAGCAACATGCATGTGTGAAAAGCCCAGCATGACTTGTACTTTTACACATTAACCCCGGTGTACAGCTGAGGCTGCTGAGGGGAGAGCGTTCATGTCGAGGAGAGAGGGTCCCACATTGGCTCTGGGGTGATGAGGAAGCTCAGGGCATGAGGTGTTCTGGTTCAGCTGGTATCACCACTCAAGATGCCACTTTGGCCTGGCCTCCATGAGATGAACCAGCATCCTAGGGCAAGGGAGTATACAACAGAAGACCAAATAAAACCAAAATGAGCATTTGTCTAAGATGTTGGTGGGTCCCATGGGGCACAGGCCCTGCTGCAGCTGGCAGGGCTGGCACAGAGCAGTTCCCATGCCTCTCTGCTAGCTGGTTACTGCTGGCAATGCTCACTTTCTAAATATATCATTCTAAACTCTACCACTGTCTGCCCACAGTGCTCTTCTCCACGTGTCTGTCTACCCGTGTCTCTCTTCTTCTTCTAGGGACAATAGTCACATGGGATTGAGGGTCCACTCTATTCCAGAATCACCTTAATTTACATATTAGCCACATCTGCAAAGACCTTGTCTTCAAATAAGTTCACATTCACAGGTACCAGGGATTAGGACTTGAAGATATCTTTTGGGGGATTCAACCCATAACAAGCATCATTGCCAGCAATGGAGACAGCACTTCCCTTTTATTCCCTTCATGCAGTCACCAGGGCCCTTGGCACAGACATTAATGTTAGTGGGTTCATACTTACTCTAGCAAGTGAGGGCCCTCAGTAGATTTCAATGTCATGGCGGGTGGGGCACTTGTGGGGTTGCCAGCAGTGAGAGCGCATTATCACTGCCAGCCAGAGTAAACAAGAAATAAAATAGTGGTGGCCAAGAGGATTAGACCTTGGCATACATATCTCTCAGGATTGTCCAGGAGGAATGTAAAGGGAATGTTAGAATTCCCATGTAGTGGATAGGATAGAACAAAAGAACCACTGTGGCTATTACTGTTTTATTTCCTGCATGTAAGTCAAAGTGGACTGAGAATCATGTTCTTCATAACCACTAGTCTACTCCTCCCCATAGTTCTCTTTTCTCCTGGTCCGCTATTTGGCTAGAGCTACTCTTAGAATATATTGTCTCAAATTGCAGAGTGGGTTGGGGTCTTTCCAATGTGTCAGGACCAGGGTGGGCACAGAGAAGCCAAAAGCAAAGCAGAATGGGGTCAGATAGCAGAGGGCATGTGGACAGGAGGCCAGGGCTTTGGGCATGGATGAATGCACAGTAGGGAGTAGCCACACTCAATAGTAGGAATCAGCTAATCCTAGCAGGGGTGCAAACTAGAACTGAGTCCAAGATGAGGGCTCACAGGTGTTAATGAGTAGGCAAGGCACAGGAATTCAAGAGTGTGAGCCTGGAGAGAACCACTAAAAATGACCCAAAGCCCAAGCACCTGCTCCCTTGGTGGACTTCTGCTGTCTTCAGGAAATTTCTGCTGTCTTCTGTATCTGCTTCTTGACATGAAGGAGCAAGTTTGAACACTCTTAGCAGACAGTATGCACAAATCACCCTGTGTAGCTAAGGCAGGCACTCTGCCTAGGTTCCTTATTCCCATCTAGTCTCCAGCCACATGAGCAAACTGCTGTCTGTCTTGCATCCTCTCCTCAAACCATGAGACCTTCTGGATTGATCACTGGTTCCCTTCCTCAGCTACTTCAACTTCAGTCTCAGAGACACAAGAAAGTCCCCTTGCTCTCCCACACCACTCTGGTTCTGCCTCTGCCCCATGTTGGAACATCCACTTTCCTGCCCCTGCCATGATGGCACAGGGGACACACACAAGGGCTCCAGACAGAGAGTAGCATGGTCCTTTCTGCTCTAAGCTACCCAAACCCCTGGAGTGGGGAGGATCTCATCCTCACCCCCGGCAGAGGAGCAGGGAGCAGAGCCCCTTCTAAAAGACCCTCTGTACTCTTTCTTCCTCTCTAACTTGTCTCCAATTCACCAGAGTCTTAGGGTCTTAAAGTAGTCTGGGCCAACAGATGAAATTGCATACATAGTCTTTTAAATTTATTGCTTAGTTTGGGATCTTGTCTCTGGAACTATAAATGACCCTGTCTTAAGCAAATAAAAAAATTAAAACCTTGTAGGTTAGAGCAGACAGCTAGCAGACTCTGCTCCAGATCAACCCATTCTACAGCTATGCTGGGGAAAAAAGCATTTCATGTCCCCCAGTGGGTTCCTTTTCCTTCATGTTTCCTCCCACAAGATGGCACATTCAATTGTAAGACCTCTGTGTTTCAGTCTCTATTGCCCAATCTGGCTCTCTTCGCACCCTTCAGCCTTTTCCTTTGGAGGGAACATTTTTTTTTTTTTTGTTTAAAACAAATACATCTAGCGAATGTTTGAAATAGACCAAATTCAGTACCTGACTCTGGTTATTGCTACCTCCAGGATATCTGAGGAATGGCCTCCTTGATTCCTTAGCATTTACTGTGTGTCTATTGTGTGCTGGGTGCTGTCATAAATAAATCATGCTTCTGGCCTGTGATGGCAACCAGGAGACTTGTCAACGTGAGACTTAGTTCAACATGAAACTCTCCACCTGAAGGCTGACACAACCTTTGTTCTATCCAGCCCAGGTTCTAGGCCAGTGTGATCTAGCCTTGGCAGCTTGGGTGTGAGTTTTTTCTCCTTTGAAAAATATATCTGCATTTTCCTCTGTGATGGGTTAATCTCCAAATAGCCAGGCTTACTTCTGTTGCAAATCCTAACCACCCATGGGGAGCTTTCTTTAGGTGCTTTAGGTTCAGTCCTGATCTGGCTTCACACAGCTTTCATTTATGTTTCATTTGCCATCTTCTACCACAAGGTGCCTTTTTCAAAAGATGGAAATCTCAGCAAATGTATAAATTCTGGGATGTTTCCTGGACACACACCAGTGAGCTCATTAGCCATAGCTAACCATGAAGACTTTTTTTTTATTTTGCAGCAAAGAGCAGAATCGTGGTTTTCCCCATTCCTGTGTGTTCAGGGAGCAGCAGCTGGCATTACTCTCAAGGAGGGCTGTGCTTGTTAAACACCCATGCTTCTTAGGAGTGTCTGTTTTTGATTAATGGAAGACTGAAGCTCAAACAGGACATTTCTAGGTCAGCTATACTTTGCTCTAATAAAAGAAAAGTCTAGCCAAAAGAACAGCCAAACTATGGCCTGGGCTTTGTGGAGTGTCTTGTCTGATTACCCAATTATTACAGCTCAAATTAGGAGGGGATTAACCCTGAGGCTGGACAGATGGAGAACACTATTAAAATACCCCATGTGGGGTTTTAGAGTGAGTAGCAAAATAACCACCTGTTCTTGTTTCTTGGGTCAGTCTGTCCTCATTCAAAGTCCACAAATCATTGTCTTTGATGCCCATGTGGAAGAAACTATAGAGTGCAAGAAGCAAGCTGGGGCCCAGTCCTGCTTGCCAGAACCTCTGCCCTCCTGCTTCTCTTTCCCTAAATTATGCCTTGCACTAGAATGACCTGGCAAGAAATTTTCAGTGGAATTGCAAGTGATTTGGGGATTGTTATCTCTCAGGACCCTTAGGAACAGGTCCAGGACATTTTATTAGATCCTAACAGATAGATTTCAATTCTTGCCCTCCTATCCTCTGTTTGAATGGGTAACTCCTCCTTTCTTGAACCTCTATAATTCAGGGCCTACCTCAAGCTGTTTCTTTGTCCCAGAAGCTGAAGAGAAGCGCAGTAAGATCTGTGTGTGTCTTTGTACCTTTTCACTCCTGCATTTGGGGAGGTTTGGGCCATCTTTGTACCACACCTCTGGGCAAGGAAGCCGAGTGGTTCAGGCTTTGTGTTCCAGCCTTGAATTCACAGGCAGAAAGGTGCTGTAAGCAGCTCATTCAATAATTCATAAACCATTTAGCTTCTCTGCTTCTAATTCTTTACCTTACAGAAGTAGTAATGCTGACCTCATAAAGGTGTGTCCAGGAATACTAATGGTTGAGAGAAAACATTATGACAAATAAAATAGGTTGAATCTCAAAATTATGATGCATTAGCTGTATGAGTACTTTTTTTCTTATACATGTAGTTCAAGTTAATTAAAAAAAAAAGGGATCGAGTACAGTATGCACCCTCTTCATCACAGACATGGGCCCAGTGCCAGGGAGCATGGAGTCTCAAGGTTGGCAGGTCATTGATCCCAAACTCTACAGGCAACCACCCATTCATGTTGGAATGTGCCCAGGGAAGGGGCTCTTACTATATCCAGAGGCAGTTTACTCTATGTCTAGACAATTCCATTAGAGATTTTTTTAAATAGTCAAATCATTTTGTATCTTCACAGCTTCTATCCCTCATTTATTGTTCTTTACCCCTGTGTTTTTTTTTACCCCTGAGTGGTTTTTATGGGCCAACTACTGTTCCAAGTAATTCTCATGCATTAAAATATTTAATCCCCGTAGAAATCACATGAGATGGGTCCTCCCTGTTTCTCACAAGAGGAAGCTGAGACAAAGAAGTTGAATGATTTGCTCAAGATCAAATAACTAGTAGGTGACCAAGTGATCTGGCTCCACAGTCTACCTTCTATTTATTTATTTATTTATTTATTTTATTTTAGATTATTCAGTAGAGTTTCAATCTTTTATTCCCATTCCAGCCCACCCACCCATCCCTCCCCACCTCCCTTCCATTTCCAAGCCCCGTAGTTTTGTCCATGTGTCCTCTATATTTGTTCCTGTAAACCCTTCCCTTCTCCCCTGAAATTCCCT
>CM052539.1:83887996-83930085 GCA_028533065.1 Trachops cirrhosus
AACTGGCCAAACCGGTTTTCCTGGTTTTGCTGGCTGCAGCAGACTTAGTGGCGAACGCCATAGCTTTGTTCCACTTCCTGTTCAGAGCTCTGTCAGCCTCTGGCGCACTGTCTCCAGGTCCAGCCTCACGGGCCCAATGCCCCAGGCACCAATCTGTGTACTCCTGAGCACTCCCTTTGGCGCCCACCGAGGAGTTCCTGCACATGTGCGTCCCTTCACGGGTGTGTACGCTGGCGCCTCTCACCAGGGTTCAGGCCTCAGGCGCGCTCTTCAGCTCTCCTTCCATAGTTCACTGGGGCGTGTGCGCCCGCGCCCCCGTTCCAGGTTTACGGGTGTGTACACTGTGGATTCTGAGGGGCTGGAACCTCCCCCAAATTTACGTCCTGGGCACCAGGGATCCCTCAGAATGCCCGCGCTTTTCCCGAGCTCATGGGTGTAGGCACCCAGACTTTTACTCAAAAAAGTAACTCTGGGTTGTGGCGCTGGCGCAAGCCACGATGGTCCCCGGACCCTTTGTATTGGCACCTCTACCTCAGAAAGCTCACTGCGGAGCGCGCGCCGTCGCTTCCAGGTTCACGGGTGTTTACTCTGTGGATTTTGGGGGACTCGAGCCTCCCCCTACATCCCGGCCTGGGCACCAGAGATCCCACAGAACGCCCATGCTTTTTCGTGCTCACGGCTGTAGGCACCAAGCCATTTACCCAAACAATAACTCTCTCTGGGTTGGGGCACCCACACAAGGACCTGCCGTCTTTGGCTCCACTGGCTGGGCTGCGATCTTCCCCAAAGCCCCGCTCCGAGGTCCCCCGGATCAGCACTGCTCAGTCTTTGTTTGGCCAGGGAGGGAGCGGATGACCCAGCTCCCCTACCCTGAGAACCCTGCGGCAGTTCCTGGAGCTCTGGGGCTGGGGCTGTGACCTCCCTGCTCCCCACGCTGATCACTGGGCTGTTATTATCCTGCAGTAGTCTCTTTACCGTCTGGTCCTTCCAAGTCCGCTACAATTTTGATTTCTTATTTTCATGTAAGCTGCAATGTCCTCTTTAGTATGGTTAGGTTTTTCTGTCTTTTGAAACGGGAGGTGGCGTGTGCTCCCTCCTACCACGTCGCCATCTTCCCTATTACCACAGTCTACCTTCTCAATCACTGTTTTGATTACCTACTACTGATTAACATACCACTCCAAAATGTAGTGGCTTAAAATAATGACCATTTTATTTGCTCAAAATTTTGTGAATCAGGTATTTCAGCAGGGCTCAATTGGGTGTATCTTCTGCTCCATTTGGCATCAACTGAGGTCTCTCATGGGTGGCACTGTGATGGCAGCTAGACCTGGGATGCACAGGATGACTTCACACACACATCTGAATGCACGGCAAGGACAGCTGAGAGGTCACGTGGCTCTTGCCAAATGACTAGGTTGTGCTTCTCTTCATGACAGCTGAACCCCGCCAAAATGCATTTCAGTCAGCAAAGGTAAAAGCTGAACACCTGTAAAGGCCAGCTTCAGAAGTTATACTAAACCATATCCACCAAATTTCTATTGGCCAAAGTAAGTCCTGGGGGCGCCACCCTAGATTCAAGGGGAGAACACCTAAACTACACCTCTTTATAGAAAATGGCAAGATCATAATATAAAAGGACATGCAAGACAATGAGACTGTCATGGCCTTCTAGAGAAACATCAGCTATCAAAACCACAATACCATATTGCCTCTCTGAAAAATAAATTTATACATACTTCCAAATGATACATCTCAGATTTTTATAACTACTTCTCAAGTATCTCTGGGTCTTCTGTCTTTAAGTTTAGCCTTCCTCTTCTTTCAGTTGTTCCTTATGAAGTCTGAAATTATCCTGTCCCCATCTGGTGGGCCCCAGAAATAAATGTCATATTCCAGGGTGGCCAGGGCTGGCACAGAGAAGAAAGACCACCATCTCCTATCTTGTAGATTATGGATATTGAATTAAATGGGAATTTTTAGCTGCCAGACAGCATCCCATAGAAATTCTGTCACCTGAATTCAATATCCCCCACTCTGTGTATGTAATTGCTTCAAGAGACCCAAAATTAAACTATATTTTATAAAATTTGGCCTGGCACTCTGATTCACTGAGTCTGTCTGGGTCCTGATTCTGTCTTCCACTGTATTCACACCCTTCCCAGTTTTCAGCTAAACCTTCATTTGATCATGGACTTACCTCCCCTCTTTCTACACCTTCTTCCAGTTGACTAATAAAAGTATTGGCCTGTTCAGAGACAAAACTCTGAGGAACACCACCAAAAAGCATCTCTCCATGTTAAAATCTAGCCATTGAGCAGCAACTTTGCAAACTGATCCAGCAGGGGTGTTCAGGCAACTATGGACTGGCCAACAGCCCTTTGCATCCAACCCCTTTTTGCCCCTCATCTCAGGAGTGTTATAAGAACCACTGCCAACACTTTGCTCAGGTTCCAGAAATTCCCTGCTCTTCACATTTCTCTAAGTGCCACAACCAGGAAAGAAATTAGGTCAGTTTGATTTTTCTCGTGGAGCCCCTGTTGACTCCTGGTGGTCACAACTTCCCCTTCTCAATTTCCCTTACCCTCCTCCCCAACCCCTGCCATGATAGAATCTTGTCTCACCTCATCCACCTGCCTACTTCTGAGCATTACACCACTGGTCACCCATTTTCAGCCTTCCAGCACTTTTTCTGCCCCTAGAGTTCTCCAGAGATAACCTCAGTGTTCACTGAGTTAATCACAACACCTCTCAGAACCTGAGCCTCTTAGAATCTGGGTCAGGAGACATAAAGTTCGAGTGGCAGGTACTGCCCACTCTTTTCAAGAAATGTGGACTTCTGACCTCATTCAATATTTTTTGCACAGCAAGCAAAGATGGTACAGGTTTTACCTTTAAGTTTCTTATGGTCTAGTTCAAGGGGGAGGTATATATGCTATTTTAACATTAATATAAAACAGAATGTGGCCATTGCCTTTACAAGGGTGAAAGTGAGACATTACAGGTTTTATAAGACAAATCAGAAGAAAGATTCTTGGAGGCAGTGGCATGTGGAGTTAATCCTAAGTAGCAGGTACATGCTGGCAAGGATACAGAGCCACAGCTCTGGCACCATGGCCTCTAGGCCTATAAGTTCACCACATTCTTGAGACAACCAGGTGATAATGTAACTGATTTCTTTAAAATGTTTGCACCACTTGACTGAGTGCTTTCAAGTCCAAGGAAATCACCCAAACACAAAGTTGTTCAAAGTCTCATTTAAAGGATATTGCTGTTTAATGGAACACTAGGCCACCATCAAAAGACTTGTGCATGTAAACCTGATACCAGCTTAAAGACCTTCAGAGGCCTTTCTCTTGGTCTCTCGGGTGTCCGATTCACATGCCCTGATTCTCCAGTCCACCATTGTGAAAATGGAATTCCGTGCCATTAATTGTGTGGATGACCAAGAGCTCCCTTCCTTACAAATGTGTTTTTGGTTTCTGCCCCATCAGGGGCTGCCTGAACCCAGCTCCCACTTCTACCAGGCATTTCATGATTTGGGTGCTTTACTGTCCCAGTGAGACTCTGCAAAGGGGCTGACAGTCTGCAGCTCTGCTCCATCTCACTCTCACATTCTTGCTCCTTCAACTCCCTGGAGCAACTGACAAAGTATTCCCCACGTTTCTCCCCAGAGCTCTTTCTCAAAAAGGTGTTTTTCCCTAAAAGGAATTCTTGCATAAGTGACTAATAATATATATTTTCCCCTCACATTATTGTATGAGGAATTTTTCATGATATGGGAAAGTGCTTATGATAACATAAGTGAAGCAGGGAAAAATCAAGATACAATCTCAAAATTATGCCCAGTATAGCCTCAACTATGTAAAACAAACAGGAAATTTAGCCAAGCAGTAGCACTGGCCACCTCTTATAACAGTACTCTGGGTGACTCTTGTTCTCCTGTACGTGCATTGCTAGGTTTTCCAAGTTTTCAGAGATAATTAAAATGCTTGGAGCCCAGGTGTCTGAGAGATACTACTATTTAGAAAAATAAAAGTCAGGAAGTCAGGAAAAGCCAGTGTGGGACAGGTAAATGTGAGTTTCCTTCCCTCCTCAGGTGCAGACAACCAACTCCTAACTGATGCTCCACCTTCTTTGCCTCCCAGTGAAAGCTTGACAGTTCAGTTGCTTTTAAAAGGCAGAGCTAGTTTTCCAACTTTTCTTCATCCTGTTGCCAGGTTGCCACCATGACAACTGAGGCCTCAAGAGAATATCTGGAAAGACACAAAATCTTCCTGGACCTGTCATTGCAAAGATCCGCATGCACCTGCTAGCTTCCAAGTGTGGCACACAGGCTGCTACTGACCTCCCCGTGGGCTTGCATGGCCACATGTGGTTTAGAATGTGGATGGGTTCCCTTTTTCCTCACCCCATCCCAGCTCTGGTCTTATTACCTCTGCTAAACATTTAGCTTCTGACAGACCCAAAACAATTTCCCTGATGTAAACAACCAACCTCTGTGCTGACAAACCTGGTTCCAGAAGAAACACGAGGATTCACTCAGACAAGGAAGGACAGCTAATATTTCAGTCTGAAGCAAGTTCCCTGAATTTTCACAGAAATACCTTGAAGCCACACACAAATCTTATTGTTTTGGATGGTTCAGCAGCATAGCAGCTCTTCCTAGATCATCTTAGGACAGACACAGAGGCCAGAGGTCGGTAGCACTTGAATGAACTTCTTTCATCTCTTCCTCCCTCCAACATGAAGCACAAGAAGCAAATGTTTCTCCTGGTAACAATGTGTATGACATTCTTGTAGGTGGTATACATAGACACTGTTCTTTCCTTTCTTTAAATCATTACCATGGTTTGGTTCTCTGTGTAAGTTGAGAAGAATTTCGTCTTGCACCTGTGAAAATGATACTGTACTGTCACTGGCCTGAATGGAATTGCCCTCATTCAGCTGTGAAGCATTGTACTTACAGAGTATGGCTCCTCCTAGCCTCTCATTTATATGTAGAAACCCTGGGCTTGTTTCCATTTCTCCCCTCAGGCAGGACAAGGCTGTAGGAAGCCAGCCAAGAAATCCTTGTCCTTATAAAGAGGCTGAGAAAGTATTCAAAAAGTTTTGCAGCCTCCAGAAAGGGAGAGGAAGACCTGGGCAGAAGGATCTGAAGGTCAGGAGGGGAACAAATGCAAAAGAAGAAAGAGGAGGGAACAAGGGACAGAACCCTCTCTTGTAGATTCCAAACCAAGGCAGGACCCAGATGTGAAGGGCCCTTCATCTTCCCTCTGATTCTTTCCGCTTGAACACACTCCAGCTCAGAACCAGGCACTGGCAGCCATGCTGTTTAGGGAATACTTGAGCAATCTCGAAGAAACCTAGACCATTTACATTCTGATTCTGGTGTATAAATATAGCACCAACAATTCTCCTAATCTTCCTTTCCAAACAGATTATCACCCTAAGCCCTTCCCCCATAGAAAGTTAGGAAGGTTCTAAACAAGAGAGTAATGAAAACTTGACTTATATTTTAAAAACATCACCTGGCTGCCTTGTGGAGTCTGGAAGTTGGGGACAGGTAGACATGGGGAGGCCAGTTAAAAGGCTATTTTGATAATCCAGTAGTTTGGACTAAGGTGATGGCAACATGGGCAGAAAGAGGTAGTGACATGTACTAACAATGAGGTTCTCGGGCCTCACTGTTAGTGATGGTCCCTCCTAAGTCAAACATTAAACATTGTAAAGCTGGACATGACAGCTATGATAGCTATTTCAACAATAATCACTAATATTTAAGCACTACTTTAGTGAGGTCAATAAAAGAAAACAAGACACAGGCTTATCCTCAAGTAGCTTGAAAAATCTAGAGCACAGAAGTCTGAATATGACCAATGTGACACATGCCATTTGTGAAGTACAACACAGTGGAATTTAGACCCTCTGAAGTGAGAAATGATTGCTGACTGGGGTGACTTAGGAGTGTTTCCATGTCACAGGTCCAACTGTGCTGGACCACAAAGGATAAGTAGGGTCTTGGTGAGTACGTGTGGGAAATAGGCCTTTCTAGGCACAGGAAGGCATATAGGATAGGAATGGGAAAGGGAAGGGAAAGTGCCCAAAAGTTGTGAGTTGTAGTTTGGGCTGGATGGTCAGATTCACACAAAGGAGTAGTTACTGGGGGAGAAAGCTTGAAGATAGATTAATATTAGTTTAAGGAAACTATAAGTGCAAGTGAATGAATTTATTATATGCGCTGAGGAAGATACTGAAGGTTTTTGAGCAAGAAAGCATTGGAGCTTAAGAAATATCATTAGTGTCTGTTGCAGGTAAATTGAAGAGGGAAAAGCTGGGACAGGGAGATCAGTACAGGTCTGGCACCAGGGAGGAAAAGAAACTAGATTCAAGAAACTTTGCAGGTGTAGAGCCACACTGTCATTGCCTGGTTGAACATGAAGAGCAAGAGGGAGAGAGAAAAGGGAAATGAAGGGTGCTGACGTTT
Source organism: Trachops cirrhosus (assembly GCA_028533065.1). Taxonomy (NCBI): domain Eukaryota; kingdom Metazoa; phylum Chordata; class Mammalia; order Chiroptera; family Phyllostomidae; genus Trachops; species Trachops cirrhosus. Next base: position 83,894,484 of record CM052539.1, read on the forward strand.
AATGACTGGGAGAGTTGGGAGATGCTGTTTGTTTCTAGTTGAATTTCAGGTGCATCTGGCACAGGAGAGTCTCGGTACCCTGAGAAACATAAAGATGCACAGTGAACGCTCAGGAAGACCAGGGTCAGGGGAACCTTTCTGAGCCTTCTTCTTGGAGGTCAGAGTCAAAGCAATGGAAGTGCAGGAATGGCCTAGAAAGGATAATGTAGCTGCAGAGACAACAGAAGAAAACCCACAGTTAAGGAGCTGGAAGAATAGAGGTTAAACATAGAAGTTATCAAGAGAGTTAGCTCATATCTTTGCTCCATCATCCCTTAACTTGTTTAGAACTTGATACCACTCTGACACACAGCTGCCTGATAATGCTCAGGTTTGCCGGTCTGGGTATTCTGTCTCTACTTCTCTGGACACTATGTTGCCCAAGTAATAGAATTCACTGTTATTGAGAAACATCTTTGATAAAATTTGTCATACAATTTGATCTATAAGCTTGCTAATATTCAAGGTTTTTTATTATCGGATGATAGCTCTATAATGTTAGGCTTCCGGAACTCTATAAATAGCGTTTATGTCTTCTTGGCTATCTTGATGTCACTTGATGATATTAGAATCCTAGGATACTGTGCCTTTTGGTATTTCTGGTTGGTGATAGTGCATTTTCTTTCATGAATACTACTTCTAGGGATCACTTCATACTGTATATATGCAGGTCAAGATAAATTAAAAGGTGCTCATCCAGTAAATAATCTGATCATATATGCATTATGTGGGACACACACTTACTGTAGACCTCAGCCATGGCTTCCTCAGTAGAGGGTATGGTGAACACAAGAGATAGAAATAGCCATAGCTTATATGGGAAGTATGGGAATGTTTCTGAATGCAAAGCAGGGCCAGCTCTGTGGCAGGTCTAGTGAAACAGAACCTGTCCTAGGCTAATGCCCTGCTGTTGTATCTTGAAATTGTTAATACTTTTAGAACAAGGACCCCCGAGTTTATATTTTGCACGGGGCCCTGCAAATTATGTGTATGGTCCCAGTTATAACAGAAAAAGCCAGTAGGGTCTCTCTTGGAATCCATATTTGAAGTGACTCTTTAAGTCAAAGAAAGCCAGGGCTGCAGGATGTGGCCCATGGGCTTCCTGAACAGTGGCTTATTGAGGTGAGCTTTGGGAGGGCCAGGGCTTGCCAAACGGTGGTGGGAACTCTACCTTTGAGGCTGGTGCCTGGCAACAGCTGCTCACTCTGCTTGACTAAAGAATTCAGCTGCAAAAAATCTAATTTGGAACTCCCTAATTAAGCTAATGAAGTCATATCATTTTAATTCATTCTTGGTCCAGTCTCAGGTCTAATCCCAAAATAAATAGATAATTGACTTTGTGGCATATATGTCCTTTTCTGTGACATATGAGCCAGGCAACATCTTTATATCATTTTTTAAAAACTTTGAAAAAGGAGCTGATTTTCCTTAGCTATACCAAACGTTTGAATGAAGCAAAATTATAGTAAAATAATTCAAATTTAAAATAAACCAATCATGCTCCTATTTTAAAACCTTTTTCTGACTACTCCAAATAAATTGTGCCCAAGTAGTCCTGCAGTCCTGAAAGATCCTAGTTAATACTCAAAATTTCCTTGTTTTAAAGAACACTTACGAATAATGAATGCTATGATTCACAGATATCTCCTGAAATGGGCTGAGGTTGGTGAGACAGAGAACAAACTGTTTCCCTTCTTTGGCCTTGAATTTTATAAACTCAGAAAATTCACTAATTAACCTTTAAACTATATCAAATTATTTCTCTGAGACACATACATCTTCATAATGGTGGGAAAGCCTATAAAACCCAGAGATTAAAAGTACCATTCTGTTTAATCTCTCCACCTTCCTGCCAATCAAGATTGTTCTTTATATTTCCACCTTGTCACATAACTGAGATGTAGTGATTCTCTCCCCTTTGAAATTTGTCGATTTACTGAATCTTTTAAATATTAATTCAAATATTAGACTATTTTCAAGTGTTACCTTTCTCTTTAGAGGGCTTTGTTTTCCACCCATGTAATTCAATTTCTAAACATTAGAAAATACAGGAATAATTTAAAAATAGTCCAGCCCTTACCAATATGGCTCAGTTGGCTGGGAAGCATCCTGCAAAACAAAAGGCTGCTGGTTCAATTCCTGGTCAGGGCACATGTCTCAGTTGTGGGCTCAGTCCCAGGTCAGGAAATGTAGGAGAGGCAGCCGATCGACGTTTCTCACACTGATGTTTCTCTCCCTCTCTTTTTCCTTCCCTGCCCCTCTCTCTAAAAATAAATAAATACAATTTTTTAAAAACCAAGTTGGTAATACCAATTATAGTGGCCATGATAATAGGAAATATTGATTGAATGCTTACTATGTACGTCAGGCACTATGCTGAGCCCTTTGTATATATCACCACTTCATTCTCCCAGTCAAGAGGTAGTGACTCCTACTATTAGAAATGCAGAAATCACGGCTCTAACTGGCTTCTCCCTGCCTGGGATGCCAGCTGGCAGGTGGAGGGAGAATCGGCGCCTAGGATGTTCTGCTCCAGAGCTTCAGATAGAGCTCAGATTCATTTATATAGAAAGGATCTCTGTCCTGCAGCCTTAGACTTACCTCTAGCTCAGCAAAGTACTACATGTAGCTTCTCCATTTCAGAGCCACTGCTGAGACTGTGGATGGTCCACACTCTGCACCGTCAGAGTGAAAAACCTCTGAAATCATTATTAAGCACCTGTTTGCTGTCTGTGAGGCTGGCTGCTCCACACAGGGACACACAGATCAGTAAAACACAAACCCTACCCTGAGAGAGCACATGGAAATCTCCCAAATTTCCTTCGTAGAGATGGCAACCATCCTGGTTTGCCTAAGACTGGGGTTTTTCTGATTGGGCAATTTTCAGTTTTAACATCAGGAAAATTCCTGGCACACCAGGATGAGCTCTGTGGCAGGTCTAGTTAAACAGGACCCATACTGGGCTAATGTTCTGTTGTTGCATCTTGAAATTGTTAACACTTTTAGAACAGGGACCCCTACATTTACATTTTGCACCAGGCCCTGCAAATTATATGTGTGGTCCCAGTTATAACAGAAGAAGCTAATAGAGTTGTATCACTGTGTGTTTTGAAAAGAAAACATATGCACCCTGTTTGTGGGTCCTCTGTCTAAACAAACACATGGCTTTTGTTCACCTTCTGTCTGGGCCCATAACCACGGAGGCCAATGAATCACCTAGATAAGCAATATGCTCAAAAAGATTCCCAGGTGAATACAGATGACTCAGGGAGCAACAGGTACAGAGGAAGACCTTCCAGAAACCCTGAAGGTGGGAGTGAGAAGAGAACATGGAACCTGCATTGAGGAAGTTTTCTGGGAGGAACAGGAATCCCCTGGGAGCACCACTTGCCTTTTCTCTCCTCTCTCTCTGGACTCCCCACCACCATCCCACAATTCTCCCAATGACACCTGACTCTGTCAACAGCAGGTAGCAGGGATGAATGCTCTGCCTGACCACTTAGCATAGCTCCCCTCCATCCTCCTGATGGTGAACCCAGTGACATGGTTCTAGGGTCTTGGACCATTTCCCCGTCTCTGCTGTCCCACTCTGGGGCAGTTGGACAAAGCTCAATAAGGCAGACATACTGAAGGGAGAACATTTTCTCACAAGACAGATGCTGCCATCTCTGTCCAGAGAAGCCTGTAAACATTTTGGTGGAAGCCAGTATGGTGGACAGAACTGGAGAGTTTTCATGAAGCCCTGTGAAGTAATCCTGGGGAACAAGGAAGATGAACAACTTTTCTTTTCAATATTTGTTGCTGAATGGCCTCTTGTTTAAAATCCTTTAGGCTTGTATTCAGTTCCCATGACAATGCCTATGGCAGAGCCAAAATATGAAACAAGACTCATTGTCAACACAGATGTGTTGCCAGATGCTGGGCAGGGTTACACAAATGGGGAAGACAGTTGAGCATCTATAGTGGCACAGCCTGTGTTGTTTGCCTCGATTGTCACAGAAGTGTAGATGGGGAGCTCTCCACTCAAGGTTTGAAAACCCTGAAAAAAAGGAGATTCTAGGGAGACAAGCAGAGAAAGTTTGGATAGATGAACTGGGTCTGATTTCAGAGAGAAACATAGTACTTCACTGCTGTCATTTGCTGAGCCAAGAACAAGTCCTAGCTGTTGGGCAGTTGAGACATAACAGGGTTCTCTGAGAAGGAACAGATGCCCCAAATCATACTAACACTTAAGCTGCTTTAAGATTTATGTTAGCTCATTTAAGTATGTCACTAGACTAACATTTTTTACTTCTATTTTAATTTTGAGGTTGAAACAGGAACAGTTGTGAAAACAATTTCTCTGTAATTTCTCAGTAGGAATATGACATAAAAATCACTTGCATTGAACAACTACTCGGCTCAATAAAAACTGAGTGTCAGGCACTATGTTAATCCTGTGGAAGAGTGAATGTCCTAGCAAAATAAGCATGCCATTTAATTTTTATTCCATATTTAGTTGTCTGTATTCATGGCAAAGCTGCAAATTTCATGAGACTAGGGATCAAATCTGCTTGTATTTCTTATGCCTTGCACAGTGCCCAGAATATATAGTAGCCACTCAAATATTTGTCGAATGAATGAACATAGTTCATATGAGGCAAGAACTCCACCCTTAAACTGTGCAATCTGATAAAAGAAAAAAATTTAAATTTTAAAAATTTATACAAGTCTGACTGAATTAATTGGCAAACAGAAGTACCCCATGTTCATTTATTTATTTAGTAGCTTATTGAAAGCTACTAAGAGCAAGGCAATGTATAGGTGCTGAGGTTGGAACAGCAACAAAGAGACACAAAGCCCTGCCTACCTCTGTGGAGCTTTGTTCTGGTTGAAGAAATGGACCAAAAGCAAATAAATAAGGAGGGCATAGAGCCCATCAGAATCTGAAATGTACCATATGAAAAAAATCAAGAAACCAAGGAAGAGAAGACAAGGGGATCAGGAAAGGTGACTGCGTTTGAGGTGGCCATAAAAGCTGAAAGATTTTGGAGTTGGTAGGTTGGAAAGCCCCTCCCAACTGATAGAGCATCTCTTCCTGCAGCAAGAGGGACTTTAGAGGCTGCCCTGGAAGATGAAGCAGAGTCAGGCTGGAAGGGAAGAAGGAACTCCAGGTGAGTCCTGCCTTCCTCTCTCTTCCCCATGACTGACAATCTGAATCCATTTTTTTCCCAGGATGTTGGTCCAGCAGTGCTCAACCTGCTCTCAATCAGGCCCACACAATCCTTGTCACCTATATCTAGTGTGGGCTTGCCTCAGGATGGGTGCCTGCAGGAAGGACACAGGAAGAACAGTCATCACATTTCTACCTGAAAAGTGTCTATGTAGATCAGAAGAACAGCAGGAGCTTCATTCCAGCTCTTGTTCTCAGCAATGGAAGGTCCAAAGAATCATCACAAAACCAGCACCCTTCCTGCCACCACAAATAGTCAAACACCTTCAGCCTTGGAACCCAAATCTTAGTGACACATTCTGCTGTCATTGTATCCCAGGGAAATGTCAACCGGGTTCTTCAGTTTCTATGAGGTACTTGCTAACCAACTGCCATTTCCCTATAGTCATCCTTCCTCTCAAATTCTTTTCCTTTTCTCCTCCCACTCACTGTCCTCCTTTCTCCACTCCTTTACCTTTTTCTCCTTTTGTCTTCTTTGTCCCCTTCTTATTTATACCATTGAAAATCTTTTCAGATTCTAGTTTAAAAAGAAAAATACCACTAAGGCAATTTATACCAAAGAAAATAAAGCCAAAAATTTAAGGATAAAATCATAAAATCACTGGAAAAATCGTGATTTTAATTGCAGGTATACCAATACCAGTCCATTATGAAGACTCTTAGCAAACTAGAATAGAAGAGAACTTCTACAACTTGCTAAAGAACATCTACAAAAAGTCTACAGCCAATATCACACTTAATACTGACAAACCAGAAGCTGTCCTGCTAACACAGGAACAAGACAACGATGTCCCATCTCACTGCTTATTTTGAATATTTTACTGGAAGTCCTACTTAATGCAATAAGACAAGTAAAAGAAATATACAAGCTGGGAAAGAAGAAATAAAACTGCCTCTGCTCACAGATCACATAATCATCTACCAAAAAACTCCAGGAACTAATAAGCAATTATAGCAAAGTTGCAGGATACAAGATTAATATTCAAAATCCATCATACATATCAGCCCTGAACAAGTAGATTTGAAATAAAAAACACAAACCCACTTATATTAGCATATCAAAAAATTAAATGCTTAAGTATAAGTCTAATAAATATGCATAAGACCTACATGAGGAAAAATACAAAACTGTGATGAAGTAATCAAAAAAGAACTAAGTAAATGTAGAGATATTCCATGTTTATGGATAGGAGGATATGGTTTTGTCAAGATGTCAGTTCTGGACTTGATTGTAATCAATGCAATCCCAACCAAAATCCTAGCAAATCATATTGTGAGTATCAACAAACTTATTGTAATGTTTATATGGAGAGGCAAAAGACTCAAAATAGCCAACAAAATATTTTAAAAGAAGAACAAAGACAGAGGATTGACATCACCTAACTTCAAGACTTATTATAAAGCCATGGTAATCAAGACTGTGGCTTTGGCAAAAAAAAAAAAAGTCTAGAAATTGACCCACATATAGTCAACTGATCTTTAACAAAGGAGCAAGGACAATACAATAAAGCAAAGATAGTCCCCTCAGTAGGCGATGTTGAAATTACTAGTCATCCATATTACAAAAAAGAATCTAGACACAGACCTTACATTCTTTACAAAAATTAACTCAAAATGAATTGTACACCTAAATGCAAACTGCAAAACTATAAAACTCTTATAAGATAATATAGGAGAAAGTTTAGGTAACCTTGGGTATAGCAATGACTTTTTCTTTTCTTTTTTATTATTATTTTTAATTTTATTTTTTAACTATCATTGACATTCAATATAATTTTATGTTAGTTTCAGGTGTACAGCATAATGGGTAGATAACCATATATTTTATGAAGTGATCCCTTCAATATTTCAAGTAACCACCAGGCACCACACGTATTACAGTTATTACAATATTATTGACTACATTCCTTCTGCAGCACTTTCTATCCCCATGACTATTCTGTAACTACCAAGTTGTGCTTCTTAATCCCTTCACCCCTTTTGCCCATCCCTACAATGCCCCTCACATTTGGCAATGGTCAAAATGTTTTCTGTATCTGAGAACCTGTTTCTGTTCTGCTTGTTCATTTATTCTATTTTTTAGAGTCCACATACAAGTGAAATCATCTGGCATTTGTCTTTGTCTGACTTATTTCACACTCAGCACAATACCCTCTAGGTCATCCATGTTGATGGAGATGGCAAGATTTCATTCTTTTTTATGGCTGAATCATATTTCATTGTATACATGCACCACTTCTTCATTCATTCATGTATTGAGGGACACTTAGGCTACTTCGGTACCTTGGCTATTGTAATTAATGCTGTAATGAATGTATGAACGAATATGTCTTTTTAATTTAGTGTTTTGGGCTTCTTCAGATAAATATCCACAAGTGGAATTTCTGAGTTCTTCCTTGTCTCTGGTTATAGCCCTTGTTTTAAAGTCTATTTTTGTCTGGGATAAGTATTGCTACCACAGTTTTCTTTTATTTCCATTTTTACAAAATATCTTTTTCCATCATTTTACTTTCAGTCTGTGTGTCTTTCATTCTGAAGTGAGTCTTGTAGACAGCGTATCTGTCTTGTTTTGTTATCCATTTAACCACCATATGTCTTTTGATTGAAACATTTAACCCATTTGCATCTAAAGTAATTGTTGATAGATATGTATTTATTGCTATTTTATTATTCATATTTTTATCACTCTTCTTCTTATGGAAGAAGACTCTTTAAAATTTCTTATAATACTGGTTTGGTGGTGATGAGCTTCTTTAGCTTTTTCTTGTCTGGGAAGCTCTTTATCTGTCTGATTTTAAATGATGGCCTTGCTGGGTAGAGTAATCTTGGTTTTAAGTCCTTGCTTTTCATCACTTTGAACATTTCTTGCCACTCCATTCTGGCCTGCAAAATTGCTCTTGAGAAATCAGCTTACAGTCTTATGGGAGCTCCCTTGTAGATAATTAACTGCTTTTCTCTTGCTGTTTTTAAGATTCTCTCTTTGCCTTTAACCTTTGGCATTTTAATTATAATGTGTCCTGGTGTGGGTCTCTTTGGGTTCATTTTGTTTGGGACCCTCTGCATTTGCTAGAATTGTACGTCTATTTCCTTCACCAGGTTAGGGAAGTTTTCTGTCATTATTTTTCAAGATTATCAGCCTCTTGCTCTCTCTCTTCTCCTTCCAGCACCCCTATGATGTGAATATTGGAACACTTAAAGTTGTCTCAAAGGTTCCTTATACTATCCTCATTATTTAGTCTTCTTTTTCTTTTGCTGTTCTGACTGGGTATTATCTACTTCCTCATCTTCCAAATCACTGACTTGATCTTCTGCTTCATTGTATTCTTCATTTCTTACTGGTTCTTTTTTATGTTTTCTTATTTTTTATGTTTCCTATATTTTTGTTGAAGTTCTCACTAAGCTCTTTTACCCTTCCCCTAAGTTCATTGAACATCCTTATAGCCAGTGCTTTGAACTCTGCATCTGATAGATTATTTGTTTCCATTTTGTTTAGTTCTGTTCTTTCATTTGGGACATGTCTCATTTTGGCTGCCTTACTGTGTTTTTTTCTATGCATTAGATAGAGCTGCTATGTCTCCCATTCTTAGTAAAGTGGGTTTATGCAGTAGGTGTCCCATAGGGCCTAGTGGTGCAGCCTCCCTGGTCACCTGAGTTGGGTGCTCACCCCTATGTGAGCTGTGTGCACCTGTTGAAGTTGAATCTTGATTGCTGTTGGCATGTCAATGGAAGGGATTGACCCCCAGGGCAATCAGCTGCAAGTACTGGCTGAGACTACAGTGGTTGGGGCCAAATCCATTAAGCAAGACTTGCTTCAGCTGGGCTCTGATGCCAACAGACTCTTTCTTTTGAGGGTGTTGCTCATGAAGGTGGTTGAGTGGTGCTCCAGAGTGGTGAGTGTCCTCATTCTGGGGTCTCCTGGAAGGTGCAGGTCAACATCAGCTGCCACCTATGCACTAGCCATGGCCACCTGACATGGGCTATAAAGCTATCTGCACTATACTGCTCCTTGTGCTAGGCGTGGAGATTTCAGGGAGACACCAGAGATCCAAGGCCAGGTGCCAGAGGTTCCTGCCCGGGGCCACTTAGCGAAAGACATAGGCCACACCAAGGCCGAATGCTGTTTGTTTGGGGTTTATTAACCTTTAAGGAAATTTAGGAAAGTTCACAGCATGAGCAAAGACAGGCTATTTGTATGGAAAAGCCTGAAAATGGCTTGTTGGGCCTGAAAGTTGGGTGGGGCAAGGCAAATAGTGTTAGCCAGGTTGATAGAGTCTCAGATATGCGACCTACCTGCCAGCTCTGTGTTGGGAGGGCTCAGCAAGGAACAACAGCCTCTGCCAGCACTTCTGTTTCAGGAAAAGGTGCTCTGTCAGCTCTCATTGAAGAATTCAGTTTGCCCAATATATCCCTGATATCTTTTGTATTGCTGCTCCAGTGCTAGATTTAAGACTGAATGAGTCCAAGGGAGGCAAGATGCTGGGGGAGTAAATGGAAGCCACACTAATCTCCTCCCAGGACCAATCTGGAATTACAACTAAATTGTCCTAACCCAGGACAAACAACTGAACAATAGCAAGAGAGAAGCCCTATAACCTTGGACACACAGGAGAATCATCTTCAGCACTAACTGACTGGTAAGGACTGCAGTGGATACTAGAGAGGGCTGGCTGGGTGCCCACAGGCATCAGTGCTGGAGGGATAACTAAGCAACTGGTTGGATCCCCTTAAGAAGTGTAGGTCTAAACCCTAAGCTGGGATCCCCAGCCTAAAGTACCAGAGCCCAAAATGTACACAGTTAGCAACCAGCAGAGAAAAGCAGCAGGGTGGCTCTGCCAGAGACAGATGGCTGGAGATGCAAAGAGCCATTTAAAGGGCCAATGCACAAATTTTCACTTGCAGCCACTTAACCAGGGGTCCACCAAAGGTGGGGACAGAGTGGGCTGGAGATGCCTATGGAGAGACTGGGAATGGAAGTTTAGGGAGAGAACTGAAAGAGTAGCTGACAAGATCCCAGTAGTGAGTATCCCCCATATGGCAGCAGCCATCCTGCTCAGGAAGACCACTTCCCTATGAGCACAGCAGCAGCCTAAAGGGAAACAGCGGCCTGACCCCAGGAGAGACTCTGCCCTGGCTCTGTAGTGCTTAGCCTGACTGCAGAGTACAGAATGACTACATTAACAACTGAAGGAGACAGCTACAGACAGTAGATCCATGGCAAAGAGGGGGCACAGTGGACTAGAGGTGCTTGAGGAGAGACTGGGGGCTGAGCCTTTGGGGAATAAACTGAGAGAGTACCTGATAGGATATCAGGGCTGCATTATCACCCATATGGCAGCAGCCATCCTGCTCAGACAGACCACTTCCCTCTGAGCAGCAGCAGCCTAAGGGTAAACAATAGTCCTAACCCCAGGAGAGATTTGGCCCTGCCCAATGTTGCTTAAACCTGACTGCTGAGTGCAGAGGGACTACATTAATAACTGAAGAGGACAGCCATGGACAGTAGACCCCTGGCAGTCTTGGAGCAGGGTGCCTAAGACCAGATGGGATCAACATCTGACATCACCAGAGGTGAACCCAGAAAGGAAAAACAGTGGTAAATACTAGAGGCTACCAAGATGAAATCCACTGTGACCTTTTCCATGATTTGAGATATTTTCTTTCCTGCATAGCTTTTTAACATTCATTTCTTATCCATCAAGTTTATGCATATCAAGTTACTAGATTTCATACTATAGTCCATTTCTCTCCTTTCTTATAATAGTCTTAATCTCTTTACACCCTTATTAATACAGGTTCATTTACTGTTGATACTGGGATTGCAGGGGACAGGAGATATTTTTGCAGATATAGGTTTGTTTCCTGGCCTATATGATTTTGTTCTGGCAGCATCTGCACAACAGCATACAAGATGAGGTGGGCACAGTGACCCTCAGTCAACCAGCTGGAGGGAAGGACCCACCAAAGAACAACCCAACAACAATCAAAAACCAATTATATCCAGAGAGCCAGCAGCCCAAGAGCTTCAGGTTCAGGAGATCAAGGAGACTGCACCACTGAATCTCACAGGTCTTCTATCATAGAAGTCCACAACAAAAATTCAGGGGGTCAGAACAGATCGATTTAAGAAGCAGAGGCAAACAAGAAGAGTCTCACAAATAATGGGAAGACAAAGAAACAACCCCCAATTAAAAGGAAAGGAAGAATCCTCAGAAAGAGTGCTAAATAAAAAAGAGGCAAGTAAACTATCAGATATTGACTTCAAAACAATGATTATAAGGAAGCTCAATGACCTTAGTGAGAATTACCAAAATCTACAAGGAAGCAATGAGGAACTTACTACAAACTATGTCAGCATGAAAAAAGACATAGAAACAATCAACAAGAGCCAAGACAAAATGAAGAATACAATTTCTGAAATGAGGAACACAGTAGAAGGAATCAAAAACAGGCTAGATGAAGCAGAGGACTGAATCAGCAAGCTGGAGGACAAGGCAAAAAAAAAAAAAAAAAAACACCCAGAAAGCGCCAGAACAGGAAAAATGACTCAAAAATAACAAAGGGGGGTTAAGGGAACTGCAGGACAACATGAAACGTAATAACATCCATATAATAGTGACACCAGAAGGAGAAGAAGAAGAAGAGCAAGGAATAGAAAACCTGTTTGAAAAAGTAATGATGGAAAATTTCCCTAATCTGATGAGAGAAAAAGTCACACAAATCCAGGGAGCACAGAATGTCCCAATCAAGAGGAACCCTAAGAGGCCCACTTCCAGACACATCATAATTAAAATGGCAAAATTCCAAGACAGAGAGAGAATTTTAAAGGCAGCAAGGGAGAAACAGGAGGTAACATACAAGGGAACACCAATAAGAAAAGCAACTTCTCAATAAGACTAGACTTCTCTTGACTTCTCAACAAAAACAGCACAAGCCAGAAGGGAATGGCAAGAGATATTCCAAGTAATGAGAACCAGAGGTCTGAAACCAGGATTACTCTGTCCAGCAAGCTCTCAATTCAAATGGAAGGCCAAATAAGGAGTTTCCCAGACAAAAAAGGCTGAAGGAATACACCTTCACCAAACCAGCTCTGCAATATATGCTAAAGGGACTGCTTTAAGAAAAGGAAGAAAAAGAGTGAGAGAGAGAGAGGAACACAGGTTGAAGGGAGTAAACTGGCAATGAATAAGTACCTATCAATAATAATCTTAAATGTAAATGGAGTAAATGCTCCAATTAAAAGACATAGGGTAGCTGAATGGATACGAAAACATGACCTGCACATATGTTGCCTACAAGAGACCCACCTCAGAAGAAAAGACACTTATACTAGGGGATTTTAAAACCCCACTGTCAAAAATGGACAGATCTTCCAAACGAAATGTCAACAAAGATATTGTGGCATTGAACAATGCCCTAGATGAAATGGACTTAACTGATATATATAGAGCCTTTCATACCAAAGAAGCAAAATACACATTCTTCTTAAGACTGGAAGTGAAGGGCTGGAAACAAATATTCCAAGCAAATGAACAGGAAAAAAAAGCCTGGGTAGCAATACTTGTATCAGACAAAATAGACTTCAAAAACAGAACTATAAAAAAAGACCCAGAAGGTCACTTCATAATACTCAAGGGAAGAATCCATCAAGACATAGACATTATAAACATATACACACCCAACATAGGAGCACCCAAATATATAAGAAAAATCATAGAAGTCTTCAAGAAAGATATAGACAGCAACATACTTATACTAGGGGATTTTAAAATTCCACTGTCAAAAATGGGTAGATCTTCCAAACAAAATATCAACAAAGATAATGTGGCATTGAACAATGCCCTAGATGAAATGGACTTAACTGATATATATAGAGCCCTTCATACCAAAGAAGCAAAATACATATTCTTCTTAAATGCACATGGAACATTTTCAAAGATAGGTCATACGATAGGACACAAAACAAGCCTCAACACATTCAAGAAAATTGAAATCATATCAAGGATTTTCTCTGACCAAAAGGGACTGAAACCAGAAACCAACCTCAAGGAAAAAACCCCCAAACACTCAAAATAATGGAGATTGAATAGCATGCTATTAAACAATGAATGGGTCAAGAATGAAATTAGGGAAGAAATCAAAGTTTCTGGAAACAAACAAAAATGAACTCACAACAACCCAAAACTTATGGGACACAGCAAAGGCAGTCCTAAGAGGGAAGTTCATAGCGATACAGGCCTACCTAGAAAAGATAGGAACATTTCAAATAAACAACCTAACCCTACACCTACAAGAAATTGAGGAACAACAACAAAGACAGCCCAGAGCAAGTAGAAGGAAGGAAATAACCAAGATCAGAGCAGAATTAAATGACATAGAAACTAAAAGCATAATTCTAAGGATCAATAAATCCAGGAGTTGGTTCTTTGAAAACATAAAAAAAAATAGATAACCCTTTAAGCAAGCTCATCAAGAAAAAAAGAAAAAAAGAGAGAGGACCCAAATAAACACAATCAGAAATGAAAGAGGAGAGATTACAATGGATACCACAGAAATACAAAGCATTGTAAAAAATTACTATGAAGAACTATATGCCCAGAAATTTGAAAACCTAGGTGAAATGGACAAATTCCTAGAAAAATATAATCTTCCAAAACTCAATAAAGAAGAAGCAGAAAGCCTGAACAGACAAATAACAGCAGATGAAATTGAAACAGTAATTAAAAAACTGCCAACACACAAAAGCCCTGGGCCAGATGGTTTCACAGGAGAATTCTACAAAGCATTTAAGAGAGAGCTAAGCCCCATCCTCCACAGATTATTTCAAAAAGATCAAGAAGATGGAAGACTTCCAAACTCTTTTTATGAAGCCAACATCATCCTAATCTCAAAACCAGATAAAAACATAACAAAAAAAGAAAACTTCAGGTCAATATCGCTGATGAACATACACACTGAAACACTCAACAAAATATTGGCAAACTGCATCCAGCAATACATTAAAAAGATCAAACACCATGACCAAGTGGAATTCATCCCAGGTATGCAAGGATGATACAATATTTGCAAATCAATAAACATAATATACCACATAAAATGAAAGACAAAAATCACATGATCATATCAATAGATGTGGAAAAAGCATTGATAAGGTACAGCACCCATTTATGATAAAAACACTCAGCAAAGTGAGAATAGAGGGAGCATTCCTCAACATAATAAAGACTATATATGAGAGACCTACAGCCAACATCATACTCAATGAACAAAAACTAAAATCTTTCCCACTAAGATCAGGAGCAAGACAAGGATGCCCACTTTCACCATCTCTATTCAACAGAGTATTGGAAGTTCTAGCCACAGTGATAAAACAAGAAAAAGAAATAAAAGGCATCCAAATTGGAAAGGAGGACAAAAAACAGTCATTGTTTATAGATGACATGATAGTGTGCACAGAAAATCCTATAGACTCCACCGAAAAACTGCTCGACCTAATAAATGAATTTGGCAAAACAGCTGGTTACAAAGTCAATACTCAGAAATCAAAGGCATTTTTGGACACCAACAATGAAACATCGGAAACAGAAATCAGGAAAAAAATCCCATTTGCTAGAGCAACAAGAAAAATGAAGTATTTAGCAATAAACCTAACCAAGGAGGTAAAAGACCTGTACTCAGAAAACTATACAACACTGAAGAAAGAAACTAAGGAAGACACAAATAAATGGAAACATGTACCATGCTCACAGATTGGAAGAATTGGAACAGCAAAGTGTCCACACCTCCCAAAGTGATTTATAGATTCAATGCAATCCCTATTAAAGTACCCACGACATATTTCACAGATATAGGACAAAGATTTCAAAAATTTACATGGAACTGTAAATCACCCTGGATAGCTGCAGCAATTTTGAGAAAGAAGAACAAAGTAGGAGGGATCACAATACCTGATATCAAAATATATTACAAAGACACTGTAATCAAAATAGTCTGGTACTGGCATAAGAATAGACACATAGACCAATGGAACAGAACAGAGAGCCCAGAAATAAACCCAAGTATCTATGGTCAATTAATATTCAACAAGGAGGGCAGAAGCATAAAATGAAGTAAAAATAGCCTCTTCAACAAATGGTGTTGGAAGATCTGGACAGCTGCATGCAAAAACATGGAACTTTATTACCAACTTACACCATACACAAAAATAAACTCAAGATTGATAAAAAACTTAAATATAAGTTGCAACACCATAAAAGTCCTAGAGGAGAACATAGGCAGGAAATTCTCAGATATTCCACAAAGCAATATTTTCATTGATATGTCCCCTAGGACTAGGAATATAAAGGAGAGAATAAACATATGAGACTTCATCAGAACAAAAAAAACTTCTGTATGGCTAAAGAAAACATCAGCAAAATGAAAAGGGAACCAACCATATGGGAAAATATATTTGCCAATAATATCTCGAACAAGGGTTTGATTTCCAAAATACATAAACAACACTCAGGACTCCACTCCAGGAAGACAAATAATCCAATTAAAAATTGGGCAAGGACCTGAACAGACATTTCTCCAAGGAGGACATATGGAGGGCCCAGAAACATGTGAAAGGATGCTCAGCATCACTAGCCATCAGAAAGACACAAATTAAAGCCACAATAAGATACCACTTCTCACTGGTCAGTATGGCCATCATAACCAAATCAACAAACAACAAGAGCTGGCAAGGTTGTGGAGAAAAGGGAACCCCAATGCAGTGTTGGTTGGAATGCAGACTGGTGTAGCCATTGTGGAAAACAGTATGAAATTTCCTCAGAAAACTAAAAGTGGAACTGCCATTTGACCCTGCAATTCCACTTCTGGGATTATACCCTAAGAATCCTGGAACACCAATTTAAAAGAACCTATGTACCCCAATGTTTATAGCAGGACAATTTGCAATAGCCAAGTGTTGGAAGTAACCTAAGAGCCAATCAGTAAATGAGTGCATCAAAACCTGTGGTACAGTTACATAATGGAATACTACACAGCAGAAAAAAGGAGGAGCTCCTACCATTTGCAACAGCATGGATGAGTCTGGAGAGCATTATGCTAAGTAAAATAAGCCAGGAGGTGAAAGACAAATACCATATGATCTCACCTATAGGTGGAACCAAATCAACAAAACAAATAAGCAAGCAAAATATAACCAGAGACATTGAAATAAAGAACAAACTGACAGTAACTAGAGGAGAGGTGGGAGGGAATAACAAGGGAAAAAGGGAGAAAGGTAGTCAAGGAACATGGATAAAGGACATATGAACAAAGTGAAGGGGGTGAAGGATTGAGGGTGGGAAGTGGGTATGGCTGGGGTGGGGGGAGTGGTGGGGAGAAAACGGAGACAACCATACTTGAACAACAATAAAAAAAAAAAGAACATAAGCACCCCTATTTTCATAACAGCATTATTTACAATTGTCAAGATATGGAGTCAGTCCACGTGTCCATCAGTGAATGAGTGGATAAAACAATTATAGTACATTTACACAATGGAATACTACTTGGCCATAAAAAAGAAAGTTTTACCCTTTGTGATAGTATGGATGGACCTGGAGAACATTATGTTAAGTGAAATAAGCCAGTCAGAGAAAGACAAATACCATATGATTTCAGTCATAGGTAGAATCCAATGAACAAACTGAACTAATAACCAAAAGAGAGACAGACTCATAGATGGAGAGCAGGGTGACAGCTGGGAGCGGGGGAGGTTAGGGGTTGGAGGGATTGAGCAAAAAGGAGAAAGAACTCACAGATATGGACAAGTGTCCTGACTGCTAGGGGGAGGGGAGTACATGGGACTAAATGGTAATGGAAAAATTACAAGATTAAATTTAAAAGAGAAAATAAAAGACTGAATGAGTCCAAGTAAGTCCTTGTGCAGGCCATTTAAGAGGAATTGCCCAAAACTCCTGAAGCACTCTGTCTCATTCAGCCATAATCCCCGCTGGTTTTCACAGTCAGAAGTTATGGGAATTTCTTTTCCTAGCACTGGAACCCCAGATGGGGGCCCTGGTTTGGGGATGGGACACCTCACTTTTAAGGGAGGGACCTCGAAAACCTAGATATCCTTTCCAATTTTTAACCCCCACACATGGTTGTGAGGCCCATGCTTTTTGGTGCTCCACCCCTCCTGCCAGTCTCAATGTGATTTCTTCTTTATAAACTTAGTTATAGGACTTCTGTTCAGCTACATTTCAGGTGATTCTAAATGACTGTTGTTCTATAGTTTGGTTGTAATTTTGATGTGGTAATGAGAGTAGGCAAGTACCACATTTACCTACTTCAACATCTTGATCCAAAGTTCTCATTATTTTTACGGCTAAGTATATCCATTTTGTCCAGATTGTCCAATTTATTTGTAAATAATTTTCATAGTATTTTATTACAACACTTATTTTTGTGGTGTCATTTGTCACTTCTCCTCTTTCATTTCTGATTTTATTTATTTAGGTCCTCTCTTTTTCTTGTTGAGTCTGCCTAAAATTTTATCAATCTTGTTTATCTTTTCAAAGAACCAGATCTTGGTTTCATTGATCTTTTGCAGTTTTTAAGACTCTCTTTTGTTTATTTCTGCTTTGATCTTTTTTTTTTCTACTCACTTTGGGCTTTGTCTGTTGTTCTTTTTCTAGTTTCTTTAGGTATAAGGTTAGAGTGTTTATTTGAGACTTTTCTTGTTTGTTGAGATAGGCCTTTAGTGTTATGAATGCTTTTGCTGTGTCCCATAGTTTTTTTCTGTTGTTGTGTTTTCAGTTTAATCTGTCTTAAGGTATGTTTTGATTTCTTCCTTAATCTCTTTTTGAACTCCTTCATTGTTTAGTAGCATATTATTTAAACTTCAAGTGTTTGTTTTTTTTCTTATTCACTTCTTGTTTCTTACCATTGTGGTCAGAGAAGATGCTTGATATGATTTCAGTCTTCTTGAATTTACTGAGACTTTTTGTGCCCTAATGTGTGGTCTGTTCTGGAACATGTTCCATGTGCACTTGAAAAAATGCGTATTCTGCTGCTTTGGGGTGAAATGCTCAAAAATTACAAATTAACTCCATCTGGTGTAGTATGTCATTTAAATCCTCTCTTTCCTTGATGATTTTCTGTCTGGAAGATTTACCAGTTAATGTCATGGGGTATTAAAGTCTTCTACTATAACTGTATTACCATCAATCTATCTCTTTGTTCATCAATATTTGCTTTATATATTTAGGTGTTCCTATGTGGGTACATAATGTTTACAAGGGTTATATCCTTTTGTTGGATTGATCCCTTTATCATTATGTAATGTTCCTCTTTGTCTCTTATTATGCCTTTGTTTTAAAGTCTGTTTTGTCTAATATAAGAATTGCCATCCAGCTTTGTTTGTTTTCATTTGTATGAAATATAAAAGTCATATGGCAATGACTTTTTAGATTCCAACACCAAAGGCACAATACATGAAACAAATCACTGAGAAGCTAGACCTCCCTGTAGCTAAAAAACATCTGCTCTGCAAAAGAAATCATCAAGAGAATAAGACAAGCCACAGACAGGGAGAAAATATTTACAAGGCACATATATGATAAAAAAACTTGCACACAAAATATACAAATAACTTCGACAATAATAAGCAACTTGACTTAAAAATTGCCCAAAGAGCCTGAACAGACAATGAGATACCAATATACACCTATTAGAGTGACCAGAATCCAACATTGGCAATATCCAGTGTTGATGAGGATGTGGAGCAATAAGAATTCGCATTCATTGCTGATGAAAATGCAAAATGGGATAACCACTTTGAAAGACAGTTTGGCAGTTTCTTACAAAACTAAACTTACTCTTATTATGCAATCCAGCAGTAGTACTCCTTGGTATTTACCCAAACTAACTGAAAATTTATGTTCACACAAAAGCCTGCTCATGTATGTTCATAGCAGCTTTCTTCATAATTACTAAAACTTGGAAGCAACCAAGATGTTCCTCAGAAAGGAAAGATGAATAGGCAGAGAACAAAATATTTTTATGGCAATGAAACTAGTGTATGATATTAAAATGGTTGATATGGGTCATTATGGTTTTGTACAAACTCATAAAACTATGGATGATAGTCTTTGAATGATAATGACGGGTCGATGTAATTTTACAAGCTTAAGAAATGTACCACTCTAGTGCTGGATTTTGAAAGTGGGAGAGACTATGCATATGTGGTGGTGGGAGGTATATGGGAAATCTCTGTATTTTCCATTCAATTTCATTATAAACCATAAACTTCTCTAAAACTAAAAGTTTGTTAAAAATACACACACACACATAGAGAGAAAGAAAAGGATTACAAGATTTGATTATATAAAATCAGTCAATTCTATTCAGCAATTATTACCATAAATAAAATAAAATGAAATATAAATAACATTCTAAAATATATTTTATTGATTATGCCATTACAGTTGTCCCATTTCCCCCTTTTATTCTCCTCCACCCTACACCCCCTCTCACCCACATTCCCCCCATTTAGTTCATGTCCATGGGTCGTACATGTAAGTTCTTGCTTCTACATTTCCTATACTATTCTTAACCCCCCTGTCTATTTTGTACCTATTTATGCTTCTTATTCCCTGTACCTTTTTCCCCACTCTCACCCCTCCCCCTCCCCACTGATAACCCTCCATATGATCTCCATTTCTGTGATTCTGTTCCTGTTCTAGTTGTTTGGTTAGTTTGTTTTGGTTTTGTTGCTTTAGGTTCAGTTGTTGATAGTTGTGAGTTAGTTGTCATTTCATCGTTCATAGTTTTGATCTCTTTATTAGATAAATCCCTTTAACATTTCATATAACAAGGGCTTGGTGATGATGAACTCCTTTAACTTGACCTTATCTGGCAAGCACTTTATCTGTCCTTCCATTCTAAATGATAGCTTTGCTGGATAGGGTAATCTTTGATGTAGGTCCTTGACTTTTAAGATTTTGAATACTTCTTTCCAGCCCCTTCTTGCCTGAAAGGTTTCTTTTGAGAAATTAGCTGATAGTCTTATGGGAACTCCTTTGTAGGTAACTGTTTTCTTTTCTCTTGCTGCTTTTAAGATTCTCTCCTTATCTTTAGTCTTGGGTAATTTAATGATGATGTGTCTTGGTGTGTTTCTTCTTGGATCCAACTTCTTTGTGACTTTCTGAGTGTCCTGGACTTGCATGTCTATTTCCTTCACCAGATTGAAGAAGCTTTCCTTTAGTATTGGTTCAAATAAGTTTTCAATTTCTTGGTCTTCCTCTTTTCCTTCTGGCACCCCTATGATTCAGATATTGGATTGTTTAAAGTTGTCCCAGATGTTCCTAAGCCTCTCCTCATTTTTTTGAATTCTTGTTTCTTCATTCCATTCTGGTTGAATGTTTATTTCTGCCTTGTGTTACAAATCTTTGTTTTGAGTCCCAGTTTCCTTCCTGTCACTGTTGGTTCCCTGTACATTTTTCTTTATTTCACTTTGCATAGCCTTCACTTCTTCCTCTATTTTGCAACCATACTCAACCATTTCTGTGAACATCCTGATTACCAGTGTTTTGAACTCTGAATCTGATAGGTTGGCTATCTCTTCATCTCACCATTGTATTTTTTTCTGTAGCTATGATCTGTTCTTTCATTTGGGCCACTTTTTTTTTGTATCAGGCACTTTTTAAGTAGTAAGGTATGGAGCCTTAGGTATTTGCCAGTGTGGGGCAACCCTCGGTGCTGTGTTGTGGTGCTGTATGTGGAGGAGGGATCTGAGAGGGAACAATGCAGTCTGCTTTGCTCTTGGCAGGCTTTCAGTCACTTCCTCCACTACCCACAAGCAAATGTGCCCTTCTGGTGCTGACTGCTGGGTGGGTGGGTTTGTGTACGTTCTAGGACCCTGTGGGTCTCCCTGATAAACCCTCTTGTGAGGCTGCAAGTTTCTCCCAACGCCTCAACCCCTACAGGTTTTTTCAGTCAAATGTTTTGAGGCTTTATTTCCCCGTGCAGGAACCCTGGGTTGTACAGTCTTGCTTGCTCCTCAGTTGTTCCTCCAGGTTTATCCACATGCAAATATGGGACCATCCAGTCTGCCAGCCACCACCTTGCCCACCCAGGTCCTTCAGCTGCTACCTTGCCATGAGTCCTCTCTGCCCTAGCTGCCTGTTTCCACCCTTCCTACCGGTCTGGATGTTTCTTCTTTAACTCCTTGGTTTTCAGACTTCTATACAGTTTGATTTTCTGGCAGTTCTGGTGGATTTTTGTTTTTAAATTTGTTGTTGTCCTTCTTTAGGTTGTGCAAGGAGGTACAGTGTTCCTATGTATGCCTCCATCTTGGCCAGAAGTCAGCAGTGGATTTCTTAAAATAACATTTAAAAATAAATTATACCCTGGTTAGGTGATTCAGTTGGTTGGAGCATCATCCCATACATCAAAAGTCTGCAGCTTTCACTCCCAGCCACAGCACCTAGGTTGCAGTTTCAATCCTTGGCCAGGGCATGTATAGGAGCCAACCGATCAATGTCTCTCTCTCTCTCTCTCTGAACATCAATAAAAAGATAACCTTGGGTGAGGATTAAAAAATAATAATAAAATAAAATAAGATTTAAAACATTTGAACACATATTAAAATTGTAACATTATAACATTAACTTTTACTGTTGCAAATATAATCTCCCCAACTTAACTACTCCCATCCCACAACATTTGCTCCAATACAAACAACTTTCCACAAACCACCATCATCACCTGGTCCTCGTGTCTCCACAGAGGGAGCAGCTAAAGTCAGCAGGATGTAGAGTCTATCATGTAGGGGTCCCTAATCTCTGGGCCCAGAACTAGTACCAGTCTGTCCAGGCCACAAAGCAGGAGGTGAGCTTGAATGTAATGCACTTGAATCCTGAAACCATTTCCCCACCCCTGGCCCATGGAAAAATTGTCTTCCACAAAATCAGTCCCTGGTACTAAAAAAGGTTGGGAACCACTGATCTATGCTGTTTTCTCAGTCCTAAAAGAAGCATACTTCTCCCTTCCACAGCCAGAGCACCCACTGGTTTTCCCATCCTTGCTGGAAGGGCTTTTACAAGGTGCTTCTTTTGGTTATGGTGTTATCAAGCTCCTAGGCACTTTTTTCTGTTTTGGATTATCAGTAAAGATGTAGCTTTTCACTGTAGGCAGCTAATAACTTCACTTGTTTTCCAACTGCCTTCACCTCTCTGAATTTAACTT
Organism: Trachops cirrhosus; assembly: GCA_028533065.1. NCBI lineage: Eukaryota > Metazoa > Chordata > Mammalia > Chiroptera > Phyllostomidae > Trachops > Trachops cirrhosus. The sequence goes on from CM052539.1 coordinate 83,916,952, forward strand.
CCTATAGGTGGGGTGGAAGTAGCCAGTCAGGAAGCTCCTGCTTTTCCTGTATTTCCCATGGCTCTCACAGTATCCAGACCTCAGTTTACCTTCATCTTGAATTCTTTATACTTGGGCTCCACATTCCCAAATATGTCACACCAGGAGCACAAAATTCAATCAGGACATCTTTTTTCCATCCTTCACTATCTCATCAAAGCTCTGTGCTACCACTAGTTGCAGGCCCATGGGGCTTTGTGAACTGAAGACTTATTTCACATATTCCTCCAGGTTGCCAACAAAATCATTTCTCCTACATGCCACCTGCATGACAAACTGCCCTCCTTCATCAGCTCGGAAAGATACAACTCCAGGGGTGCTTTCCAAGCCACAAAATTGGAGAAGTTATGGCCCAAAGTCTTGCAGCCAGCTATGACAAAGATGAGATTCTCTTCAGCAGCCAGAAACTTTCATGTCACTTAATTACTGTTTTTCTTATTGTTAGATCCTTTCCCACTTGCATAGTTTATATCAAAGCAAATCACCAGTGGGTCATTTTCTTACATCAAATCTTGATTCACCTTTTCTTATGTGGGCAGAATGTTTACCTGAACATATTTCTTTAATCTTGCCACTGACAATTTTTTTTGTACTATGTCAGGGTGTCAAACTCATTTTCACTGGGGGCTACATCAACCTCACGGTTGCCTTCAAAGGGCCTAATGTAATTTCAGGACTCGATAAATGTAACTACTTTTTAACAGTTAAGTGAGACCTCAGTGCTGCCACTGGGTAGAAACAAGGTGCAGGGCTGGATAAAACAAGGTGAAGGGCCAGATTCGGCCTGCAGACCTTGCGTTTGTCATCTGTGTACTATGTAGTTGTTTTGATGCTCTATTGCTGCATAACAAAATCACCTGAAAACACAGTAGCTTAAAACAACACTATTTCTCATGATTCTGTGGTCTGATGGATGATTCTTCTACTGGTCTCACCTTCATCTGGGGGCTGGAATGCCCCAGCTCCTATGCTCCACAAGGCCTCTGTTCCCCCACATTGTGTTTCATCCTTCTAGGCCTCCCCACGTAGTCTCTCTCTGTAGGCCAGCTGGGTCTTCCTTACAGCACAGCAGTTGGGTTCCAGTAGCACCAATGTGAGGCTTCCAGCCTTCCCAAGAACTGAGACAGGGACACTTCTGCCACGTTCTATAGGACACACAAGTTTTGAAGTCAGCAAAGATATAAGGGAAGGGGAAATTGCCTCTATCTCATGGCGCAAGGGGCAGCAAAGGATCTGTGGTTCTCTTTAATCAAACACAGTAGTATGCCACAGTCCTGTTCCCAAACTTGCTACGCTGAGGCAAAGTTTAAGCAAATGAACTCCTATCCAGCATTGTGTATTTCTTCACCAAATACTCCTTATGGCCACACTTGTGTTCAAGTTACTGGCAGCTTTTAGGAACCCCGAGTGCAGTTCACTGAACAAGTCTTTGCAGATCCCAGCACAGAAGTATCTCAGTTACTAGTGAACTCTTCACCTTCTTCCTTAGCCTGGGAAGCTGACTCCAACTACTTCATGTGAATGATAATTCCACCTATCACAAGCACTGGGTTCTTCTCCAGCTCAAAACTTCTTCAGGCTGGAGAAACACTAACTTAGCATTTTTTACAGGTGTTCTAGAAACAGAAGCAAGAAATGATATATAGATATAGAGATATAAGGATATTCATTATAGGAATTGGCCCACTCAGTTATAGAAGCCAAAAAATCCCACAACCTGCCATTTGCAGGCTGCAGAACAAGGAAAGCCAGTGGTGTAATTCAATCTGAGTTGAAGGCCTAAGATGAGAAGGGAGCAGATAATGTAAGTCTCAGTCTGAGTCTGAAAGCCCAGGCTGAAGGCCAAGGGCAGGAGAAGATGGATGACTCAGCTCCAGCAGAGAGTAAATTCACCCTCCACCTTTTTGTTCTATGTGGGTCCTCAATAGACTGGATGATGCTCCCTGAGATTGGGGAAGGCCATGTGCTTTACTCAGTCCAATTCACATGTCAACACCCTCACAGACACACTCAGAATTAATGTGTTACCAGCTATCTGAGCATCCCTTAGCCTAGTCAAATTAACATATGTAATTAAATAAAATAATATTTAATTATTCATCACTGAGTGATAGGCACCTTTCTGTAATAATGCCACATATGAGTGAGCTTTAGTGCTTGTTAACAAACTACCCCAAATCTCAGTAGACAACCAAAACATTTCTTTCTTATGGCCGAATGCCTTCTCTTTTCTATGCCATGCTTTTTTTATGCCACTCTTCCTGGCACTCATAACTACTTTGCCTTCCTGGTGTCTCCCTTAGTAAAGGGTGGGGTGGGACAAATTCCTGTTTCCCTGGTGTGATTGTAGGGACCTGAGCAGTCATGATAAAGCAGTGGGTAAAACCACAACCAACTCTCTAAAGTGAGTCCAGACATCTAGTGTTTCTTCTTTTTCTTTCACTGCCCAAGGTAATCATGAGTTCACCATTTCAAACAGCTGGTTGCTAACCCATGCATTCTCAGGGAAATAGTAGCATCTCCTATGCTGGGTTTGTATGTGATTAATGCAATTATTATTAATAGCCAAGACATCATGTCTGGCATGCTATTATGACCTTCCCTCCTGCAACAGAACTATGTGTTAGTGTACATGCATGTGTATGCATGCGTACACAGTCAGCCCTTGGTAAACTGAGGAACTATTTGTATGTTTCCCCACCAGGTCATTGTTTTTAAATCTTCCACCATCTGGGTAGCTTTCCTGTATCCTAGAGGGTGAGTATCACCTCTGGATTCCAGAAAAAATAAATATTACTACCACCACTGGGGATCATTTATTAGAATAAGAACTTGATACATGAACTCTCACATTTCATACTTATCACAGCTCATTGAGGTATGTATTGTGATTCCTATTTCACATATTAGAAAACCTGGGGCTAGAAATGTTCGTTCAGGTTCCCAGACACAAGTTAGAACAGGTACCGTGAATCTCATCAGCTTCAGAAAATAGAAGTCTTTCTCTAAATTTTAGTATGCTCTCATTTTTCTGTAATTAAATATGTCTAATTTCATGTAATATTCAATGCTCCAAATTCATTTCAAGTTAAGTGCTTCTCCTGACATATTTGTTCTCTAAATAATAGAAATATCTGATGTCAGATCTGGAGCAGGAAATGTACAGGATGCACCTAAGATATCTGAACCTTAAGGTTAAGAAAATCATCAAAAATCACAGCGTAGTTTTTTCAGCTTTTTTTATTGTTCAGTTACAGTTGTCCCACTTTTTTCCGCATTGCTCTACCCTGCCTTATCCACATCCACTTAAACTGTCAATCCCCCCACACTGTCCATGCCCATGAGTCCTCTATTCATGTTCCTTGGCTTGCGCCTTCCCCATCTTTCCTTCATTATCCTCCCTGCCGCCCCGACACCCCTCTGGTCACTGTCAGCTTGTTCTTTATTTCCAAGTCTCTGGTTCTGTTTTGCTCATTTGTTTGTTTTGATGATTAGGTTCCACTGATAGGTGAGATCATATGGTATTTTAAAAGAACAAAGGTCCCAACCTGAGGGTGCACCAATTCACTGAAGGTGGAACAATCTGAGCATCAAAAAGAAGGATGAGCACAATCAAATATACTCGTATAGAAACTCATGGGTACATAATGATACAAATAAATTCAAACATACAAACAAAACACCGAAACCTATTGGCTTTCTTGGAGGGTGCCAGGGCACTTACACATTATTCTAAAGATGGATACATAAAGGGGAAGAATCTAGCACCTAGTCTGACCTTCCTATATAGTCTGTACTTCAGAATAACCAAACAGTTGATGGAGGAAAATCCTTCGTGATAAGGAAAGCCTGGCTAATTAATACTAAAGTAACTATATTGTTAGAAAATAAAAATTGTGCAACCCCTAAAGAAATGGTGGGGCTTGAGAATAATCATCACTGGCTGTTAAAAGCCAACGGAGCAAAAGTAAAGACCTCAGAGACCCATCGCACAAATGGAATGCAAAGATACTGCTTGGATCCTGATTGGAATAAATCAACTGAAAAATCCATGTTTTTAGCCAAGGGAGAAAAATCAAATATGGAGTGCCTATTAAACATTAGATATTATGGGAACAGTATTGTTTGGTTGGGTGTGATAATAGCATTGTGGTTATGTTTTTTTTAAGCCCTTTTCTCACACAGACTGAAGTACTTACTAGTACAGTGATCAATGTCCAGGATGTGCTTTAAAATACTCCAGGAAACACAGTGTTGGGGAAGAATAGATAAAACACAAAAGGCAGAATATTGGTAATTGTCAAGATGAGGGTATAAGTAAAGGGGTGTTCATTTCTGTATTCTTTCTACTTTTGTACATATGTATAATTTTACACAATATATGAAGTTTTCTAAAATTTTTAACATTTTTATGGAAAAGTTAAAGCTTCTCTCCAACTTGATTTTTCTTTGGGATGGAAGGTGACAGAGGGGAAAGGAAGGTTCCCATCTCTCCTGGAGTACTCCTCACCTCTCCTTCTACTCACACAGTGACCCCTGAGAAGGGGACCAGAGAAAGGACAGCAACTATCTCACCTAACAAGTGACTTGGGATCTAATGGTGGTGTTTTCTGGTCCTGGCAGGTGTTTAAAGTTGACTTTTCTTTATGGTGAAGGTAGATTTTGTTATTTTTTAAAGACTCTCCCTGTTTGGTCTCTCTCACTCACAGGTTCCCTAATGTGTGCAATGCCCTCCCCTGCCTCCGGCCCAGGTTGGAAATTTCCAGCAATGTGTCCCCACTCACACATATACACAGACTGTCTGTTGCTAGCCAAATGCCCCTACCATGGCCTTCTCAGATGAAGACCCTTTCAAGATGGCTTTAGGATGATTCCCTCTGCCACATAAACATCTCATCTAATCCAATGCCCTATCAACAGGGTACAGCACATTCCTTGACTTTGACGTCTCTTCATTTGTTTCCTTTTCAAATTCTCCCAAGAGAAACAAATAGGTACACTTGACTGAGGTAAACAATCTGAGACAGGGGTGGGACTGCAGTGGATTTGCACATTTCCTGGGGGCTAGTGCCGTTTCTTGGCTAAGGTTTATCTAAAAAGGAACCTGTCCTATCTTCTCCTATCATTCTTTCCCTTTATTAAAATTTTTTATTTTTTATTTTAGAGAGAGGGGAAGGGAGGGAGGACAGGGAGAGAAACATAGATGTGAGAGAGAAACAACCTTTAGCTGCCTTCTGTACATGTCCCTGCTGGTGTTACAGAAACCCCCCCGGGGGTCTTGTTACTCTGGGTTCTTTTTGCCTGTCACTGGTAGGAATTGTGGCTCTCAATGCCAGAGTTTGGTAAAAAGGAAAAGAACTATTTATTCAAAAGTTACACAGGTTTAGAGTAATGGCAGAATGTCACCGTTAAATTCCAAAGTCCCTTTAAAACACCCACAAACATGCACATACACTCCTGCCTATCCTTGCCAAACCAATCAGGGGCACCATATCTCAGGAAAAGAAATAGTCTATAGTTCGGCTAGGCTCCTGTTCTTAACCCAAAACCGCGTGGCACTTCCTTGTGGCGGGCTGGTGGAAATCCTCCTGCATTCTTTCAAACCATGTGGCCAAGAGAGACAGCCTCATCCAGCTGCTATATCCTGTTTTTCTGCTTCTTTCTAAGCAGTGTGGTCAAGAGAGACCCTCTCTCTGCTCCCAAGCTGTGTGGTCAAGGTCCCAGCATGGCTACTGTACCTGGGTATAAATCTTGGAGTGGATCTTCCTCCATAACCCCATTTCCGACTCCTCCCACACTAGGCTACACCTGCCAGTAGTCTGATTTCTTCTGCCTTTCTCAGCTGCCATCATTAGTCCCGGCAACCATGGCCCCATGATGCAGAAGCCATATCCAAGCTGCTATTGCAGGTGCAGGTAGTCCCTCTGGCTACATCACATCATGGGTTCCAGTCACACCCATCTCCCTGGCTCTAAGCAGGCACAACTTTTAACATTGCTAAAACACTGACCAAGATATGCAAAGTAGCTCTCAATGTCCCTGTTTGGCTTCCCTCACCTCCCAAGTGATAGCTATGGCAGTTTTCTCCATTTGGGGGAAACTGTAGCTCAGCACCCCCTTACACTGGGGACCAAACTTGCAACCCAGGCATGTCCCCTGACTGGGAATTGAATGGGTGACTTCTTTGTTTGTAGGACAATGCACAACCAACGAGTTGCACTGGCCAGGGTTCATCATTCTTCTTTAACAGGTATGCAACAAACTTCTCCAGACTAAATCCACTACTGTTGGCCTCACACAGATGGTACAAAGGCATGTGGGACCCTGATAAATCTGTCAAGGAGCCTTTGGCAGCAAGTAACAGACTACAAGTGTCTGTTATTACATATAATAAGTATAGAGGTAGAAAGCTTCATATTGATCTAGTGGTATGATGATATCAGGACCCTGGGTCAGCATCTCTTCATTTTTTCTTCTCTTGATTACAAGGTGGCTGCCACAGTTCCTAGCATCACATTATTCACAGTAGAATACAAAGACAGGTAAGAAATGGTAAATTCACACATATCCAGAGTCACGATATGCAGCAGAGTTTCAATGCTCCCACAGCTGGGGACATGGCCTGGCCCACAACCTTGCTCTGGCCTCTGTCTCCCTCCCAGCCCCATCCTCAGAGCTCTCACACTGTGTAGGAAAAACCTGCTACTTACTAGTATTTACTTCCACTTTTCATGGCACATCCTCTAACTATGTGGTCAGTTTCACTTATTCGAATCCTCTTGACTTGGACCTCACTCCACCTTGATTTTCTGAAGGGCAGACACTAGGGCAGAGCCATTAACAGTGTGGGTTCTCGGGTCACACTGCCAAATTTGGGATTCCAGCTGTATCGTGCCTCAGTTAATGTCCCTAACCCTCCGTTTCCTCATGTAAGAGAGCGAGGTCAAAGCGCATACTCTCAAGGTTGCAGTGACCACTAAACAAGATATTTTATGAAAAGCGCTTAGCTTACTTGGACTACTGAACCACCCTGGTGCGTGTTACCTATCGCAGCTCCAAAGCACCGCTCCAGTTTTAACTGCAGATACCGCCCTCACTCACCTCCCATTCCCCTTTGCATTGGTTTATCGCCTGTCCATCCCACCTTAGCCCCGCCCCTACAGATCCGGAAGACTTTTCCCGCTCCAGACTCCCCCGCCCTTTGCAAGCCTCTGCTTTACGTTTACCCCGGAGTTTACTCTTTCGCACTTCGTTTCTCTTCCTCCGAAGCTTTGTTACCACGCCGGACCGTGCTCACCCTATTTGCGGGAAGAACAGCTGTGCTTCAGGGAAGGTTGGTGAGGTATCAGATCGGATGTGGCTTAATTCAAATTCGCGGCTCCGTTGGACCACACCACACCAACCCAAGGAGGAGCGTCCAGCCACACCAAGGCCCCGCGCCAATGCGCATGCTCACAGGGGGCCCTGGGCGTGTTCTCTCTTTTTACACCACTGCGCTTGCGCGGCTGTCTTAGACCTGGACTGTTTTCCGGCAGTAGGAACGTTGGACGTAACAGACTTACACCCTCTTTTATAAGAGCTGCTTTTAGGCTTAATGCTAGACTGTTTCTGCCCTTCCACTTAATGCAGAGTGTATGATCCTCCGCCAATTAGCGCTAGAGGTGCTAAGCGCTCCACGGTTGCTTAACTTGATCTAACTGGCGGATATTTACCAAACACCGCAAGGCCAGTGCTATGCCCAAGAACTGAGAATCCTGTATACCGGTCCGCGCCATTGTCGAGCCTTAGTATGTGTGAACCTGTTATTTTACCTCGGAATGGACGATACACACCTGTACTGGGTTGTGAATGGGTTGTGCAGGAACTAAGACGTCTTTTTTTTTTTTCAATTACGGTTGACATAAAATATTAGTTTGAGGAGTATGACATAGTGATTAAACATTCATATAATTTATGAAGTGATCACTCTGAAAAGTCTGGTACCCACCTGATATATATACTTATTAAAATATTATTGGCATTTTCCGTATGCTCTACTTTACCCCCTTCCTTGCACGACTTTTATAACTGGCAATTTGTACTTCTTAATCCCTTCACCCTTTACCTCCATTGCTCTAATCCCTTCCCATCTGGCAAATCTGGCAACCATTAATAGTTCTCTGCGTCTATCAGTTTCTGTTTTATTTGTTCACTTCTTTTGTTTTATAGATCCCACATGAGTGAGATCATGGGGTGTTTGTCTTTCTCTGTCTCATTTCACTTAAAATACCTTCTAGGTCCATCCATATTGTTGCAAATGGCAAGATTTCATTCCTTCTTATGGCTGAGTAATATCCCATTATATATGTACCATGTCTTTTTCCATTCGTCTATGAATGGACACTTCCATTTCATAGCTATGTAAATAATGATGCAACACACATAGGGCTGCATACATGTTTTCAAATTCGTGTGTTGGATTCCTTTGGATAAATACCCAGAAGTGGCATTGCTGGGACATAAGTTTGTTCTATTTTAAATTTTTTTAGGAACCTCCATAATGTTTTCCACAGTGGCTGCACCAATTTATAATTCCACCAACAGTGCATGAGGATTCTATTTTCTCTGCATCCTCACAAACACTTCTTTGTGGATGATAGCCATTCTGACAGGTGTGAAGTAACACCTCATTGTGGTTTTAATTTGCATCTCTCTGATGATTAGTGGTATTGGACATCTTTTCATATGTCTATGGGCCATCCATATGTCTTCTTTGGAGAAATGTATATTCACGTCCTTTGCCCATTTTAATTGGATTTTTTGGTGTTGACTTGTATGAGTTCTTCATAAGTTTTGGATATTAATTAATATAAGATGTATCATCGGTGAATATGTTGTCTCATTCAGTGGGTTTCTTTTCATTTTGTTGTTGGTTTCCTTTGCTGTGCAAAAACATTTTAGTTTTTAGTTTGTTGTAGTCCCATTTGTGTATTAGTTCTTGTTTCCCTTGTTCAAGGAGATATCCCCCCAAAAATATAATGAGCAATGTCAAAGAGATCACTGCCTACATTTTCTTCTAGGAGGTTTATGGTTTCAGGTTTACATTTAAGTTTTTAATCCATTTTGGGTTTATTCCTGTATGTGGAATAAGAAAGCAATTCAGTTTCGTTCTTTCATATGTATCTCTCCAGTTTTCCTGACACCATTTATGTTTTTAAATATATTTTCCTGATTATGCTATTATAGTTGTCCCAATTTTTTCTCCCCTTTATCCCCCTCCACCTAGTATGCCCATTCGCTCCAGCATTCCCTCCTCCTTAGTTCATGTTCATGGGTTATACATATAAGTTCTTTGGGTTCTCCATTTCCTATACAATTCCTAACGTCCCCATCTATTTGGTACTTACCAATTATGTTTCTTATTCCCTGTTTCGCCCATTCTCCCCCCTCCCCACTGATAACCCTCCACGTGATCTCCATTTCTGTGCTTCTGTTCCAGTTCTAGTTGTTTGCTTAGTTTTTGTTATTATATTTTCTAGACTACATTGTTGATAGTTTTGAGTTTGTTGTCATTTTATGGTTCATAGTTTTGGTCTTCTTCTTCTTCTTAGATAAATCCCTTTAACATTTCATATAATAATAATAAGGGCTTAGTGATGATGAACTCCTTTAACTTGACCTTATCTGAGAAGCACTTTATCTGCCCTTCCATTCTAAATGATAGCTTTGCTGGATAGAGCAATCTTGGACATAGTTCCTTGCCTTTCATGACTTTGAATACCTTTTTCCAGCCCCTTCTTGACTTCAAGGTTTCTTTTGAGAAATCAGCTGATAGTCTCATGAGAACTCAAAGTAAGTAACTGTCTTCTTTTCTCTTGCTGCTGATGCAGACACTGGCTCATGGGGTCTGCCACATTGTGGATGAGGCACGAGAAATTGACACGGACTACCGAGTGCTGTGGAGGAAAAAGGACATGACTTTTCTCTCAAGGGGAGAAAAAGCGCGGCCCTTGCTGTGACTGGCCTTTACTTCTTTTCTGGGCACATTACATGATGGTCCTCATTTACTATGCACAAGTTTGCTTTAGGTGGTTACCTTTTACAGAAAACAAAGGAGAAGATGCCGCTAATCACATCACAAAAGAAGGATATTTACAAATGCAAAGGGAAAAGTGGTTGAACTGGTTACACTCATCCTTGGAAGGTTTAGCATGGATTTTAGGAAGTTACTTTGCAATAAATGTTTGCTGCCTCAATTCAGGGTGAGGGAGTTTTAGCAAAAGCAAATCTCATAGCAGTCTAGGTACAGTGCTGGCCTGATTACCCACGAGAGAATCTATTCGTGGGTGTAGGTCCTGTGCATCGCCAAGTGGGAGCTGGGCCCACGCCACACAGAATGGTCTCCTATATGCTGCTTTTACGATTCTCTCTTTATCTTTTTTAAAAGATTTTATGTATTTTTTTTTTTTAGACAGAGGGGAAGGGAGGGGGAGAGAGGGAGAGAAACATCAATATGTGGTTGCCTCTCACATGCCCCCTACTGAGGACCTGGCTAGCAACCCCGGCATGTGCTCAGACTGGGAATCGAACTGGTGACCTTTTGGTTCACAGGCCAGTGCTCAATCCATTGAACCATACCAGCCAGGGCTATTCTCTCCTTATCTTTAATCTTTGGCAATTTAATTATGGTGTATCTTGGTATGGCCTTTTTTTGGGTCCAACTTGTTTGGGACTCTCTGAGCTTCCTGGACTTATGTATCTATTTCCTTCACGAGATTGGGGCAATTTTCCTTCATTATTTTTTCCAGTAAGTTTTCAATTTCTTTCTCTTCCTCTTCACCTTCTGGCATTCCGTGATTCAGATGGTAGTACATTTAAGTTGTCCCCAAAGTTCCTAAGATTCTCCTTGATTTTTTAAAATTTCCTGTTTCTTCTTTCTGATCTGGTTGACTTTTTATTTCTTCCTTTTGTTCCATATCATTGATTTGAATCCAAGCTTCCTTCCCTTTACTGTTGGTTCCCTGTCTATTTTTCTTTATTTCACTTTGTATAACCTTCACTTCTTCCTTTATTTTGTGGCCATACTCAGTCATTTCTCTGAGCATTCTGATTACCGGTATTTTGAACTCTGCAGCTAATAAAGTTTGGCTATCTCCTTGTCACTTAGTTCTTTCTCTGGAGTTTTGATCTGTTCTTTGAGTTGGGCCATATTTCTTTGTCTCAGCGGAGCCTTGTGGATTTGTCACATGGGGCAATTCACTTTGCTGTGTTGTGGCCCTGTATGTGGGGGAGGGGTCAGAGAGGGAACAATGCTGCTTGCTCAGCTCTTGCCCAACTCTCTGTCACTTCCTGTGCTTCCTACAAGTGAACTCCCTTCCATATGCTGCTCTGGTGCTAATGCCTGGGTGGGTGGGCTTGTGTACCTTCTAGGACCTAGTGGGGCCCTCTAACAGACTTTCCTGTGAGAATGGCAGTTTCTTCAGCCACCACAAACCCCACAGGTATTTACAGACTGAGGTCTTGAGGCTTTATTTTTCCCAGTGCTGGAACCCTGGATTGCATAGTTTGTCTCACTCCCCAGTTGTTCCTCCAAGACTATCCCCACACAATGTGGGACCGCTTGCTCTGCCAGTTGCCACCTTGCCCATGTAGTCTGCCAGCTGCTGTCTTCCCACATGTCCTCTCAACTCCAGCTGCCCATCTCTGTGCCTCCTACCAGTATGGATGAATGTTTCTTCTTTAACTCCTTGGTGGTTGGACTTCCATACAGTTAGATTTTTCTGGCAGTTCTGGCTGTTTATGTTTTTAAATTGGTCATTATTCTTCTTCTGGTTTTGCAAGGAAGTGAAGCATATCTACCTATACCTCCATCTGGGCCAAAAGTCCCCACCACCATTTATTGAAGAGACTGTCTTTACCCCATTGTATATTCTTGCCTCTATTGTCTTAGATTAATTGACCATATAAGCATGGATTTATTTCTGGGCTATTTTGTCACATTGATCTATACGTCTGTTTTTATGCCATACCAAGCTGTTATTACTATAGCCTTATAGTGTAGTTTGATATCAGGTAGTGCAATGTGGGGGCAGATCCACCTGCAGGCCCCCCCCCCCATGCCACAGATGAGAATCAGTCTACCAAGACATGATCTGCTTGGGGAGGAAAGGTGGCCAATCTCTCAAAGGAGAAGGGCCAGGAGCCTGATCCTCAATGGGCTTTTATTGGGTTCATATGCACAGGATTAAAGATAAAGCTCATTCACCATTGTCAGGCAGTCAGGATCAAACAATAGAAAACAAAGAACTCTGAGGGCCTATTGAGTCAGGATCAGACAGCTAAAGAGCTGTAAAGCTTTGAGGAACAAACTCACTTCTTGCTTGGACCCTTATTATTTAATTGAGAGCATTCTAAACAAAGCAGGTTTCACAGGATTTTACATATTCTTTCTTAGGCCTGATTGCCAAGGGAAACCACCCTTTCCAGCACAGGGCTGCACCACCCTGTATCATTGTTTCAGGATTAGGTGGAGCAAGGGAAGTAAGGCAGTCATTGTTTCAGGCTTAGGTGGAGTAAGGGAAGTGAGGCAACCAAGAGATTAGGAGACTTCTCCGCAGACAGAATGAGGACTCAGGCTTTGTCAAAGCCGAGGGGTGAGGGTCCATCACCTCCTTTTGCTGTACCCCCCAAAGTCCTTCCTTGGTGGCCTCCCACGTGATTGTGCCTGTCTTAGGTTGCTCCCCCCTTGGGGAATTTTACCCGTCATTGGCTAGCCGACCAAGCACTGGGGGCCAATTATTTTTTTTTTAATTTTTAAAATATAGTTTATTGATTATGCTATTACAGTTGTCCCATTTTACCCCTTCACTCCCTTCCAGCCTGCACACCCCCTCCCACACACATTCCCCCCCTTTAGTTCATGTCCATAGGTCATACTTATAAGTTCTTTAGCTTCTACATTGCCCATACTATTCTTGCCCTCCCCCTGTCTATTTTCTACCTACCATCTATGCTACTTATTCTCTGTGCCTTTTCTTTTTTTTTAACATATTTTATTGATAATGCTATTACATTTGTCCTACTATCCCCCCTTCGTTCCCCTCCTCCCTGAACACC
>CM052539.1:83930585-83995422 GCA_028533065.1 Trachops cirrhosus
GGTATCATAGGAAAATATGTTTTCCCATACAGTTGGTTCTCTTTTTATTTTAATACTGTTTTCTTTAGCCATGCAGAAGCTTTTTATTTTGATGAGATCCCATTTGTTTATTCTTTCCTTTATGTCCCTTGCTCTAGGGGACGTGTCAGTAAAAAAGTTTCTGTGTGCAATATCTGAGATTTTCCTGCCTATGTTATCCTCTAGGACTTTAATTGTTTCACGGTTTATATTTACGTCTTTTATCCATCTTGAATTTATTTTTGTGTATGGTGTAAGTTGGTGTTCGAGTTTCATTTTTTTGCATGTAGCTGTCCAGTTCTCCCAGCACGATTTGTTGAAGAGGCTATTGTTACTCCATTTTATGTTGCTGCCCAATTTGTCAAATACCAATTAACCATAGAGATTTGGGTTTATTTCTGGGCTTTCTGTTCTGTTCCATTGGTCAATGTCCATCAGTAAATGAATGGATCAAAAAACATGATACATTTACACAATGGCATACTACACAGCCGAAAGAAAGAAGGAGCTCATACCCTTTGCAACAGCATGGATGGAACTGGAAAGCATTATGCTAAGTGAAATAAGCCAGGCAGTGAAAGACAAATACCATATGATCTCGCCTTTAACAGGAACCTAAACAACAAAACAAAGAAACAAGGAAAATATAACAAAAGACACTGAAATAGAGGACAGGTTGTTAGTGACCAGAGGGGAGAGGGGAGGGAATTTCAGGGGAGTAGGGAAGGGTTTACAGGAACAAATATAGATGGCGCATGGACAAAACTAGGGGGTTTGGAAATGGGAGGGAGGAGGATAGGGATGGGTGGGTGTACTGGAAGGGGAATAAAGGATAGAAACTGTAGTGAGTAAACTAAAATAAAAAAATAAACTGAATATCAATTTAAGAGAACAGTTTCTGTAACAAAGTGTATTTCACTGATTGAACAGTAATGAAGAATTTCAACCATTTAAATCATTCAGAAATGAGACTTTCTTGAAGAAAACAGAGTTAAGAGAACGTCTCGTACATTGTTTACATTACTCCATGTACGCCTTTTAGTAGAAGTTGAAATGATTGGTGTCTCTAGTAATACATACTTTTTTAATAGTACTGTAGGTGTATTGCTGAGAAATGCCACTTTCGTAGTAATTTTCATTAAGAAAGGAATTCTGAGATAAACTCTCCATTACAATTGAGTTTACACAAGTGTAACTCATTGTATTTTTTAAGTAGGTAAAACTTTGTGTTAGAATCCGTGAACAGAGTCCTAACTGATTAACTATCTTATGTAGAAAAAATATCTCTACCCTACAGAATCTTCCAAAGTATTCTTCATGTAAAAATTACAGTGAAGTCACGATATCTGTGTACGTTGTTATATCTGACAGGGAGAAAACAGTTTTGTTAATATGAAACTGAATATGGGTCCAACAGAACACTTTGCGTAACAAAGTGTATTTGTATAATTGAACAGTAATGAACTGTTTCAACCATTGTCAATCACTGGGAAATAAGACTGTCTTGAATAAATCATGTTTAAAAGAATATCTTGTACATTGTTGATAACATTAATCAATGTATTCCTTTCAGTAGAATTTGAACAGAATCGTGTGTCTAGTAATACATACTGTTTTAACACTACTGTATTTGTGTTGCTCTGAAATGCCACTTTTGTAGTAATTTTCAATAAGAAAGGCATTCTAAGATCAACAGTTACAATTGAGTTAACACAGGTGTAACTCCTTGTCTTCTTCAAGTGGAAAAAACTCTGCAGTACAGAATCCTGTAAAGTATTCTTTCATGTAAAAACAGTAGGGTAAATTAGACATGTGTGTATATTGTAGTATCTGAGTGGGAGAGTAGCGTTTGTGGATGTGGAACTGAGTATGAATCTAACAGTACACTTTGTGTAACATAGGACATTTCTCTGACTGAACAGTGATGAACTTTATCAAAGTTTCTAAATCTCTGAGAGAAGAGAATTTCTTGAACACAACAGGTTTAAGAAAACATCTTGTGCAGTGTTTATATCATTACTAAATATAGACTTTTCCATAGAATTCGAAATGAATTGTGCCTCTAGGAATTCATACAGTTTTAATACTTTGTATTAGTGTTCTTAAATTCCACTTTTATAGTAATTTTGATAAAGACAAAGGCTTAGGTTTAGGGATTAGGGTAAAGTTTAGGGTTAGGGTTAGGGCTGGGATAGGTTTATACTTAGGGTCAGGGCTAATGATAGGGTTAGGGTAAGGGCTAGGTTTAGGGTTAGAGTTAGGTTTAGGGCTAGGGTTAGTGTTAGGGCTATGGGTAGCATTAGAGTAAGGGTTATGGCTAGGTTTAGGGTTAGGGTTAGGATTAGGGTTACGGTTAGGGCTAGGTTTAAGGTTAGGGTCAGGGTTCAGGTTAGGTTTAAGGCTAGGGTTAGGTTTAGGTTTAGGTTTAGGTCTTGCTCTAGGTTTAGGGCTAGGTTTAGGATAGGGTTAGCAGTTAGAGTTCGGGTTAGGGTTACAGTTAGGGTTAGGGCTAGGGTTAGGTTTAGGTCTAGGTTTAGGGTTTGGCTGAGGGCTAGAGTTGGTGTGAGCATTAGGGCCAGGGTTAGGGTTAGGGTTAGGGTTAGGTTTAGGGCGAGTGCTAGGGTAAGTCATAGGGTTAGGGTTAGACTGAGGGTTAGGGTTTGTGTGAGCATTAGGGTTAGTGTTGGGGTTTGGGCTAGTGATAGGGTTAGGGTTAGGGTTAGTGTTAGGTTTAGGGTTACGTTTAGGGTTAAGGTTACAATTATGGTTAGGGTTAGGGCTTGTGTTAGTGCTAGCTCTAGGACTTGGTTTAGGGTAGGTTTAGGATTAGGGTTAGGGTTGGAGCTAGGGTTTTGTATATGTCTAGGTGTAGGGCTAGGGTTAGGGCTAGGGCTAAGTTTAGGGTTAGGGTTAGCAGTAGGTTTAGGGTTAATGTTAGGTCTGGTTCTAGGATTAGGGCAATGGTTAAGGTTATGGTTAGGTTTAGGGTTATGTCTAAAGTTCGGCCTAGGGCTAGGTCTAAGATTAGGTCTAGGGCTAGGGTTATGGCTAGGGCTAGGGTTAAAGTTAGAACTACAGTTAGGGTTAGGGCAAGTGATTGGGTTATGGTTAGGTTTAGGGTTATGGTTAGGATTAGGGTTAGAGTTAGGTTTAGGTATAGGGCTGGGTCAGGTTTAGGTCTAGTGTTCGAGATAAGGCTGGGGCTAGGGCTAGGTGTAGGACTATGGCTACGGTTAGGTTTAGGGTTAGGGTTAGGGTTAGGGCTAGGGCTAGAGTTAGAGTTAGGGCTAGGCTTATGGCTAATTTTAGGGTTATGGTAAGGTCTAGAGTTAGTGTTAGGGCTGGAGCTAGGGTTAGGGATAGGGTTTAGGTTTCCCTTTAGGAGTAGGGTTTAGGATTAGGGTTAGAGTTAGGGTTATTGTTAGGGTTAGGGCTAGATGAAGGCTAGGTCTAGGGTTAGGGTTAGGGTTAAGGGTAGTGTTTGGTTTCGGGTTAGGCCTAGGGCTAGAGTTAGGTCAGGGTTAGGGCTAGGTTTAATGTTAGGGTTAGTGTTAGGGTTTGGAGTAGTGCTAGGGCTAGGGCTGCGGCTCAGGCTTGGGTCAGCGTTAGCCCTAGGGTTAGGGCTAGGTCTACAGTTATGGTTTGGGTTAGGGCAAGGGTATGGTTAGGTTTAGACTCAGGTAGATTTAGGGCCAGTGGTAGGGTTAAGTTTACAGCAAGTAGTACAGTTAGGGTTAGGACTAGGGTTAGGTTTCAGCTGAGGTTTAGGTTTAGGGTTTAGATTTTAGGGTTAGTGTTAGTCTTAGGGTTAGGGTTAGGCTTAGACTTAGGTTTAGGGCTAGGGTTAGAGTTAGGGCTAGGGGTAGGGTTATGTTTACCGCTACTATTAAGGTTACTGTTAGGGATAGGGTTTATTTTAGGGTTCGGGCTAGGGCTATGGTTACAATTTGAGTTTATGTTAGGCCTAGGTTTAGGGCTAGGGTTAGGATGAGGGTTAGGTTTATGGGTATGGTTAGGGATATATCTAGGGCTAGGGCTAGAGTTGGGGCTGGGTTTAGGCACAGGGTTAGTGCTAGGATTGGGGTTTGGGTTAGGTTTGCTTCTACAGCTAGGGCTAGGGCAATGTTTAGGTTAGGGTTAGTGTTAGGTTTAAAGTTAGGTGTAAGGTTAGGTGTAGGGCTAGGGCTAAGGCTAGAGTTAGGGCTAGGGTTCTGGCTAGGGCTAGGGCAAGTGTTAGGGTTAGGGGTTAGAGTTCGGGTTATGGTTATGGTTATGGTTAGGGCTAGGTTTAGTGTTAGGTCTAGGTTTACATTTAGGCTTAGGCCTCAGTTGTTGTGAGTGTTAGGTGTAGGGTTAGTGTGAGGGTTAGGTCTAGGGTTAGGGCAATGGCTAGGGTAAGGGCTAGGTTTAGGGTTAGGCTGAGGGCTAGGGTTGGTGAGAGTGTTAGTATTAGTGTTGTGGTTCGGGCTAGGGCAAGGTTTAGGGGTAGTGTTAGGGTTACGTTATGGTTATGGTAAGGTTTAGGGTTATGGTTTAGGTTAGGTATAGGGTTAGCGCTATGGTTACAGTTAGGATTAGGGTTAGGTTTAGGGCTTGGGGTAGTGTTAGGGCTAGGGCAATGTTTAGGGCTTGGTTTAGGATTAGGATCAGGGTTAGCACTAAAGTTAGGGATATGTCTAGGAGTAGGGCTAGGCTAGGTGTAGGTTTAGGGTTAGGGTTAGGACTAGGGTTAGGGTTAGGGTTAGGTCTGGTTCTAGGGCTAGAACAATGGTTAGGTTTAAGGTTAGTTTTAAGTTTTGGGTTACATTTAGGGTTAGGCCTAAAGATAGCACTAAAACTAGGGTTAGGGCTAGGGCTAGGGTTAAAGTTAGAGTTAGGGTTAGGTTTAGGGCTAGTGATAGGGTTAGGGTTAGGGCTAGGGTTAGGGTTAGATTTATGTATAGTGTTAGCGTTAGGGATAGGATTAGGGTCAGATTTAGGGCTAGTGTTAGGGATAGGGCTGAGGCTAGGGCTAGGTCTAGGTTTAGGGCTAGGGTTAGATTTCTTGCTAGATTTAGGGTTAGAGCTAGGGTTAGGGTAAGGGTTAGGCCTAGGTATAGGGTTAGGGTTAGGGCTAGAGGTCATGTTGTGGCTAGGTCTGCGGGTAGAGCTAGTGTTAGAGTTAGGTTTATGGTTAAACCAGGGATAGGTTTAGGGGTAGAAGTTAGTTTAGGGCTCCATCTAGGGCTAGGGATAGGACTAGGGCTAGGGCTAGGATTAGGGCTAGGGCTAGGGTAAGGTTTAGGGTAGGGTTAGACTTAGGGTTAGGATAAAGATTAGGGTTAAGGACAGGATTAGTGATATGGTCAGTGATAGGATTAGGGTTAGCATTAGGGTTAGTGTTGGGTTTAGGGATATGGCTACATCTGGAGTGAGTTCTACAGTAACAGTAAGGATTAGGATTAGTTTTAAGGTTAGTATGTGTTTAGGGCTAGGTGAGGGGTAGAGTTTGGGCTAGGGCTAGGATTCGGGCTAGGGTTAGGACTAGGACGAGAGCAAGAGTTAGGGCTAGGTTTGGCGTTATGGTTAGGGTTAGGGCTAGGTTTAGATTTTGGTCTAGATTTAAAGTTAGAGGTAGGGTTAGCATCAGGGTTAGGGCTAGGTATAGGGTTAGGGTTAGTGCTACGGTTAAGGTTAGGATTAAGGTGAAGGTTAGGGCTAAGTCTAGAGTTAGGTTTAGGGCTAGCTTAAGGCTAGGTTTAGGTTTATTGTAATGGCTAGAGGTAGAGTTAGGGTTGGGGGTAGGGTTAGGGTTAGGGTTTTGTTTAGGGCTAGGTTTTGACTTCGGGTTAAGGCTAGGGTTAGTTTTAGGATTAGGGTTAGGTCTAGGGCTAGTTTTAGGGCTACAGTTAGCGTTAGGGTTAGGATTGGATGTTAAGATTATGGTGAATGGTAGGGTTAGTGTTAGGGCTAGGGCTAAGGTTAGGATTATGGTTAGGGCAAGGGCTATGGATAGGGTTAATGTTAGTGTTAGTGTTAGGGCTAGGGTTATGGTTTGGGTTAAAGCAAGGGTATCATTAGGGTTTGGGCTAGGATTAAGATTAGGGGTAGGAGTTGGGTTAGGTTTACTGCTAGTATTAGGGTTACGGTTATGACTAGGGTGAGGTTAGGGTTAGGGCTAGGGTTAGGTTTTGCCTGAGGTTTAGAGTAATTGTTAGTTTTAGTGTTAGGGTTAGGTCTAGGGTTAGGATTAGGGTTAGTGTTAGGAGTAGGCTTAGGGTTAGGTGTAGGGCAACTATAGGGTTAGGATTAGGGCTAGGGTTAATGTTAGGTGTAGGGTTAGGGCTACAGTTAGACTTAGGGTTAAGGCTATGGTTAGGGTTAGATTTTGGTCTAGGGCTAGGTTTAGGGCTAGGGTCCGTGTTAAGGTTAGTATTAGGGGTTAGGGTATGGTCATGTTAATGGTTAAGTTTAGGGCTAGTGTTAGGGTTAGGTCTAGGGTTAGGGTTAGGGCTAGGGGTAGGGTTAGAGATAGGTTTAGTTTTAGGGTCAGGGGTATGGATAATGTTAGGGTTAGGGTAGGGGTCAGTTTTGGGTTAAGGTTTGGTTTAAGGTTAGGTTTAGGTATAGGGTCAGAGCTAGTGCTAGGGTTTGGGTTAGGGCAAGGGTTAGATTAGGGTTTAGGGTTAAGGTAAGGTTCAGGTAGGGCTAGGGTTAGGGTTAGTGGTAGGGCCAGCGCTAGGGCTATGCTGGAGTCATGGCTATGGTTAAGGCTAGGGCTAGATTAGGACTATGGCTAAGGCAAGGGTTCAGGCTAGGTTTAGGGTTAGGGCTAGGACAAGAGTTAGGTCTAGGTTTAGGGTTGACATTAGGGGTAGGGAGTAACCCTACTAGGAGTAGGGTTAGATTGAGGGCTAACAGGTTAGGGTTAGGGTTAAGGTGGGGTCAGGGTTAGGGCTGTGGATAGGGTTAGGGTTAGGGCTATGGTTAGCATTAGGATTAGGGGTAGTGTTAGGGTTAGTGTTAAGGCTAGGTCTAGGGTTAAGTCTAGGCCTACTGGTAGTATTAATGTTAGGGTTAGTGTTAGAGTTAAGGCTAGGTTTAGGATTAGATTTAGGGCTGGTGTTAGGGTTAGTGTTATGGCTAGGGTTAAGTTTAGGGTTAGGGCTAGGTTTAGGGTTAGGTCTAGGATTAGGGTTAGGGTTAGGGTTATTGTAAGAGTTAGGGTTATAGCTAGAGTTAGTGTTAAGGCTAGGGGTAGGTTTAGGTTTAGGGTTAGGGCTGGGACTAGGGCTTGTTTTTGTGCAAGGTTTAGTGTTAGCGTTAGGGTTAGGAGGAGGGATAGGGTTAGGTTTGTGGTTAGGGCTAGTGTTAGGGTTAGGGCTAGGGTTAGGGTTGGGCTTATGGCTAGTGTTTGGGTTAGTTTTAGGGTTTATTCTTAGAGTTGGGTTTAGGGTTAGGATTAGTGTTAGTGTTAGGTTTAGGGTTTAGTGTTAATGGTAGGGTTAATGTAAGGGTTATGGTTAGGTTTAGGGTTAGGGCCATGCTTATTGTTATGTTTATGGCTACGTCAATTGGTAGTAGTTGGGGTAGGGTTACAATTGGATTAGGGCTAGTGTTAGGGTTAGGTTTAGTGCTAAAGCTAGGGTTAGGTTTAGGGCTAGGTTTAGGGTTAGGCTGAGGACTAGGTTTGGTGTTAACGTTAGAGCTAGGGTTAGGTATAGGGTTAGGGTAAGGGCTATGGTTAGGGCTAGGGGTGGGTTAGCTTTAGGGCTAGAATATGGGTTAGTGTTAGGGTTATGGTTAGGGTTGGGTTAGAGTTAGGGAAAGGGCTAGGGCTAGTTTTAGGATTAGGTTTATGGCTAAGGTTAGGGTTAGTGTTGTGGCTAACATTATGGTTAGGTTTAGGTTTAGGGCCAGGGTTAGTGTTATGGTTATGACTAGGTCTCTTGCTAGTAGTTGAGCTAGGTTTAGGGTTAGTGTTAGGGCTAGGGCAGCATTAGGGTAAGTGGTAGGGCTAGCACTAGGGCTAGGGCTAAGGCTAGGTTTAGGTCTAGGGCTAGGTCTAGGAGTAGGGTTATGGTTAGGTTTAGGTTTTAGGGTTAGAGTTAGGGTTAGGTTTAGTGTTTAGGATCAAGGTTAGGGTAGGGTTATGGTTATGGCTAGTGTTAGGTTTTGTGTTATGCCTAGGGTTAGGGTTAGGGCTATGGTTATGTTTAGGGATAGGGCTAGGGTTAGGGCTAGGGCTAGGGCTAGGGTTAGTGTTAGGGTTCAGCCTAGTGTTCGGGTTAGTGTTATGGGTAAGGCTAGTGTTAGGGATAGGGTGGGGCTAGGGCTTTGTCTAAGGCTAAGGATAGAGTTAGGGTGTGGTTTAGGTTTAGGCTTAGGTCTAGGGTTCAATTAGGGTTAGGTTAGGGTTAAGGTTCGTGTTAGGATTAGGGTTAGCATTAGGTTTAGGGTTAGTGTAGGGTAAGTGTTTGGGCTATGGTTACTGTTAGGGTTAAGGGAAGGTTAGGGTTAAGATTAGGTCCAGGGTTAAGGCTAGAGCTAAGGTCAGATTTACAGATAGGTTTAACGTTAGGGCTAGTGTTAGGTTTAGGTTTACAACTACTGGTAGCTTTTCTCTTAGGGCTCGGGTTAAGGGTAGGGTTTGCACTGGGCTAGGCTAGGGTTAGAGTTAGGACTAGGGTTAGGACTAGGGTTAAGATTAGGATTAGGTTTAGGGCTAGGTTTAGGTCTAGGACCTGGGCTCTGTTTAAGTTTAGTGTTAGGCTTATGTTTTGGATTATGGCTGATAGGGTTAGGGAGATAAGACATGTGTTCACGGCATAGTATCTGACTGGGAGAGAAAAATTTTTTCAGTGTGAAACAGAATATGAATCTAAGAGGTGTATTTCTGTAACAACGTGTATTTCTCTGTTTCTACAGTAATGAAGTATTTCAACCATCTTAAATCAGTCGGAATTGAGACTCTCTTGAACAAAACAGGTTTAAGAGATCATCTTGTACATTGTTTACAACATTACTCAATGTACTCCTTTCAGTAGAAGTTGAAAAGCTTTGTGTCTCTACTTATAAATACCATTTTAACAGTACTGTAGTTTTGTAGCGCTGAAATGCCACTTGTGTGCATTTACTGCACACAACCCTTTCTTACTGCAATTTTCAGTAAGAAAAACTTCTAGTATCAATTCTCTGTTACAATTGAACTAACAGAATTTTAACTCATTGTCTTCTTTAAGTAGAAAAACTCTGCAGTACAGAATCCTCCAAAGTATTCTTTCTTGTAAAAGTATAGGGATGATAAGACATGTGCGTACAGGGTAGTATCTGAGTGGGAGAGTAGCGTTTGTGAATGTGGAACTGAGTATGAATCTAATAGTACACTTTGTGTAACATATGACATTTCTCTGACTGAACAGTGATGAACTTTATCAAAGTTACTAAATCACTGAGAGAAGAGAATTTCTTGAACACAACAGTTTTAAGGAAACATCTTGTGCAGTGTTTATATTATTACTAAATGTAGCCTTTTCCGTAGAATTCGAAATGAATTGTGCCTCTAGGAATTCATACTGTTTTAATATTTTGTAGTAGTGTTGTTCTTAAATGCCACTTTTGTAGTAATTTTGATAAAGACAAAGGCTTAGTGTTAGGGATAGGGATTAGGGTTAGGTTTTGGGATAGGGTTAGGGTTACTGCTAGGGCTAGGGTTAGGGCTAGGGTTAGGGTTAGGGTTGGGTTTAGGGCTACGAGTAGATTAGAATGAGGACTAGGCTAGGGCTAGGGTTAGAGCTAGGGCTAGGGCTAGGGCTAGGGTTAGGGTTGGGTTTAGGGCTAGGAGTAGGGTTAGATTGAGGGCTAGGTCTAGGGTTAGGGTTAGAGCTAGGGATAGGGCTTGGGCTAGAACTAGGGTTACAGTTAGGACTAGGGTAAATGTTAGTGTTAGGGTGAGGTTTACAGTGAGGGCTAGGCATAGGTCTAGGGCTAGGTCTATGTCTAGGGCTTGGGCTAGGGCTAGGGCTAGGGCTAGGGCTAGGGATAGGGCTATGTTCAGGATTAGGGTTAGGGTTAGGGATACAGTTAGGGTTTAGTGTGGGTGTTAGGGTTAGGGTTAGTGTTAGGCATATGTTTAGGGTTAGGGTTAGGGTTTATTGGTAGGGTTAGGGTTAGTGGTAGGATAGTGTTAGGGTTAGGCTTAGAGTTAAAGCTACTGTTAGGATTAGTGTCAGGAATAGGGTTAGTATTAGAGTTAGGGTTAGGGCTAGGTCTAGGGTTAGTGTGAGGTTTAGGGTTAGGGCTAGGGTTATATTTAGGCATAGGGATAGGCCTAGGTTTAGGGTTAGGTTTAGGGTAAGTGGTTAGTGGCAGGGTTAGGTTTGGGGGTAGGGTAACGGTTAGGGTTAGCGTATGGCTGAGGTTAGGGTTAGAGCTAAAGCTAGGGTTAAGGTCAGGATTTGGTTTGGGTTAGGGCTAGGTCTAGGTTTAGTGGGCTATGGCTAGGGTTAGGTTTAGGGTTAGGGTTCAGCTTCGGGTGCAGCTTAGGGTTAGGTATAGGTTTAGTGTTCAGGGTAAAGTTTTAGGTTTAATGGTAGGCTTAGTGGTTAGGGTTAGGATTAGGGTTAATGTTAGAGTTAGAGTTAGGGTGTAGGATTATGTTTAGGGCTAGGGCTAGGGTTAGGGCTAGGGCTGGGGTTAGGTTTATGGTTAGGGTGAGGTTTAGGGTTAGGGCTAGGGCTAGGGTTAGAGCTAGGGCTAGGGCTAGGGCTATGGTCAGGGTTAGGGTTAGGGCTATGGATAGGGTAAGGATTAGGGTTAGGTCTAGGTCTAGGGCGAGGGGTAGGATTAGAGTTAGGTTTAGGGTTTGGCATTAGGGTGAGTGTTAGTGTTAGGGTGTAAGGCTAGGGTTAGAGTTAGGGTCAGGTCTACAGCTAGGGCTAAGGTTAGTGTTATAGTTGGGATTATGATTAGGGTTAGGGTTCAGGTTTGGGTTTAGGTAGGGGTAAGGGTTAGGGTTTGGATTAGGGTTTAGGGTTAAAAGTTAGTGTTAAGGTTATAGTTAGGGGATAAGGTTAGAGTTAATTTAGCATTAGGGGTTAGGATTATTGTTAGGGTTTGGGGTTAGGGTTAGGGTTAGGGTTAGGGCTAGGGCTAGGTCTAGGGCCAGTGCTATCACTAGGGTTAGGGTATAGTTAGGGTTAGGGTAATGATTAGGGATAGTGCTAGGGTTAGGGTTAGGTTTAGGGTTAGGTTTAGGTCTAGGGTTAGGGTTACAGTTAGGGTTAGAGATTAGGGTTAGGATTAAAGGTTAGGGTTAGGATTAGGATTAGGGCTAGCTCTAGATCTAGGTCTAGGGCTTAGGCTAGGGCTCGGGCTAGGGATAGGGCTATTTTAGGTTTGGGTTAGGGTTAGGGTTAGTACTAGTGCTAGCGTTAGGGTTAGGGTTAGGGTTTGGGCTAAGGCTAGAGTTAGGGCACAGTTAGGGTTAGGATTAGGGTTATGGTTAGGGTTAGGGCTACAGTCAGGTTTAGGGTTCGGTTTAGGGTTAGAGTTAAGTTTAGGATTAATGTTAGTGTTAGGGGTTTCATTTAATATTAGTGGTTAGTGTTAGGGTTAATGTTAGGCTTAGGGTTAGTGGTTAGGATTAGGGTTACCTTTAGGGATTAGCGTTAGTGTTACCGCTTTGAGTTAGGGTTAGGTTTATAGATATGGGTACTTTTAGGTTTAGGGTTAGGGCTACAAGTAGGGTCAGGGCGAGGGTTGGGGCCATGGCTAGTGTTAGGGCACAGTTAGGTTTAGGGCACTGTTACGGTTAGGGTTAGGGTTACGGTTAGGTTTAGGGCTACAGTTTGGGTTAGGGTTAGTGGTTAGTGTTAAGGCTAGGGTTAGGGTCAGTGTTAGGGTTGGGTTTAGTGTTAGTGTTATGGTTAGGGTTAGTGTTGAAGGTTAGGGTTAGGGGTAGGGGTAGGGTTTCAGCTAGGGTTAGGGTTATGACTAGGGGTAGGGCTAGAGCTAGGGTTAGGGTTAAGGTTGGGGTTAGGTTTAGGGTAAGGCTAGGGTTCAGGGTATGGCTAGGTTTAGGTTTAGGGTGAGGGCTGGAGTTAGGGTTAGGGTTAGGGCTAGGGCTAATGTTAGGGTTAATGTTAGTGTTAGGTTTAGGGCTAGTGCTAGGGTTAAGCTTAGGGTTAGGGTTAGGGCTAGGGCTAATGTTAGGGTTAATGTTAGTGTTAGGTTTAGGGCTAGTGCTAGGGTTAAGCTTAGGGTTAGGGTTAGGTGTATGTTTAGGGTTAGTGTTTGGGTTTATTGGTAGGGTCAGGGCTAGTGGAATGGTTAGTGTTAGGTTTAGGGTTATGGCTACTGTTAGGGTTAGTGTCAGGGATAGGGTTACGATTTGGGTTAGGGTAAGGGCTAGGTCTAGGGCAGGGCTAGGTTTAGGGTTAGGGTTAGGGTTAGGGTTACATTTAGGGTTAGGATTAGGTCTAGGTTAGGGTTAGGGTTAGGGTAAGGGCTTAGTGGTAGGGTTAGGTCTGGGGTTAGGATTACAATTAGGGATAGTGTTATCGCTATGGTTAAGGTTAGGGCTAGGGCTAGGTTGAAGGTCAGGATTTGGGTTAGGGTTAGGGCTACCTCTAGGGCTATGGCTATGGCTATGGCTATGGCTAGGGTTAGGGTTTGGGTTCGGTTTCAGTTTCGGGTTAGGGTTGGGGATATGGTTAGGGGTCAGAGTAAGTTTTTGAGTTAATGGTAGGCTTAGTATTTAGATTTAGCATTACGGTTAGGGTTAGAGATAGGGGTAGGGCTAGAGTTAGTGTTAAGTTTGGCATTAGGTTTAGGGCCAGTGTAAGGGTTAATGTTAGGGTGAGGTTTACGGTGAGGGTTAGGCTTAGGGCTAGGGTTAGGGTTAGAGTTAGGGTTAGGTCTAGGGTTATGGTTAGGGTTCTGGCTAGAGTTAGGTTTAGGTTTGAGGTTAGGGTTATGGCTAGGGCTAGCACTAGGGCTAGGGCTGTGGTCAGGGTTATGGTTCGGGGTAGGGATGGGGTTAGGGTTAGGTTTAGGGTTTGGCGTTAGGGTGAGTGTTAGTGTTAGTGTTAGGGCTAGGGCTAGTGTTAGGTTTTGGGTTTGGTCTAGGGGTAGGTGGAGGGAGTGTTACAGTTAGGATTAGGGTTATGGTTAGGGTTCTTGTTCGGTTTCAGGTAACGGTAATGTAGAGGGTTTGGATTAGGGTTTAGGGTTAAAGGTTAGGTAAAGATTATGGTTAGGGGTTAAGGTTAGTGTTAGGTTTAGTGTTAGGGGTTAGAAGTAATGTTAGGGTTTGGGGTTAGGGTTAGGGTTAGGGCAAGGTTAGGGCTAGGGCTAGTGCTATCAGTTGGGTTGTGGTAACGGTTAGGTCTAGGTTTAGGGTTTGGTTTAGAGTTAGGCCTAGGGCTCTGGTTAGGGTTAGGTTTAGCGTTAGGTTTAGATCTAGGGTTGGGTTATGGTTAGGGCTAGAGGTTAGGGTTAATATTATGGTTAGGGCTAGGCTTAGGATTAAGGCTAAGTGTAGGTATAGGGCTTGGGGTAGTGCTAGGGCTAGGGATAGTGCTATGTTTAAGGTTGGTTTAGGGTGAGGGCTAGGGTTAGGGTTAGTGCTAGTGTTAGGGCAAGGGTTAGGGTTCAAGCTATGGCTAGGGTTAGGGCACAGTTAGGGTTAGGGATATGGTTAGGGTTAGGGCTATAGTTAGAGGTTAGGGTTAATATTATGGTTAGGGCTAGGCTTAGGATTAAGGCTAAGTGTAGGTATAGGGCTTGGGGTAGTGCTAGGGCTAGGGATAGTGCTATGTTTAAGGTTGGTTTAGGGTGAGGGTTAGGGTTAGGGTTAGTGCTAGCGCTAGGGCAAGGGTTAGGGTTCAAGCTATGGCTAGGGTTAGGGCACAGTTAGGATTAGGGATATGGCTAGGGTTAGGGCTATGGTTATGGTTAGAGTTTGGGTTAAGTTTAGGTCCAGTGTTAGGGTTAGTGGTTTCAGCTAGTGTTAGGGTAGTGGGGTTGGTGTTAGGTCCAGGGCTAGTGTTAAGCTTAGGGTTAGGGTTAGGGTTAGGGTTAAGGTTAGGTTTAGATTTGTGTTAGGGTTAGGGCTAGGGTAAGTGCTAGGGGTAGTTTTAGGGCCAGGGTAGTGTTAGGGTTTAGTGTTATGGGTACGTTTAGTGTTAGGATTAGGTTTTGTGTTAGGGCTATGTTTAGCACTAGGGTTAGGTTAGGGTTACAGCTACGGTTAAGGTTATGGTTAGGGATAGTTTTAGGGTAATGGCAAGTGTTAGGGTTTGTGTTAGGGCTATGGTTAGTATTAGGGATAGGGATAGGGTTAGGGCTATGTTTAAGGTTAGGTTTAGGGTTAGTCTTAGGGTTAGGGGTATGCTCAGCATAAGGTTTATGCTTATGGTTAGGTTTGGGATTAGGGTTAATGTTAGGCTTAAGGTGAGGGTTAGGGGTAGGGTTAGGTTCAGGATTAGAGGTTAGGTTAGGGGCTGGATTTGGGCTTGGTTAAAATATAGCTTTATGTTAGGTCTTGGCTAGGGTTAGGCTTAGTGTTAGTGTTGGCGGTAGTGCTAGGGTTTAGGATAGGGTTAGAGTTAGGCTTAAGTTAGGGCTAGGATTAGCGTTAGGTTTAGGGTTAGGGTTATGTTTAGGGTCAAGTCTAGGTGAGGGTTAGGGTTATGGCAAGGGCTAGGGCTATGGCTAGGTTTAGGGTTAGTGTAGGGTTAGGGTTAGGGCTAAGGCTAGGTTTAGGCTTAGGGTTACATTTTTGGTTAGGTCTAGGGTTAGGGTTTGGGTTAAGGTTAGGGATAGGGCTATGGTTAGCTTTAGGATTAGGGTTACAGTTAGGGCTAGGGTTAGGTTTAGGGCTAGGGCTAGGTTTAAGGTTAGAGGTAGTGGTAAGGTTAGTGTTAGGGATGTGTTTGGGTTAGGGTTAGGTTTAGGGAAAGGGTTAGGGTTAGGTTTAGGTTTATGGTTAAGGTTAGGTTTAGGTTTAGGACTAGGGTTTGGGCTAGGGTTAGGGCTAGGGTTATGGTTACGGTAAGGGTTAGTGTTAAGGGTAGGGTTAGAACTATGGCTAGGGTTAGGGAGAGGGTTAGGGCTATGTTTAGCGTTAGTGCTAGGGGTACATGTATCGTTCGTGTTAGGGCTAGGGTTAGGGTTATGGTTAGGGTTGGGCGTAGGGCTAGTTTTAGGGCTAGGGTTTGTGTTAGGGTTAATGTCAGGACTAGGGTTAGGGTTAAGGTTAGGTTTATGGTTAGTGTTTGTGTTAGAGCTAGGGCTATTGTTAGGTTTAGATGTAGGGTTAGGGCTAAGGCTAGGTTCAGAGCTAGGGTTAGGATTATGGTTATGGTTTGGGATAGATTTAGGGTAAGGGTTAAGTTTAGGGTTAGCGTTAGGGCTAGGGCTAGGGTTAGGGCTAGGGGTAGGTTTAGTGTTAGGTTTAAGGCTACGGCAGGGTTATGGTTAGGGTTACGGCTAGGGCTGGGTTTAGGGCTAGGGTAGGTTTAGGGTTAGGGCTATGTTTAGGGTTAGGTTTAGGTGTAGGCTTATGGTTAGGTTTATGCTCAGGGTAAGGTTTATGCTTATGGTTAGGTTTTGGATTAGGGTTGCGTTTAGGTTTAGAGGTTATGGTTAGGGGCAGGATTTGGGCTAGGTTAAAGTTTAGGTTTATGTTAGGGCGTAGGTCTAGGTTTAGACTTAGTGTTATTGTTGGCGTTAGTAAGAGTTAGGGTTAGGGTTAAGCTTGTTAGTGCTGGGATTAGGGTTACGGTTAGGGTTAGGGTTATATTTAGGGTCAAGACTAGGGTGAGGGTTAGCGGTATGGCAAGGGCTAGGGCTATGGCTAGGTTTAGGGTTAGTGTATGGTTAGGGTTAGGCCTAGGACTAGCTTTAGTCTTAGGGTTAGGTTTTGGGTTAGGTCTAGTGTTAGGGTTTGGCTTAGAGTTAGGGATAGGACTATGGTTAGCATTAGGATTAGGGCTATGGTTAGGGCTAGTGTTAAGGTTAAGAATAGCGTTAAGGTTAGTTTTTGGGTTAAGTTTATGGTTAGGTTTAAGTTTAGGGTTAGGGTTAGGGTTAGGATTAGTGTTAGAGTGTGGGTTATGGTTAGTGTTATTGTTAGGGCTAGGGTTAGAGCTACGGCTAGGGTTAGGGAGAGGGTTAGGGCTTTGTTTAGTGTTAGTGCTAGGGTTAGTTGTAGTGTCAGGATTAGGGTTAGGGCTAGGGTTAGGGTTAGGTTTAGGGTTAGGGAGAGGGTTAAGGTAAGGGTTAGGTTTAGAGTATGAGCTGGTTTTCTGGTTAGGTTTCGGACTAGGTTTAGGGTTAAGGTTAGGGTTAGGGCTAAGGTGAGGGTTAGGTTTAGGGCAAGGTCTAGGGCCAGGGCTATGGCTAGGGTAGGCCTAGGTTTAGGGTTAGGATTAAGTTTAGGGTTAGTGGGAGGGCTAGGGCTAGTTTTAGTGTTAGGGGTAGGGTTAGGGTTAGGGTTAGGCTTCAGGTTTAAGCTAGGGTTAGGGTTAGGTATATGGTTAGGGTTACAGTTAGGTTAGGGTTAGGGTTAGGACTAGGTTTAGGGCTAGGGTTAGGGTTAGGGTTAGGATTAGGTTTAGTGTTATGTTTAGGATCAAGTTTAGGGTTCGGTTAGGGCTAGGCTTTTGGTTAGGATTTGGATTAATTCTAGGGTTAGGTTTAGGGTTAGCATTAGGGATAGGAGTATGGTTAGGGTTAAGGTTAGGGTTAGGGTTAGGGTTAGGCCTTCAGTTAGGGTTACAGCTAGGGCTAGGGTTGGGGTAGGTGTAAGATTAAGGTTATGGTTAGGTTTAGAGTTTGGGTTAGGGTTAGGATTAGGTTTCATTCTAATGTTAGTGTTAGGGTTAGGGATAGCATTACAGTTAGGTTTAGTGTTAGGGTTAAGGTTATGTTCAGAGTTAGGGTTATGTTTAGAGTTAGGTTTACATTTAGGGTTAGGTTTTGGGTTAGGTTTAGGGTTAGGTTTAGGGCGAGGATTAGGTTTAGGGTAAGGATTAGAGCTAAGGATAGAGATAGGGCTAGGTTTAGTGTTAGTGTTAGGACTATGGTTAGGATTAGTGCTAGGGTTAGGGCTAGGGCCAGGATTGGGTTTAGGTTTAGGGATAGGACTGTGGTTACGGTTAGGGTCAGGGCTCGTGTTACGGCTGGGTTAGGACTAGGTTTAAGGTTAGGTTTAGGGCTAAGGCTTGGGTTACAGTTACGGTTAGGGTTAGGGCTAGGGCTAGGGTTAGAGCAAGGGCTAGGGCTCGGCCTATGGCTAGGGCTAGGCCTAGGTTCAGAGTTAGGCTAGGACTAGGGCTAGAGTCAGCGTTAATGTTAGGGTTATGTTTAGGCCTATGGTGAGGGTTAGGTTTAGGGTTAGGGCTAGGGCTAGGGTTATGTCTAGGGCTAGATTTAGGGTTAGGATTAGGGCTAAGGTTACGGTTAGGGCTGGGGTTACAGCTAGGTTTTCAGTTAGGGATAGGGCCAGGTTTAGGGTTAGGGTTAGGTTTAGGGTTAGTATTAGTGGTAGTTTTAGGGGTAGGGTTTGACTAGACCTAGGGTTAGGGTTAGCATTAGTGCACGGTCTAGGGTTGGGTTTGGGTTAGGTTTAAGGATAAGTTTAGTGGTAGGTTTAGGTGTAGGGTTAGGGTTTGGACTGGGTTTACTGTTAGGGTTAGGGCTAGTTTTACGGTTAGCTTTGGTGTTAGTTTTAGTGGTAGGTTTAGGGGTAGGGTAGGGCTATGGCTAGGGTTAGTGTTAGGGTTGAGGTTAGAGATATAGCTAGGGCTAGGGCTAGGGATAGGGCTAGGGGTAGGGTTAGTGTTAGGGTTAGCATTAGGTTTATGGCTAGGGGTAGGTCTAGGCTTAGGGTTAGGGCTAGGTTTAGGGTTTGGGCTGGGCTAGTTCTCAGGTTAACATTAGGGTTAGTATTAGGCCTAGGGGTAGGGTTAGGGCTAGCGTTAGTGCTAGTGTTAGGAGTAGGGTTAGGGTTAGATTTTGGGTTAGGGTTATGTTTAAGGTCAAGTTTAGGTTTAGGGTTAGGGTTAATGCTAAGGCTAGAGCTAGGGCTAGTGTTAGGTTAGGGTTCAGGCTATGCTTAAGTTTAGGGTTATGGATAAAGCTATGGTTAGGATTAAGGTTTGGATTAGGTTTAGGGCTAGGGTTAGGCTTAGCTTAGGGCTAGGGTTAGTGTTACAGTTAGGGTTAGGTTTAGGGCTAAGGGTTAGGGTTAGGGTTAGGTTTAGGGTTAGGTTTAGGTCTAGCGCTAGTGCTAAGGTAGGGTTAAGGTTATGGTTACAGTTAAGGCTAGTGTTAGGGCTAGGTTTAGGGTTAGGGTTAGTGCTAGGGTTAGTGGTAGGGCGAGGTTTTGTGCTGGAGTTAGCATTAGGTTTATGGTTAGGGCTAGGTTCATGTTTAGGGTTAGAGGTATGGTTAGGGATAGCACTACGTTTTGGGTTAGGGTTATGGTTAGGGCTAGATTTAGGGTTAGGGATTGGATTAGGTTTATGGCTAGGGTTAGGGTTACGGTTATGGTTGGGGTTAGGGTTAGTGTTAGTGCTGTATTTAGGGTTAGGATTGTGGCTAGTGCAAGGATTACAGTGAGGTTTAGGGATAGGGCTATGCTTACGAATAGGTTTAGGGTAAAGGTTAGTGTTAGGGCTAGGGTTAGATTTAGGTTTAGTGCTACATCTAGGTTTAGGGCTAGAGTTAGGGTTAGGGTTTGGGTTAGGGCTAGGTTTAGGTTTAGTGTTAGGGGTACAATTCGGGATAGGGCTAGGGTTTGGGTTAGGGTTATGTTTAGTGCTCAGTTTAGGGTTAGGGTTAAGTTTAGGGATAGGATGATGGTTATGTCTAGGGTTAGGGTTAGGGTTAGGGTTGGGGTTAGGTCAATAGTTAGGGTTAGGCTTAGGTGTTATTTTTAGGGTTAGGGTTAGGTTTAAGGGTGAGGGTTAGGGTTAGGGTGAGGTTTAGAGGTTAGGGTTAGCGTTCAGGTTGGGGTTAGGTTTAGGGTTAGGGCTAGGGTTAGGGTTAGGGTTTTGGCTAGTGGTAGGGTTATGGTTCGAGTTAGGGATTGGGCTAAGGTTAGGTATAGTTTTAGCATTAGGGTTAGGTTTAGGGCTAGGTTTTGGGTAGGTTTAGGGCTAGAGTTAGGGTTATGTTTAGGGTTAGGGCTAGGGTTATGGTTAGGGTTAGTGTTAGGTTTGGGGTTCAGGCCGTGCTTAGGGTTAGGGTTAGGGTTAGGGTTAGGGCTAGTGTAGGATTAGGGTTAGGACTAAGTTTAAGGTTAGGGCTAAGGCTAGGGTTAGGTTTAGCGGTAGCGCTAGGGGTAGGGCTAGGGTTAGGGCAAGAACTAGGGTTAGGGCTAGGGCTAGGGTTAGGTTGAATTTTAAGCTTAGGGCTAGTACTAGGGCTAGGGTTATGTTTAAGTTTAGGGTTAGGTCTAGGTCTAGGTGTAGGGTTAGGTTTAGGTTTAAGGTTAGGGTTAGGCTTCCAAATAGTTTTACTATTAGGGTTAGGTTTAAGGTGATGGTTGGGACTAGGGCTAGTGGTGGCACTTGGTTTAGGGTTAGGGCTAGTGTTAGGGTTAGGGTTAGGTTTAGGTTTAGGGTTAGGGTTAGTGTAGGGTAAGTGTTTGGGCTACAGTTACCGTTATGTTCAAGGGAAGGTTAGGGTTAAGATTAGGTCCAGGGTTAATGCTAGAGCTAAGGTTAGATTTACAGATAGCTTTAGTGTTAGGGCTAGTGTTAAATTTAGGTTTACAACTACTGGTAGGGTTACTGTTAGGGCTTGGGTTAAGGGTATTGTTTGCACTGGGCCAGGTTAGGGTTAGGGTTAGGGTTAGAGGTAGGACTAGGATTAAGATTAGGATTAGGTTTAGGGCTAGTTTTAGGTCTAGGACCTGGGCTACGTTTAAGTCTAGCATTAGGCTTACATTTTGGGTTATGGCTGATTGGGTTAGGGAGATAAGACATGTGTTCATGGCATAGTATCTGACTCGGAGAGAATAATTTTTTCAGTGTGAAACAGAATATGAATCTAAGAGCTGTTCTTCTGTAACAACGTGTATTTCTCTGTTTCTACAGTAATGAAATATTTCAACCATTTTAAATCAGTCGGAATTGAGACTCTCTTGAACAAAACAGGTTTAAGAGAACATCTTGTGCATTGTTTACAACATTACTCAATGTACGCCTTTCAGTCGAAGTTGAAATGATTGTTGTTTCTAGTAATACATACTGTTTTAACACTACTGTACTTATGTTGCTCTGAAATGCCACTTTTATAGTAATTTTCATTAACAAAGGGATTCTAAGATCAACTCTATGTTACACTTCAGTTAACACAGGTGTAACTCATTGTTTTCCTTATGTAGAAAAAACTGCAGTACAGAATCCTCCAAAGTATTCTTTCATGTAGCAAGTACAGGGATGATAATACATGTGTGTACAGTGTAGTATCTGACTGGGAGAAATGGGTTTGTGAATGTGAAACAGATTATGAATCTAACAGCACACTTTCTGTAACAAAGAGTATTTCTCTGATTTACCAGTAATGAACTATTAAAACCATTTTAAATCACTCGGAAATGAAACTTTCTTGAACAAAACTGTTTTAAGAGAAAATTGTGTACATTGTTTACAACATTACTCAATGTACTTTTTTCAGTAGAAGTTGAAAAGTTTCATGTCTCTACTAATAAATACCATTTTAACACTATTGTAGTTGTGTTGCTCTGAGATGCCACTTTTTTGTAGCAATTTTCATTAAGAAATAGCTTCTAATACGAACTCTGTGTTACAATTGAGTTAACAGAGTCTAACTCATTGTCTTCTTTAAGTAGAGAAAACTCTGCGGTACAGAATCCTCCAAAGTATTCTTTCATGTAAAAAGTATAGCAAAGTTAAAATATCTGTGTATGGTGTTATATCTGACTGGGAGAAAAAGATTTTGTGAATGTGAAACAGAATATGAATCTAACAGCACTCTTTCTGTAACAAAGTATATTCTTCTGATTCTACAGTAGTGAAATATTTCAGCCTTTTAAAATCACTCGGAAAAGAGTCTCTCTTGAACAAAACAGGTTTAAGAGAACATCTTGTACATTGCTAAAAACGTTACTCAATGTACTCCTTTCAGTAGAAGTTGAAATGAATGGTGTCTCTAGTAATACTTACTGGCTTAACATTACTGTAGTTTTGTTGTTCTGAAATGCCACTTTTGTAGTAATTTTCATTAAGAAAAGGATTCTAAGATCAACTCTGTTACAATTGAGTTAACACAGGTGTAACTCAGTGTATTCTTTAAGTAGAAAAAACTTTGCAGTACAGAAAACTCCAAAGTGTTCTTTCATGTAAAAACAATAGTGCCAATTAGACATATGTGTCCAGTGTAGTATCTGTGTGGGAGAAGACCTTTTGTGCATGTGGAATTGAGTATGAATCTAACAGTACACTTACTGTAACAAAGGGTATTACTCTGACTGAACAGTGATGAAGTGTTTCAATGTTTTTAAATCACTGAGAAAGGAGACTCCCTTGTACACAACAGGTTTTAGGAAACATCTTGTACAGTGTTTCTAACATTACTCAATGAAGTCATTTCTGTAGAATTTGTAATGAATTGTGTCTCTAGGAATACATATGTTTTAACACATTGCAGTAGTGTTATTCTTAAATGCCACTTTTGTGGTAACTTTGATAAAGACAAAGGGCTTCGGGTTAGGGTTATGATTCAGGGTTAGGGTTAGGGATATGGTTAGAGCAGGGTTAGGGCTAATTTTAGGGTTAGGGTTAGTGTTATGGGTAGTGTTAGGGCTAGGGTTAATGTTAGGGCTAGGTTTAGGTTTAGGTTTAGGTTTAGGGTTAGGGATATTGTTAAGCTCCTAAGATCAACTTTGTGTTAGAATTCATGAATAGAGTCATAACTCATTGACTTGCTTAAGTAGAAAATATCTATAAACTACAGAATCTTCCAAAGTATTCTTCATGTAAAAAGTATAGCGAAGTTACATTATTTGTGTACGGTGTTATATCTGACATGGAGAAGATGGTTTTGTTAATGTGAAAATGAATATGGGTCCGACAGAACACTTTGTGTAACAAAGTGTATTTCTATAATTGAACAGTAATGAACTGTTTCAACCGTTGTCAATCACTGATAAATAAGACTGTGTTGAACAAATCATGTTTAAGAGAATGTCTTGTACATTGTTCATAACATTACTCAATGTATTCCTTTCAGTAGATATGGAAAGGAATGGTGTCTCTAGTAATACACACTGTTTTAAAACCACTGTAGTTTAGTTGCTCTGAAATGACTCTATTGTAGTAATTTTCATTAATAAAGGGATTATAAGATGAACTCTCTGTTACAATTGAGGTCACACTGGTGTAACTCATGGTCTTCTTTAAGTAGAAAAAGCTCTGTAGTACAAAATCCTCCAAAGTATACTTTCATGTAAAAAGTATAGCGAAGTTAATATATCTCTGTATGGTGTTATATCTGACTGGGAGATAACGGTTTTATGAATGTAAAACTGAATATGAATCCAACAGCATATTTTGTGTACGAAAGTGTATTTCTCTGTTTGAAGTGCAGTGAACTGTTTCAACCATTTTAAATCACTCAGAATTGAGACACTCTTGAACAAAACAGGTTTAAGAGAACATCTTGTAGATTGTTTACATTACTCAATGTACTCCTTTCAGTAGAAGTTGAAAAGCTTTGTGTCTCTACTTATAAATACCATTTTAACAGTACTGTAGTTTTGTAGCGCTGAAATGCCACTTGTGTGGCAATTTTCAGTAAGAAAAACTTCTAGTATCAACTCTCTGTTACAATTGAACTAACAGAATTTTAACTCATTGTCTTCTTTAAGTAGAAAAAACTCTGCAGTACAGAATCCTCCAAAGTATTCTTTCATGTAAAAATATAGGGATGATAAGACATGTGTGTACAGGGTAGTATCTGAGTGGGAGAGTAGCGTTTGTGAATGTGGAACTGAGTATGAATCTAATAGTACACTTTGTGTAACATATGACATTTCTCTGACTGAACAGTGATGAACTTTATCAAAGTTACTAAATCACTGAGAGAAGAGAATTTCTTGAACACAACAGTTTTAAGGAAACATCTTGTGTAGTGTTTATATTATTACTAAATGTAGCCTTTTCCGTAGAATTCGAAATGAATTGTGCCTCTAGGAATTCATACTGTTTTAATATTTTGTAGTAGTGTTGTTCTTAAATGCCACTTTTGTAGTAATTTTGATAAAGACAAAGGCTTAGTGTTAGGGATAGGGATTAGGGTTAGGTTTTGGGATAGGACTAGGGCTAGGTCTAGGGTTAAGGCTATTGATAGTGGTAGGCTTAGGAGTAGGTTTAGGGCTAGGGTTAGTGTTAGGGCTAGGATTAGGGCTAGGGTTAGGGTTGGTGTTAGGCTTAGTGCTAGGTCTAGGGTTAGTGCTAGGGCTAGGTATAGGGTTAGGGTTGGAGTTAAGGTTAGGGTTTAAGTTTAGGGTTAGGGTTAGTGTTCAGACTAGGGTTAGGGTGCGGTTTAGTGCTAGGTTAAGGTCAGGCTTAGGGCTAGGGCTAGCGCTAGGGCTAGGGCTAGGGCTAAGTTTATGGCTAGGGTTAAGGTTAGGGTTAGGGATAGGGTTAGGGTTGGTGTTAGTGCTAGGGCTAGGATTAGGGTTAGGTTTCGTTTTGGTTTATGTTTAGATTTGGGGTTAGTTTTAGGGTTAGGTTTAGGGCTAGGGATAGTGCTAGGGTTAGGAGTAGGGAAGGGCTAGGTTTATGGCTATGAGTAGGTTTAGGGCTAGTGTTAGGGATAGGGCTAGTTCTAGCTCTAGGGTGAGGGCTATGTTTAAGGCTAGGGCTAGGTCAAGGGATAAGGCTAGGTTTAGGTTTAAGGTTACAGTTAGGGCTAGGGTTAGAGTTAAGTCTGGGGTTAGGATTAGGGCTACAGTTAGGGTTAGAGATCAGGCAAGGGTATGGTTAGGGTTTGGTCTAGTGTTAGGGTTATGTGTAGTGTTAGTGTTAGTTCTAGAGATAGGCCTAGGTTTAGAATTATGGCTAGGGATAGGGCTAAGGATAGGGCTCAGATTAGGGCTAGGGTTAGATTTATGGTTTGGGGTAGTGTTAGGGTAGGCATATTTCTAGGTCTAGTGATAGGGCTATGGTTACGATTAGGATTAGTGCTAAGGCTAGGGCTAGTGTTAGGGTTAGGGTTAGGTTTAGGTTTGTGGCTAGGGTTAGGGTTAGGTTTAGGTCTAGGGTTAGGATTATGGTTAGGGGTAGAGGTTAGGGTTAGGATTAAGGATTAGGGTTAGGTTTAGGATTAGGGTAGGTCTAGGTATAGGGCTTGGGCTAGGGTTAGGGCTAGGGAAGGGCTATGATTAGGGTTGGGTGAGTGGGAGGGTTAGGGTTAGGGTTTGGGCTAGTGCTAGCACTAGGGTTAGGGTTAGGGTTCAGGCTAGGGCTAGGGTTAGGGCACAGTTAGGGTTAGGGTTATGGTTAGGGGTATGGCTACTGTTAGGTTTAGGGTTAGGGTTAGGTTTAGGATTAGTGTTAGGGTTAGGGGTTTGGGTTAGTGTTTGTGGTTAGTGTTAGGGTTAATTTTAGGCTTAGGGTTAGGGTTCACGGTTAGGGGAAGAACTAGGGTTATGGCTAGGGTTGTGTGTAGGGCTAGGGTTAGGGCATGGTTAGGGTTAGGGCTGGTTTAGGGTAAGGGTTAGGGTTACAGTAGGGTTATGGGTATGGGTTGGGTTAGGGGTAGTAGCTAGTGTTAAGGCTATCATTAGTCTTCAGATTAGGGTTAGGTTTTAGGTTTACCTTTAGGGTTAGGTTTAGTGTTAGGGTTAAGTTTAGGATTAGGTTTAGGTTTAGGGTTCAGGGTCTAGGGTTAGGGTTAATGTTAGGGTTGAGTTAGGATTAGGGCTAGGGCCAGGGCTAGGGCTAGGGCTAGGGTTATGGCTAGGGTTAGGGCTAGGGTTAGGGTTAGGGTTAGTGTTAGGGCTAGGTTTAGGTTAAGGGTTGGGTTAGGGCAAGAGTTATGGTTAGGGTTAGGGTTAGGGCTAGGGTAACGGTTAGGTTTAGGGTTAGGTTTAGGTCTAGGTTTGCATTAGGTTTAGGGTTAGGGCTAGGGCTAGTGTTAGTGATAGGGTTAAGTTAGGGTTAAGGTTGAGATTATGGTTAAAGTTAGTGTTAGGGCTAGGGTTAGGGCTAGGGCTAGGGTTAGGATTAAGTTTAGGTTTAGGGGAAGGGCTAGAGATAGGTTTAGTGTTAGCTTTAGGGTTAGGGCTAGGTTTAGGGTTAGGGTTTGGGCTAGGGTTAGGGTTAGGATTAGGGTTAGGGATACGGTTAGGGTTAGGGTTAGGGCTATGGCTAGGTTTAGGTTTAGGGTTCCGGTTAAAGTTAGGCCTAGGCCTAAGGTTAGGGTTAGGGTTTGGTTTAGTTCTAGGGTTAGGTTTAGGTTTAGGATTAGGGATAGGGTTATGGTTAAGGTTATGTTGAGGGCTATTGTTAGGTTTAGGGTTAGAGTTAGGGATAAAACTGGGACTAATGTTAAGGCTAGGGTTAGGTTTAGGGTTAGGGCTGGGTTACTGTTAGGGTCAGGGCGAAGTTTAGGGCTAGGTTTAGGGCTAGGGCTAAGGTTAGGATTAGGGTTAGGGTTAGGGTTAGGGTTAGGGCTGGACCTAGTGCCAAGGGAAGGATTAGGTTTAGGGTTAGGGTTAGGTTTAGGGTTAGGGCTAGGGTTAGGAGTAGGTTTAGGACTAGGGTTAGGGTTAGTGTTAGGGTTAGATTTAGAGCGAGGGCTAGGTTTAGTGTAAGGGTTAGGGTTAGGGCTGGGTCTAGTGCTAAGGCGAGGGTTAGGGTTAGAGCTAGGTTTAGGGTTAGGGTTAAGGCTATGATTAGGGTTAGGGATAGGGTTAGGGTTATGGTTAGACTTAGTGTTAGGTTTAGAGTTTGTGATAGAGTTAGGGTTAGGCTTAGGTTTACGATTAGGTTTAGGGTTAGTGTTAGGATTTGTGTGAGGCTTAGGGGTAGGCTTAGTTGTAGGCTTAGGTTTAGGGTTAGGGTTAGGGTCGGGCTAGGTTCTTGTATAGGGTT
The DNA here is from genome assembly GCA_028533065.1 of Trachops cirrhosus. NCBI lineage: Eukaryota > Metazoa > Chordata > Mammalia > Chiroptera > Phyllostomidae > Trachops > Trachops cirrhosus. The sequence continues at coordinate 83,956,718 of CM052539.1, forward strand.
ATGTTTGGGTTATGGTTAGGGATAGGGTTAGGGTTATGGTTAGACTTAGGGTTAGGTTTAGAGTTTGTGTTAGAGTTAGGGTTAGGCGTAGGTTTACGATTAGGTTTAGGATTAGTATTAGGATTTGTGTGAGGCTTAGGGGTAGGCTTAGTTGTAGGCTTAGGTTTAGGGTTAGGTTTAGGGTTAGGTTTAGGGTTAGGGTTAGGGTTAGGGTTAGGGTCAGGCTAGGTTCTTGTATAGGGTTATTTTTGGGTTATGGTTAGGGCTAGGGTTAGTGTTACGGTTAGGGTTAGGACCAGGGTTATGGTTATGGTTAGGGTTAGGGTTAGGGTTAGGGTTTGGTCAAGGACTAGGGTTAGGGCTAGGCATAGGGTTAGGTTTAGTGTTATGGTGAGGGTTAGTGTTGGGGTTTGGGTTAGTCCTAGGGCTACGACTAGGTGTAGGGCTAGGGTTAGTGATAGGGCTAGTGCTAGAGATAAGGCTAGGGCTAGGGTTAGGGTTAGGGCTAGGGCTAGGGCTAAGTTTAGGTCTAGGTCTAGGGTTAAGTTTAGGCTTAGGGCTAGGGCTAGAGTTCCGGGTAAGTTTAGGTTTAGCACGAGGGCTAGGGCTAGGGTTAGGGTTAGGTCTAGGGTGGGTTAGGTTTAGGTCTAGGTTTAGGGTTACGGTTAGGGATAGCATTAGTGTTAGGGCTTGGGTTAGGGTTAGGGCTAGGGTTAGGTTTAGGTTTAGGGTTTAGGTTAGGGTTAGGGTTAGGTTTCATTTTAGGTCTAGGTTTAGGGTTTAGTTTAGGGTTAGATTTAGTGTTATGTCTAGGGTTAGGGTTAGGGTTATGGCTAGGGTTAGGGTTAGAGCTAGGATTAGTGTTAGGACTATGTTTAGGGTTAAGCTTAGGGTTAGGCTTAGTGTTAAGGATAACGTTAGCCTAGGGTTAGTGTTAGGGTTACAGTAAGGGTTATGGTTATGGTTAGGGTGTAGAGTTAGGGTTAGGATTAGGCTTAGGGTTTCGATTTAGGTCTAGGTTTGGGGTAAATTTTATGTTTGGGGCTTGGGTTAGGGTTAGGTTTGGGTTAGTGCTAGGGTTTGTGCTAAGAATAGGTGTAGTGTTAGGTTTATGTGTAGGGTTAGTGGGAGGGCAAGGGGTAGAGCAACTGTTAGGGTTAGGGTTAGGCTTAGGGCTAGGGGTAGGGCTAAGGCTGGGGTTAGGGATAGTGCTAGGATAGGGTTAGGGTTAGGGCAAGGGCTAGGGCTGGGTGTAGTGCTTGCTTTAGGGATAGGGCTTGAGTTAGGGATAAGGCTATGCTTAGGGTTAGTCTTAGGGCCAGGGGTACAGCTAGGCCTAGGTTTAAGGTTAGGTTAGGGCTAGGGTTAGAATTACTGTTAGGGTTAGGATTCGGGTTAGGGCTTATATTAGGGTTAGGGCTAGTGATAGGGTTAGGTTTATGGTTTAGGTTAGGTTTAGGTTTAGGGTTAGTGTTGGGGTTAGGGCCAGGGTTAAGGCTGGGGTTAGGGTTAGTGCTAGGATTAGTGCTCGGGCTAGGTTTAGGGCTAGGCTTAGTGTAAGGGTTAGGGCTAGGTTTAGGGTTACTGTTAGGGTTAGGGTTAGGGCTATGGTAAGGGCTATGGCTAGGGTAAGTGTTAGGGTTAGAGTTAGGGATAGGGTTAGGTTTGGGGCAAGGTTGAGGTTTAGGTTTAGGGCTACAGTTAGGGCAATGACTAGTGTTAGGGTTAGGATTAGGGTTAGCGCTAGGGTTAGGTTTATGTTTAGGGATACGGTTAGGGTTATGGGTAACGTTAGGGTTATGGTTCGTACTAGGGTTAGGCTTAGAGCTAGGGCTAGGTTTAGGGTTAGGGTTGTGGTAGTGCTAGGGTTAGTGGTAGGATTAGGGTTAGGGTTAGGGTTAGGTGTAGGGTTTGGGCTAGGGCTAGGGCTAGAGTTAGGGCTAGGTTTAGGGTTAGGGTTAGGGTTAGTATTAGGGTTAGGGCTAGTGTTAGGGTTAGGGTTAGGTTTAGGGCTAGGGCTTGGCTTGGTTGTAGGTATAGCATTAGGGATAGGGCTAGTCCTAGGGATAAGGCAAGGTATAGGGTTAGGGTTACGGTTAGGTCTAGGGTTAGGATTAGGGTTAGGGCTAGGGTTAGGGTTTGGTTTAGGGCTAGGGTTAGGGTTATGGTTAGGGTTAGGGTTAGGTTTATGGTTTAGGTTAGGTGTAGGTTTAGGGTTAGTGTTAGGGTTAGGGCTAGGTTTAGAGGTAGGTTTTGATTTTGAGCTAGGGTTACAGCTATGGCTATGTTTAGGCCTAGGGTTAAGGTAAGGGTTAGTGCTAGGTTTTAGGTTTAGGGTTAGGGTTAGGGCTATGGTGAGGGTGTGGGCTAGAGTAATGGTCAGGGTTAGGGTTAAGGAAAGTGTTAAGCTTATGGTTTGGGTTAGGGTTAGGGTTATGACTATGATTAGGGTTATGGTTAGGGCTAGGGTTAGGGCTAGGGCTATAGTTAGGTTTATGGGTAGGGTTACAGATAGGGTTATGGCTATATTTATGGTTAGGTTTAGGGTTAGTATTAGGGTTAGGCTAAATGTTAGGGTTAGGGTTAGGTTTAGTGTTAGGGATAGGGTTAGGGTTCGGTTTGGAGTTATGTTTAGTGTCACGTTTATGGTTAGGGTCAGGGTTAAGTCTAGGGCTAGGGCTGGGACCAGGTTTATGGCTAGGGTCAGGGTTCGGGTTATGGCTCCTGTTAGGGCTAGGTTAATGGTTATGGATATGTTTTGGGTTAGTTCTTGGTTTAGGGTTATGGTTATGGTTAAGGATAGGGTTAGGTTTAGGTTTATGACTAGGGTTTGGGTTAGGCCTAGGGCTACATTTAGGGTTAGAGTGAGGGCTAGGGTTAAGGTTAAGTTTAGGTGTAGGTTCAGTGCTAGGGTTAGGGCTAGGGCTAGGGTTCGTTAATAGGGTTAGGGTTAGGGTTTCTGTTAGCGCAAGGGGGAGGCTCAGGGTAGGGCTAGAGTTAGGGAAAGGTCTAGGACTAGGGCTAGGGCTATTGTTAGGCTTAATATTAGGGTTAGGGCTATGGCTAGGGGTAAGGTTAGGGTTAGTGTTATGGCTAGGCTAGGGGTAGGGTTAAGGTTAGGGTTATGTGTAGGGTTAGCGGTAAAGTTAGGTTTAGTGATAAGTTTAGTTGTAGGGTTAGCGTTAGGGTTAGGTTTAGTGTTAGGGTTAGGGCTAGGGTTAGGTCTAAGTTTAGGGTAAGGGTTATGGCTAGGCTTATGGTTAGGTTTGGGGCTAGGGCTAGGGCTAGTGCTAGGGTTAGGATAAGGATTAGGCCTAGGGTGAGGGTTAGGGCTAGGCCTAGGTGTAGGGCTGGGGTTTTGGCAAGGTATAGGGCTAGTACTAGTGCTATGAGTAGGGTTAGTGTTAGGGCTACGCTAGGGGTAGGGTGAGGGTTATGTGTAGGGTTTGGGCTGAAATTAGGTGTAGTGATAAGTTTAGTGCTAGTGTTAGGGTTAGGGTTAGTGTTAGGGTTAATGCTAGGGTTACGTTTAGGGTTAGGGCTAGGTTTAGGGGAAGGGTTATGACTAGGGTTAGGGTTATGGCTAGGGTTAGAGTTAGGGTTAGGGCTAGGTTTAGGGCTAGGTTTAAGTATAGGGGTAGATATAGTGTTAGGCTTAGGTCTATTGCTAGGGCTAGGGCTAGTGTTAGGGTTAGTGTTAAGGTTAAGGTTAGGGTTAGGGTTTGGCCTAAAGTTAGGGTTACGTTAAGGGCTAAGTCTAAGGTTATGGATGGGTTAGGGTTAGGGTTAGGGTTAGGGTTAGGCTTGGGGTTAGGGTTTGGGGTTTTGTTAGGTTTTGGTTTAGGATTAAGGTTATTTTTATGCTCAGGGTAAGGGTTAGGATTAGGTTAGGCTTAGGGTTAGTGTTAATATTAGGCTTAGGGTGAGGGCAAGGTTTATGGGTAGGGTAAGGTTTATGGTTAGGGTTAGGTGTAGGGTTAAGGTTATTGATAGTGTTAGGGTTAGGTTTAGTGTTAGGATTAAGGGTAGGTTTACGTTTTGGTTTTGGGCTCGGGTTAGGGTTACTGTAAGGGTTAGAATTAGGGTTAGGGCAAGGGCTAGGGTTCGGAAAAGGGTTAGGGATTAGGTTGCTGGTAGGGCAAGGTCTAGTCCTAGGCCTAGGGCAGGGGATAGGGCAAGATCTAGGGCTAGGGCTAGGGCTAGGGCTAGGGCTAGGTTTAGGCCTATTATTAGGTTTAGGTGTAGGGCTAGGGCTAGGGGTAGGTTTAGTTTTAGTGCCCCGGCATGGGCGAAGGTTAGGGTTATGTATAGGGCTAGGGCTACAGTTAGGCCTAGGGCTAGAATAAGAGTTAGGGTTAGGTCTAGGGTTTTGTTAGGGCTAGTGTTATCGCTGTGTTTAGGGTAAGGTTTAGGGCTAGGGTTAGGGTTAGGGCTATGGCTAGTGCTAAGGCTAGGGATAGGGTTAGGGTTAGGGCTAGGGTTAGGCTAGGGATAGGATTAGGGTTAGGGTTAGTGTTAGGGCCAATGTTAGAATTGATGCTAGGGTTAGGGTTAGGGCTACAGCCTGGGCTACGTTAAGTATTAGGGTTAGGGTTAGGTTTAGGGGTTAGGGTTAGGATTAGGGTTAGGAATTCGAGTTAGGTTTAGGTTTAGGGTTAGGAGTTTGGGTTAGGGTTAGGGTTGGGTTTAGTTTGAGGGTTAGGACTGTGGTTAGGGTTAGTGTTGGTGCCAGTGATAGGGTTTAGGCTAGTGTTGGATCTAGGGTTAGAATTACAGTTAGGGTTAGGTCCAGGGTTACGGTTAGGGCAACTGTTAGGGTGAGTGTCAGGGCTAGAGTTAGATTTACAGTTAGGGATAAGTTTAGGGTTAAGGCTAGGTTTACGCTTAGGGTTAGTGCTAGGGCTAGGGTTATGGTTAGGGCTAGGATTGGGGTTAGGGATAGGGCCGGAGTTAGGGGTAGTTTTAGGTTTAGGGTTAGGGTTAGACTTAGTGTTAGGGTTAGAGTTTGTGTTAGGTGTGGGGATAGGCCTTAAACCTTAAGGTCAGGTTTATGCTCAGGGTTATGTTTAGACTTAGGGTTAGTCTTAGGCTTAGGGTTATGGTAGGCTTAGGTTTAGGGTTAGGTTTAGTGTTAGGGTTAGTGTAAGGTTTAGGGTTAGGATTAGGGGTGATGGTTAGGTTTAAGGGTTTGGGTTAGGTTTAGGTTTAGGTTTAGGTTTAGCCCTGGGTTAGGTTTAGGGTTATGTTTAGGGCTAGGGTTAGGTTTTGGGTTAGGGTTAGGGTTAGGTCTAGGGCTAGTGCTGAAACTAGGTTTAGGGCTAGGGTTGGGGGTACACTTAGGGTGAGGCCTAGGTTTAGGTTTAGTGTTAGGGCTAGGGCAAGCATTAGGGTTAGGGTTAGGGCTATCACTAGGGCTGGGCTAGGGTTAGTGTTGATACTAGTGTTGGGGTTAGGGTTAGTGTAAGGGGTCGGGCTCAGTGTAGTGCTAGGGTTAGTGATGGGGCTAGAGGTAGGGATAAAGCTAGCCGAAGGGTTAGGGCTAGTGCTAGGGCTAGGTTTAGGGCTAGGGATAGTGTTCGGGTTAGGGTTCATGTTAGAGTTATATTTAAGGTCAAGTTTAGTATTAGGGTTAGGGTTACATCTAGGGCTAGGGCTAGGACTAGGTTTAGGGCTAGGAATAGTGTTCGGGTTAGGGTTAGGGCTAGGGTTAGGGTTAGGGTCAGGGTTAAGGCTAGGTTTAGGGCTAGGGTTAGGGTTAGTTTTAGGGTTAGGACAAGGTCTAGGGCTGGGTGTAGGGCCAGAGTTAGGGATAGGGATAGCGCTAAGGATAAGTCTAGGGCTAGGGTTAAGGTTAGGGGTAGGGCTGGGGCTAGCATTATGGTTAGGGTTAGGGCTACTGTTAGGTAAGGGTTAGGGCTAGGGTAGGATTAAGGTTAGGATTAGGGTTAGGAGTAGCGTTAGTGTGAGCATTAGAGTTAGGTTTAGGGTTATGTTTAGAGTTAAGTTTAGTGTTAGAGTTATGTTTAGGGTCAAGTTTAGGGTTAGGGTTAGGGTTATGGCTAGGGCTCAACTAGGTTTAGGGCTAGGATTTGGGTTAGGGTTAGTGCTAGGGCTAGGGTTAGGGATAGGTTTAGGTTTAGGTTTAGGTTTAGGGCTAGGGTTAGGTTTAGGGTAATGTTAGGTTTAGGGCTAGGGTTATGGTTAGGGATAGGCTGTTCTTTAGGGTTAGCGTTAGGGCTAGGGTTAGGGGTAGGTGAAGGTTTATGGTTAGGGCTAGGGTTAGGGTTGTAGTTAGGGCTTAGGTTAGGTTTAGGTTTAGGAGTAGGTTTAGGGGTATTCTTAGGGCTACAGCTAGGGATAGTTTTAGGTTTAGGGCCTAGTTTAGGGTTAGGTTCAGGGTTAGGGCTACAGTTAGGGCTAGAGATAGGGTTAGAGCTAGGTTTAGGGCCAGGGCTAGGCTTAGGGTCAATGTTATGATAGGGGTTAGGCATATGATTAGGGTTAGGGTTACAATTAGTGTTAGGGCTACGGTCAATTTACGGTTAGGGATAGGGTTAGGGTTATGGCTAGGGTCAGGGCTAGGTTCAGTGCTAGGGTTAGGGTTAGCGCTAGGGCTAGGTTTAGGTTTAGGGTTATAGTTAGGGTTAGGGCTACCATTAAGGTTAGGGATAGGGTTAGTGTTAGTGTTAGTGTTAGAATTATGTTTAGGGTGAAGTTTATGTTTAGGGTTAGGGGTAATGCTAGGGGTAGGACTAGGTTGAGTGCTAGAGTTATGGTTAGGGTTAGGGTTGGGCTATGTCTAGGGTTAGTGTTGGGGTTAGGGATTGGGGTAGTTGTAGGTTTAGAGTTAGGTGTAGGGATAGGACGATGGCTAGGGTTAGGTTAGGATTAGTGTTAGAATTAGGGCTAGGGTTATGGTTAGGATTAGCATTAGGGCTAGGGTTAGGGCTAGGTTTAGGTTTAGAGTTAGTGTTATGGCTAGGGTTAGGGTTAGGGCTAGGGTTAAGGTTACAGTTAGGGCTAGGGGTAGGTTAAGGTTTAGTAGTACGTTTAGGGGTTGGATTTGGGCTAGTGTTCGGATTAGCGTTAGGGTTAGGTTTTCTGTTAGGGCAAGGGCTATGGCTAGGGCTGTAGCCGGGGTTAGGGAAGGTGGAGGGCTAGGGCTAGTGCTAGGGTTAGGCCTAGGATTAGGGTTAGGATTATGGCTAGTGTTAGGTTTAGGGTTAAGTTTAGGGCTAGGTTTATGGTTAATTTTAGGGTTAGGGTTAGGTGTATGGTAGGGTTAGTTTTAGCGTTAGGGTTAGGTTTAGGGCTAGGGCTAGTGTGAAGGCTAGGATTAGGGTTAGTGTTAGGGTTAGGGTTAGGCTTAAAGCTAGGGTTAGGGTTAGGTTTAGGGTTTAGGTTAGGTTTAGGTTTAGGATTAGTGGTAAGGTTAAGGTTAGACATACGGATAGGGTTAGAGCTAGGGTTAGGTTCAGGCTTATGTTCAGGGTTAGTTTTAGAGTTATTGTTAGGGTTAGTGTTAGGTCAAGGGCTAGGGTTAGCAGTGGGGTTTGGTTAAGGTTCAAGGCTAGTGTTAGGGTTATGCTTAGGGTTAGGTCTAGGGCTAAGGTTAGGGCTAGGGTTAGCATTAGGATTAGGGTTAGGACTAGGGTTAACATGAGTGAGGGTTAGGGTTAAGGCTTGGGCTAGTACTAGGTTTAGAGCTAGGGTTCGTGTTAGGATTAGGGTTAGGATTAGGGGTTTCGGATAGGGTAAGTGTTTCTGTTAGGGCAAGGGCTAGGGCTAGGGCTAGGGCTGGGGTTACAGCAAGGTGTAGGGCTAGGGATAGGGCTAGGGTTATGCTTAGGATTAGTGTTAGGTTTACCGCTAGTGTTAGGGTAGATTTAGGGCTAGGGTTAGTGTTAGGGATAGAATGCTGGTTAGGTTTAGTGTTAGCGTTAGGGCTAGGTTTATGGCTATGTTTAGCTGTAGGGTGAGGGTTAGGTTTAGGGTGAGGGCTAGGGTTGGGTTTAGAGCTAGGGTTCGGGTTAAGGTTAGGGTTAGGGCTAGGGTTAGTGTTAGATTTAGGAGTAGGTTTAGGGGTATGGTTAGGGCGAGGTCTAGGGATCGGATTAGGGTGAGGTTTAGGGTTTCTGTTAAGGCATGTGCTAGGGTTAGGCCTAGGGCTAAGGTTAGGTCTAGGGTTAGAGTTAGGAATAGTGTTAGGACTAGGGTTAGCGTGGGGGTTAGAGTCAGGTTTAGGGTTAGGGTTAGGGTTAAGGGTAGGGCTAGGACTAGGTTTAGGGCTAGGGATAGGGTTAGGATTAGGGCTGGAGTTAGGTTTATTTTTAGGGGTAGGTTTTGGGCTAGTGTTAGGGTTAGGGTTAGGAAGAGGTTTAGGGTTATGTTTAGGGTTAGGGTTTGGGAGAGTTTTAGGGCTAGGGTTACGGCTAGGGTTAGCATTAGAGTTAGGTTTAGGATTAGGGCTATGTTTAGGTTTAGGTTAGCGTTAGGTTTATGGTTAGGCTTAGGGTTAGGTTTAGGGTAAATGTTAGGTTTGTGTTTGTGTTAGGGGTTAGGGCTAGGGTTAGATTTAGGGATAGAGCACTGGCTAGGTTTAGGGTCAGCGTTAGGACTAGGATTATTGCTAGGTTTAGTTTTCGGGTTGGGGTTATGGTTAGGGCTAGGGTTAGGGTTAGAGCTAGGGTTAGGGTTACCTTTAGGGTTAGCGTTAGGGCTATGGTTAGTGTTAGGTTTAGGAGTAGGTTTAGGGCTATGGTTAGGGCTAGGGCTAGGGATCAGATTGGGATTAGGTTTTGGGGTTTCTGTTAGGGCAAGTGCTAGGGTTAGGGCTAGGGCTGGGGTTAGGACAAGGGCTAAAATTAGAGTTATGTTAGGTGTAGAGTTACAGTTAGGGGGAGGGTTAGGGCAGGTTTAGCTTTTGGGTTAGGGCTTGGGTTAGGGTTAGGGCTAGGATTATGGTTAGATGTAGGGCTAGGTTTAGGGCTAGGTTTAGGGCTAGGCCTAGATTTAGGGTTAGGGTTAGGGGTAGATCAAGGGCTAGGTCTAGGTCTACCACTAGGCTTAGGGATAGGTCTAGAGCTAGGGATAAGTTTAGCGCTAGGGTTAGGATTAGGGTTAGGGCTAGGGCCAGGGATAGGTTTAGGTAGGGTTAGGGTTAGGGTTAGGATTTATGTTAAGGTTAGGGTTAAGGCTAGGGTTAGGCTTAGGTTTCGTGTCCTGTTTATGGTTAGGGTTAGGATTAGGGTTTGGGCTAGTATTAGGTTTAGGGTTAAGGTTAGGCCTAGGGCTAAGTCTAGGGTTTGGGATAGGAATAGAGCTATGGATAAGGCGAGGGCTAGGGTTAGGGTTAGGGCAATGGATAGTGCTAGGGCTAGTGTTAGGGTTAGAGTTAAGGTTAGGCTTAGGTTTAGGATTAGGTTTAGGTTTAGGTCTAGGGTTAGGGTAAGAGTTATCATTGGTATTAGGGCTAGTGTTAGGTTTAGGGTTAGGTTTAGGTTTATAATTATGGTTAGATTTAGGATTAGGTTTAGGGTTAGGGCTAAGTTTACAGTTAGGGCTAGTTTTAGGGTTTGGGCTATGTTTAGGTTTTGGTTTAGGGTTAGGGTTAGGCTGAGGATTAGGCTTAGGGTTAAGGTTAGGGTTAGGGTTAGGGTTGGGGTTAGGCATAGGGTTAGGGCTAGGTTTAGTGTTAGGGTTGGGGCTAGTGCTGGGGTGTAGGCTATGGTTAGGTCTGGTTTAGGTTTAGGGTTAGGGATAGTGCTAGGGATAGGGGTAGGGCTATAGCTACAGCTAGGGTTAGGGTTAGAGTTAGGGTTAGTGTTAGGGCTAGGGCTAAGGTTAGGGTTATGGCTAGGGCTGGGGCTATGTTAAGGGTTAGGGTTAGGTTTAGATTTAGGGTTAAGGCTAGTGTGAGAGCTAGGGCAAGGGTTAGGTTTAGGGTTAGGGTTAGGGTTAGGGTTAGGGCTATGTTTAGGCTTCGGGCTAGTTTAGGGCTAGGATTAGGTTTAGGATTAGTGTGATGGGTAGGCTGTAGTTATTGTAAGTGTTAGAGTTATGGCTAAGGTTAGGTTTATTTTTAGGGGTAGGTTTAAGGCTAGTGTTAGGGGTAAGTTTAGGTTTATGCTCAGGGGTAGGTTTAGGCTTAGGTTTAGGGTTAATGTTAGGGTTAGGGTTAGTGTTAGTGTAAGCGTTAGGATTTGTATTAGGTTTTAGGGTTGGGGTTAGGGTTAGGGTTAGGTGTTAGGGTTAGGATTAGGGATAGCGGTTAGGGATTGTGTTAGGGTTAGGTTTATGGCTATGGTTAGGGTTAGGGATAGAGCAGTTGTTAGGTTTAGGGTTAGAGTTAGGGCTAGGTTTATGGCTATGTTTAGCTTTAGGATAAGGGTTAGGATTAGATCTAGGGTTAGGGTTAGAACTAGGGTTAGGTTTACAGTTAGGGCTATGGTCAGGGCTAGGGTTAGTGTTAGGTTTAGGAGTAGGTTTACGGCTATGGTTAGGGCTAGGGCTAGGGATCGATTTAGGTTAGGTTTAAGGTTTCTGTTAGGGCAAGTGCTAGGGTTAGGGCTAGAGCTGGAGTTAGGGTTAGGGTGAGGGTTAGACCTAGGGTTTGTTTTAAAGTTAGAGGTAGGGTTAGGGTTGGGGTTAGGGCTAGGGCTAGAATTAGAATTATGTTAGGTATAGGGTTATGGTTAGGGCTAGGCTTAGGGCTGGGTTCAGCTTTTGGGTTAGGAGTAGGATTAGTGTTAGGGCTAGGGATAGGATTATGGTTAGCTTTAGGGCTACGTTTAGGGCTAGGGCTAGGGTTAGTGTTAGGGTTAGGACAAGGGCTAGGGCTACTGCTACCGCTAGGTTTAGGGATAGGGCTAGAGGTAGGGATCAGGCTAGCACTAGGGTTAGGGTTAGGGTTAGGGTTAGGGTTAGGGCTATGGCTATGGCTAGGGCTAAGGTTATGGTTAGGTATATGTTTAAGGCTAGGGTTATGGTTAGGGTTAGGATTAGGTTTAGGGCTACTGTTAGGTTTAGGGTTAGGGTTAGTGTTATGGCTAGGGATAGGTTTAGGGTTAGGACAAGGGCTAGGGTTAGGGCTAGGTCTAGGGTTAGGGATAGGACTACAGCTTGGGATAAGGCAAGGGCTAGGGTTAAGGTTAGGGCTATGGCTAGGGGTAGGGCTACGTTTAGTGTTAGGGTTAGGGTTAAGGTTAGGGTTAGGGTTAGTGCTAGGTTTAGGGTTATGGTTAGGTTTAGGTTTATGATTAGGGTTAGGTTTAGGATTTGGGGTAGGCTGAGGGGTAGGTTTAGTGTTAGGGTTAGGTTTAGGGTTAGGGTTAGTGTTAGGCTTAGGGTTAAGGTTAGGGTATGTGTTAGGTTTAGGGTTAGGTTTAAGGTTAGGGTTATGGTCAGGGTTAGGTTTAGGCTGAGGTTTAGACTTAAGTTTATGGTTAGATTTAGCAGTGGAGTTAGGTTTAGGGTTAAGTGTAGGTTTAGGGTTAGGTTTGGGGCTAGTGCTAGGGTTATACCTAGGGTTAGGTCTAGGGTTAGGTTTAGGGTTAGGAATAGTGCTAGGGCTAGGGGTAGGGCTAGAGTTACATCTAGGGTTAAGGTTAAGGTTAGGGTTAGTGTTAAGGCTAGGGCCAAGGTTAGGGTTAGGTCTAGGTCTGGAGAGATATTAAGGGTTCGGTTTAGGGATAGGTTTAGGGGTAGGGTTATGGTTAGGATTAAGGCTAGGGTTAGGGTCAGGGTTAGGGTCCGGTTTAAGGCTAGGGTGAGAGCTAGGGCTAGGGTTTGGGTTAAGGCTATGGTTAGATTTCGGGCTAGGTTTATGGCTAGGATTACCATTAGGGTTATTGTGGCGGTAGGACTATAGTTATTGTTAGGGTTAAGATAATGGCTAGAGTTTGGTTTAATTTTAAGAATAGGTTTAGGGCTAGTGTTAGGGTAAGGGTTAGGGTTAGGTTTAGGGCTCAGGTTATTGCTAGGGCTAGGGTTAGGGTTAGGGTTATGTCTATGGTTACAGTTAGAGCTAGGGTTAGGGCTAGTGTTAGGATTGGGTTTGGTAGAGGTTTAGGGTTAGGTTTAGGTCTAAGACTAGGTTTAGCGTTAGGGTTAAGGCTAGGGTTAGGGTCACGGTGAGAGATAGGTAGGATTATGGGTAGGGTTAGGGTAAGGGCTCGTGTTATGACTATGGCTAATTATAGGTAAGGGTTAGGGTTAGGGCTAGGGCTGAGGCTAGGTTTATGGTTAAGTTTTGGGTTAGGGCTAGGCCTAGCTCTAGGGCTAGTGTTAGATTTTGTGTTGGGGTTGGTGTCTGTGTTAGGGTTAGGGCTAGGTTCAGGGTTAGTGGTAGGCTTATGGCTATGGTTAGGGTTAGGGTTAGGGTTAGGTCTAGGGTTGTGGCTTGGGCTAGATTTAGGGTTAGGTTTAGGACTAGGGTTACAGTTAAGGTTAGAGTTAGTGCTAGGGTTAGGGTTAGGATTAGTGCTAGGGCTAGGGTTAGAGTTTAGGGGATCATTAGATCTAGGGTTAGGGCAAGGGCTAGGGTTAGGTTTAGGGTTAGGCTTAGGGTTAGGGTTAGTGCTAGGGCTAATGTTAGGGTTAGGCTTAGAGTTAGAGCTGGAGTTAGGGCTAGGGCTAGGCTTAGGTTTAGTGTTAGGTTTAGGGCTAGGGCCAGGTCTATGTTTAGGGTTATGTTGATGGCTAGGTTAGATGTTAACCTAACCTAGGTTAGAGTTAGGTGTAAGGCTAAGGTTAGGGTTATGGTTACTGTTAGCGGTAGGGTTAGGGTTAGGTTTTGGTTAGGCCTAGGGTTAGGGTTAGGGTTATGGCTAGGTTTAGAGATTGGGTTAGGGTTAGGGCTAGTGTTAGGTTTAGGTTTAGGGTTAGAGCTAGGGCTAGGGATAGGGTTAGAGTTACTGTTAGCATTAGGGCAAAGGCTAGGGATAGGGTGAAGGCTAGGGCTAGCGTTAGGGCTAGGGCTAGGGTTATGTTTACAGTTAGTGATAGGATTAGGGCTAGGTCTAGGGTTAGGGTTAGTGTTAGGGTTAGGGCTAGGGTTTGGGCTAGTGTTAGGGTTAGTGTTAGTGTTAGGGTTAGGGTATGGCTAGGGCTAGGTGTAGGGCCAGGGCTAGGTTTAGGGCCAGGGCTAGGGTTAGGTTTAGGGTTACTGCTAGGGCTAGGGCTAGGGTTAGGGTTAGAGTTAGGGTTTGGGTTAGGGTTAGGTTTAGGGTTTGGTTTAGGGTTAGGCATAGAATGCTGGTTCGGTTTAGGATTAGCGTTAGGGCTAGGTTTATGGCTGTTTATCTTTAGGGTTAGGGTTAGCGTTAAGGTTAATGTTAAGTTTAGGATTAGGGCTAGGGTTAGGCTTACGTTTAGGGCTAAGGTTATGGTTAAGGTGAGGGTTAGGTTTAGGGTTAGGGTTAGGTTTAGAGTTAGTGCTAGGGTTATGACTAGGGATAGGGTTAGGATTAGGGCTAGGACAAGGGCTAGGATTATGGTTAGGTTTAGGTAGGCCTAGGGTTAGGGTTAGGGTTAGGATTATGGCTATGTCTAGGGATAGGGTTAGGGTTATGTTAGACCCAGTGTTAGTGTTAGGGTTATGGCTAAGTTTAGATCTCGGGTTAGGGCTAGGGCTAGGTTTAAGATTAGGTTTAGGGTTAGGGGTAGGGCTAGGAATAGGGTTAGTGTTACTGTTAGGCTTAGGGTTAGGGTTAGGGCTAGGCCTAGGGCTAGGGTTAGTGATAGGTGGAGGGCTAGCGGTAGTGTGAGGCCTAGGGCTAGGGCTAGGCCTAGGGCTAGGGCTAGGGTTAGGGTTAGGGTTAGGGCTACACCTAGGCCTAGTGGTAGGGTTAGGGCAAGGGTCCGGGTTAGGGTTATGCCTAGGTCTAGACCTAGGATTAGGGTTAGGGCTAGGGATAGTTCTAGAGTTATGGTTATGTTACAGTTAGTGATAGGACTAGGGCTAGGTCTAGCATTAGGGTTACGTTTAGTGTTAGGGTTAGGGTTACAGCTAGGTTTATGGTTGGGTTTAGGCTTACGGCTATAGTTAGTGTTAGGGTGAGGGCTAGCGTTGGGGTTAGGGTTATGGTTAGGTTTAGGGCTAGAGTTAGGTTTAGGGTTAGGGTTAGGGCTATGTTTAGTGTTAGGTTTAGTGTTAGTGGTAGTGTGTGTGTGTTAGGGTTAGGGTTACGCTTAAGGTTAGATTTATTCTCAGTGGTAGGTTTAGGCATTGGGTTAGTCTAACAATTAGGGTTAATGTTAGGGTTAGGGCTAGGGTTAGTGTAAGGGTTAGGGTTTGGATTAGGGGTTAGGGTTAGGTTTAGGTGTTAGGGTTAGGGATAGCAGTTAGGGTTAGTGTTAGTGTTAGGGTTGGGGCTAGTTCTAGGGTTAGGACTTCAGTTAGATCTAGGGTTAGGTTTAGGGTTATGTATAGTGCTAGGGCTAGGCCTAGGCCTAGGACTAGACTTAGTGCTAGGTTTAGGGTTAGTACTAGGGTTAGAGTTGGAGCTAGTGCTGAGGTTAGGATTATGGCCAAGTCTAGTGTTAGGGTTAGGTTTACGGTTAGGGAAACGGTTAGGTTTAGGTTATGGTTAGGGATAGTTTTAGATTTAGGGTTATAATTATGGCTAGAGGTAGGTTTAGGGTTAGGGCTAGGGTTATGTTTAGGGTAAGGGTTAGGGCTAGGTTTAAGGTTAGGGTTAGCTTTAGGGTTAGGGTTAGGTTTAGGTCTAGGATTAGGGTTAGGGCTACGGTTAGGTTTAGGTTTAGGGTTAGGGCTAAGGTTATGGCTATGTTTAGCATTAGATTTAGGGTTAGGGTTTTGGATAGGCTTAGGGTTAGGTGCAAGGTTTGTGTTAGGGTTAGGTTTAGGCTTAGGATTGGGTTTATGCTCAGGGTTAGGGTTAGCCTTAGGGTTTGGCTTAGGGTTAGGATTAATGATAGGCTTCTGATTATGGTTAGGGTTAGTGATAGGGTCAGGGTAAGGGTTAGGGTTAGCACTAGGGGTTAGGTTTAGGGTTAGGTTTAGGTTAGTGTTAGAGTTAGGGCTAGGTCTAAGGTTAGGGTTAGGGTGACATCTAGGGTTAAGGTTAGGTTTAGGTTTAGGTTTAGGGTTAAGGTTAGTGTTAGGGCTAGGGCTAGGACTAGTGTTATGGCTATGACTAGGGCTAAGGTTAAGTCAGGGCTAGGGCTAGGGTTAATTTTAGAGCTAGGGTTAGGGTTAGGTTTGGGGTTCTGATTAGGTTTAGGGTTATGTTTAGGGTTAGGTTTAGGGTTAGGGTTTGGCTGAGGGTTAAGGTTAGTGTTTGTGTTATGGTTAGGTTTAGGCCTAAGGTTAGGATTATTCTCAGGGTTAGGGTTAGGCTTAGGATTAGGCTTAGGGTTAGGGTTAGGGTTACAGTTAGTGTAAGGGTTAGGTTTTGGGTTAGGGTTAACATTACGGCTACGGTTATGGTGAGGGCTAGGGCTGGGTTATGTTAAGGGTTAGGGTTAGTTTTAAGGGTTATGATTAGGGTTAGGTTTAGGGCAAGGATTAGCATTAGGGCTAGGTTTAGGCTTAGGGTTATGCCAGGTCTAGGGTTAGGGTTTGGGTTATGACTAGGGTTAGGGCTAGGGTTAGGGCTAGGGTTAGGTTTCGTGCTAGGGTTAAGGCTAGGGTTAGGATTAGGTTTAGGGTTATGTTTGGGGTGAGGGTTATGGTTATTGCTAGGGATAGGTTTATTTTTAGAGGTAGGTTTTAGGGCTAGTGTTATGGTTAGTGTTAGGCTGAGGTCCTGAGTTAGAGCTAGGGCTAATGTTAGGTTTAGGTTTAGGGCTATGGTTAGGGTTAGTGTTAAGGCTAAGTTTGTGTCTATGTCTAGAATTAGCATTAGGGTTAGGGCTAAGGTTACAGTTAGGGTTAGTGCTAGGGTTCATGTTAGGGTTAGTGCTAAGGCTATGGTTAGGGTTAGGGCTAGGATTAGAGCTAGGGTTAGGGCTAGGTCTAGGGTTAGGTGTAGGGCTAGGTTTAGGGTTAGGGTTAATGTTAGGGCTAGGTTTAGGGTTGGGTTTAGGGTTAGTTCTAGGGTTAGGGCTAGGGCTAGGTTTAGGGTAATGGTTATGGATAGGTTTAGAGCTAGGGTTCGGGCTATGGCAAGGGTTAAGTTTAGATTTAAGCGTAGGGCTAGGGCTAGGGCTAGGGTTAGGGTTAGGTTTACTGTTAGGGTTATGGTTAGGCCTAGGACTAGGGCTAAGCGTAAGGTTAGTTTTGGGTTTAGAGTTAGGGCTATGGTTAAGGTTAGGGTTATGGCTAGGATCTGGTTTATTTTTAGGGGTATGTTTAGGCTAGTTTTAGGGTTAGGGTTAGGTTTAGGGCTCAGGTTATTGCTAGGGTTAGGGTTAGGGTTATGGCTATGGTTAGGGTTATAGCTAGGGTTAGGGCTAGATTTATGATAGGGTTATGGTTATGGTTAGGGCTAGGGTGAGGGTTACTCTAAGGGTTTGAGTTAGGGCTAGTGTTAGGGTTAGGATTAAGAATAGGTTTAGGGGTAGATTTAGGTTTAAGGCTAGTTTTAGTGTTAGGGTTAGGGTTAGGAAGATGTTTAGGTCTAGGGTTAGGGCTAGGTTTAGCATTAGGTTTAGGTTTAGTATTAGGGCTATGTTTAGTGTTAGGTTTAGGGTTAGGCTTAGGGTTAAGGTTAGGGTTTGTGTTAGAGTTAGATTTAGGCTTAAGGTTAGGTTTATGCTCAGGGTTAGGTTTAGTCTTAGGGTTAGGCTTAGGGTTAGGGTTAATGTTAGTCCTAGGGTTAGGGTTAGGGTTAGGGCTAGGTTTAGAATTAGGGTTGGGGCTGGTGGTAGGCATAGGGCTAGGGTTAGGTCTAGGGTTAGGTTTACAGTTAGGGATAGGGATAGGGCTAGTGTTAGTGCTATTTTTAGGGTTAGGGTTAGGTTTAGTATTAGGTCTAGGGATAAGGATAGGGTTAGGGTTATCTCTAGTGTTAGGGTTAGGGTTAGGGATAGGTTTAGGGTTAGCGTTACCTTTAAGGCTATGATTAGGGTTAGGTTTAGGGTTAGGGCTAGGGTTTGGGCTAGGGCTAGTGTTAGGGTATGGTTACGTTTAGGTTTATGCTTAGAGCTAGAGTTACGGCTAGGATTAGGGGTAGGGGTAGGGTTAGTGTTAAGGTTTGGTTAATTCTTGGTTTAGGGCTAGGGTTAGGGCTAGAGTTACGGTTTGTGCTAGGGTTAGAGCTAGGGTAAATGTTAGGTTTAGGGTTAGGGTTAGAACTAGGGCTAGTGTTAAGGGTAGGGTTAGTTTTAGTGTTAGAGCTATGGTTATGGTTAGGGTTAGGCCTAGGTTTGGGGCTAGGGCTAGAGTTAGGATTAGGGTTCACGGTAGATTTACCATTAGCTCTAGGGTTAAGGATAGGGTTAGGGTTGGGTTTAAGGTTAGGGCTATGGTTATGGTTAGGCCTTGGCCTAGGTTTAGGGTTAAGTTTATTGCTAAGTTTAGGGATAGAGTTATGCTAGGGCTAGGGTTTGGGCTAGGGCTAGGGCTACGGTTAGGGTTAGGGGTAGCGTTAGGGTTAGGGCTAGGTTAGAGCTAGGGTTAGGTATAGTGCTAAGGTTAGGTTTAGGGTTTGGGTTAGGGCTAGGGATTGGCCTAGATTTATGTCTAGCCTTAGGGTTAGGGTTAGGGTTAGTGCTAGGGTTCGTGTTAGGGTTAGTGCTAGGGCTATGGTTAGGGTTAGCACTAGGGTTAGAGCTAGGGGTAGGGCTAGGGCTAGGGTTAGGTTTAGGGCTAGGTTTAAGTTAGGGTTAGGTTTAGTGGTAGGACTAGGGTTAGCGTTGGGGTTATGATTAGGGCTAGGGTTAGGGCTAAGGCTAGGATTAGGTTTAGAGTTGGGTTTAGGGCTAGGGCTAGGGCTAGGTTTAGGGTTATGGTTATGGATAGGTTTAGCGCTAGCGTTCAGGTTAGGGCTGGGGTTAGGTTTAACTTTAGGCATAGGGCTAAGGCTAGGGTTAGGGTTACTGTTAGGGTTGTAGTTAGGCCTAGGGGTAGGGCTAAGGGTAAGGTTAGTTTTAGGTTTAGAGTTAGGGCTATGGTTAAGGTTAGGGTTATGGCTAGGGTCTGGTGTATTTTAGGGGTAGGTTTAAGTCTAGTGTTAGGGTTAGGGATAGGTTTAGGGCTCAGGTTATTGCTAGATCTAGTGTTAGAGTTATGGATATCGTTAGGGTTATAGCTAGGGTTAGGGCTAGGTTTAGGATAGGGTTAGGGTTTTGGATAGGGCTAGGGTTAGGGTTACTCTAGGGTTTCGAGTTAGGGGTAGTGTTAGGGTTAGGGTTAGGGCTAGGGTTAGGCTCACTGTGAGAGATAGGGAAATGTGTAGGGTTAGGGCTAGGCTTAGGGTTAGGCTAGGTTTAGGGCTAGGGTTAGGTTTAGGGCTAGGGCTAGGTTTAGGTTTAGGGCTAGGGGTAGGGGTAGGGTAAAGGTTAGGTTTTGGGTAGTGTCAGATTTAGGTTTTGGGCTAGGTTTAGGGTTATGGTTAGGGGTACGGTTCGGGTTAGGCTTAGGGGTTGGGTTAAGTTTAGCGTTAGGCTTCTGGTTAGGGTTATGTTCAGGGTTAGAGTTAGGTTAGGGTTAGTTTAGTGGTTAGGGTAGGTTTAGGTTTAAGGTTAGTGTTAGGGTTAGGGCTAGAGTTAGGCTAAGGCTAGGGTTAGGGTTAGGGGTACGGTTAGGGTTAAGTTTATGGTTTGGGTTAGGTTTAGGGTTAGGGTTAGGGCTAGTTCTAGGGTAATGGTTAGGGTTAGGGATAGGGTTAGGTTTAGGATTTAGGGTAGGTTTATGTTTAGGGTTAGGATAGTGTTAGGGCTAGTGTTAGGGTTAGGGCTAGGGTTAGGGTTACGTTCATTTTTAAGGATAGGTGTAGGGTTAGGGTTAGAGTTAGGGTAGGGTTGTGGTCAGAGCTAGGGTTAGGGCTAGGGCTAGGCCTAGAGTTAGGGTTAGTTTTAGGGTTACTGCTACGTTTGGAACTATGTTTACTGTTAGGGTTAGTTCTACGGATAGGGCAAGGGCTAGGTTTAGGTTTAGGGTTTGGGCTAGGTTTAGGCATATGGTTAACGATAGAGTTATGGTTATGGCTAGGGTTTGGGTTAGTTTAAGGTTTTGGTTAGGGTTAGGTCTAGGGTTAGTGTTAGGTCTAGGGTTAGATTTATGGTTAGGGCTATGTTTAGGTTCAGGTTTATGGTTAGGGTTAGGGTTAGTCTTGGGGTTAGTCTTAGGGGTTGGGTTAGGTGTAACATTAGGCTTAAGGTTAGGGTTATGCTCAGGGTTAGGGTTAGGTTTAGGGTTTTGGTTACGTTCAGGGCTAGGGTTAGTGTTAGGGCTAGGTTTAGTGTTAAGTGTAGTGTTAGATTTAGGGTTAGGGCTATGTTTAGGGTTAGGTTTATGGTTAGGGTTAGGGTTAGAGTTAGGGTTATGTTTTAGAGTTAGGGTTAGGATTGGAATTAGGTTTAGGGTTCAGTTAGAGTTTAGTTTTAGGGTTAGGAAAGGGTTAGGTTTAGGTTTGGGGCAGGGTTTACGCTAGGGTTGGTTCTAGGTTTAGAATTACAGTTAGGATAGGCCTAGGGTAACGGTTAGAGCTATGGTTAGTGTTAGGTTTGGGGTTTAGGTTAGGTATAGTTTTAGGGTTAGTTTTTGGGTTAGGGCTAGTGTTAGTCTGGGGATAGTGTTAGGGTCAGGGCTAGATTTAAGGTTTAGGTTAGGGGTAGGTTAAGGCTACAGTTAGTACTAAGGCTAGGTTAGTGTTAGGTTTAGGAGTAGGTTTAGGGTTATTGTTAGGGCTAGGGCTTGGGATCGGATTTGGATTAGGTTCTGGGGTTCCTGTTAGGGCAAATGCTAGGGTTAGGGCTAGGGCTGGGGTTAGGTTTAGGGTGAGGGTTAGGCCTAGCGTTCATGTTAGGGTTAGGGTTAGTGTTAGGGCTGCGGTTAGGGTAGGGCTAAAATTAGAGTTATGTTATGTCTAGGGTTACCGTTAGGGTTAGGGCATGTTTAGCGTTTGAGTTATGGCTATGGTTAGGGTTAGAGATAGGCTTAGGTCTAGGTTTAGGATAGGTTTATAGTTACTGTAAGGGTTTAGGTTAGGGCTAGGGTTAGGGTAGGGTTAAGAAGAGGTTTAGGGTTAGGTTTATGTCTAAGGCTAGGTATAGGGTTAGGTTTAGGTCTAGGGTTAGGGTCACGGTGAGAGATAGGTTGGGTTATTGGTAGGGTTAGGTTTAGGGTTAGGGCTAGAGCTAGGGTTAGGGTTAGGAAGAGTTTTAGGCCTAGGGTTGGGGCTAGTGTTACCATTAGGGTTAGTTTTAGAATTAGGGCTATGTTTAGGGTTCGGTTTAGGTTTATGGTTAGGCTTAGGGTTAAGGTTAGGGTTTGTGTTAGGGTTAGAGTTAGGCTTAAGATTAGGGTTATCCTCAGGGAAGGGTTAGGCTTAGTTTTAGGGTTAATGTTATTCTTCGGGTTAAGGTTAGGGTAAGGATTAGGGTTTGGGATAGTGGTTAGGGTTCGGGTTAGGGTTAGGTGTTAGGGTTAGGGTTAGTGTTAGTGGTTAGGGTTAGGTTTATGGTTAGGCTTGAGGTTAGGATTAGGGTTATGGCTAGTGTTAGCATTAGGGTTGGGGCTAGTGGTAGGGTTAGGGGTAGGGTTAGGTCTAGGGTTAGGTTTATAGTTAGTGATAGGGCTAGGGCTAGGACTGAGTTAGGGTTAGCTTTAGGGTTAGGGTTAGGGGTATATCTAGTGTTAGGGTTAGGGTTAGGGTTAGGGATACGGCTAGGTTAGGTTTAGGTTAAGGCTATGGTTAGGTTTATGGCTAGGGTTTGCATTAGGCCTAGGGTTAGGTTTAGGGCTAGTGCTGGGGCTATGTTAAGGGTTAGGGTTCAGGTTCGTTTTAGGGGTTAGGGTTAGTGTTAAGTTTAGGGCTAGGGTTAGCATTAGGGCTAGTTTTAGGGTTAGTGTTAGACTGGATGTAAGTCTAAGGTTAGGGTTTGGGTTACGGCTAGGGGTAGGGGTTGGGTTAGGGCTAGGGCTAGGTTTAGACCTAGTGCTAGGTTTATGGTTAAGGTTAGGGCAGGGTTAGGGTTACAGTTAGATTTAGGGTTAATTTTAGGTCAAAGGCTAGGGCTAGGACTAGCGCTATGTTTAGGGATAGGGTTAGGGCTACGAACAAGGCTAGGGCTAGAGTTATGTTTAGGGGTATGGCTAGGGTTAGGGTTAGGTTTAAGCTTAGGGTTAACGTTAGAGTTTGTATTATCGTTAGGGTTAGGCTTAAAGATAGGGTTATGCTCAGGGATAGGGTTAGGCTTAGGGGTAGGGTTAATGTTAGGCTTAGGGTTAGGTTTAGGGTAAGGGAAAGGGTTTGGTTTAGGGGTATAGTTATGGTTAGGTTTAGGTGTTAGTATTAGGGTTAGGGGTTAGGGGTTGGGTTAGGGTTAGGTTTAGGGTTGGGGTTAGGTATAGGGTTAGGACTATGTTAGTGTTAAAGATGGGTTTAGGCCAAGTGTTAGTGCTAGGATTGGGTGTAGTGGTACATTTAATGTTAGGGTTAGTTCTAGGTTTTGGGTTAGGGCTAGGGTTTGGGCTAGGGTTAGGGTTAGGTTTAGGGTTAATGTTAATGTTAGGGGTAAGGTTAGGGTTTGGGTTAGGGTTGGAGCCAGCATTAGGGTTTTGGTTAGGGTTTGGGTTAGTGCTAGTGTTAGGGTTAGGGCTAGGGTTTGGGCTAGGGTTTGGGCTAGGGTTAGGGTTAGGTTTAGGGTTAATGTTAATGTTAGGGGTAAGGTTAGGGTTTGGGTTAGGGTTGGAGCCAGCATTAGGGTTTTGGTTAGGGTTTGGGTTAGTGCTAGTGTTAGGGTTAGGGTTAGGAAGAGTTTTAGGGTAGAATTCGGGCTAAGGCTAGGGTTAGGTTAGGATTGGGGATATTCCCTGGGCTAGGGCTAGGGCTAGGGCTACGGTAGGGTTAGGGTTAAGGTTAGGGTTAGGGTTAGGGATAGGTTGATGGTTAGGGTTAGCTTTAAGGCTATGGTTAGGGTTAGGGTAACAGTTAGGGCTAAGGTTGGGGCCAGTGCTAGAGTTAGGGTTATGCTTAGGTTTAGGGTTATGCTTAGAGCTAGGGTTATGGCTAGGGGTAGCAGTAGGGATAGGGTTATTGTTAGGGTTTGGGTTAATTCTCGGTTTAGAGTTAGAGTTAGGGTTATGTTTTGGGTTACGTTTCGGGATAAGCTTTCAGCTAGGTCTAGACTTAGGGTTAGCGCTAGGTTTATGGCTAGGGTAAAGGTTAGGTTTAGGGTTAGGGTTAGCTCTAGGGATAGGGCTAGGGTTAAGGTTAGGGCTAGGGAAGGTTTAGGGTTAGGGCTAGGTTTAGAGCCTGGGTTAGTGTTAGGGTTATGTTTTTGGTTAGATCTCGGTTTAGGGTTAGGTTTAGGGTTAGGGATGGGATATTTTTAGAGTTAGGGTTAGGGTTAGGTTGGGTTTGCATTACGATTAGGTTTAGGGCTACAGTTAGGGTTAGGGATAGACTGCTGGTTAGGTTTATGGTTAGCATTAGGGATATGTTTATGGCTATGTTTAGCTTTAGGTTTAGGGGTAGGATTAGGGCTATGGTTAGGGCTATGGCTAGGAATTGATGTGGGTTAGGTTTAGGGTTTCTTTTAGGGCAAGTGGTAGGGTTAGGCCTAGGGATGGGGTTAGGATTAGGGCCAGGATTAGGCCTAGGGTTCATATTAGGGTTAGAGTTAGGGATCGTGCCGGGTTTAAGGTTAGTGCTAGATAGAATTCGAGTTATGTTAGGTCTAGGGTTATGGTTAGGGCTGTGCTTCAGGCTAGGTTTTGCGTTTATTTTAAGGCTAGGGTTAGGGTTAGGGTTAAGGCTAGGATTATGGTTAGCTTTAGTGCTAAGTTTAGGGCTAGGTTTGGGGCTAGTGCTAGGGTCAGGAATAGGGTTAGGGTTAGGGTTAGGGTAAGGGCTAGGTCTATGGCTACCGCTAGGTTTAGGGATAGGGCTAGAGGTAGGGATCAGGCTAGGGCTTGGGTTAGGGTTAGGGTTATGGCTAGGGTTAGGGTTAGTGTTAATGTTAGCTTTAGGGCTAGGGTTCCACTTAAGTTTAGGGGTATGGTTATGGTTAGGGTTAGGATTAGGGGTAGGGCAAGTGTTAGGTTTAGAGTTAGATTTAGGGATAGCTTTAAGGTTAGGGTTAGGTTTATGTTTAGGGTTAGGGCTAGGATTATGGCTAGGCATAGGGTTAAGGTTAGGACAAGGGCTAAGGCTAGGGCTAGGTCTAGGTTTAGGGATAGGAGTAGAGCTAGGGATAAGGTTAGGGCTACAGTTAAGGTTAGGTCTATGTCTAGGGCTAGGTCTAGGGTTAGGATTAGGGTTAGGGTTAGGGTTAGGGCTTGGGGTAGGGTTAACGCTAGGGTTAGGTTTAGGGTTATGGTTAGGGCTAGGGTTAGGGCTAGTCTTAGGATTAGGGTTATGGTTATGGTTAGGGTTAGGGTTAAGGCTAGGGCTAGGGCTAGGTTTATGGCTAGGTTTAGGGTTAGAGTTAGGGTTAGGGCTAGGGCCAGTGTTAGGCTTGGGTTATGTTTTGGGTTAGTTCTAGTGTTAGGGTTAGGGTTAAGGTTAGGGTTAGGGTTAGCAATAGGATTATGGTTAACGTTAGGGTTAGACTTATGGTTAGGGCTAGGGTTAGGTTTTGAGTTAGGGTTATGGTTACCAGTAGCAATAGGGGTAAGATTAGGTTTATGGTTAGGGATAGGGTTTGGGATATTATTAAGGTTAGGTTTAGGGCTAGGTTTAGTGCTAGAGTTTGGATTAGGGTTAGAGCTAGATTTAGGGTTAGGGCTAGGGTTAGAGGTAGGGCTAGTGTTAGGTTTAGGATTCAGGCTATGCTTAAGGTTAGGGTTAGGTTTAGGGCTACGGCTAGGACTAGGTTTGGGGCTAGGGTTTGGGTTTGGGTTAATATTAGGGTGACAGTTATGTTTAGGAGTAGGTTTAGGACTAGGGTTAGGGCTAGGTTTAGGGCTTATTAGGGCTAGGACTATGGCTATTTTAAATGTTAAGTTTAGGGTTAGCATTAGGATTAGGGTTCAGGCTAGGGTTAGTGCTGGGGTTAAGTTTAGCATTAGGCCAGGGTTAGAGTTATGGTTAGGGTTAGGGCTAGGCTTTGGTATAGGGCTAGGGATAGGCTTAGGGTTATGTTTAGGGTTAGGACTAGGGTTGGGGTGAGGGTTAGAGGTAGGTTTAGGGATAGGGTTAGGGTAACGGTTAGTGTTAGTTATGTTTAAGGTCAAGTTTATGCTTAGGGTCAGGGTTAAGGCTAGGGCTAGGACTAGGTTTAGGGCTAGGGTTAGGGTTAAGGTTAGGGGAAGTGCTAGGTCTTGGGTAGGTTTATGGATAAGGTTAGGTTTAGGGTTAGGGTTAGTGTAAGGGCTAGTGTTCAGCTAGGGTTAGTCTTTGGGTTAGTTTTAGGGCTAGATTTAGGGCTAGGGTTAGGTTTAGGGTTAGGGTCATGGCTAGGGTTAGGGTTAGGTTTAGGGCTAGGGTTAGGTTTACAGTTAGGTTTAGGGTTAGGGTTAGGTTTAGGAGTAGATTTAGGGTAGGGTTTGAAATAGGGTTCGGGATAGGGTTAGGGTTTCTGTTAGGGCAAGGGCTAGGGCTAGCGCTAGGGCTGGGGTTAGGGAAAGGTGCAGGGCTAGGGCTAGGGCTAGGGCTAGGTTTAGTCCTAGGATTAGGACTAGGGTTATGGCTAGTGTTAGAGTTAGGGTTAGTTTTAGGGCTAAGTTTAAGGTTAGTTTTAGGGTTAGGGTTCGTTTAAGGGTTGGGTTAGGTTAGCTTTAGGGTTAGGATAGGGGTAGGGCCAGTTTGAAGGCTATGATTAGGGTTAGGGTTAGGGTTAGGGGTTAGGGTTAGGGTTTCTGTTAGGGCAAGGGCTAGGGCTAGTTCTAGGGATGGGGTTATATCAAGGTGTAGAGCTAGGGCTAGGGCTAAGGTTAGGCCTAGGATTAGGGTTAGGGTTACAGCTACTGTTAGGCTTAGAGTTAGGTTTAGGGCTAGGGTTAGGGTTAGTTTTAGGGTTATGGTTAAGATCAGGAGTAGGGTTAGATTTAGGGTTAGGGCTAAGGTTAGTGTGACAGTTAGGATAGCTTTAGGGTTAGGGTTAGGGTCAGGGTTAGAGCTAGGTTTAGGGCTAGGGTTAGGTTTAGTTTTAGGGTTAGGACAAGGTCTAGGGCTAGGTGTAGGGCCAGGGTTAGGGATAAGGCTAGCGCTAGGGATAAGTCTAGGGCTAGGGTTAGGGTTAGGGGTAGAGCTGGGGCTAGCATTATGGTTAGGGTTAGGGCCAGGGTAGGGTTAAGGTTAGCATTAGGGTTAGGACTAGCGTTAGTGTGAGAGCTAGAGTTAGGTTTAGGGTTATGTTTAGAGTTAAGTTTAGTGTTAGTGTTATGTTTAGGGTCAAGTTTAGGGTTAGGGTTAGGGTTAAGGCCAGGGCTCGACTAGGTTTAGAGCTAGGAGATGGTTAGGCTTATGGTTAGTTCTAGGGCTAGGGTTAGGGGTAGGTTTAAGGTTAGGTTTAGGGCTAGGGTTAGGTTTAGGGTAATGTTATGTTTAGGGCTAAGGTTATGGTTAGGGATAGGTTGCTTGTTAGAGTTAGCATTAGGGCTAGTGGTAGGGGTAGGTTAAGGTTTATGGTTAGGCCTAGGGTTAGGGTTGCAGTTAGGGATTTGGTTAGGTTTAGGTTTAAGAGTAGGTTTAGAGGTATCGTTAGGGCTACAGCTAGGGGTAGTTTTAGGTTCAGGGTCTAGTTTAGGGTTAGGTTCAGGTTTAGCATTAGGGTTAGGGCTACAGTTAGGGCTAGAGATAGGGTTAGAGCTAGGATTAGGGCCAGGG
Source organism: Trachops cirrhosus (assembly GCA_028533065.1). NCBI lineage: Eukaryota > Metazoa > Chordata > Mammalia > Chiroptera > Phyllostomidae > Trachops > Trachops cirrhosus. Next base: position 83,982,619 of record CM052539.1, read on the forward strand.
CTATTCTTAGGGCCAGTGTTATGATAAGGGTTAGGGGTAGGAGTAGGGTTAGGGTTACAATTAGTGTTAGGGCTACAGTCATTTTTACGGTTAGGTATAGGGTTAGGGTTATGGCTAGGGTTGGGGCTAGGTTTAGTGCTAGGGTTAGGGTTAGTGCTAGGGCTAGGTTTTGGTTTAGGGTTACAGTTATGGTTTGGGCTATGGTTAGGGTTAGGTTTAGGGATAGGGTTAGTGTTATGGCTAGGCGTAGGGTTAGGGTTAGGGTTAGGGTTAGTGTTAGAATTATGTTAGGATCAAGTTTAGGTTTAGGGTTAGGGGTAACACTAGGGCTAGGACTAGGTTGAGTGCTAGAGTTATGGTTAGGGTTAGGGTCGGGCTATGTCTAGGGTTAGTGTTGGGATTAGGGATTTGGGTAGTTGTAGGTTTAGAGTTAGGTGTAGGGATAGGACGATGGCTAGGGTAGGTTAGGATTAGCATTAGGGCTAGGGTTAGGGCTATGTTTAGGTTTAGAGTTAGTGTTATGGCTAGTGTTAGGGTTAGGGTTAGGGCTAGGGTTAGGGTTACAGTTAGGGCTAGGGGTAGGTTAAGGTTTAGTAGTACGTTTAGGGGTTGGATTTGCGCTAGGGTTCGGATTAGGGTTAGGGTTAGGTTTTCTGTTAGGGCAAGGACTATGGCTAGGTCTGTGGCCGGGGTTAGGGAAGGTGGAGGGCTAGGGCTAGTGCTAGGGTTAGGCCTATGATTAGGGTTAGGATTATGGCTAGTGTTAGGTTTAGGGTTAAGTTTAGGGGTAGGTTTAGCATTAGGGTTAGGGTTAGGGCTAGGTCTAGTGTGAAGGCTAGTGTTAGGTTTAGGGCTAGGGTTATGGTTAGGCTTAAGGCTAGGGTTAGGGTTATGTTCAGGGTTTAGGTTAGGTTTAGGTTTAGGATTAGAGGTAGGGTTAAGGCTAGGGTTAGACATAGGTATAGGGTTAGAGCTAGGTTTAGGTTTAGGTTTAGGTTCAGGCTTACTTTTAGAGTTAACGTTAGGGTTAGTGTTAGTGCAAGGGGTAGGGTAGCGCTGGGGTTTGGTTAAGGTTTAAGGCTAGCGTTAGGGTTATGGTTGGGGTTAGGTCTAGGGCTAAGGTTAGGGCTAGGGTTAGGGTTAGGATTATGGTTAGGACTAGGGTTAGCGTGAGGGTTAGATTTAGGTTTAGGGTGAGGGTTAGGGTTAGGGTTAAGGCTTGGCCTAGGACTAGGTTTAGGCTTAGGGTTACTGTGAGGATTAGGGTTAGGATTAGTGCCTGGGTTAGGATTATGGTTTCTGTTAGGGCTAGAGCTAGGGTTAGGGCTAGGGCTAAGGTTAGAGCTAGGTTTAGGTTTATGGGTAGGGTTAGGCATAGGCCTGTGCTAGTTTTAGGGCAAGGGCCCAGGCTAGGGTTATGTCTAGGGTAGGCCTAGGATTAGGTTTAGCGCTAGGGCTAGGGCTAGTGTTAGGGTTATGTGTAGTGATAGGTTAGTGATAGGACTAGGGCTAGGGCTAAGGTTAGGGTTAGGGTTAGGGTTTGGATTAGGGTTAGGTTTGTGGCTAGGTTTAGGGTTAGGGATAGAGCTCTGGCTAGGTTTAGGATTAGCGTTAGGGCTAGGTTTATGGCTATGTTTAGCTTTAGGGTTGGGTTAACGTTAGGTTTGGTGTTAACATTAAGTTTAGAACTTTGGTTAGGCCTAGGGCTAGGTTTAGGTTTAGGTTTAGGGTTAGGGGTAGGGCTAGGTATATGGTTAGAGTTACTGTTAGGGTTAGGGTTAGGGTTTGGGCTAGGGATAGGTCGAGGGCTAGGGGTAGTGTTAGGGCTAGGGCTACGGCTAGGGTTTGTGTTAGGGTTAGGGTTAGGCTTAGGGCTACGCCTAGGGCTAGTTCTAGGCTTAGGGCAAGGGTCCGAGCTAGGGTTATGTCTAGGTCTAAGACCTAGGATTAGGGTTAGGTCTCGGGCTAGTTCTAGAGTTATGGTTAAGTTTACGGTTAGTAATAGGACTAGGGCTAGGTCTAGCATTAGGGTTACATTTAGTGTTAGGGTTAGGGTTAGGACTAGGTTTAGGGTTGGATTTAGGGTTACGGCTATAGTTAGTGTTAGGGTGAGGGCTTGGGTTGGGGTTAGGGTTAGGTTTCGGGCTAGAGTTAGGGTTAGGGTTAGAGTTAGAGTTAGGATTAGGGTTAGTGGTAGTGTTTGTGTTAGGGTTAGGGTTATGCTTAAGGTTAGATTTATGATCAGTGGTAGGTTTAGGGGTAGGGTTAGTTTTACGATTAGGGTTAATGTTAGGGTTAGGGTTAGCGTTAGTGTAATGGTTAGGGTTTGGATTAGGGGTTAGGGTTAGGTTTAGGTGTTAGGGTTAGGGATAGCAGTTAGGGTTAGTGTTAGGGTTAGGGTTGGGACTAGTGGTAGGGTTAGGACTTTGGTTAGGTCTAGGGTTAGGTTTAGGGTTATGTATAGTGCTAGGACGAGGCCTAGGACTAGACTTAGTGCTAGGTTTAGGGTTAGTACTAGGGTTAGAGTTAGAGCTAGTGCTAAGGTTAAGATTATGGTTAAGTCTAGTCTTAGGTTTATGGTTAGGGAAACGGTTAAGTTTAGGTTTATGGTTAGGGATAGTTTTAGATTTAGGGTTATAATTATGGCTAGAGGTAGGTTTAGGGTTAGGGCTAGGGTTACGTTTAGGGATAGGTTTAGGGTAAGGGGTAGGGCTAGGTTTAAGGTTAGGGTTAGCTTTAGGGTTAGGGTTAGGGCTACGGTTAGGCTTAGGGTTAGGTTTAGGTTTAGGGTTATGTATATGGATAGGATTAGGGTTATGGGTAGGGTTAGGGTTAGGTTTAGGTCTAGGATTAGGGTTAGGGCTATGGTTAGGTTTAGGTTTAGGGTTAGGGTTAAGGTTACGGCTATGTTTAGCATTAGATTTAGGGTTAGGGTTAGGGATAGGCCTAGGGTTAGGTGTAGGGTTTGTGTTAGGGTTAGGTTTTGGCTTAGGATTGGGTTTATGCTCATTGTTTGGGTTAGCCTTAGGGTTTGGCTCAGAGTTAGGATTAATGATAGGATTCGGATTATGGTTAGGGTTGGTGATAGGGTCAGGGTAAGGGTTAGGGTTAGTATTATGGGTTAGTTTTAGGGTTAGGTTTGGGTTAGTGTTAGAGTTAGGGCTAGGTCTAAGGTTAGGGTTAGGGTGAACTCTAGGGTTAGAGTTAGGTTTAGGTTTAGTTTTAGGGTTAAGGTTAGTGTTATAGCTAGGGCTAGGACTAGTGCTATGGCTATGGCTAGGGCTAGGGTTAGGATTAGGTTTAGGGTTAGGTTTAGGGCTATGTTTGGGGTTAGGTTTATGGTTATGGCTAGGGTTAGGTTTATTTTTAGAGGTAGGTTTAGGGCTAGTGTTACGGCTAGCATTGGGCTGAGGGCCCGAGTTAGAGCTAGGGTAGTGTTAGGTTTAGGTTTAGGGCTATGGTTAGGGTTAGGGCTAAATTTGGGTGTATGTCTAGAGTTAGCATTAGGGTTAGGGCTAGGGTTACAGTTAGGGTTAGGGTTAGTGCTAGGGTTCATGTTAGGTTTAGTGCTGAGGCTATGGTTAGGGTTAGGTCTAGGGTTAGAGTTAGGGTTAGGGCTAGGGCTAGGTTTAGGGATATGGTTATGGATAAGTTTAGAGCTAGTGTTCGGGCTAGGACAAGCGTTAAGTTTAGATTTAGGTGTATGGCTAGGGCTAGGGCTAGGGTTACGGTTACTGTTAGGGTTATGGTTAGGCCTAGGACTAGGTCTAAGGGTTAGGTTAGTTTTAGGTTTAGAGTTAGGGGTATGGTTAACGTTAGGGTTATGGCTAGGGTCTGGTTTATTTTTAGTGGTAGGTTTAAGGCTAATTTTAGGGTTAGGGTTAGGTTTAGGGCTCAAGGTATTGCTAGGGATAGGGTTAGGGTTATGGCTATGGTTAGGGTTAGGGCTAGGTTTAGGATAGAGTTAGGGTTATGTTTAGGGCTAGGGTTAGGGTTACTCTAAGGATTTGAGTTAGGGCTAGTGTTAGGGTTAGGGTTAGGAAGAGGTTTACGGTTAGGTTTAGGTTTAAGGCTAGTTTTAGTGTTAGGTTTAGGCCTGGGGTTAGGTTCACTGTGAGAGATAGGTAGGGATATCAGTAGGGTTAGGGTTAGGGTTAGGGCTAGGGTTAGTGTTAGTGTTAGGGTTAGGAAGAGGTTTAGGTCTATGGTTAGGGCTAGGTTTAGTGTTGGGGTTAGGTTTAGAATTAGGGCTATGTTTAGTGTTAGGTTTAGGGTTAGGTTTAGGGTTAGGCTTAGGGTTAAGGTTAGGGTTTGTGTTAGAGTTAGATTTAGGCTTAAGGTTAGGTTTATGCTCAGGGTTACGTTTAGTCTTAGGGTTAGGCTTAGGGTTAGGGTTAATGTTAGTCCTAGGGTTAGGGTTAGGGTTAGGGCTAGGTTTAGCATTAGCATTGGGTATGGTGGTAGGCATAGGGTAGGGTTAGGTCTAGGGTTAGGTTTACGGTTAGGGATAGGGCTATGGCTAGGACTATTGTTAGGGCTAGTTTTAGGGTTAGGGTTAGGTTTAGGGTTAGGTCTAGGGATAAGGATAGAATTAGGGTTAACTCTAGTGTTAGGGTTAGGAATACGGCTAGGTTTATGTTTAGTTTAAGGTTAGGGTTAGGTTAAGGACTAGGGTTAGCATTAGGGCTAGGGTTAGTGTTAGGGTAGGGTTAGGGTTACTGTTAGGGTTTGGGGTAGGGCTAGTTTTAGGTTTAGGATTAGAGTGAGGGCCTGGGATAGAGCTGGGGCTATGGCCATGGGTAGGGTTAGGGCAAGGGTTTATGCTAAGGCTATGGGTAGGTCTAGGCCTAGGATTATGTTTAGGATTAGGGCTAGTCCTAGACCTATGGTTAGGGTTATGTCTAGGGTTAGAACTAAGGCTAGGCTTAAGGTCAGGGTTAGTTGTATGGTTAGGTTTAGGCCTAAGGTAGGGCTCGGTTTAGGATTAGGGTTAGGGCAAGGGTTAGTGCTATGGATAGGGTTAGGGTTAGGGGTATACCTGTGGATAGGTTTATGGTTAGTGGTAGGTTTAGGGCTAGTGTAGGTTTGTTGTTAAGTTTAGGGCTAGGGCTAGCGCTAGGCCTAGGGTTAGGGTTAGGTCTATGGTTAGGGTTGGGGCTCGGGTTAGGTCTAGGTTTAGGATTGGTGTTAGTTTTAGGATGAGGGCTATGGTTAGGTTTAGAGTTAGGGTTAGGGTTAGGGTTATGCCCAGGGATAGGTTTATGGTTAGGCATTGGTTTAGGACTAGAGTGAGGGTTAGGATTATGGATAGGGTTTGATTAAGGCTAGTGTTAGGGTTCGGGTTAGTACTAGGTTTATGGTTAGGGTTAGGGGTAAGGCTAGGGTTAGTGTTAGGGTTAGGGTTAGGGTTAGGACTATGGTTAGGGCTAGGGGTAAGGTTAGTGCAATAGCTTGTGCTAGGTCTATGGCTATTTATAGAGTAGAGTTAAGGTTAGGGCTTTGGCTAGGGATATGGTTTTGGTTAAGTTTTGTGTTAGGGCTAGGCCTAGTGCTAGGGGTAGGCTAGGGTTAGGGTTAGGGCTACGTCTAGGTCTAGGGTTAGGGTTAGGGTTAGGGTTAGTGTTAGGGTTAGGGTTAGGGTTATGGTTAGGGCTAGGCTTAGAGCTAGTGTTCTGGTTAGTGCTGGGTTTAGGTTTAGGGTTAGAGTTAGGCTAGGACTAGGGCTAGGGCTAGGGCTACGGTTAGGGCTAGGGCTAGGGATAGGGATAGGGCTAGTGTTAGGGTTACTGTTAGCGTTAGGGTATGGTTATGGCTAGAGATAGGGTTAGGGCTAGGGCTAGGGCAAGCTTTGAGGCTAGGGCTAGGGTAGGGCTAGGGTTATGTTCAGGGTTGGGGTTAGGGTTAGGTTTAGGGCTGGTGTTAGGCCTAGGGTAGAATTAGATTATGTTCAGTCTAGGTTTACAGTTAGGGCTACAGTTATGGCTAGGTTTAGCATTTGGGTTAGGGCTAAGGTTAGGGTTAGGGTTAGGGCTACAGTTATGGCTAGGTTTAGGGCTAGGCTTAGGGCTAGGGCTAGTGTTAGGGTTAGGGTTAGGATTAGGGATAGGTCAAGCACTAGGGCTAGGGATACCTCTAGGGTTAGGGATAGGGCTAGAGCATGGGATAAGGGTAGCACTAAGGTTAGGGTTAGGGCTATGGCTCAGGCTAAGTCTAGTGTTAGGGTTAGGGTTAGTGTTATGGTTAGTGTTAAGGTTAGGGTTAGGGGTAGGGGTAGGATTAGGCTTAGGTTTAGGGCTAAGTTTATGGTTAGGGTCAGGATTAGGGTTAGGGCTAGTGTTTTGGCTAGGGATAGGGTTAGGGTTAGGGGCTAGCATCACAGTTAGAGATAGGATTAAGGTTATGGGTTAGGGTTAGGTTTAGGTTTTGGGTTAGTGGTTAGCATTCTGGTTAGGGTTAGGTGTTATGGTTAGTGTTAGGGTTAGTGTTAGGGGTTAGGGTTAGTTTTAGGGTGAAGTTTAGTGTTGGGGTTAGGATTAGGGTTAGGGCTAGGGTTACCGTTAGGTTTGGGTCTAGTGTTTGGGTTAGGGCTAGGTTTAGGTCTAGGGTTAGGTTTACGGTTAGGGATAGGGTTAGCACTAGGGCTAGAGTTAGGGCTAGTTGTATGGTTAGGATTAGGGTTAGTGTTAGGGCTAAGGCTAAGGATAGGGTTAGGTTTAAGTCCAGTGGTAGGGTTAGGGATAACGTTAGGGAGACGGCTTGCTTTAGGTTTAGGTTAAGGTAGGGTTCAGGTTAGGGCTAGGGTTATGGTTAGGGTTAGATCTTGGGCTAGATTTAGGCCTAAGGGATGGGTTAGCGTTAGGGTCAGAACTAGAGTTAGGGTTAGGAGCAGGATTAGGGCAAGTGTTAGGGTTAGGGACAGGGTTAGTGCAAAATTTAGGGTTAGGTTTTGGTTAGGGTTAGGGTTATGGTTACAGTTTGTGTTAGGGTTAGGATTAAGCTTAGTTTTAGGCTTAGGTTTAGGGTTAGGTTTATCTTTAGGGTTATGGTTAGGGCTAGGGCTTGTGTTAGGGCTAGGGTTATGTTTAGAGTTAAGGTTAGGGCTAGGGTTTGGGTTATGGTTATGTTTAGGGCTACGTTGAGGGTTAGGGTGAGGGTTAGGTTTCAGGTTAGGGTTTTGTTTAGGGCTTGGGTTAGGCTTAGAGGTAGGGTTAGGGTTAGGGCTAGGGTTAGGGATCGGGTTAGGGTAGAACAAGGGTAAGGGCTAGGGCTAGGTTTAGGGCTATTGTTAGGGTTAGGGTTAGGTTTAAGGGTGTGGTTAGGAATAGGGTTAGGTTTAGGGATAGGGTTAGTTCTAGGTCTAGAGTTATGGTTAGGCTTAGCGCTAGGGTTCTGTTTTGGAGTTAGGTTAGGGCTAGAGTTAGGGTTAGGTTTAGGTCTATGGTTAGGTTTATTGTTAGGGTTTGGGATAGGTTTAGTGTTAGGTTTAGTGTTAGGGTTGGGGTTAGGTTTATGGTTAAGTTTAGGGTTAGTGCTAAGGTAGGGATAGGGTTAGGCTTGGAGCTGGGGTTAGGGCTGGGGCTTTGTTTAGGGGTGGGTTTGGGTTAGGTTTAGTGTTAGGGCTAGGTTTTTGGTTAGGGGTAGGGCTAGTGTTAGGGTTAGGATTAGGGTTTGGGCTAGGGGTGGAGTTATGGTTAGGGATAAGTTTAGGGTTAGGTTTAGGGTTAGGTCTTGGGTTAGGGCTAGGGTTATATTTAGGGTTAGGGTTATGGCTATGGTTAGGGTTAGGGTTATGGTTAGGGCTATGGTTAGGGTTAGGGTTAGGTTTAGGGTAAAGGTTAGGGTTAGGGTTAGCGTTAGGGTTAGGGCTAGGTTTTGGGTTAGGTTTTGGACTACAGGTAGGGCTAGGGCTAGGGCCAGCTGTAGGTTTAGGTCTAGGTTTAGGGTTAGGGCTAGGTTTTTCATTTAGGGTTAGTGTTTGGGCTAGGTCTAAGTTTAGGGCTACAGTCATGAGTAGGGTTAGGGTTAGGACTAGGGTTAGGGTGAGGGTTAGAGTTAGTTTTATGGAAAGGGTTAGGGTTAGGCTGAGGGTTAGTCTAAAGGTTTGGCTTAGGGTTAGGGTTAAGTTTAGGCTTAGGATTAGGGTTAGGTATAGGGTTAGGTTAAAGGGTTGTGTTAGTGTTAGGATTAGAGTTAGGTTTAGCCTTTAGGGATAGGTTTAGGTTTAGAGTTGGTGCTAGGTTTAGGGTTAGTGTTATGGTTAGAGTTAGGGTGAGTACTAGGTTTAGGGTTAGAGTTCAGACTAAGTTTAGGGCTTGAGTTAGGGCTAAGGCTAGGGTTAAGTTCAGAGTTAATATTAGGGTTAGCTTTATGTCTATGGCGAGGACTAGGGTGTGAACTACAGTTACAACAAGGGCTAGGGAGAGGGCCAGGGCTAGGGCTAGCTTAGGGTTAGGGCTTGGGCTAGGACTATTGTTAGTGTTAAGGTAGGGCTAGGGGTAGGGTTATGGCTAGGTAAAGGTAAGTTTAGGGTTCGGGTTCGGGTTAGTGTTAGTTTGGAGTTAGGGTTAGGGTTACGGTTATGGTTAGAAGTTCCTAAAATCAATTGTAACACTTAGTTGCTATTGAAAGGTAATTCTTCATGAAAATAACAACAAAAGTGTCATTTCCAAGCAGTAAAACTACAATAGTATTAAAAAAGTATTTTTAATGGAGAGAGCAGTATTTCTGATTGTACTGAAAGTTGTACTTTGAGTAATGTTCTAAACAATGAACAACATGTTGTCTTAAAAACGCCTTGTTCAAGAAAGTCTAAATTACGAGTGAATGACAACCCTTGAAACAGTTCCTGTCTATTGAATCAGAAATATACACTTTGTTACAGAAAGTGTGCTGTTACATTCATGTACACCTTCACATTCAGCAAACAATTTCTCCCAGTCAGATACTACACCCTACAAACATGTATAATCTTCCCTAGCTTTTTACATGTAGGAACGCTTTGCAGGAATCAGTACCGCAGTGTTTCTTTTACTTAAAGAAGACAATGATGTAGAACTCTATTAACTGAATTGTAACACAGAGTTCATATTTGAAGGTAATTGGTAATGAAAATTACTACAAAATTGGCATCTCAGAACAACATCCTACAGTACTGTTAAAAAAGTATGCATTACCAGAGACACCACTGATTTGTAATGGTACTGAAAGTTGTACTTTGAGTAATGTTCTAAGAATGTACAACATGTTGTATTACCCATGTGTTGCTCTAGACAGTCTCATTTCCAAGGGACTGACAAACGTTGAAAAGGTTCTTTACCATTCAATCATAGAAATACAAGTTGGTAGAGAAAGTGTGTTGCCAGATTCATGTTCAGTTTCACATTCACAAAACCATTTTCTCCTGGTCAGATATAATGCTGTACTCAGATATCTTAACTTTGCTATACTTTTCACCTGAAACTCTACTTTGGAGGATTATTTAAGCATGGTTTTTTCTCCTTAAAGAAGACAATGAGTTAGAACACTGTTAACTCAGTTGTAACAGAGAATTGATATTAGATGGTATTTCTTACAGAAAATTACCACAAAAGTGGCATTTCAGAGCAACACAACTACAGGATTGTTAAAACAGTATGTATTACTAGAGACATCAAACATTTCAACTCCTACTGAAAGGAGTACATTGAGTAAAGTTGTAAACAATGTACAACATGTTATCTTAGACATGGGTTGGGTAAGACAGTTTCATTTTCAAGTGACTGACAATGGCTGAAAATGTTCCTTAGTATTAAATCAAGTAATACATCTTACAGAAAGGGTGCACTTAGTTTAATATACTGCCTCACATTCACAAAACTTTTTCCACCCAGTCAGATACTACACAGTACACACATGTGTTTTCTTCGCTATAGGTTTTACATGAAGGACTACTTGAGGAATCGGTACTGCACTGTTTTTTCTACTTAAAAAAAAACAATGATTTTGAACTCTGTTAACTCTATTGTAACACAGTTGATATTGGAAGGTAATTCGTAATGAAAATTAATACCAATGCAGAATTTGAAAACAACAACATGCAGTAGTGATAAAAAAGTATGTATTAATGGACACAGCATTAATTTCTAATTATACTGAAATTTGTACTTTGAGTAATGTTCTGAACAAGGTACAACATGTTGTCTTACACATGCATTGTTCAGGACAGTCTCATTTCCGAGTGACTGACAACTGTTGAAAAGGTTCTTTACCATTCAATCAGAGAAATACATGTTTTTACAGACACTGTGCTGTTAGATTCATGTTGAGTTCCACATTCACAAAACCATTTTCTCCCGGTCAGATATAAAACTGTACACAGATATTTTAACTTCGCTATGCTTCTTACAGGAAACACTACTTTGGGGGATTCTTTACTGCAGGGTATTTTCTAATTAAAGAAGACAGTGAGATAGAAATTCCTTAACACAATTGTAACATAGAATCCATATGGGAAGGTATTTCTTAATGAAAATTTCCACAAAAGTGGCATTTCATAGCAACATCAATACAGAATTGTTAAAACACTATGTGTTACTAGAGACATCACATTTCAACTCCTGGTGAAAGGATTAGATTGAGTAATGTTTGTAAGCAATGTAGAAGATGTGCTCTTAGAAATGTGTTGTGTAAGACCGTGTCATTTAGAATTGAGTGACAGTGGTTGAAAAAGCACATTACTATTCAATCAGAGAAATACACGTTGTTTCAGAAAGTGTGATGTTACACTCATATACTGCCTCACATTCACATCACCTTTTTCTTCCAGTCAGATACTACACTGTACACACATGTATTATCCTCCCTAGCTTGTCACATGTAGGAATACTTTGCAGAAATTTGTACTGCAGTGTTTCTTTTACTTAAAGAAGACAACGATTTAGAACTCTGTTAACTCAATTGTAACACAGAGTTGATATTGGAAGGGAATTCTTCATGAACATTACTAGAAAAGTGGCATTTCAGAAGAACACCCTACAGTATGTTAAAAAGTGTTTATTTCTAGGACAACATTAATTTCTAATTGTACTGAAAGTTGTACTTTGAGGGATGTTCTAAACAATGTACAACATGTTGTCTTACACATGCATTTTTCAAGATGGTCTCATATTCCTGAGGGACAGGCCAACATTTAATTGGTTCTTGACCATTCAATGAGAAAAATACACGTTGTTACAGAAAGTGTCCTATTAGATTCATGTTCATTTTCACATTCACAAAACCATTTTTTCCCGGACAGATATAAAACGGTACACAGATATTTTAACTTCGCTATACATCTTACGTGACACACTATTTTGGGGGATTCTTTACTGCAGGGTATTTTCTCCTTAAAGAAGACAATGAGAACACTGTTAATTCAATTGTAACAGAGAGTTGACAGTGGAAGGTATTTCTTAATGAAAATTACCACAAAAGTGGCATTTCAGAGCCATACAACTACAGGATTGTTAAAACAGTATGTATGTCTAGAGACATTAAACATTTCAACTCCTACTGAAACAAGTACATTGAGTAATGTTTTAAACAATATACGAAATACACTTTTATAAATGTGTTGTGTAAGACAGTGTCACTTACAACTCAGTGAAAATGGTTGAAAAAGTTCCTTACTATTCAATCTGAGAAATAGATGTTGTTTCAGCAAACGTGATGTTAGATTCACGCAGTGTTTGTTCTACTTAAAGAAGACAATGATTTAAAACTCTGTTAACTCAGTTGTAACACATTCTTGATATTGGAAGATAACCCTTAATGAACATTATTACCAAAGTGGCATTTGCAAACAATGACCTCCAGTAGTGATAAAAAGGTATTTATTACTGGAGATAGTAATAAATTCTAGTTCTAAAAAACTTGTACTTTGAGTAATGTTCTAAACAATGTACATGTTTCTTACACATGTCTTGTTGAAGACACTCTCTCATTTCCGAGAGACTGACAACCATTGAAAAAGTACTTCCCGGTTAAATCACACAAATACACATTAACACAGGAAGTGTTCTCGAAGATTCATGTGCAGTGTCAAATTCACAAAACCATTATCTTCTGGTCCAACATAACACCGTACGCAGATATATTAACTACACTATACTTTTAACATGAAACACTACTTTGGGGGATTGTTTACTGCACGGTGTTTTCTAATTAAAGAAGACAATGAGTTAGAACGCTGTTAATTCATAGGTAACACAGAGTTGATATTGGAAGGTAATTCTTAAGGAAAATTACTACAAAAGTGACATTTCAGAAAAAACACTACAGTAGTGTTAAACAATATTTATTACTTGGGACAGCATTCAATTCTAATTGTACTGAAAGTTGTACTTTGAGTAATGTTCTAGAAAATGTAGAACACGTTGTGATTACACATGCATTCTCCAGGACAGTCTCATTTCCGTGTGACTGACAAAGTTAGAAAAAGTTCTTTACCATTAAATCACAGAAATACACCTTGTTCCAGAAAGTGTGCTGCTACACTCATGTTCAGTTTCACATTCACAAAACCATTGTCTGCTGCTCACATATAAGGCAAGTCGCAGATACCATAACTTGGCTATAATTTTTAGGGGAAACGGCACTTTGGAGTATTGTTTACTGCAGTGTTTTTTCGACTTAAAGAAGACAATGAGATAAAACACTGTTAACAGAGAGTTGATATTGGAAGGTATTTCTTATTTTCAAGAAGAAAGTGCAAAGCAAGTACAAAATAAGGAAATAACAAACTACACAGATATCTTAGCTTCGCTACAATTTGTACATGGAACA
>CM052539.1:83995922-84027583 GCA_028533065.1 Trachops cirrhosus
ATATGTGAAAAGCTAGGGAAGATAACACATGTGTGCCGTATCTGAATGGTGTGGCATCTGAATGGGAGAAAATGGCTTTATGAATGGGAACATTATATTAATCTAACAGCACACTTCCTGTAGCAACCTCTATTACTCTCAATAGCAATGAACTTTTTCAAAGGTGGTCAGTCACTCGTAAATGAGACCGTCTTGAAGAACACATGGGTAACACAACACCGTGTACATGGTTTACAACATTACTCAATGTCCCAATTTACCTGGGTGTTGCAATGAATGAAATCTGTAGTAGTACATAGTGTTTTAACAATCCTGTCGTTGAGTTTCTCAGAAATGACACTATTGAGGTAATTTTCATTAAGAAATACCTTCCAATATCAACTCTCTGTTGGAATTCAGATAACAGTGTTCTAACTCACTGTGTTCTTTAAGTAGAAAAAGCACTGCAGTAGCGAATCCTCCAAAGGGGTATTTCATGTAAAATCTACAGCTAAGTTCAGGTGCCTGTGCACAGCATTATACCTCGCCAGGAGAAAATCCTTTTGTGAACCTGAAACTGAATATGAATGTAGGAGCAGACTTTCTGTAAAAACGTTGATTTCCCTGATTGAATTGTAAGGAGTTTTTCAACAGTTGTCAGGCACTTGGAAATGAGACTGTCTACAACAACATCTGTGTAACACAAGGTGTCATACATCGTTTAGAACATTACTGAAAGTACAACTCTCTGTACAATTAGAAATAAATGCTCTATCTAGTGATATGTACTTGTTTTACAGTACTGTAAGTGTGTTGCTTGGAAATGCCACTTTGGTAGTAATTTTCATTAAGAATTATTTACCAATATTCACTCTTGTTACAATAGAGTTAACAAAGGTCTAACTCATTCTGTTCTTTCAGTTGAAAATACACTGCAGTACAGATTGTTCCAAAGTATTCGTTCATGAAAAAAGTATTGGGAAGAAATCACATGTGTGTTTTGTGTAGTATCTGACTGGGATAAAAAGGTTTTGTGAACGTGAAACTTATTAATCTGACTGCACAGTTTCTGTAAGAAAGCGTATTTCTCTGATGGAACAGTCATGAACTCTTTCAAACCTTGTCAGTCACTCAGAAATGAGATGGTCTTGCACCACGCATGTCGAAGAGAACATGTAGATTGTATACAGTACTCATCGTAATACACTTAGTAGGCATTGAAATGATAGAGGTCTCTAGTAATACATACTGTTTTAACAATCCTTTTGTTGTGTTGCTCTGAAATTCCACTTTTGTGGTAATTTTCATTAAGAAATACTTTCCAAAATCAACTGTTACAATTGATTTAACAGTGTTCTAACTCATTATGTTCTTTCAGTAGGTTTCTTTTATTTAAAGAATACAATGAGTTAGAACTCAGTTAATTCAATTGTATCACAGACTTGATAGTTCAAGGTAATTATTAATTAAAATTACTACAATTGCGGCATTTCAGTATGACAACCTCCTGTACTGTTAAAAAAGAATTTATTACTAGAGAAAGCATTAATTTCTAATTGCACAGAGTGTTGTACTTTGGGTAATGTTCTAAACAATGTACAACATGTTGTCTTACACATGCATTTTTAAAGACAGTCTCATTTCCTTGTGACTGACAACCGCTCAAATAGTTCCTTACTTTTCAGTCAGAGAAATACACCTTTTTAGAGAAAGTGTGTTGTTACATTCATATTCAGTTTCACATTCACAAAGCCTCTTTCTCTCAGTTAGATATAACACCGTACACAGATTTGTGAACATCACTATACTTTTTACATGAAAGTCTACCTTGGAGGATTCTCTACTGCAGTGTTTCTTTTACTTAAATAACACAATGAGTTAGAACACTGTTGACTCATTTGTTTCAGAAAGTTGATATTCAAAGGTAATTCTTAGTGAAAATTACTACCAAAGTGGCATTTTAGAACAACAACCTACAGTATTGTTAATAAAGTATGTATTACTGGTGACAGCATTAATTTCTAATTGTTTTGAAAGTTGTAGTTTGAGTGATGTTCTAAACAATGTACAGCATGTTGTGTTATACCTGTGTTGTTTAAGACAATCTCATTTTGAGTGACTGACAACCTTTGAAAAAGTTCCTTACTATTCAATCAGAGAAATAACTCTTGTTAACAAAAGTGTGCTATTAGATTCATTTTCAGATTCAGGTGGACAAATGTATTTCTCCTGGTCAGATATAATGCCTTAGAGAGATATCCTAACTTCGCTATACTTTTTACTGAAATACTACTTTGGAGGATTCTCTACCATAGAGGCTTTTCTACTTAAAGAAGACAATGAGTTAGAACATTGTTAACTCAATTGTAACAGAAAGTCTATATTGGAAGTTATTTCTTAATGAAAATTACCTCAAAAGTGGCATTTCAGAGCAACACACACTATAGGATTGTTAAAACACTATGTATTACTAGAGACATCAATCATTTCAAACACTCCTGAAAGGAATACAATGAATAATGTATACAATGTACATGTTCTCAAGGACTTGCATTGTGCAAGACAGTCTCATTTCCATTTGACTGACAAGGGTTGACAGAATTCCTTCCTATTCATTCAGAAATATAAACATTATCACAGAAAGTCTGAGGTAATATACTGATTCATATTCACAAAACCATTTTCTTTCTGTCAGATACAACATGGTACACCCATGTGTTTTAACCCTAAACCTAACCTTCAACCTAGCATTACCCCAACCCTCGTCCATTCATAACCATAATCCTAGCCTTAACACAAATGCTAACACTAACACTTAATCGTAATCTTAACCTCTAACAAAATGTCAACCCTAACAAAACCATAACCCTATAACTAAACCCTAAACATAAAGCTAATCCTAACACTAACCCTAACCCTAGTCCTAACCCTAAATATTTACCCTAAAATTAAAAATACCATTAAACCTAGCCCTAGCCCAACCAGGAAAGCTAAACATAACCCTAACCCTAATCCCTAACCCTAACCCTAACCCAAAGCATATCCCTAACACTAGCCATAACTCTAAAACCTAACCCTAAATTTAAACCTAACCCTAAACCAAACCCTAACACTAAACCTACCACTAATTGTAACCAAAAATCTAATCCTAACCTCTTAAGCCTAAAATTAACCATAGCCCTATACCTAGACCTAGCCCAAAACTTAACCCTAACCCTAAATCGAACCCTAACTCCAACACTAGCCCTACCGATATCATGAACCCTAAACCTAACACTAACCATAACCATAGCCTTAACCATAACCATAAGACAGACCTAGACCTAACCCTAGCCCTACCCTTATCCCTAAACCTAATGATAAACATAATCCTATTTCTAACGCTAAAACTGACGTAAGCCCTAGCCCTAGCCCTTGCCCTAACCTTACCCTAGCCCTAGCACTAACCATAACCCTAACCCTACCCCAGCCCTAACCCTAGATTTAATCTTGAACCTAACCCTAACCATAAACATAACACTACCCTAACCCTAATCCTAATGCTAGTCCTAGCTGTAACCCTAACCCGAATCCTAAACCTAACCCTATTTCTAACCGTAACCCTAACTCTAACCCTTGCCCTACCCCTATCCCTAGACCTACACCTAGACAAAACACTATCCCTAGCCCTAAACCTAACACTAACCCTAATCCTAAACCTAACACTAACTCTAAACCTAACCATAATCTTATCCCTAACACTAAACCTAACCCTAAACGTAGAACTAAACCAAACCCTAAACCTAAATCTAACCCTAGCCCTAGCCCTATCCCTAACCCTAAACCTGAGCCTAAAACTAAACCTAACCCTAACCCTACCACTAACCCTAACCCAACCCTAAAACTAGCCTTAACCCTAGCCCTAGCCCTAACACTAAACTTAACCCTACCCCGAGCCCTAGCCCTAAACCAAACCCTAACACTAACCCTAGCCCTAGCCGTAACCCTAGCCCTAAACCAAACCTGAAAACCAACCATAACCCTAACCCTAGCCCTAACCCTAAACCTAACTCTAAACCTAGCACTAATCCTAGATCTAAATGTAATCCCAGTCTTAACACTATGCCTAGCCCCAAACCTAACCATAACCGTAAACCTAGCCCTAAACATAACTGTAGCCCTAACCCTAAACCATAAACCAAACCGTATCCCTAACTCAAACCTTTGCCCCAATCCTAAACTTAAACCTAAACCTAGCCCAAACCCTAACACTAACAGTAGCCTAATCCTAACCCTAACCCTAACACAAACCCTAACCCTAGAACTAATCCTCAGCTTAAACATAACCCTATTGCTTCACTTACCCCTAAACCTAACACTAGACCTAGCCTTACCTTAACCAAAACACCATCCCTAAACTTAACCCTAAACGGAAAGATAATGTTAAACCTAATTCTAACCATAATCCTTGTCCATTCCCTAACCCTAGACCTAAACCAAACCCTAGCCCTAACCATAAACCTAAAGTTACCACTAACCCTAACACTAAACATAGCCCTAAAGGTAAACCCAGCCCTAACCCTAGCCCACACTTAACCCTAGCCCTAAACCTAACCGTAATCTTTACCCTAATCCTAAACCTAACCCTAATGCTAGCCCTAACCCTAAACCTAATGCTAACACTAGCCCAAACCCTAGTCATAAACGGAACCCTAGGCCTAACCTTAACACTAACCCTAGCCCTAACTCTAACCATAACATCATCCCTAACCTTAACCCTAAACTGAAAAATAAGTCTAAACCTAACTGTAACTCTAACCCTAGCCTAAGCGCTAAACCTAACTGTAACCCTAACCCTAACAGTAACCCTAGCCCAAATCCTAACCCTAGACCTAAACCTAACCCTAAACATGACACCATCCCTAAACTTAATACTAAACAGAAGAATAATGCTATACTTAACCCTACCCCTAACCCTACCCTACCCTTAACACTAGCTCTAACTCTAACACTAGACCTAACCACAACCCTAAACCTAACTCTATCCCTATCTGTAGCACTAACCCTAACCCTAACCCTAAACCTAAATCTAACCCTAGCCCTAGCCCTATCCCTAACCCTATACCTAAACCGAACGCTAAACCTAACACTAACCCTGGCCCTAAAAATAAAGCATATCCTCATCATAAACCTAACCCTAGCACTAACCTAAACCTATCGCTAAACATAACCCTATTCCTAAACCTAACCTTTAAACCTAACCCTAAACCTAAATCCAACAATAACTCTATACAGATCCCACACCCTAAACCTAGCACTAAATCTAATCCAAACCATAACACTAATGTTAACACGAACCCTAAAGCTACATGTAACCCTAACCCCAAACCTAACCGTATGCCTAAACAGCCCTAACCCTAAACCCTAATCCAACCCCTAACCCTAACCCTAAACCTTACCCTAACCCTAACCCTAGCCATAAATCTAACCCTAGCCCTAACCCTAACCCTAAACTTCATGTTAACCCTAACCCTAGCCATAATCCTAAACGTAGCCCTAACCCTAGCCATAAACGTAACCTCAGCCTTAGCCCTTACCCTATACCTAACTCTAAACCTAAACCTAAAACTAGCCATAACACAAACACTAACCCTAAACCTACCCCTAACCCTATCCCTAAACATAAAGTGATCCCTAACCGTAAACCTAATCCTAGCCCTAACCTAAACTTGACCCAAACCCTAAACCTATCCCCAAACATACCACTACCCTTAACCCTAACCCTAAACCAAATCCTAACACTATCCATAACCCTAACCCTAAACCTACACCTAAATGTAATCCGAGTCCTAACTCTAATGCTAGCACTAAACCTAACCGTAATCGTAGCCCTAGCCCTAAACGTAACTGTAGCCGTAACCCTAACCATAAAACCTACCCTATCCCTAACCCTAAACCTTGCCCCAATCTTAACCCAAAACCTAGCCCTAACCCTAACACTAGCCTTAGCCTAACCCTAATTAAAACACCATCCCTAAACTTAACAATACAAGGAAGGATAATGCTAAATGTAACGTGAACTATAACCTTAACCAATTCCCTAAACCTAGACCTAACCTAACATTAGCCCTAAACATAACCCTAAAGTTAATCCTAACCCTAAACCTAACCCTGGTCCTTAACATAACCCTAGCCGTACAATTAACCCTGGCCCTACAATTAACCCTATCCCTAAACCTAACCGTAAACTTTACCTTAATCCAAAACCTAACTCTAACCCTAGCCCTAACCCTAAATCTAATCCTAATATTAGCCCTAAGGCTAGCCATAAACATAACCCTAGCCCTCACCCTAACACTAATCATAATCCTAGGCATAACCCTAAATCTAATACTAACATTAGACCTAAGCCTAGCCCTAAACATAACCCTAGCCCTAACCCTAGCCCTAACCCCAATCCTAGCCCTTACCATAACCCTACCCATAACCATAACACCATCCCTAACTTAAAAACTAAACCAAAGAACAACTCTAAAATGAACCCTACCCCAAAACCTAGGCCTACCCCTAACCATAGCCCTAACTCTAACCCTAGAACTAATCACAACCCTAAACTTAACCCTATCCCTATCTGTAGACCTAGCGTAACCCCAAACCTAAACCGAACCATAACCTTAGCCCTAAAGCTAATCCTAACCCTAAACCTAACACTAAACTTAGTCCTAAAAATAAAGTGAGTCGTCACCATAAACCTAACCCTAGACCTAACCTAAACCTAGGCTAACCATAACCCTATCCCTAAACTGAACCCTAAACCTAACCCAAATCCTAAACCTAACCTCAACACTAACCCTACACATATCCCTAACCCTAGCCTGAAATCTAATCAAAAGCCTAACCCTAACCCTAACATGAAACCTAAAGCTACATGTAACCCTAACCCCAAACCTAACCATATCCCTAAACTTAACCCTAACACTAAACCTAATCCAAGCTCTAACCCTAACCCTAACACAAGCCCTAACACTAAAGCTAATCCTGAACATAGCCCTAACCATAGCCTTAAACATAACCGGTGCTCTAACCCTTACCCTATCGCTAACTCTAACCCTAACCCAAACCCTAGTCCTAATGCTAACACTAAACCTAACCCTAGCCCTAAACCTAAAGCTAACCCTAACCCTAACCCTAACCCTAACCCTAAACCAAACCCTAACTTTAACCCTAAACCTAAACCTATCCCTAACAGTAATCCTAACCCTAACCCTGGGTATAACCATAACCCTATCCCTAAACCTTAACGTATCTCTAAACCTAAACCCAGCCCTAGCCTAACTCTAAACCTAACCCTAACCCTAGCCCTAACCCTAACACTAAATCTAACTTTATCCCTAAACCTAGCCCTTAACCCACCCATAAACTTAATCCTTACCCTAACCCTAAATGTAACACTAGCCCTAGCCCTAGCCCTAACCCTAAAACTAAACCTAACCCTAACCCTAATCCTATATGTAACACTAACACTAAACCTAAAACTAAACCTAACCCTAACACTAGTCCTAATCCTAACCTTAACCCTAAAACTAGCCCTAGCCATAACCCTAACCCAAACCCTAGCCCAAAACCTAACCCTAAACCTAATATTAACTCCAGCACCAACCCTAGCCCTAATCCTAAACCTAACCCTAACCGTAGATCTAACCCTAGCCATAAATGTATTCTGAGTCCTAACCCTAAACCTACCCCTAACCATAACCCTAGCCCTAACCCTACCCTAACCCTAACCGTAATCCTAACCCTAACACTAAACCTTGCCCTAGACCTAAACATGACCCTAGCCTTAACCCTAATTCTAACCGTGACCCTAACCCTAACACCAACCCTTCCCCTAGCCCTAAACCTAACCCTAACCATAACTATAACCTTAACCATAACATTACTCTTAACACTAACCCTAACCCTTACCATAACACTAGCCCCAAACCTGCACTAAACCTGACCCAAACCCTAACCCACACCTAACCCTAACCCTAGCACTAACACTAACCTTACCCCTAACCCTATATCTAAATCTAACACTAGCCCTAATCCTAAACATAAAACTAGCCCTAGACGTAACCCTAACACTAACCAGACCACTAACCATATCCCTAACACTAACCCTAGCCCTAACCCTAACACACACCCTAAAACTATCCCTAAACCTAACCCTAACCCTAATCCTAGGCGTAATTCTAACCCTATCCTAACCCTAGCCCTAAACCTAACCCGAAATCTAACCCTAACCCTAACACTAACCCCAATGTTAAACATAAACCTAAACCAAGCTCTAACTCTGGCTCTAAATGAAACACGAGCCCTAACCCTAGCCCCAACCCTATCCTACCCTAACTGTAACCCTAACCCTAACCCAAGCTCTTGCCCTAGCCATAAACATAACCCTAGATATAACACTAACACTAACAATAGACATAACAGTAAACCTAATACTAAACCTAGCCCTAACCCTAGCCCCAAACTTAAACCAGGCTTAACGCTACCCCTAAACGTAACCCTCACCCTAACCCTAACCCTAACCCTAGCCCTAACCCTAACTCTAGTCCTACCCTAAACCTAAACCTAACCATAACTCTAAACCTAGCCCTAAACCTAAACCTAACGCTAAACCTAACATTAACCTTGGCCCTAAAAATAAAGCATATCTTCACCATAAACCTAACCCTAGCACTAACCTAACCCTATCGCTAAACATAACCCTATCCCTAAACCTAACCTTAAACCTAACCCTAACCCCACCCCTAAACCTAAACCCAACAATAAATCTATACAGATCCCACACCCTAAACCTAGCCCTAAATCTAATCCAAACCATAACACTAATGCTAACACGTAACCCTAACACAAACCTAACCGTATGCCTAAACTTAGCCCTAACCCTAACTCTAACCCGAGCCCTAACCCTAACCTTAAACCTAACATTAACACTAACCCTAATCTAGCCATAAATCTAACCGTACCCCTAACCCTATCCCTAAACCTAATGTTAACACTAACCCTAAGCCTAGTCCTAACCCTAACCCTAGACCTAACCCTAACGCTAGACCTAACCATAACCCCCAAACTAACCCTAACCCTAACCCTGACACTAGCACTAACCCTAACACTAGGCCTAACCCTATCCCTAATCCTAATGTTAACATTAACCCTACCTAGCCCTAACCGTAACCCTAGACCTTACCCTAAGCCTAGACCTAACCATAACCCCCAAACTAACCCTAACCCTAACCCTAACCCTAGACGTAACCCTAACACAAAACCGAACATTAACCCTAAACCTAGCCATAATCCTAAACCTAGCGATAATGTTAAACCTACACCTAACCCTATCCCAAAGCCTAGCCCTAACCCTAACACTAGCCCTAACCCTAACCCTAGAAGTAACCATCAATCCAAAACTAACTCTAACCATAATCCTAGCCCAAACCCTAACCCTAACCCTGAACCTAACATTAATCGTAAACCTAGCCCTAACCCTAAACTTAACCCTACCCTAAACCTAAACCTAACTCTAGCCATAACCCATACCTAACCCCAACCTGCACGAAACCTAACTATAACCCTAACATTAACCCTAATACTAACCCTACCCATAATCCTAACCCTAACCATAAACCTAGCCCTAATCCTAATCCTAACCATAAATCAAGCCCTAAACCTAACCCTAACCCTACACTGATCGATAACCCGAAACCTACCAATAAATCTAATCCAAAACCTAACCCCAACCCTAAAACTAACCCTAAATCTAGATGTAACCCTAACCCTAAACCTAACCTCATCCCTAAATGTAGACCTAACCCTAACCCTAGCCGAAAATGTAACACTATCCTAACCCTAACACTAAACCTAGCCCTAACCCTATCCCTGGCCCTAACACAATACCTACCCCTAACCATAACCCTAAATCTAACCATAATGCCAAACCTAACCCTAGCCACAACCCTAACGCTAGCCCAAAACCTAACCCTAGATCTAACCCTAACCCTAAACCTACACCTAACCCTCACCCTAAACCTAGCCCAAATACTAAACTTAGCACTAACCATAACTCTAAACCTAACCCTAACCCTAACACCAGACCTAACCCTAAAGCTAACCCTGAACCTAGACCTAAATGTAACCTGAGCCCTAACCTTTACTCTATCCCTAACTCTAACCCTAACCCTAGCCATAACCCTAACCCTAAACCTAACACTAACCCTGAAGCTAGCCCTAACCATAACATTAATCCTAACACTAAACCTCACCCTAATCCTCAAATTAAACCTAAACCTAGCCCTAACCCTAGACCTAAACATTTAGTGAGCACTAGCCCTAAACCTATCCTTAGCCCTAAACATAACGCTACCCCTAACCCTAACCAAAAACGAGCCCAACCCTAGCCCTAAATGCAATCCTTCTCCTAACACTAACTCTAGCCCTACCCTAACCCTAGATGTAACCATAACCCTGAACGTAACCGACTCCCTAACCGTAGCCCTAACCCTAACCCTAATCCTATCCCTAACAATAACCCTAACCCTGACCCTGTCTCTACACTCAACCCTAAACTTAACACTAAAACTAGCCCTAACACAAACTGTAAACCTAACCCTTTCCCTAAACCTAAACCTAGTGCTAAAGGTAACCCTAACCCTAACCCTAACCCTAACCTTAATCCTAGCCCTAACCCTAGCCCTAAAAGTAACCTGAGCCCTAACACTAACCCTAGACCTAACCATAACCATAACACTAACCCTAACCCTAGAACTAAACATAATTGTAGCCCTAACCCGAACCCTAAACATACCCCTTCCCCTAACCCACATGCAAGTGCTAACCCTAAACCTAACCATAATCCTAGCCCCAACCCTAGACCAAAATGTAACCTAATGATAACACTACCCCATCTCTATCCCTAACCCTAAACCTAACCCTAAGCATAAACCTACTCCTACCTTAACCCTAAACCTAACCCTTGCCATAACCCTAACCCTAGTCTTAAACCTAACCCCAACCATAACACTAGCCCTAACCTTAAACCTAATCCAATAATAACGCTAATCCCAACCCTAAACCTAGCCCTCACAATAACCCTAAACCTAGCTCTAAACCTAAACTAAAACTTAACACTAACTGTAACCCTAACCCTAAACATAACCCTAACCATAGCCCTATACTTAACCCTAACACTAATCCTAGCCCTATCCCAAACCCTAATCCAAACCCTAAACCAAAACCTAACACTAAACCTAGCACAAACACTAGCCCTAAACATAACCTTCACCCTAACCCTAACACTAACCCTACCCTAGCCCTGGCCCTATCCCTAAACTTAGTCCTCATCCTAATCCTAACCCTAGCCCTAAACCTAACCCTAAACCTAACCCTAACTCTAAACCTAACCCTAGCACTAACCTGTTCCTTAAACCTAAACCTAACCCTATCCTAACTCTAGCCCTAACCCTAAACCTAGACCTAAACCTAACCCTAACCCTAACCCTAAACCTAACTGAAGCTCTAAATCTAACCCTACACCTAAATCTAACCCTAAACCTAAAACTAGAACTAACCCTAACCCTAAACCTAAAACTACCCCAAATCTTAGCACTAACTCTGACCCTAACCCTAATGCTAAACCTGACCCTAACCTAACCCTAACCCTAACACTACCCTACCCTAACCATTACCTTAATCCTAGCCCTAACCCTAACCTTAAATATAACCGGAGCCATGCACTAACCCTACCCCTATCCCTAACCCTAACCGTAAACTTAACCCTACCCATAAGCCTAACCCTAGACTTAACTGTAAACCTATCCATAACACTAGGGCTAAAATTAACCCTAAATTGAATAACGCTAATCCTAACCCTAAATCTAGCCCTAACCCTAACCCTATCCTTAAACTTAGCCCTAGCCCTAACCCTAACCATGGCTCTAACACCAAACCTTAACTTAACCAATCACTAAACTTAGCCGAAACCTAACACATAACACTAGCCCTAAACCTAACCCTAACCCTAACCCTAAACCTAAACCTAACACTAACCCTAACCCCACCCCTAAATGTAATCCTAGCCCTAACTCTAAACCTAATCATAACCATACCCAAAACCCTAAAGCTAGCCTTAAACCTAACCCTGGACCTATCCCTAACCCTAAACCTAAACCTAACTTTATCCCTAAATGTAGCCCTAACCCTAACACCAATCCGAGCCCTAAAGCTAACCCTAAAGTAAAGCCTAAAACTAACCCTAACCATAAGGCTAACCCTAGGACTGAATGTGTCCCAAGCGCTAACACTAATCATAGCCCTAACCGTAATCCTAACCCTAACCCTAGCAGTAAAGGTAACCATAGCCCTAACCCTGACCTAACCATAACCCTAAACCTAGCCCTTATCCTAAAACTAACACTATCCCTATCATAGCCCTAACCATATCCCTAACCATAGCCCTAAACCTATCCCTATCCTACCCTAAAGCTAACCCTAAACCTAAACCTAACCCTAAACCTACACCTAACCCTAAACACAAACCTAGCTCTAAATCTAAATGAAACACTAACCCTATCCTTAATCCTAACCCTAGCTCTAAAGGTAACCCAGCCCTAACCCTAACCCTAGCCCTAACCCTAATCCTAGCACTAACCCTAGCCCTAAACATAACCCAAGTCCTAACGGAACCCTATACCTAACCCTAACAATAATCCTAACCTTAGCCATAATGCTAACCATAGCCCTAACACTACCACTAACCTTAAACCTAGACATAACGCTAACCATAAGCCTAACCCTATTCCTAAACTTAAACCTAAACCTAACCCTAACCATAGCCCTAAACATAACCCATTTCTCAAAACTTAGCCCTAACCATAACCCTAACCCTAGCCAGAATTTGAACCCTAAACCTAAACCTAAACTCAGCCTAACACTAGCTGTAACCCTAAACCTAACCCTAACCCTAACCCTAGCCCTAACCATAACCATATACATAACCCTAATCCCAAACATAACCCTAAACAAAATCCTAGACCTAGCCCTAAACCTAACTCTAACCCGAACCCGAACCCTAGCCCTAACCCTAAACTTAAACCTAACATTATCCTTAAACTTACCTCAAAACTAAACCCTAAACATAGCCCTAACACTAACCCTACACGTTACCCTTACCCTAACGCAAACCCTAGCCCTAAATAACCGGAACCCTAGCTCTAAACCTAATCCTTATCCTAACCCTAACCCTAGCCCTAAACGTAAACCTAGAACTAATGTTAACCCTAACCCTACCACTAACCCTAGACCTAACTGTATCCCAAGCCCTCACCCTAACCCTAAACCTAGACCTAAACCTAAACCAAACCTTAACACTAACCCTCGCCCTAACCCTAAAACTAACCCTAACCATAGCCCTAAACCTAAACCTAACCCTAAACCAAACTCTCATACGAAACGTAACCCTAAACCTAGCACAAACACTACCCCTAAACGTAACCCAAGCCCTAACTCTAAACCTGAACGTAACCCTAAACCTAGCCCTAAACGAAACGTTAACACTGACCCTAGCCCTAACTCTATACCCTACACCTAACTCTAGCCCTAACGCTAAACCTAACCCTAAATCTAGTCCTAACCCTAGCCCTAAACGTAACCCAAATCTGAACACTTAGCCTATCCCTAACTCTAACCCTAACACTCACACTAAAGCCACCCCTAAACCTAAACCTAACCCTAACTCTAGACTTAATCGTAACCTAAACCTAGCCCTAAACATAACCCTCACCTTAACACTAACTCTAAAACTACACCTAACCCTAAACCTAAACCTAACCCTATTCCCAAACTAAGCCCTAACCCTAAGCCCAACCCTAGCCCTAGCCCTAACCCTAAATCTAACCTTAACACTAACGCTAACCCTACCCCTAAATGTAACCCTAGGCCTAACTCTAACCCCAATCATAACCTTAGCCAAAACCCTAACGTGCCCTAACCCCAACCCTAGACCTATCCCTAACCCTAAACCTAACGCAAACCATACACAAACACTAGACCTAACCCTAAACCGAGTCCTAACCCTAGCACTAATCATAATCCGAGCCCTAACCCTGACCCCATCCCTAACTCTAACAATAACCCTAACCCTAATCCTAGCCCTAACCCTAACACTTACCCTAAAACTTAAGCTAACCCTAAACATAATGATAGCCTTACAACTAACACTAAAACTAACGTTAACAATAACACTAACCCTAGCCCTAATCCTCACCCTAGCCCTAACCTAGCCCTAATCATAGCCCTAAAAATAAAGTGAGCCCTAACCCTAAACCTAACACTACCCCTAAATCTAAACCTAACCCTACCCCTAACCCTCGCCTTTAATGTAAACACAGCCCTAAACCTAACCCTAAACCAAACCCTAACCCTAACCTTAATCCTAGCCCTAACCCTAGCCCTAAAAGTAACCTGAGCCCTAACAATAACGCTAGACCTAACCATAACCATAACCCTAACCCTAACCCTAGAACTAAACATAATTGTAGCCCTAACCCTAATCCTAAACATACCCCTTCCCCTAACTCTCATGCAAGTGCTAACCCTAAACCTAACCCTAATCCTAGCCCTAACCCTAGACCAAAATGTAACCTAATGATAACACTACCCCATCTCTATCCCTAACCCTAAACCTAACCCTAAGCATAAACCTACCCCTACCTTAACCCTAAACCTAACCCTTGCCATAACCCTAACCCTAGTCTTAAACCTAACCCCAACCATAACACTAGCCCTAACCTTAAACCTAAATCGAATAATAATGCTAATCCTAACCCTAAACCTAGCCCTACCCCTAAACCTATCCTTAAACTAAGACCTAACCCTAACCCTAAACATAGCCCTAACCCTAACCCTAAACTTAACCCCATTCCTAAACTTAGCCCTTCCCCTAAAATTAACAATAGTCCTGAACCTAACCCTAACCCTAACCTAACCCTAAGCCTACACAGAACCTTAACCCTAAACATAGCACTAAATGTAAACCAAACACTAACCCTAACCCTAACACTAATCCTAAACCTACATCTAACCCTAATCCTAACCCTAACCTTATCCCTAAGGTAGCCCTAACCCTAACCATAAACCAAACAATACTGCTAACCCTAAACCTAAAACTACCCTAACCGTAGCCCTAGCCCTAACCCTAGCCTTAACCATAAACCTAAACCTAACCCTAACCCTAACCCTAAGCCTAAATGTAATGCTACCCCTAATTCTAAAGCTAACCCTAAACCAAACCCTAACCATAACCCTAACCCTAACCCTGCCCTAGCACTAAAGGTAACGGTAGCCCTATCTCTAACATAACCATAACCATAACCATAACCATAACCATAACCATAACCATAACCGAGCCCTTATCCTAAAGTTAACAGGAGCCCTAAACCTAACCCGAACACTACCCTAAACCTAAACCTTACCCTAATGCTAAAACTACACATTACCATAACCCTTAACATAGCCCTAAATCTAAACTAAACCCTAACCCTAACCCTAGCTGTAAAGGTAACCCAGCCCTAAACCTAAAAATAACACTAACCCAAGACCTAACACTAACCCTAGCCCTAACCCTAACCCTAGAACAAACAATAAACCTAAACCTAACCCTATTCCTAACCATAGGCCTAACCCTAACCCTAACCCTAACCCTAACCCTAACCCTAGCCCGAATGCTAGGAATGCCCTAGCCCAAGACATAACCTGAGTCCTTACCAAAACCCTATACCTAATCCTAACACTAATCCTATCCTTATCATAATGCTAACCATAGCCCTAAACCTAGCACTAACCTTAACCCTAGACCTAACCCTAACCTTAAACCTAACCCTATTCCTAAACTGAGAACTAAACCTAACACTAACCATAACCTTACACATAACCCTAATCCTAAACCTAACCCTAACCCAAACCCGAGCCCTAACCCTAAAACTGACCTGAGCCCTAGACTTAACCCTTAACCTAAACCTAACATTATCCCTAAACTTGGCTCTAATCAAACCCTAAATTAGCACTAACCCTAACCCTAAACCTTACACTTAACCTAACCATAACCCTAACCCCTAAATAACCCAAACCCTAGCTCTAAACATAACCCATACACTAAACCTAACCCTAACCATAGGCATTCTGAACACTAACCCTAGCCATAAACGTAAACCTAGATCTAATGCTAACCCTAACCCTAACACTACCCTAGCCCTAACACTAAACATAATCCTAACACTAACCCTAGCCCTAATCCTAAACATAAACATAAACCTACCCCAAACCTACCCCAAAACATAAAGTAGCCCTAAAGCTAAACCTAACCATAGCCCTAAACCTAACCATAACCCTAATCGAAACCCTAATCCTAAACATATCCCCAAACCTATCACAAAACCTAGCCCTAAATGTAACCCGAGCCCTAATTCTAAACCTGAACGTAACCCTAAACCTAGCCCTAACCCTAACCTTCACCCTAACCCTAAACCCAACCCTAGCCCTAGCCCTGGCTCTATCCATAAACTTAGCCCTCACCCTAACGCCAAACCTAGTCCTAAACCTAATGCTAAACCTAACCCTAACCCTAAACCTAAGCCTAGCACTATCCTTATCCCTAAACCTAACCCTAACTCTATCCCTAACTCTAGCACTAACCCTAAATCTAACTCTAGACCTAAACCTAACCCTAACCCGAACCCTATCAGAACCCTGATTCTAACCCTAAACATAAACCAAACTCTAACCTAACCCTATATCTAACCCTAACCCTACCGCTAAATCTATCTCTAAACCTAACCCTAACCCTAACCCTGCCCTACCACTAACCCTAACCCTAACACTAACCCTACTCCTAACCCTAACCCTAATCCTAGCACTAACCCTAGCCTTAAACATAACTGGAGCCATGAACTACCCCTACTCCTATCCTTAACCCTAACCCTAACAGTAAACTTAACCCTAACCATAAGCCTAACCCTAGCTTTAACCATGGTCAGGTTTAACCTAACCATAACACTAGCCCTAACCTTAAACCTAAAAGGAATAATAATGCTAATCCGAACCCTAACCTTACCCCTAGCCCTAACCCTATCCTTAACATTAGCCCTAACCTTAACCCTAACCATAGCTCTAACCCTAACCCTTAACTTAAACCCATCCCTAACTTAGCCCAAACCCTAACACTAACACTAGCCCAAAACCTAACCCTAACCATAACCCTAAACCTAACCCTAACCCTAACTGTACACCAAACCCTAACCCTAAACCTAGCCCTAAATCTAAACTGAACTCTAAACCTAACCCGAACACTAACACTAACACTAAACCTAGATCTATCCCGAAATCTAAACTTAACCTTATCCCTAAAGGTAGCCCTAACCCTATCTGTAACCTAGCCCTAACACTAATCCTAAACCTAAATGTATCCGTAACCCTAAAGGAATCCCTAAAAGTACCACTCCCCTAGACCTAACCATAAACATAAACCTAGCCATAAACTTAAACTGTAGCCGTAACCCTTACCCTAGACCGAACCATAACACTAGCCCTCACCCTAACCCTAGACCTAAACCTAAGGCTAAAACTAACCTTATCCCTCAAGGCAGCTCTAACCCAAACTGTAACCCTAGCCCTAAATTTTAACCCGAACCCTAAACTTACACCTAAACCTAACCCTAAAGTTAACACTAGCCATATCTCTCAACCTATCCCTAAAGGTACCCTAACCCTAACCCTACTCCTAACCATGACCCTAGCCCTAACCATTACCCTAAACATAACCCGAACACTAACCCAAACCATAGCCCTAAATGTAACCCTAAACCTAACACTAACAATAACCCTAGCCTTAACCCTAACCTAACCGTAAATCTAGCCCTAACCCCAGCCCTAGCGCTACACATTACCATAAACATAACCCTAAACCTAATCCTAAACATAGCCCTAAATGTAACACTAGCCCAAAATGGAACCTTAACCCTAACCTTAGACCTAACATGAACCCTATCCTTAGCCCAAACCCTAGACCTAAACATAACATTAAATCAAACCGTATCCCTAACAGTAGCCATAAACCTATCCCAAAACATAAACCTAACCCTATACCTAACACTAACCCTAGCTTAACCCTAAACCTAACCTTAAATCTAGCGCTAACCCTAGCCGTAAACGTAACCCGATCCCTAACACTTAGCCGATCCCTAAATCTAACCCTAACCCTCACCCTAACGCTACATCTAACCCTAACCATAACCCTAACCCTAACCCTAACACCAGACCTAAACCTAACACTAAGCCTACCATTAACCCTAACACTAACCCTAAACCTAGCTGAAATGTAACCCTAACCGTAACTCTAACCCTAACTATAACTCTAGCCAAAACCCTAAATCTAGCCCTAAACCTAACCTTAGACCTAATTCTAACCCTAAACCTAAACTTATCCCTAAATATAGCCCTAACCCTAATCCTAATCCTAGCCCTAAACCTAACACTAACCCTAATCCTAACCCACCCTAACCCTAAATCTAGCCCTTAACGTGACACTAGTCTTAAACCTACCAATAACCCAAAACCTAGTCCGAACCCTAACCCTAGCCCTAACCCTAACCCTACATCTAACCATAACCCTAAATGTAACCATAATCCTAACCCTAGCCCTCATCCTAACTCTAGCAATAAACCTAAACATAAACCTAACTGACCCTATCCCTAACCATAACCCTACCCTAACTCTAAAACCAAACCCTAAACCTACACTAACCCTAGCCCTAAACCTAAGCCTGAACCTAGTCCTAACCCTAGTCCTAAACATAACTGGAGCCCTAACCCTTACCCTATCCCTAACTCTAACCTGAATCCTATCCCTAATCATAGCCTGAACACTAACGCTTACCCTAACACTAAAAATAGCCCTAACCCTAACTGTAGTCTTAAACCTAACGCTAACCCTAACATGAACACTAGCACTAAACCTAGCCCTAAACCTAAGCCTAACCCTAAACCTAGCCCTAACCCTACCCCTACACCAAAGACTAACCCTAGCACTAACCAGCCCTAACCCTAAGGCTAACCCTAATCCTAAACCTAAATCGAGACCTAAACCTACTCCGGACACTAACACTAACCCCAGCCCTAACCCTAACCATAACCCTAACCCCAACCATAGCCCTAAACGTAACCGTAGAACTAAACCTAGCCCTAAACCTAGCCCTAACACTATCCCTAACCCTATCCCTAACCCTAGGCCTAAACATAATCCTATCCCAAACCCTAATCCTAATCCTAACCCTAACTGTACCCATAATGCTAACCACAACGCTATCTCTAAATCTAACCCTAACCTTAACCATAACCCTAGACCCAACCCTAACACTAACCTAAACTTAACCCTAAACTGAGCCCTAACCCTAACCCTAAACCTAGCTTTAACCCTAACCCTAAAGCTAACCAGATTCCTAACACTAGCCCTAAAACTAACCCTAGCCCTTACCCTAACCATAACCCTAGCACTAACCCTAACACCAGCCCTAACGCTAACCAAATCCATAGCACTAGCCCTAAACCAAACACTAACTCTAACCATAACCCTAGCACTAACATTAAACCTAACCCTAACACTAACCCGAGACTTAATCATAACCCTAACCCTAGCCCGAAAGCTATCCATAACCTTAACACTAATTCTAACCCTAGAACTACCCTAAACATAAACCTAACCCTATCCCTATTTTAGCCCTAAACCTAATGCTAAACCTAACCCTAACACTAACCCTAACCCCAGCACTAAATGCAACCCTAGCCCTAACTCTAAACCTAACCATAACCATTGCCAAAAACCTAAAGCTAGTCCTAAACCTAACCCAAAACCTATCCCTACCCTAAACCTAACTTTATCCTTAAATGTAGCCTTAACCTAAACCCCAATGCTAGCCCTAACGCTAACCCTAAAGTTAAGCCTAACCCTAACCCTAACGCTAATGCTAACCCTAGGCCTAAACCTAACCAAAGCCCTAACACTAACCCTAGCACTAGCCCTAACCATAACCCTACACATAACCCTAATCCTAAACCTAACCCAAACCCTAACTCTAGCCCTAACCATAAACGTACACATAACCCTAATTCTAAACCTAACCCTAAGCTAAACCCTAGCCCTAGCCCTAACCCTAGCCTGAAACCTAGCCCTAACTCTAACCATAACCTAACATTATCCCTAAACTTAGCTCTATGCCAAACCCTAACCCTAACCCTAACACTAACCCTAAAATGTACCCTTACCCTAACCCCAACCCTAGCTCTAAACTTAAGCCTAGAACTAACTCTAACCCTAACCCTAACCCTAATTATAACCCTATCCCTAAACCAAGCCCTGAACCTACCTTGAAAGGTAAAGCAAGACCTAACCCTAAACCTAACTCTAGCCTTAACCCTAACCCTAAACCTAAACCAAACCCTAATCCTACACCTAACCCTAAACCTAGCACAAACCCTAGCCCTAAACATAACACAAGCCCTAACTCTAACCCTGAATGTAATCCTAACCCTAGCCCGAAACATAAGCCTAAACCTAAACCTAACCTTAACCCTAGCCCTCACGCTAACCCTAATCCTAGAGCTAACCATAAACTTCACTAACCCTATCCCTAACCAGAAACCTAACCCTAAACCTAGTCCTAAACCTAGCTCTAAACCTAACACCAGCCCTAACCCTTACCCTTTCCCTAACTCTAACACGAAACTTAACCCTAATCCTAGCCCTAACACTAACCCTTACCCAAACACTAAAGGTAACCCTAAACCTAACCCTAGCCAAAACCCTAACCCTAACACTAACCTTAGCCTTAAACCTAATACTAACCCTACCATGAACACTGATATTAACCTAGCCCTAATACTAGCCCTAATCCTAAACCTAGCCCTAACCCTAAGCCAAAACATAAAGCGAGCCATAACCCTAAACCTAACCCTAGCCCTAAACTAAAACTAACCCTAACTCTAACCCTAGCCCTAAACGTAAACCTAGCCCTACCCCAACCCTAAACCAAAGCCTAACCCTAACACTAAAGAGCCCTAACCCTAAGTATAACCCTAATCCTAGCCCTAACCCTAGCCCTAAATGTACCCCGAGCCCTAATACTAACCCAAGAACTAATCCTAACCATGACCCTACCCCAACCATAGCCCTAAATGTAACCGTAGCCCTAAACCTAACCTTAAACCTAACCCTAACCCTAACCCTAATCCTAGCGCTCACCCTAGTCCTAACCCTAATCATACCCCCAAACTTAACCCAAAACATAACCCAAGCCTGAAAGCTAACCCTACCTCTATCACTAAACCTAATCTTAACCCTAACCCTAAACCTAGCCTTAACTGTAACCCTAGCCCTAAATGTAAACCTAGCCCTAACCCTAACCCTAAACCTAAGCCTTGCCATAAATGTAACCCTACTCTTAACCCTAACCCTAACACTAACACTACCCTAAACTTAACCCTAACACTAACCATAAACCTAACCCTAACTCTCACACTGCACCGAACCCTAACCCTAACCCTAACCCTAACCCTAGACCTAACACTAACCCTAAACCTAAATTTATCCCTAAATGTAGGCCTAACCCTAACCCTAATCCTAGCCCCAACCCCAACACTAGCACTAAAGGTAACACAAGCCTTAACGCTAACCCTAACCCTAAATCTAGCCCTAAACTTAAACTGAGCCCTAACTCTAAACCTGAACATAACCCTAAACCTAGCCCTAAACCTAACCTTAACCCTACCACTAACACTAACCCGAGACCTAGCCCTGAACCTATGCCCAAACTTCCCTAACCCTAACAGTAAACTTAGCCCTAATACAAACTGAATATCTAACCCTTTCCGTAAACCTATCCCTATCACTAAACGTAACCATAGCCCTAACCCTAACCTTAACCCTACGCCTAACCCTACCCCTACACTTGGCCCTTCCCTAACACTAAACCTAGCACTAACCCAAACCGTAAACCTAAACTTTTCCCTAACCCTAAACCTAGCCCTTATCCTAAAACTAACAATACACCTAATCCTAACCCTAACCCTACCCAAAACCTAAACCTAACCCTAAACCAAAGGAAAGCACTAACCATATCCATAAAGCTAACCCTAACCGTAATTCTAGCCCTAACCCTAATTCTAGACTTAAACCTAACCCTAAACCGAACCCTAGCCCTTGACTTGACCCTATCCCTAAACTTAGCCCTAACCCTAACCCTAAACCTAACCCTAAAACTAACCCTAACCCTACCCTTACCCCTAACCCTATCCCCAAAAATTACCCTGACCTTAACCATAACCCTAGACCTAACCCTAACCCTAAAGCTAGCTTTAACCCTAACCTTAAAGCTAACTGGATTCCTAACACTAGACCTATAATTACCCCTAGCTGTAACCCTAACCCGAAGGGTAGTCCTAACCCTGACACTAACCCTAGCCATAACTATAACCATAGCACTAGCCCTAACACTAACCTTAACCATAACCCTAGCCCTAAC
The DNA here is from genome assembly GCA_028533065.1 of Trachops cirrhosus. Classification (NCBI taxonomy): domain Eukaryota; kingdom Metazoa; phylum Chordata; class Mammalia; order Chiroptera; family Phyllostomidae; genus Trachops; species Trachops cirrhosus. The sequence continues at coordinate 84,018,491 of CM052539.1, forward strand.
ATTAAACCTAACCATACCCTAACCATAGACTTAATCGTAACCATAACCCAGCCCTAAAGCTAACCCTAACCTTAACACTACCTCTAACCCTAGACTGAACACTAAACCTAAAACTAACCCTATACCTAAACTTACCCCTAAACCTAAGCCCTACCCTAGCCCTAACCCTAACCCTAAACCTAACCCTAGCCATAACCATAACCCTAAACCTAACACTAGTCCTGAACCTAACCCTAACCATAACATTAACCCTAACACTAAGCCTCGCCCTAATCCTCACCCTAAACCTAAATACAGACTAACCCTGGACTTAAACATTTAGCGAGCACTAACCCTAAACTTATCCCTAGCCCTAAATATAACGCTAGACCTAACCCTAACCCTAAACAAAACCCTAACCCTATCACTAGCCCTAACCTTAACTCTAACCCTAAACCAGCTCTACCCTAGCTCTAAATGCAATCCTTGTCCTAACACTAACGCTACCTTAACCCAAGACCTAACCATAACACTAAGCCTAACCTGAACCCTAACTGTAACCCTAACCCTAACACTAACTCTAGCCCTAACACTAACAATAAACCTAACCCTAACCCCAAACATAGCCCTATCCTTAAACATAACCTAAGCCCAACCCTAACCCTAATCCTAACTCTAGCCCTAACCCTATATCTAAACATAGCCCAAAATGTAGCTGTAAACCGAGGCCTAAATGTAACCCGGACCCTCATGCTAACAATAACCTTATGCTAAAACTAACCCTAACCCTAACCTCAAACTTAGCCCGTCCAAAGGCCTAAATGTAAACCGAGCCCTAACGCTAACTCTAGCTGAACAGTAAACCTAACCCTGACTCCATCCCTAACCCTAGCCCAAACCCTAACCCCAAAGCTAAACTTTAGATTATCCCTAAATTTAGCCCTAAGCCAAAACCTAATCCTAGCCTTAACCTTCACCTTAACCCTAACCCTAAACCTAAACCTAAACTTAACACTATCCCTAAACGTAACACTAGCACTAACACTAACCCTATCTCTAACTACAGCCCTAACCGTAACCCTAAACCTAACCCTAGCCCTAACCATAAACCTAATCCTAAACACAGCCCTAAACCTAACCCTAGACCTAACCTTAACCCTAAAGCTAAATCTTGCCCTAAACTTAGCCCTAATCTTAACCCTAAACTTAGCCCTAAGCCTAACCATAAACCTAGCCCTAACCCTTCCCTAATCCTAACCCAAACACTAACCCTAACCTTTGCCCTAGCCCAATACGTAACTCTGGCCGTAGCCCTAACTGAAAACGTAACCCTAAACGTAACCCTAACCCTTGCACTAACTCTAAACCTAACCCTAACCCTAACCCTAACCCTAATGCAAGCCCTAAACACAACCCTATCCTTAACCCTAACCCTAAAACAAATCCTAACCATAACTTTAACCCTAACCGGAACCTGAACACCAACCATAACCCTAACACTAATCCTTTCATTTTGCCTAAATTTAGCCATAAGCCAAAACCTAACCCTAACCGTAACCCAAAATCTAGCCCTAAAGGTAACCCTAACCCTAACCATAACCCTAGCCCTAACCATAAACCTAACCCTAACCCTTAAACTTACCCTGATGCTACCCTAACAATAACCCTAGCCTTAACCATAACCATACACCTAGCACTACCCCTACCCGAAACGTACAGTAAGCCTTAACCCTAACCTAACATTAACCCTAACCCTAACCCTAACCCTAACCCTAACCCTAACCCTAACCCTAACCCTAACCCTAGGCCTATCCCAGACCCTATCCCTGAATTTAGCCCTAACCCTGACAATAAACCTAATCCTAGCCTAAGACGAACCCCACCCCTAACCCTAAATCTAACCCTAACCCTGGCCTCAAACCTAACCCCAAACCTAACCCTAAAACTAACCCTAACCCTACACCTACCCCTAACACTAACCCTATCCCCAAATCTAACCCTAACCTTATAATTAATCCTAGACCTAACCCTAACACTAAACCTAAACTTAGCCCTAATCCTAACCCTACCCCTAAAGCTAGTCCTAACACAAACCTAAGCACTAACCCTATTCCTAGACCTAACCCTGAACCTAACCCTAACCAGACCCCTAACACTACCCAACCCCTATCCTTAACCCTAACCTGAACCATAAACTTAACCCTTGCCATAAGCTTAACCTTATCATTAACCCTTACCCTAACCATAACACCAGCTCTAACCTTAACCCTAAATCAAATAATAACGCTAATCCTAACCCTAAACCTAGCCCTAGCCCTAACCCTAACCATAGCTCTAACCCTAACACTAGCCCTCACCCTAACCCTAGACCTAACTCTAACCCTAAGCCTAAACTTATCCCTAAACATAGTCCTAACCCTAACCCTAAACCTAGCCGTAACACTAGTCTAAACATACTGGAGCCCTGACGCTAACCCTAACCCATCTGCTAACCCTAATCCTTACCCTAGACCTAAACCTAACCCTAAACCTAACATTATCCCTAATCTTGGCCATAAGCGAAACTGTAACATGAGCCCTAAACCTAACCCAAAACTCTACCCTACCTCTAGCCCCAACACTGAAGCTAGACCTAAAATAAACCTAGCCCCAACACTAACCCTAACCCTAACTAACCCTAACACTAACCCTAGCCCTAACCCTACCCTAACCCAAAACTTAGCACAAACTCTACTCCTAAACGTACAGCAAGCCCTAACCCAAAACCTAACCTTAACCCTAATCCTAACCCTAAACATACCCCTAACCCTCACCATAGCCCTAACCTTAACAGTAGCCCTAACCATAAACATAAACCTAACCCTAACCAAAACCATAGCCCTAAATGTAACAATACCCCTAACGCTAACCCTAACCGAAGACTTAACCCTAACCCTAGACCTAACACTAACCCTAAATCTAAACCTAACATTATCCCTAAGTGTAGCCCTAATCCTAACCCTAAACCTAGCCCTAACCTTTAACCTGAAACCTAACACTAACCCTAACCCTAAAGGTAACACTAACCCTAACCCTCACACTAACTCTGAACCAAGTCCTAAACCTAACCCAGTCTCGAACTCTAACCCTATCCCTAAACATTACGCTAAACATAACCCTAACCCTAACCATAAGCATAGCCCTAAATTAACCCTAGCTCTAAATCTAACTGTATCCCTAACCTTAGGCCTAACCAGAACCCTACCCCTATCCCTAACCCTAGACCCAACAATAACCGTAAATGTAACCGTATCCCTAAACATGGCCTGAACCGTAACCCTAACCCTAACCTTAAACCTAACCCTAACCCTGACCCTAACCCTAGGCCTAACCCTAAACCTAACCTTAAATCCAGCCCTAGCCCTAGCCCTAAACGTAACCCAAGACCCAATACTTACCCTATCCCTAAGTCTAACCCTAACCCTCACAATAAGGCTACCCCTACACCTACCCCTAACCTTAACACTAACACTAGAACTAATCCTAATCTTAACCCTAACCCTAGGCCTAAATGGAACCCTAATGCTAACACTAACCCTAGCCCGAACCATAACCTTAGACTAAAGGTAACCGTAGCCATAACCATAACCTAGTCATAACCTTAAACATAGCCCTTATCCTAAAACTAACACTAGCCCTAAAACTAACACTAGCACTAAACCTAACCCTAACCCTAATCCTAACCGTAACCCTAAACCTACACCTAACCCTAACCCTAACCCTAGCCCTAAATCTAAACCAAACCCTAACCCTAACCCGACTCCTAGATCTAAAGGTAACACAGCCCTGAACCTAACACTAACCCTAACTGTAGAACTAACCCTAACTCTAGCCCTAACCCTAATACTAGACCAAACAATAAATCTATACTTAACCTTATTCCTACCCTTCGAAGTAAATGTAAACCTAACCATAGCCCTAAAACTAACCCTAAACCTAACCCTAACCCTAAACCATGCCTAGCACAAACCCTATCCCTAACCTAACCTTAATCCTAACCCTAGCCCTAGCCCTAACCATAACCCTAACCCTAAAACAAACCCTAAACCTAAACCTAACTCTATCCCTAACCCTAAATGAACACCTAAATGTAACACTAGCCCTAATCCTAACCCTAAACCTAAACCTAGCCATAAACCTAACCCTACCCATAAACATGAACCTAACCCTAGCCCTATTCCTAACCCTAAACCTAGCCCTAAGTGTAATACTACTTGTAACTCTAACCCTAACCCTAGATCTAAGCTTAAGCCTCGACCTAACCCTAAATCTAAACATAACCTTATCGCTAAACATAGCCCCAACCCTAACCCTAACCCTAGCGCTAACACTAATCCTAGGCCTAACAATAACCCTAAACCTAACACTAATCCTAAACCTAACCTAGCGCTAACTCCCACCCTAACACTAATCCTAGCCCTAACCCTAGCCCAAAACATAACCCGAGCCCTAAAGCTAACCCTACCCCTATCCCTAACCCTAACACTAATCCTAACCCTAACTGTAACTGTAGCCCTAAATGTAAACCTAGCCCTAGCCCTAAAACTGACCCTTGCCATAACCCTAACACTAGTCTTAACCCTAACCCTAACACTAACACTAGCCCTAAACGTAACCCTAACACTAACCCTAAAACTAACACTGACACTCCACCAAACCCTAACCTTAAACCTAGCCCTAAATCTACACCAATCCCTACCCTAACCCTAACACTAACCCTAAAACTAGATCTAACCCTAACCGTAAACCTAACTTTATCCCTACAGGTAGACCTAAACCTAACCCTAAACCTAGACATAACCCAAAACCTAAACCTAACTCTATCACCAACCCTAAACGAACTCCTAAACAGAACACTAGCCCTATACCTAACCCTAACCCTAAACCTAGCCCTAATCATAGCCCTCACACTAACACTAGTCCTAACCATAAACCTAAACCTAACCCTAAGCCAAACCATAGCCCTAAATGTAACACTACCCCTAACTCTAACCCTAACCCTAGACTTAAACCTAACCCTAGACCTAACCTTAATCCTAGATCTAACCCTAAATCTAAACCTAACCTTATCCCTAAACGTAGCCCTAATCCTAAGCCTAAACCTAGCCCTACACTTTAAACTGAAACCTAACCCTTACCCTAAGCCTAAACCTAATCCTAGCCCTCACCTTAGCCCTAAACATAACCTGAGCCCTAACACTAACCCTATCCCTAACCCTAACCCTAGCCCTAGTGTAATACTACCTGTAACTCTAACCCTAACCCTAGATCTAATCTTAACCCTCGACCTAACCTTAAATCTAAACCTAACATTATACCTAAACATAGCCCTAACCCTCACCCTAACACATGCCCTAACCTTTTACCTGAAAACTAACCCTAACCCTCACAATAAAGATAACACCACCCCTAACCCTCACCCTAACCCTAAACCTAGCCCTTCCTAACCCTAACCCTAGACCTAAACATAACCCTGAACTAACCCTAACCCTAACCATAGCCCTAAAATGTAACCCTAACCCTAAATCTCAACCTAAACCTAAGCTTACCCCTAACATGAACCATATTCCTAATCCTCAATCTACACCTAAACATAACCCGAAACCAAACAGTATCCCTAACCGTAGCCATAACCCTAACCCTAACCCTAATCCTAACTCTAACCTTAACCCTAACCCTAGCATAACCCTAAACCTAACCTTAAATCTAGCCCTAACCCTAGCCATAAATGTAACCTGAGCCCTAACTCTCGGCTGATCCATAACTCTAACCTTAACTTTCACCCTAACCCTAGCCCTAACCCTAACCCTAAACTAACCCTAATGCCAGCCCTAAACCTAACCCTATGCCTAACATTAAACCTAACACTAGACCTAGCACTAATCCCAAAACTAACCCTAACCCTAGCCCTAAACATAAAGTGAGCCCTAACCCTTACCTAATCCTAACCCTTAACCTAAGCCTAATCGTCACCCTAACCCTGGCCCTAAAGGTAAACCGAACCCTAACCCTAAACCAAACCTTAACCCCAACCCTAACCCAAACCCCAATCATAACTCTAGGCATAAAAGTAACCAGTGTCTTAACACTAACCCTAGCCTTAACCCTAAACCTAAACCTAACCCTAGACTAAAGGTAACCATAGCCGTAACCCTAACCTAACCATAACCCTAAACCTAGCCCATATCCTAAAACTAACACTAGCCCTAAACCTAACACCAACCCTACCCTAAACCTAACCCTAAACCTAACCCTAAACCTACACCTAAAACTAACCATAAGCCTAGGCGTAAATCTAAACCAAACCGGAACCCTAACGATACACCTAACCCTAGCTCTAAACGTAACTCGGCCAAAACACTATCACTAACCCTAACCCTAGACGTAACACTAACCCTAGCTCTAACCCTAAACCTAAACCTAACACTATCCCTAACTGTAGCCCTAAATATAACCCTAGCCCTAACTCTAACCCTAATCATAACCCTAGCTAAAACCCTAATCCTATCCTTAAACCTAACCCTAGAAGTATCTCTAAACCTAAACCTAACCTTAACCCTAAATATAGCCCTACCCATAACCCTAATCCTCCCCCAAAGCCTAATCTTAAACCTCAACCTAACCCTAACCCTAACCCTAACCCTAACCTAGGGCTAACTCTAACCCTAACACTAATCCCAGCCTTAACGCAAACCCAAAACATAGCCCGAGCCCTAAAGCTAACCCTACCCCTACCCCTATCCCTAACCCTAACCCTAACTGTAACCGTAGCCCTAAATGTAAATCTAGACCTAGCCCTAACCCTAAACCTAACCCTTGCCATAACCCTAACACTAGTCTTAACCCTAACCCTAACACTAACACTAGCCCTAAATCTAACCCTAACCCTAACCCTAAAACCAAACCTGACACTCCACTGAACCCTAACCTTAAACCTAGCCCTAAATCTACACCAATTCCTACCCTAACCCTAACACTAACCCTAAAACTAGATCTAACCCTAACCGTGGACATAACATTATCCCTACAGGTAGACCTAAACCTAACCCTAAACCTAGACATAACCCAAAACCTAAACCTAACTCTATCCCTAACCCTAAACGAACTCCTAAACAAAACACTAGCACTATACCTAACCCTAAACCTAAACCTAGCCCTAACCCTAACCGTAGCCCTCACACTAACAATAGTCCTAACCATAAACCTAAACCTAACCCTAAGTCAAACCATAGCCCTAAATGTAACACTACCCCTAACTCTAACCCTAACCCTAGACTTAATCCTAACCCTAGACCTAACCCTAATCCTAGACCTAACCCTAAATCTAACCTAACCTTATCCCAAACGTAGCCCTAATCCTAAGCCTAAACCTAGCCCTACATTTTAAACTGAAACCTAACCCTTACCCTAACCCTAAACCTAATCCTAGCCCTCACCATAGCCCTAAATTTAACCCGAACCCAAACTCTAACCCTAGCCCTAACCATAACCATAACCCTAACCCAAACCCTAGCACTAAACATAACCGTAGCCCTAAACGAAACCCTAAACCTAACCCTACCCCTAACCATAATCCTAGCGCTAACCATAACCCTAACACTAATCCTAGCCCTATCCCTAGCCCAAAACATAACCTGAGCCCTAAAGATAACCCTACCCTTATCCCTAAATCTAACCCTAACCCTAAGTGTAACCATAGCCCTAAGGTGAACCTAGCCCTAACCCTAACCCTAAACCTAGCCCTTGCCATAACCCTAACCCTAGACTTAACCCTAACCCTAACACTAACACTAGCCCTCTACCTAACCCTAATCCTAACCCTAACCTAGCCCTAATCCTAACCCTATCACTAGCCCTAACCCTAGCCTTAGCCCTAACCCTAGGCCTAACCCTAGACCTAAACCTAACCCTAAAAGTAACCATAACCCTAACCATGCCCTAGCCCTAGTATCAGACCTAACTGTATCCCTAAACCTAACCCTACCCTAACCCTAGCTCTAAACCTAGCCCTAACCCTAGCACTAACCCAAGCCCTAACCTAAACATAACTCTAACCCTAACCCTAAATATAACCCTATACCAAACCCTAGACCTAAACCTCACCCTAGGCCAAACCCCAACACTAACCCTAATGCTCACACCAAACCTAGCCCTCAGCCTAACCCTCGCCTTATCCTAGCCTTAGCCCTAACCCTAACCCTAAACCTAACCCTAGCCTTAATGCTGTCACCAAACCTAGCCCTCAGCCTAACCCTAAACCTAGACCTAACCCTAACCCTAGCCCTAAACCTAACACTAAGCCTTGCCTTAACCGTAGAGCTAGACCTAAACCTACACCTAACCCTAATCCTGGCCTTTACCCATAATTTAACCCTGAACCTAAGCCTAAACCTAGCCCTAACCGTAACCCTAATCCTAACCCTATACTTTAACATAGCTGTAATCCTAACCCTAACCCTACTCATAGTCCTAACACTAACCCTAGCTCTAAACCTAACTCTAAACCTAAAGTTAGTGTAACCCTAACCCTAACCTTAGCCCTAACCCTAACTCTAAATCTATCCCAGCCCTAATCCTAACCCTAAACCTAACCCTAATCTCTAACCCTAACCCTAACCCTTTGTCTTTAACAAAATTACTACCAAAGTGGTATTTAAGAACAACACTACTACAATGTATTAAAACAGTATGAATTCCTAGAGACACAATTCATTTCTAATTCTACAGAAAAGGCTACATTGAGTAATGATATAAACACTGCACAAGATGTTTCCTTAAACCTGTTGTGTTCAAGAATTTCTCTTCTCTCAGTGGTTTAGAAACTTTGAAAAAGTTCATCACTGTTTAGTCAGAGTAATGCCCTTTGTTACAATAAGTGTACTGTTAGATTCATACTCAATTCCACATTCACAAACGGTCTTCTCCCACTCACATACTACACTGTACACACATGTCTAATTGGCCCTATTGTTTTTACATGAAAGAATACTTTGGAAGATTCTGCTCGCAAAGTTTTTTTCTACTTAAAGAAGACAATGAGTTAGAACTCTCTTAACTCAATTGTAGAGAGAATGG